>CM035839.1:439008695-439626195 GCA_020510985.1 Pholidichthys leucotaenia | reverse complement strand
AGTTGCTTTCTGATTGACCATTTCATGAAACTGCTTGCAAAGTATTTGAGTACTGCTAGCTTTTGCTGGACTAGCAGCACATTCTTGGTAGATAAAGGTATTATCAGTGGCAAGGACAAGCCAAGACAAACTGACTCCACTATCTGTTGCAGTGACTGACCAGATGATAGGTTTGTTTATCTCTGCTCTTTGTGTAGTGCATGTCACAATGCACCGACTGGCACAGTCCACCACAGACCTTGCGACAGATGTGTTTATCTGCCAGGATGTCCAGTCTCACTCTGTGTAACTGGGAGTGGTCCACCACAGACCTGTGGCAGATATTGTTTTTAGTTCTGCCAGAATGCCGTTTCACCCTCCACACCCTCGGAAGGGCGGGGATGCCGGTTGAGTCGCCGACAGCCCGACCCATGAGACAGGTAGTACTGGTTTTCATGGTTATCCGGTAGCAAGCAAGTCAATGCCTGACCTGACACACACACACAAAAAAAGGGATGCAAGTCTCAGTTAAAAGCTGCCAATTTCTGACCAAAAAAGTGGAATTTTATGGGTTAAAAGCTGCAACTTTAGCAAAGAGACAAAAAAAGGTGTAAATTTCCAACTGTTTACAATCTAAAGACGCTTCAGATATAAGATTGAGTAAAATGCTGCAAGTTTAAGCTTTGTTTTTAAACTGCAAATTCAAGAGTAAGAAAAGTTCTAAATTCATGAGGAAAAAGCTGCAAAATTATGAATAATAAAAAGCTGTAAATTTTCAAGAAAGAGGATGCACATTTCTGAGTAAAATGGCTCTAACTCTGCAGGAAAATCCTGCAAATTTATGAGAAAAATCCTCACATTTACAAAAGAATGTTTCTAATTTACATGGAAAAAGGATGTGATAAATTGGTGTGTGTTGGCCATTTTTTTAAAAGACAGCAGTGAGGAGGAACTAAGCGGTGATGTTCGGAGGTGTTAAATTCTGCAGATCTGCATTAATCAGCAGGGAAAAGGAGAAGAGGAATAGGTGATCCCCAGCAGCAGAAATAATCCAGTTAACCCAGGAAGAGTAAACACATGTCACCCCATGACACCCAACAGATCACCTCCCCCCCATGACATCAGTGGGAACAGCTGGGCCAAACTTCACACCTCTGTCGATTTACATGTTCCTTTCTGAGGACAATTCAAACAGAGCTGCTGTGGAGATGGAAACCAAAGGGTTAAAGGGTGACATGGCTTTATCAGCAGCATTGATCCCCCCACCCTCCCAACTGACCTGCTGGCCAGGAACTAACAACTCCTCAGACCTGTTAACACAATTTTAACAACAAAAGAACATGCAAAAGAATGAAGATTCCCTTTGATTTATCAGGATAACAGCGTGAATTTTCTGGTCTGTGAATGAACAGAGCAGCCATGAGTGTTTCACAGAGTCACTTATTGAACTATAATGGTTAATCTAAGTCACAATTTCAGGAAACATAAACTTCAGGGGAAACTTAAACCCATGACACATCATTTTAAATTTTGCTGATTTTTTTATTATTATTTTTTTCTGCTTCTCTTCCAGTCCTTATGGACACTTTCTGATTGCTTTGAGTTTTTAAAACATCATTTTAAGAATAATGTTAACTGACTTAAAGTACATTTCTAACTACACTATAACATACAATATGCCATTTAACATACAATTTCAACATACAATTGTTGCACTTCGTAATGCACCACATATTTTCAATGAGAGACAGGTCTGGACTGCAGGCGGGCCAGTCTAGTACCCACACTCTTACTATGAAGCCACGCTGTTGTAGCATGTGCAGAATGTGGCTTGGCATTATCTTCCTGCTGAAATAAGCAGGGACATCCCTGAAAAAAAGATGTTGCTTTCATGGCAGCATATGTTGCTCCAAAACCCGTTTGTACCTTTCAGCATTAATGGTGCCTTAACAAATGCGCAATTCACCCATGCCATGGGCACCAACACCCCCCCATACCATCACAGATGCTGGCTTTTGAACTTTGTGCTGATAACAGTCTGGATGGTCCTTTTCTTCTTTAGCCCAGAGGACATGATTTTCCACCCACCCCCAAATTGGAAATGTGGACTCATTTTTCCATATTGTGTCAGTCCATCTCAGATGAGCTTGGGCCCAGAGCAACCGGCGTCATTTTTGAGTGTTGTTGATATAAAAAAATCTTAGAAATTAATGGGGGGAAAAGCAGCAGATTTAACATTAAAAAGTTGCAAATTCATAATAGAAATCACAACATCCAACAGAAATGTTGCAAACTTAAGTTAAATGTCAAAATTTATAAGGAAAATTTGAAATTTATATGGAGCAAACCCTCAAATTCATGATAAAATTTTATATGCTTTAAATTTATGTGAAAAAAGTCGCAAAATTTTAGGACAAAAGTTTCAGACAAATTAAAAAAACCACTACTTTATCATAGAAAGCATTACAAATATAATAGCAAGAAGTAGAAAATATACATGAAAAAATCAACAATTTAAGGGGGGAAAGCTGCAAATTCATAGCAAAACGGTGTGAATTTATGAAAAAGTTTTAAAAAATACTTGGAACAGACAAATTTTTACAGAAAATTTGAAAATGTGCAACAGAAAAAAGTACAAATTTAATGGGAAAGAGAAGAAAATTTATAATCAAAACAATTCATTAAGAGTCACATTTAAGAGAAAAAATGGCAAATCTATGAAAAAAACTTCAAATTTGAGAGAAAGACCACACTTCTACAAGAGACAAATATTTGATTTAGAAAAAAATGTAACAAATCTACAAAAAGAATTTGTGAAAAAAGCCTTACAATTTTAAGTATTAGTAGTAGCAAACGTGACAAAAAGGCAAGAAAATGTGAAAAATCTGAAGACAAAAACAATACATTTATAAGAAAAATATGACTTATTCTAACATTTTTTTATTGACATTTGTGGCAACATAACAGCATTGTTAAAAGCAACTGTTACAATATTTACATCGAAAAAAGATATGCAAATGAAATTCTCACAATCCATTACAACCAACCCACCCCATCTCATCCAGGCTGAGTGAGATAAAACAAATATAACACTTGTGGTGACCCACCACAATCTACATGGACATTCAATCTTCACACTCAGCTAGGCAGCAGCAAGAGGAACAATTTGCATACGGACAAAGAGCCCCTAGGAGGCAATCAGAGCAATGGCTATTGTTATACATCCCTGGATTAAGGAGAGGAAGTCTGGGTGCCAGTTAATCACGCGATTGATATGTATTGGCTGATATGTATATCAATATGTAAATGTGCCATGCATTCTCTCTTGTCTGTATAAAAGAGCTGACTTTACATGCCTCACAGAGTGCACACACAGGACACACACACACACACAGCACACACGGCACAGCACACTGCACTACAGTGTGTCTCATGATGATGGAGGAATAAAAGCCTGAAACCTTCCAGCTCATCGCATCTCGCCTGAACTTATTTGTTCCTTCACACTGGTGACCCTTGACGAAAAATGGAACATGAGGCGAACACCCTGGAGATGACCTGGACGGGAAGCCTCAGCACGTGTCATGGTGCGACCCTCGCCTGATCTTTTACCTCCACACTGGTGACCTGACGAGGGAGAATGACCGTCTGCTCCCTCTCACCGCGCTGTGGATCCAAGAGGACCAGAGAACGCCTGCAACCTCTTCATCCTCACCACAGCACAGCGCTGGGACCAAAACGCACCATGAACGACATGAGCAAATGAAGGAAGCAGCCTGAACGGGGACAATCATCGACGCCGACTGCACCGATTTCCACCGAGCTCCCTGACTCTGACTAAACTCCGGACAGCGGACCTCCCGCGCACTGAAGCCCCGCACGCTCACCGCGGGATTACAAGGACAGCGCAGCTGCCAGTTATGTGGTCACTGCGCCAAGCGTGCGCCACCCACGGGACAAAACCGGCTCCACAGACTGATACAGCGTCCGCCGCCGCTGCATATGCCCGAGAAATATGCCGATCGCCACCCTCAGAACCTTCAGGGCTGCTCAAGCACCTGGAGCAGACGTGCAGCCCGCACACAGGACGTTGTATGGGTTTCTCAGCCACGGTGCACAACGGGAGTTTTGCCAATTGCTTTCCCCGATGACTTTAGGGCTGCTTCCTGCACCTAAAGCCAAACCGCCTCACACCCTCACACAGCTGCAGTTGTTTCACAGCCGCTACGCATCCTCGGGGAATTTGGCCGCTCGCCTTCCCCACATCCTTGCTGGATCGAGCCGCAGGAGGAGTCAGATAAAAAATTTTTTTTTTTTCAAAGCCGCTGTGGCTCTCCGCCATGTTTAACGGGAAAGTCCCTCACCATCGCGGATCCACACGCAATTTTTGTGCGGCCCAGACACCTTTGACGTCCCGGGCCGGCACTCGCTTACTCCCACCCCCTCCCCCTCCTCCTGCACAGCGCTTTTCCCGCACCTCGCTCCCTAAAGCTGGCCGATCGCCGTCTTGTTCCATTAAGCACGAAACACACTGGACCGTGCCCCCATGATCCACGGCCGTTCAATGTGCTGGGACTCGGAGCGGAGCACATTTTTTTTCCCACCCCTCCACCATCCCCTCATGGACTGACATGCCCTCCAACAGTTCTACAGGAGCTGGAGCCAAACGGGGGGGGGGGGGGTCACAACCCCTGCTGAGTGTTCTGGGGGGGAGCCCTGTGGTGACCCACCACAATCTACATGGACATTCAATCTTCACACTCAGCTAGGCGGCAGCAAGCAGAACAATTTGCATACGGACAGAGAGCCCCTAGGAGACAATCAGAACAATGGCTATTATTATACATCCCTGGATTAAGGAGACGAAGTCTGGGCGCCAGTTAATCACGCGATTGATATGTATTGACTGATATGTATATCAATATGCAAATGTGCCATGCATTCTCTCTTGTCTGTATAAAAGAGCTGACTTTACATGCCTCACAGAGCGCACACACAGAATGCACACACACACAGCACAGCGCTACAGTGTGTCTCATGATGATGGAGGAATAAAAGCCTGAAACCTTCCAGCTCGTCGCATCTCGCCTGAACTTATTTGTTTCTCCACACACTCAACTTAATCTGTAATTTCCCCATTGTGAGACTAATAAAGGCTTATTTTATCTTATCTTATTGTAGGGATTTATTGTTATTAGATACAAAGATTATTTAATTTACATATACACACGTGGACAAAATTGTTGGTTACCCCTCTGTTAATGACAGAAAAACCCACAATGGTCACAGAAATAACTTGAATCTGACAAAAGTGGTAATAAATAAAAATTCTATGAAAATTAACCAATGAAAATCAGACAATGCTTTTCAATTGTGGTTCAACAGAATTATTTTAAAAAACAAACTCATGAAACAGGCCTGGACAAAAATGATGGTACCCTTAACTTAATATTTTGTTGCACATCCTTTTGAGGCAATCACTGCAATCCAACCATTTCTGTAACTGTCAATGAGACTTCTGCACCTCTCAGCAGGTATTTTGGCCCACTCCTCATGAGCAAACTGCTCCAGTTGTCTCAGGTTTGAAGAGTGCCTTCTCCAGACGGCATGTTTCAGCTCCTTCCACAGATGTTCAATAGGATTTAGATCAGGGCTCATAGAAGGCCACTTTAGAATAGTCCAGTGTTTCACTCTTAGCCATTCTTGGGTCTTTTTAGCTGTGTGTTTTGGGTCATTATCCTGTTGCAAGACCCATGACCTGCGACTGAGACCAAGCTGTCTGACACTGGGCAGCACATTTTTCTCTAGAATACGTTGATAGTCTCGAGATTTCATTGTACCCTGAACAGATTCAAGACACCCTGTGCCAGATGCAGCAAAGCAGCCCCAGAACATAACAGAAGCTCCTCCATGTTTCACAGTAGGGACAGTGTTCTTTTCTTGGTATGCTTCATTTTTGCGTCTGTGAACATAGAGCTGATGTGCCTTGCCAAAAACTTCCAGTTTTGTCTCGTTTGTCCATAGGACATTCTCCCAGAAGCTTTGTGGCTTGTCAACATGCAGTTTGGCAAATTCCAGCCTGGCTTTTTTATGATTTGTTTTCAACAGTGGTGTCCTCCTTGGTCATCTCCCATGAAGTCCACTTTGGCTCAAACAACGACGGATGGTGATATCTGACACTGATGTACCTTGACCTTGGAGTTCACCATGAATGTGTTTAGAGGTTGTTCTGGGCTCTTTTGTTACCATTCATATTATCCGTCTCTTCCTGTGGCCACGTCCAGGGAGGTTGGCTACAGTCCCGTGGAGCTTAAATTTCTGAATAATATGTGCAACTGTAGTCACAGGAACATCAAGCTGCTTGGCGCTGACAGCTGCGTGTGACACCCATCGCGTCAGAGTACTTTCTTCTCCGTTTTTGTTTGTTTTTATTGATTGTTTTTATTGATTTCATTTTTTATCTCTGTTTGTTGTTATTAGTTTTTATTTACTGTTACCTTGATATTGGCCTCGCCTAAAAGTCCGTTCGGACACACGGGCAGCTGTTTTTGGCTAGCTGCGGGCTATCCATCTCAGCGCCTGGAACGCCATGGCTCCTTCTCCGTCATGTACCCGCTGTTTATCGCTCCTCGATAAGGTCTCTGAGCTGGAAACGAGGCTCTCCAATCTTTACAAGATTCGGGAGGCCGAAGACCACATCGACACCATCATTCTTGGGCGATCATCAGCTCTGGCTACTGCCTCGCAGCTGGCGGAAACTGCTACTTACTTGGGTGAGCTCAGCGCGTCTCCACCTACCTCCATACCTGCTCCAGCCTGCGCAGACGCCCATGACCTCAGCAACAAACACTGGTTTCGTCTCGGAGCCAAACCAAAAGCTTTGCTTGGTCCCTCTCATCCGCGGCCTGGACCTTGGTTCGACCAGCTAATAACCATCGTCAATCGACCAGAATGGGCCGCGCCTCTTCTCTTCCCGTGTCCTTGGAGAACAGATTTCATATCCTTTCCCTGGAGGATTTTCCCCACCTGGGTGCTGACCGCCCGCCCGTGGACGCCCCTCGTCCTCCCTCCTTTCTTTCAGCGGCGGCTCATGTCTGCAAACCCCGGATAAAGACCACCCAGGGTGTGTCAAATTACACACCTGCTCCAGATAGAAGAAAAGAGCGCATCTCCCCACCTTCGCAACAACATCATCATCCTCTTCACAATTCCTCTCCACAGCAGAACCCACCGACAACCCCCCCCCAAAAGACGCTGGTAATAGGTGACTCGATTGTGAGGAACGTCAGAAGCAGGTACTGTGTTACTCAATTTTTTCCCAGGGCTAGAGTCTCTGATATTGAGGCTCTTATCCCTGACCTGCTGAATGAATTCCCTCACATACAAACTGTCGTTGTGCATGTGAGATGCAATAACATCCCAGATGAAGCGTCTGAGATTTTAAAAAGTGACTTCAGGAACCTTCTCTCCACTCTCATGAACTGTGGCAGACGTGCGCTCATCTCTGGGCCTTTGGCACCTCTCAAACATGGCTGCTATTGTTTTAGCAGAACTCTCAGTCTTAATTCTTGGCTGTGTTTCTGCTCCTGTGGTTCCAAGGTTGTCATAGCCAGGAGCAGCACTGGGGTTAGGCTCCCAGTGCTTATAAAATGCTCCTTATGGGGTGCGTCTCGAAAAGCCTCTGACAACTAAGTCCATCTCCTAGCCTGCCCGTGTGGTTTAGTCTCTAAGCCCGGCGGAACTGCTTTTACTAATAGGAGAAGGGGCAAGGGTGCATCTCTGGTGCCTTAAAACCAGATGCTTCGGGTAGATGGTGGCTCGTCAACCTGGGAAGGTAGCCCATCTATGGGAAGGTAAACCCTGATTTCAAACCTCTGCTGCCTTGCGGCATACCCGGTCACGGGAAAGGCTTCGGGAGTCAACCCTGAGGAAAAATCCGGAGTCGGAGTCCCTAAGGCAGTTCTCTGTTGTGCTCAACATTGTTCTGGCAGCTCCTGCGACGGCACTGGTGCCAAACTGTAGCAGCCCTGCTGTTCCTTAGGATTCATCAGTGACGTGGAGAGGGGGGACATGCTGCATGGGCAACATCTTGTCCTCCATATCTTCCTGCCCAGGCTTGAATCCTTCCAACGCCCAACGCTGGAAGGTAGAACACTGGATCACTGGAGAGGACACTCCAGCTTCGCCTTTGGCGTAGACAAAACACGGGGAATGACAGTTACCGGTTATAAGCCACCACTCAATTGGCGTAGAGCGCGGTGCCAGGGGTTGTTCCCGATGGTGGGAGGGATCATCGGATCTCACTGGACAGCTACCGCCCGCCTCAAGCTGGGCAGCCCCCAGCCAATAAGGTGTTGTCCCGCCACAGCCTGCTTTCCTCGTTGGGTGCATGGGGATGAGGAGAAGTCCGAACGGCAGGCTGAGAACTTTTGCACCAGGCAAGACAAAAAAACAAAAGAGACCAACTCTAAAACTGGGAACTTGGAACGTCCGCACTATGATGACAGGACTCGCTGCTAACCTTAAGGACATCAACGACACCAGGAAGACTGCCATCATCAATAATGAGCTGAAGAGACTGGAAGTGGATATCGCCGCTCTCCAGGAAACATGGTTGGCTGACGGAGGCACACTGAGAGAGAAGGACTACATGTTCTACTGGCAGGGAAAGAGCAGTGATGAACACAGGGAACACGGAGTGGGCTTCGCAGTGAAGAACACCTTGCTGAAGATGGTGGAACCGGGCAGCAATGGCTCTGCACGACTCCTCACCCTCTGCCTGAACACCACTCAAGGCCCAATCACCCTCGTCAGTGTGTATGCCCCAACACTGACAGCCACACCAGAGGCAAAAGACGAGTTCTACGAGAATCTCGCAACAACTGCCAGGATCATCCCCAACTCTGAACAACTCATTCTCCTTGGAGACTTCAATGCCAGAGTGGGTGCTGACCACGACTCCTGGCTCTCCTGTCTTGGACCATTTGGCGTGGGCAGAATGAACGACAACGGACAGCGGCTGCTCGAGTTCTGCACTTATCACGATCTGTGCATCACAAACTCGTTCTTCAAGACCAAGCCCCAACACAAGGTTTCCTGGTGACATCCGCGCTCAAAGCACTGGCACCAGCTGGACTTGATCCTGACCAGGCGCACCTCACTGAAGAATATGCTAATCACCCGTTCGTTCCAGAGTGCAGATTGTGACACAGACCATTCATTGGTATGTTGCAAGGTCAAGCTGCAGCTGAAGAAATTCCATCGTGCTAGACAGCCTGGAAAGGTACGGATTGACACCAGCAAGATGGCCCAACCAGAACCTGTTGAGCGGTTTGCCTCCACCTTTGAGAAGGAACTTGGTGTACCACAAGAAGGAGAATCTGCAAAGCAGAAGTGGGAAGAGCTGCGAAACACCATCCACCGCACAGCCCTGGCTTCCTTTGGGAGGAAGACCTCGAAGTCATAGGACTGGTTTGATGCCAAGTTGACCGAGATGACCCCCGTCATTGAAGCCAAGTGCTCAGCTCTTGCTGAGTACAAGAAGTACCCAAATGAGAAGAATCTCCAGATTCTCAGGGCTGCGAGAAGCAAAGTTCAGCAGACTGCTCGGCGCTGTGCCAACGAGTACTGGACTCAGCTCAGCCAAGACATTCAAACCGCTGCCATAACAGGGAACATCCGTGGTATGTATGATGGCATCAAGAAAGCACTTGGTCAGGCTCAGAGCAAGACGGCCCCCCTCAAATCCTCCACTGGGGAGATGATCACAGAAAAGAACAAGCAGATGGAGAGATGGGTGGAGCACTACTCCGACCTCTACTCCAGACAGAAAACCGTGACACCGTCAGCCCTTGATGCCATCGATTGCCTGCCATCCATGGACGAACTTGACGCCGAGCCAACCATCGACGAACTCAGCAAGGCCATTGATAGCTTGGCCGCTGGCAAGGCACCCGGCAACGACGGCATACCCCCCGACCTGATCAAGCACTGCAAGACCGCCCTACTGCTGCCGTTGCATGACGTCCTCTGCCAGTGCTGGAAGGAAGGTGCCGTACCACAGGACATGAGGGACGCCAAGATCATCACCCTCTACAAAAACAAAGGGGAGAGAAGCGACTGCAACAACTACAGGGGCATCTCCCTCCTCAGCGTTGTTGGCAAAGTCTACGCACGAGTTGTTCTCGTTCGTCTACAGAAGCTTGCCGAACGTGTCTACCCCGAGTCTCAGTGTGGCTTCCGCGCTGAGCGATCGACAGTAGACATGATATTCTTCATCCGCCAACTCCAGGAGAAATGCAGAGAACAGAACATGCCCCTGTACGTCGCCTTCATCGACCTCACCAAAGCGTTTGATCTGGTCAGCAGAGAGGGCCTTTTCAAGATCCTGCCAAAGATAGGATGCCCACCAAAGTTGCAAAGCCTCATCGACTCGTTTCACACCAACATGCAGGGGATAATTCAGCACGACGGCAACGTCTCAGAGCCATTCAACATACGCAGCGGAGTGAAACAGGGCTGTGTACTTGCGCCAACCCTCTTTGGGATTTTCTTTGCTATGCTCCTGAGGCATGCCTTCAGCACAGCAACAGAGGGAATCTACCTGCACACAAGATCTGATGGCAGGCTTTTCAACCTCGCCCGCCTGAAAGCCAGAACCAATGTACGCAAGGCTCTAATTAGAGACATGCTGTTCGCAGACAACGCTGCAGTCACGACCCACACACAGCAGGAGCTTCAGACCCTGATGGACCACTTCTCCCAGGCATGCAAGGACTTCGGGCTTACCATCAGCCTGAAGAAGACTAAAGTCTTGGCGCAAGGCACGAAAGCACCACCAACCATCACCATTGACGACAACGAGATGGAGGTCGTGAATCAGTTCACGTACCTGGGGTCCACGATCAGCAGCAACCGCTCCCTTGATACAGAGATCGACAAGAGGATTGGAAAATCAGCCTCCACACTCGCTCGCCTCACCACACGAGTGTGGGAGAATCCCAAACTCTCTGTCAAGACGAAGATGGCAGTGTACAACGCCTGCGTCATCAGCACACTGCTCTATGGGAGTGAGACGTGGACAACATACGCCCGGCAGGAAAAGAGACTGAACTCCTTCCACTTGCGCTGCATTCGCCGTATCCTTGACATATCTTGGCAGGACAAAGTGCCCAACACAGAAGTTCTGTCCCTCACCGGCCTTCCCTCCATGTTCATTCTACTCAGGCAGCGCAGGCTCCGCTGGCTAGGCCACGTTCACCGTATGGAGGATGGCAGAATCCCCAAAGACGTCCTCTACGGAGAACTGGCGACTGGCAGGAGAGACGTTGGCCACCCACAGCTGCGCTTTAGAGACGTCTGCAAGAGAGACATGAAGGCCCTGGAGATCAACACAGAGCGCTGGGAGGATCTTGCAACGGACCGCTCCAAATGGAGAGGCACCCTGACCAGACAGCTCAAGGCGGGTGAAGAGAGACTGACTGCTGCAGCAGATGAAAAAAGGACCCGAACTGCCACAGCTCCAGCAGCACGGAGACCACCCACAAGTGCGACCTGTGTGACAGGGACTGCCATTCGCGCATCGGCCTGTTCAGCCACAGGCGGTGCTGTTCCAGCAGAGTAGATGTTTAGGATTCTCTTCCATGGTCATCATAGACCGACGGAGGCCGACGAATAGGTTTTACTTGTACTGTTTTTAACATTGGTTTTGTTGACAATTTAAACTTATTTTGGAACCACCCATCACTTACGAGGCCTGATGGCATCCACCCAAATAGACCTGGTGCACGTGTTTTAAGAGACAATCTTTTCTATTCCATTTGCTGTTTTTTGGTACAGTGACTGTGACCTGGCATGTTTACTTACTCTGAAGCTTCTGGGTTTGCCAAACTGCCCTTTTTTGGTTCTGTTCCCACGTATTGTATCGATCCCATTAACTCAGGTGGTCTTTACCGTTTGGATCAGCCTTGGATTTATAATCCTTAAGAGATTGAGTCTGTCTCCCGTTACCCTAAATATTGTAACCCTGGACAAATACAACACAACCTGAAAAACACACGCACTTCTGCAGCTCCTCCTCATCCACCACCTTTCAACTTTGCCCCTGTCTCCTTCCTTAGAGAACCTTTTTCTGCTCCCTCTAAAGTTAATAAAAATGTTAAAAAAAAAATAGAATGCATAAACTTCCCAGATTGATTAAACGAAATGTTGGTAAAATTCCAATCCAGCCTCAAGTCCCTAAAATTAATAATTTGGCCTCTGTTCCTCCCCAAAGTTTAAACATTAAATGTGGCTTATTAAACATTAGGTCTCTATCTTCTAAGTCTCTTCTGGTCCATGATCGATTAATCGATCACCAGATCGATCTACTATCCCTCACAGAGACCTGGCTCGGGCATGATGATTCGTCTTCGGCCTCTGTCGGTGTATGATGACCATGGAAGAGAATCCTAAACGTCTACTCTGTTGGAACAGCACCGCCTGTGGCTGAACAGGCCGATGCGCACCGGTGTTCTACCTTCCAGCGTTGGGCGTTGGAAGGATTCAAGCCTGGGCAGGAAGATATGGAGGACAAGATGTTACCCATGCAGCATGTCCCCCCTCTCCACGTCACTGATGAATCCAAAGGAACAGCAGGGCTGCTATAGTTTGGCACCAGTGCCATCGCAGGAGCTGCCAGAACAATGTTGAGCACAACAGAGAACTGCCTTAGGGGCTCCGACTCCGGATTTTTCCTCAGGGTTGACTCCCGAAGCCTTTCCCGTGACCGGGTGTGCTGCAAGGCAGCGGAGGTTTGAAATCAGGGTTTACCTTCCCCTAGATGGGCTACCTTCCCAGGTTGACGAGCCACCATCTACCCAAAGCATCTGGTTTTAAGGCACCAGAGATCTGCCCTTGCCCCTTCTCCTATTAGTAAAAGCAGTTCCGCCGGGCTTAGAGACTAAACCACACGGGCAGGCTAGGAGTTGGACGTAGTTGTCAGAGGCTTTTCAAGACGCACGCCGTAAGGAGCATTTTATGGGCACTGGGAGCTTAACCCCAGTGCCGCTCCTGACTATGACAACCTTGGAACCGGCATGATGATTATGTTGGTTTGAATCAATCAACTCCCTCTGGGTATTTAAACTGTAATAACCCCAGAGGTTCTGGTCGTGGTGGTGGAGTGGCGGCAATTTTCCATTATAAATTGCTAGTTAATGTTAAGCAGAAATTATGTTTTAATTCCTTGGAAGGTTTGGTCCTCAGTGTGGGGCCTGTTGGCAATCTTAGCTTGAACCCAATTCTCTTTGCCATAGTTTATCGTCCCCCCATGGCGTATTCAGAGTTTCTATCGGAATTTGCCGAATTTTTAGCTGATTTAGTGCTGAAAACCGATAGAATAATTATTGTAGGGGACTTTAATATACATGTTGATGTTGAGAGTGACTGTCTTAATAAGGCATTCAATTCAATTTTAGACTCAATGGGGTTTTCCCAAAAGGTAAAAAATTCTACCCATTATTTCCACCATACATTGGACCTTGTTTTGACTTATGGTATAGATATCGAAAATCTGGTAGTGTCTTCTCATAATCCTGTACTGTCTGACCATTGTCTGTTAATTTTTGATTTCATTATCTCTGATCACTTATTTCCTAAAGAAAAATACTACTACAGCAGATGTCTTTCTGATGACGTTGTTGCTAAATTTTTGCAGATTGTCTCCTCTATGCCATGGGTCAACACAACAGAAACACCAGAAATAAATGATGGAGAGTCTGCTCCATTTGTGATTGATAGCATGGTTGATGGTGTAACTGTCTCTCTGCATTGGACTCTAGATTTGGTAGCCCCTTTAAAAAAGAAAAAGTCTAATCAGAGATTTCTTACCCCTTGGTTTAACTCAGAAACTCATGGCTTAAAACAGAAAACTCGTCAACTGGAGAGGAAATGGCATTCAACTAATTAAGATGAATTCTACTTAGCGTGGAGAAAACATTTCTTAATCTATAAAAAATCTCTTAGAAAAGCTAGATCAAGCTATTATTCTGCATTAATAGAAGCAAACAAGAATAACCCCAGGTTTCTCTTCAACACTGTAGCCAGGCTTACAAAGAGCCAGGACTCAGTCAATCCTCGCATCCCCCCTGAGCTTTCTAGTCAGGACTTTCGGAACTATTTCAATCTTAAAATTTTATCTATTAGAGATGAAATCAGTTAGATTCTTCCTACCGTAAACTCTAGTACATTAATTACTGCAACTCCCTCAATTGATATCTGCTTAGATAAGTTTACTCCAATCGACCTCTTAAGAGTTGGATAAAATAATTTCCTCTTCTAAGCCTTCATCTTGCCTTCTGGACCCTATTCCTTCCAGGTTATTTAAAATTATCTTCCCAATTACTGGTAGCCGTATTCTTCTTATCATTAATTCTTCTTTAACTCTGGGTTATGTTCCACTGGCTTTTAAAACTGCTGTAATTAAACCTTTACTTAAAAAACCGACGCTCAGTCCTGGAGTTTTGGCCAATTATCGACCAACCTCTAATTTGCCTTTCATATCAAAAATCTTGGAAAGAGTTGTTGCTGTGCAATTATCTGACCACTTGCAGGGAGTTGGTTTGTTTGAGGTGTTTCAATCTGGGTTCAGAGCTCATCACAGCACTGAAACTGCCTTAGTGAAGGTCTCTAATGACCTCCTGACTGCATCTGATAATGGACTTGTCTCTGTTCTTGTTCTTTTAGATCTCAGTGCAGTCTTTGACACTATCGATCATGCCATTCTACTTGATAGATTGAAACAATTTGTTGGACTCAGTGGAACTCCGTTGCAGTGGTTTAGATCTTATTTGTCTGATAGATTTCAGTTTGTCCATGTCAATGATGGATTTTCTTCCAGCTCTAAGCTCAGTCGCGGAGTTCCACAGGGATCTGTGTTGGGCCCTACTCTTTTTAGTCTATATATGCTCCCGTTGGGCAATACTATCAGAAAGCACTGTATACATTTTCACTGTTACGCAGATGACACACAACTATACCTGTCAATGAAGCCCGATGATTGTGATCAGTTGGCCAAGTTAGATGCCTGTCTTAAGGACATCAAAGCTTGGATGACTTGTAATTTTTTACTGTTGAACTCTGATAAGACTGAAGTCATTGTTGTTGGCCCAAAACATCTTAGAAATTCCTTTTCAGATTATGCCCTTAATTTAGATGCTGCCACTCTCACTCTGAACAGTTGTGTGAGGAACCTTAGAGTTATTTTTGATCAAGATTTGTCCTTTAATTCACATATTAAAACTGTTTCTAGGACTGCCTTCTTCCATCTGCGCAATATTGCCACAATCAGGAGCATCTTGTCTCTGAATGATGCTGAGAAACTGATTCACGCCTTTGTCAGTTCTCGATTAGATTATTGTAATTCGCTATTATCTGGTTGTCCTAAAATATCTTTAAAAAAATCTTCAGTTGATTCAAAATGCTGCTGCTAGAGTTTTAACTGGTTCTAGAAAAAGAGATATTTCCCCGGTTCTGTCCTCCCTCTATTGGCTTCCCATAGAATTTAGAATCAAATTTAAAATCCTTCTTCTTACTTTCAAAGCTCTTAACAATCTGGCACCCCAATATATAAAAGATCTGATATTACCTTACCATCCTAATAGAGCATTACGCTCCCAAAATGCTGGCTTACTTGTGGTGCCCAGAATCTCCAAAAGTACAGTGGGAGGCAGAGCCTTCTGTTACCAAGCCCCTTCTCTCTGGAACCAGTTACCACTCTGGGTCCGGCAGTCAGACTCGGTCTCTGTTTTTAAGAACAGGGTAAAATCCTTCTTTTTTAATATAGCTTACGTTTAAGGAGGGTATTTGTGTCTTTTAACCCCACTCTTGTTCTATTGTTATCTGATCCATACTGCTGGTTGACCTCCAATAATGTACTTGGCATCTTACTGTTATGTTCTTTATGTCTGTCCTTTCCATCCTCCCTATCCCCTCATCCCCAGCCAGTCGCAGCAGATGACTGCCCCTCCCTGAGCCTGGTTCTGCTAGAGGTTTCTTCTTTCCAAATGGAAGTTTTTCCTCTCCACTGTCGCTTAGTGCTTGCTCATAGGGGATCGTCTGATTGCTGGGTCTTTCTGTGACTGTGTGGGGTTTTTTTTTGCACTGTGGCGCCACGAGACGGCTTTTGTTGTGATGTGGCACATTATAAATAAAGCTGAATTGAACTGGAGATGGTCCTATAGCCTTTACCTTTAACATGCTTGTCTATAATTCTCTTTCTAATCTCCTGAGACAACTCTCTCCTTTGCTTCCTCTGGTCCATGTTTAGTGTGATACACATCATGTCACCAAACAGCACAGTGACTACTTGTCACCCTTTAAATAGGCCGACTGACTGATTACAAGTTTGTAGACACCTGTGATGTTAATTAGAGGACACATCTTGGTTGAACATGTTCCTATTGTCACATTATTTTCAATCCTTTCAAGCGGTATCATCATTTTTGTCCAGGCCTGTTTCATGAGTTTGTTTTTCAAAGTAATTCTGTTGAACCACAATTCAAAATAGCATTGTCTGATTTTCCCTGGTTAACTTTCATAGAATTTTTATTTATTACCACTTTTGTCAGATTCAAGTTATTTCTGTGACCATTGTGAGTTTTTCTTTCATTAACAGAGGGGTACCAACAATTTTGTCCATGGCTGTACGTATGTGTGGGTGGGACTGAGGCTTCCCTTTATTACCAACACACATAAGCTCGTGGGACACCAGTACAAAAGAGTTGACATCTTTATTGATAATTAAACTTTGTACCCACTATGAATCAGTCTCAAACATTCGTGAATTCTTCTGTGTGAATCGAGAGGACACACACACACACAAAAAACAAAAAAAAAACTTTAATGTACCTTTAACAGTTTAATGATCAAACTCAGCTTAGATAAAGTATTAAATTCAAATGACTTTTAAGGCAATGTGAAATGATCAACAAGTATCAGGCATCACATTACACTGCTGAGGGATTACTGCATAATGTGTATTATTAAGCATTTGTGAAACCAAGGAAAACCATAGCTTAAATTAGGACTGTGATGGAAAATGGAAAGGACTGTAAAATAGCTGTAACAGAATGGTGAGGGAAATTGGACACAATTTGATGAAGAAAATGATAAAAGCTGATTTATATGAAGAAGGAAAATTTGTGTTACTTTAAAAAGGAATGGAGGTTAATGAAAAGATGGATATTACTTCTCCTCAATTTTGAATGAATGAATGAAAAGGTTTATTGTCAATACTACCATACGTGCAATACATACAGGAGAATTGAAATTTGACTTGACATTGGGCGCGCTTAATAAGCGCATCCCATAGCCGCGGCAGCCCGAAGGTTCCAGTCAAACAGGAGGGTAAAGAGGGCAAGGGTCAGGGTCAAGGAAAACACAATAGGCAGAGAAAAAAACATAGTTATCAGAATATCGCTCGTATAAGCTCATATAAGCTCAAATGAGCCAAATTATGATTACACAGAAAAAAAACCTCTATGCACAATTAGCAGACAATAGATCACACATTACAAAGAGTTGAGAGAGACAGTATGTGTGTATTTGTGTCAGTTTACATGTATCGGTCCTGTAATGTTGTATGCAGTGTGTAGTGTAGGTGTGTCATTGCTAGTGAACAGCAGAGGGCACCCTCTGGCAACGGAAAGATATTATTCAGTCATGTGTTCTATAGTCCAGACCCATGATAACGCTGTCCTTGGAGCTCGGTCTGCTGAAACAACAGCAATTGTCGATTGTTTGGGTTAACTCCCTTCAGCCTTATCTTCCCAGGAGGAGTGAATGTCTTCAAGGGCGCCGAATTCAAGGTCGAAAGGCACAGTTCACTTAGAGTAAAAAAAATTTCATCTCTCAGCGATTGTGCATCACAATTTACAGGCTTTAAGTCATTCTCTGGAAAGCACTCAGCGACTCCAGATGTTATCCACCTACCGAAAACATAGGTAACATGTCCAAGAGAGTCCATTCTCTCTTCAATGCATGCCAGATGGTAAATTCCATGTTAATCCCATTGCCGCTTATCCGTGCCCCCCCCCCCCCCCCCCCAGCTGGAAATTGTTGGGGGAGCTATGCCGGGGTCCGCATTTGATTAGCTCACCCAAATATAATTTGATACACCAGGAACTCCAGGGCCAAACAGAAAATCCTGTGATCATGCCAATCTTCAGTCAAATCATGCAGGTTCCAATTCTTGGGCTCCCCCCGGCCCGGTTCTTGTTGAAAAGTGGTGACAATAACATTAAGCCACAATCCAATTTCCATAGTTTCCATTTGGGTCGATTCAGCAGAAGTAGAGCGAGACACAGACAGGACATCGCAAGCAGGGAAACATTCGGGAGAAGGAGAGGAGAGAGGGGAGAAAGCGTCTGCTCTCTCTGAAAGCCGGAAGTGAAGTAATATAACTATTAGTATTATAACTCTAGTCGGAGTTTATAACCCAGATTTCAATGTGAGAAATTCTGACATACTTCAATTGGGATGGACATCGTAGCCGAGCCCAGCAGATATAAAATGAGTCATGCTTATGGTTAATCAGTTGATTTCAGTGGGATTCTAACTGATCATCAGATGGCATGGAAATTATATGCCTGCAGATAACTTCTCCCAAAACTCAGCTGTCTTGAAGCTGTGACTCAGGGACGATGAGAGGTTTGGCTGGCTCTGCTGATCAAGATGTCATCCGAATGAAACAACATGGGATTTTAGAGGAATCACCCGGGTCCCTGGAATTTGTAGGTCATTCAAAGTCTGATCAAAGTCACAAAATTTGAAGAAAAGAATAAAAATATTTAAGCCGCAAAATCCGAGTTCTTCTGATGTTGTGGTAATTGAATGAGAGTAAGCTTCTAGTTAAATGTGAGAAAAATCTAAATCAGTCCTCTCTGACACGGTGATTAAAGGGAAAAATTAGAAAAAGCTTAAACAAATTCTTAAAAGTATGTCTGAGGAGAGAAAGACAATTTCACTCCAGGCAATAAAGAAGATTTTGAGCTCAAATGAAGAAAAAAACGGTCTCTCCCCAGAGAAAAGAATGCAGGACAGAACAGGATTCAGACTGGGACAAAACTAGAACTAAAAAAAAAAAAACTTGGGAGTTCCCAACTTTTAAGGTGAGTGCTTTCATGAAAAAAAAAACTTGACTGGCAGTAAAAAGGACCAATTACATTTGAGAGCAGGAGACAAGAATGGATTCTTGTCTAATCAGGAAGAGTTTCTTTGTCTGAAACTGACTAATAGGATGAAGGAGGCGTCACACAAACTAGACTAGTTGGTGATTGGCTGATGCAAGTCAGATGGCTTGCGTGAGCTTCATGAAGAGAAAATATAATTATTAAACTGGAATTCACATTATATATAAGCTAAACTAAACTTCAGTGATTCACAACTATTTGTCATTATTAATACACTAAAAATGCATTCCCATAACTTGCAATTCTATATTAACATGCATTGAATAAAGTTTTGTGTAACGTACTTTCAAACAAACAATACCTTCAAATCAATGATTAATAAAACATTTCAAGCCAGAGTTGTATGTCGGAGTCCACTCCTAATCTTCCAGTGTGTCCTGAGCAGTATCTTCTGAAAAATGAGAATCTTGAGGAGAAAAAAAAAAAATTCCTGTGGGATTATGGTCAAATGGGAGGATGAGACATAATATTTCACTCGTCCATTTGGGGGCAATGTTGGACTTCCATAATTTGGAGAGAAAGAAAGGGAGTGCAGGTCTGGTAAATTTCAAATGGCTATTAAAACATAAAACTGTCTTGTTGGAATGCACTTCATCAAATTTTATGAGAGGAAGTCCAAACCGTTCCTGGCACGGAGATGGGGTTTGACAGTCAATTTACCAATGGAATGTGGCTTCAAAGCTGTGGTCTTTAGGTGAAAAGTAAGAAAAGGGGGTCTTGTTATGAGGCTGAGTGTGGTGCGTCACCGGGCTCAGATTCTTAATTTATATCTAAGTATTTTCTGTATTTTTCCAGCGCTATATTATTTTTCTGTGTATTGATTCTAGATGTGTTCTTAGCTGTCAGTAGTTTGATGTTGTTTTCTTGCCCTTATTATTATGACATGATTCTGTCAGTATTTTTAGATTCCCGTTTTATTTTGGCTCTCAGTGTTTATATTTTTTTTCCTTGTGGCATGAGCTTCGCACCTGTTCCAGACACTCCCTCTTTGTCATTATCTCATCCGTGTGTTTTGTGTTAGTAATTAGATCACCTGCCCGCTCATGCGAATCCACAACTGCCACCAATTATGTCCTCAGCATTTATAGAGTGTTGTTTTTTCTGTTCACTGCCTCAGTCTTAGTGAGTCCTCCTCGCCCACAGCCCTTTCCCCACTCTGGTGAATCTTTTCCGAATTCATTCCTGCACATAAGTTTCCTTATTTTCTGTGTTTGGATTTTTGCTTTGGTGCACTCTGGCACTTTGTGGTTATTTATTAACAGATACACACAAACTTCAGTTGGCGTCTGGGTCCGTCTCTCACTGCCCAAAGGCAAATCATGAAAGACGACTGTGGCCAGTAAATAGACCCAGCCGCTGCAGTTAGTAGTTTTTTGCTTTTTTGTTCTCACTCACCTGTCCTGCGGAGCAGTTATGTCTCCAGCAGGCGAATCAGACAGGAGGAGGAAAAGGTGGAGTCGGGATGAGCTGGAGTTTGTAACCATGATTGAGGACATGGCAGCTGGCGCTCGGAGCTGCTTATCCCGAGAAGATGAGATGCTGTGCTGGGGTGGAGTTGCTAATCTGCTGGAAGTCAGACCTAGCATGTGCTTCCACCCCCGGGTGCTGAGTCTCTCCCTTCCTCTGCTACCACCGCTGCCATAAGCCTCCTACTCGCCAGAGCCAGCCTCCCAATCGTCCGTTCTCTTTCCAGTGGAGCGGGAAGAGCTGTACAGCAGCAAGCTGGCATTTAGGGGCCGCGGGTGGAAAGAAGGCACTGGGAGACGCCGCTCCCCTCAATGCCACGGACCACCAGCTGCTCCTGCTCCACCACCTCCATCTGCTCTGAGAGGCCGTCATCCAGCTCTGGGCCCGGAAGAATGCCTCCACCTCCCTGTCAGCAGACCCTCCTTTGCTGAGGGAGAAGACCTCTGCAGCAGTGCCTTCTTTGCTATTTTCCCCTCTGGCTGCCTCGTCAGCGTCATCTTTTCCTGCAGCTGCTGCCTCCCACTTCTCCTCAGCGTTCTTTCCTGCTGTTGAGGGTTTGGCTGTTTCTCCCTCGGTTCCGCCCGTCTTCGTGCCTGCAGGGGTGGCTCCTCCACGATCCTCTGAGGGGCCCACGATCACCGTAGCCACAGAGAGAGATGACTGCAGACCAGCTGCAGCAGAAAACATCACGCCCAGGAACATAGGCAAGTGTTTTTTCATTCTCTATCATGTAAACATGAATTACTTGTCTGATTCCCGGAGGTGAGGCTCAGGCCGTGCAGTCTTCTGAGTCTGCATTGTCTGCTGCAGCTACACACCCTTTACCTGCTCTCTCTGTGTCTCCTCCTATCACCCCTGAGTGTCTGCCAGCCCCGGAACTGAGCCGCCTGACGATGGAGGAGCCTGTGGCTCTGGAGGACCTGGTTCCAGCCCCACAGCCATGCTATGGACAGAAGGAGAATGCTAAACCTAAGCTGACGCCTCCCCCGACTAAGTAGAGTCCCCGGGCTTCAGCTAAGCAGGATGCAGCTTCATGAGGGAGCCGGCCTCCTGTCGCCATGCAGTGCGAGCCATCTGCGTGGGCCACATCGCTGAGGGGTCCCAGGACTGCACCGACCACCATGCCTGCTGTAGGGGCCGCCGCAGCAGAGTTAGAGCTAGATCTCCAGAGGACCAGGCCCGAACAACCATCATCTGGATCGACGGAGTCCTGGACGGTGGTAAAGCTGGAGCTCAGGCAAGTGCTCTCCTTCATTTTTCTTGCATCTATTTTGGAGAAATCTTGCCTGGCTCTTGGTGAGGAGAGTCGGGTGCAGCCGTCAGCTGTATCTGAGCTCGCATCCCCGGGCTCCACTGCTGCCGGTGACCCTGACCCTGTCTCTACACCTGTGTTGTCTCAGCTCTCCCCCAGGGTCGCCAAGGAGATTCCAGATTTGCCAGATGTCTCCGTGGGTCCAGGTCCACTGCCGGAGATCATCGTGGGTCCAGCTCCTCCCACTGAGGCCATCAGGGGTGCACCGTCACAGCCCGGGACCTCCGTGGGTGCTGCTTCCCCCGCTGAGGTCATTGAGGATGCTACGTTCCAGTCCGGGACCACCGAGGGTGCTGGTGGCCAGTCCGACACCTTTGTGGTTCCCTCTCCTCTGCCAGACGCTGTCATGGTTCCCCCTCCTTTGGTGTCCTTCCCTTCATTGGGCCTCCCTGTGGGGGAGTCGCCTCCTGGACCACCCCTTCTGTTTAGGTGGATGAAAAACTGCCTGACAGACTGCGCCGTTGGGCTGGGTGGCCCATATTCTCCGGAAGGCCACCCGACTCGTACCACCTTGCTGTCTGTCAGGCCTGGGACTTTGGACGGCCACCTGAACCGTTTAGTTCTTTGGCCTGGGGGGGGGGGAGGGGGGGTCTAGGGGTCTGGTTTTGCGTGGGTGCGGATCCTGAGCGGGGTTTATGTTCTTGTTCACTCCTATCCTGTTCCCCCCAACCTCCCACCCAGGGTGGTTTATTGTTATACCTTTTTTTGGGGGGAGGGGGGGACTTTTCTGTTTTGGTGTTACCTTGGGGTGTCTGGAAACCACCCCTTAAGGAGGAGGGGGGGCTCTGTCATGAGGCTGAGCACGGTGTGTCACCGGGCTCAGACTCTTCATTTATATCTAAGTATTTTCTGTATTTTTCCAGCACTGTATTATTTTTCTGTGTATTGATTCTAGATGTGTTCTTGGCTGTCAGTAGTTTGATGTTGTTTTCTTGCCCTTATTATTATGACATGATTCTGTCAGTATTTTTAGTTTCCGGTTTTATTTTGGCTGTCAGTGTTTATATTTCGTTTCCTCGTGGCATGAGCTTCACACCTGTTCCAGACAGTCCCACTTGTCATTATCTCATCCGCGTGTTTTGTGTTAGTAATTAGATCACCTGCCCGCTCATATGAATCCACACCTGCCACCAGTTATGTCCTCAGTATTTATAGACTGTTGTTTTTTCTGTTCATTGCCGCAGTCTTAGTAATTCCTCCTCGCCCAGAGCTCTTTCCCCGCTCTGGTGAGTCTTTTCCAAATTAATTCCTGCATGTAAGTTTCCTTATTTTCTGTGTTTGGATTTTTGCTTTGGTGCACTCTGGCACTTTGTTTGTTTTTGTTAATAAATACCACAAACTGCAGTTGGCGTCTGGGTCTGACTCTCACTGCCCTGAGGGACAAATCATGACAGGTATTGGCTCTTCTCCAAGAAAGGATTAATCTTTCCTTATTTCAAACCAGCTGGTAACGCTGCATTATCTTATTATACATTTAAAAAAAAGGGGGAATAGAATAGAACAGACTTTATTGTCATTGTACAGTTGTACAGTACAATGAAACTGTGGGAGCTCCACCAGGGTTATGGAAATATACACAGGTATGGTAGTGGCTTCATGGATGAAACAATGTACGTAACAGTGTGGAGTGCAGAACACACAATTGAACACACAAATGAATAAAATGGCCCAAAGATTATTGAACATATACACAAGTATGGTAGTGGTTTCATGGATGGGTCAATATACATGGAAGTGTGGAGTGCAAAGACAGGTGTGATTACTGTGATAATTAAAAAGGTCCTCAGTTCTGTGCATGTGAGCGTTCGAAGGGAGGGGGGTGGGCGCTCTGACTGTTTGCAGTTCAGATGGCCCAGGGGAAGAAACTTTCAGTCTGGAGGTGTGAGACCTGATTGATCTGAACCATTGGCCAGAGGGAAGCAGGTCAAGCAGGTGGTGGACGGGATGTAAGGGGTCTCCTGTGATGGCCTTGAGCTTTCTGAGACAGGAGGATCTAGAGATGTCTTCCAGGGAGGGCAGAGGGCTGCCGATTATTTTTTGGACAGCGTTGATGACCCTCTGTACAGCCTTCCTATTCTCAGCCGTGGAGCCGGTGTACCACACACCCAGACAGTAGGACACACCCAGACAGTAGGTAAGCACACTCTCCACTGAGCAGTGGTAGAAGGCCAGCAGCAGCTTCTGGTCAAGGTTGTTCTTCCGTGTCCAGGAGCAGGTGGAGGCGGGGGGGCGGGGGATCTAGAGGAGGTGCAGTTTATTGATGAGGATGTCTGGGATGATGGTGTTGAAAGCTGAGCTGTAGTCCACGCAGAGTATCCTCAGTAGCTCCTTGGGTTCTCCAGGTGGCTCAGTGCTCTGTGGAGTGTGGTGGCAATGGTGTCTTCTGTGGACCGGTTTTCCATCCTATAGGCAAAGGGACACCAGTCACTCAAAACACTTCATGACTACAGACATGAGTGCTATGGGTCCATAGTCATTCAGGCTGTCAATCGCAGACTTTGTGAGGATGGGGATGATGGTGGAGGCCTTGAGGCAGGAGGGGAGGGTAGCGTGCGTCAGGGAGAGGTTGAACAACTTGGTGAGGATCTCTGCCAGCTGGTCTGCACATGCTTTGACCACAACTCCTGGGATGCCGTCGGGGCAGCAGCTTTGCAGGGGTTCACTGCTTTCAGTTTCCTCCTCACCTTGTGCACCTGTAGATAGAGAGGAGAGGGGCGAAGAGAAGGGGGCAGAAGGGGGGCATGAGTTTGTGGGGAGGTGTGCTCAAACTGGGTGAAGAAGCTGTTAAGCTCCTCTTCCAGAGTGAGGCTGCTGTCTGATGTTGGGGGGGCCCTAGCCCCTGTAGTTGGTGAGGGCCTGGATGCCTTTCCACATCTGTCGGGGGTTGTTGTCTGTGAGGAAGCCCTCCAGCTCCTCCTGTAGCCATTCTTAGTGTGCTTTATGTCTCTCCTCAGGTTAGATCTGGCAGTCCTGTACAGAGAACTGTCCCTCTGCTTGAAGGCTGAGTTGCAAGCTCTGATCAATTCAATTCAGCTTTATTTATAATGCGCCACATCACAACAAAAGCCGTCTCGAGGCGCCACAGTGCAGATAAAAAAAATCACACAGTCACAGAAAGACCCAGCAATCAGACGATCCCCTATGAGCAACAGCTAGGCGGCAGTGGAGAGGAAAAACTCCCATTTGGAAGGAAGAAACCTCTAGCAGAACCAGGCTCAGGGAGGGGCAGTCGTCTGCTGCGACTGGCTGGGGATGAGGGGATAGGGAGGATGAGTAGGAAAAAGTCAATTTTGGACAACCTCTAGAAAACCCCCAGAAAACAGTGTTGATGAGATGCTAATGGCTAATATAAATATTCCTAATAAATGTACCTAATAGACTGATTTAATTTTTAATGGTAAATAGGAGCATTTATAGGGAATGTGACTAAAGGAATGAATATGAACTATTAGATGTGAACTGTCAGTGAAAGCAGTAGCGTTTCTACGCCAGAGGTGGCACTTAGTAGTGATAAGACGCTGTACAGTATTAGAGAACAAGAGAAGAAGAGTAGCGAGTGTTCCAGAGAAAAGAGTGTGAAGAACATGGTGTCAAGCGATGTGCTGTGTAAATGTGTGCCGTGCCGTGTGAGCTGGTAAAGTCAATAAAAGCCACTGCAAAGTCTGACAGCTTGGCTTCCTCATCCTTCCTCCCCCTTCGCCCTCCTGGGTGTAACAAAACTTGGTAGCAGAGGATGGTTCAGTCGTGTCTAAGACGGTGAGTGTGCAAATAAAAAAAAAAAGAGGCCGTAACGATGGAGCTGGAGCAGCTACAAGATAAGCTAAGCGAGGCCTTGGTGCCGTTACGGGCCGAACAGCTAAACGAGGTCTTGTGGCGGTTTGGGAAAACCCCCACAAACAGACTAAGGACAGACAACTCGCTACTCCTGGTTTTTTCCGTTGCATGCTGTGATCTAATCAGCCATTTATGCATTTCACTGCTGTGAGGTTAATGTGCCATCCATGCATTGTGTTCATGCATCCTGTCTGTGCCTCTCAAATGCAAATGCCATACTCCCTGCTGTGAATGTCTTTCATGCATTGTTTGTAACTGGTATTTAAGCTGACTGAAATCCATGCTCTCTCTCTCACTCACACTTCAACCTCTGCTGCAGACACGCGCTCTGTGTCTTCTTCACTGAGAGCCGTGGGCTCGCTCCCGGCGCGCACGCACGGCGCCGGGAGAGGAGCTCGTGACGGCAGTATGATATAATAAAACTCTACTTAAAACCTCCAACAACACCGCTTTATTTCATGCCGCCGCAGTCTGTTTATTTGCAAAGATAAGCCCAGCCGAGCCGTCTAAGAAGTACACGCTGATACGACTGTTAATTGAGGAGGTGGAGAAAACCATTGAACGCGAAGAGGAGGATGTAGCCCGCGAGTTTGTGCTAAAGCTAATAGCATGTGCTAACGAAGCTAAGCTAAGCGAACCGTTGGCGCAGGCAGCGACAGCGGCCGGCACGAGCCGGGAGACAGAGGCACTCGCCAGTTTACAGAGCCAGTATGCCGCTTTGCATGAAAGTATCCTTGATTCAGCTAAAAGGGTTGAAGAGGAAATAATAAGGCTGACCGATGATGAGGCCGCGCCGCCACCGGGCCGCCATTTTGTGACACAGCCCGAGGCCACAGAGCCACAGAGCCGCCATTTTGTGCCACAGCCTGCGGTCCCCGCAGCGCCCCTACCGCCAGAAGTGATCATTAAACGGGAGTTTAAGATAAATGGGCAGATAGGGGAGAGGGGCCAAAAAGACAAGTTGTCTTATTCCAATCTCACTCACCAGATCGATATGGGCTTAAAGAAAAAGCAGAGTGAGGCTGAGATAATTGAGGCTGTTGTCAGAGCAGTGAGTCTTGGATTGAGTTTGCGCGCTATGCTGGAGATTAAGATAGATCTCACACTGCCACAGCTGCGCATAATCCTGCAAGGACATTATAAAGAGGATAGTTCCACTGACTTGTATCATCGTCTGATAAACCTCATACAAGACAGTAATGAGTCACCTCAGAACTTCCTGTTTCGTGCCATTGAGCTAAAGGAAAGACTTTTAGCAGCATCCAGAGAGCCTGGCACGGAAGAGCAGTTTAGTTCTGATCTTATTCAGAGGAAGTTTCTGAGGGCGGTGGAAACAGGACTGATCAGTGTTGATGTGAAATATCAACTGAAGCGTCATTTGGAGGATCCTGCCGTCACCGACGAGCTACAGATTTCAAAGATGAATGCAGCAGCCAATCTTGAATGGGAACGGTACCAAAAATTTAAAAGGCACACCAAAGAACCAAAAGTTCGAGAATGCCGAGTGGAAAACCAAACGGGTCAGTATGCAACAGAGACAGAAGTGGATGGCCAAGAGTGCTCTCCACCATCGACAAAAGGTAAAATCCTTAAATCCCAAAGCACAGTGACCCGTACGGAATCTGAGCTCCTGGACATAGTCACGCAGCTGAAGAGTGACATGGAGGAGATCAAAAAGGCCATACGTGAGTCTCCCCGAGCACCTCATGCTCAAAGAGCCAGGAGGACACGTGGCTGCAAGAGATGTCAGTCCACCAGCAATGGCGACCAATGCGACCACTGCTTCAGATGTGGAATCAGCGGCCACATGTCAAGGGAATGTCGGATAGGGAGGAGACTCGGAAGAAGAACAGGGCAAGTAGACACGGCGGCCAATACTGTCGCAACCACATCAGAACAAGCTAACACACAAGAACTGTATGAGCTAGTTACTGACAGTATTCGGAGGTTAGAAGCAAGACTGGTAGCTAAGGCCAAGGCACCTCCTGAAGAAACGGTCCGTGTTAATCTCCTGTCCCCTAATCGCCAATTACAGTTACTCAACTTGGTTGAAAAAAAATATGTCATCACCTGCTTCCTCGATGACAAGGAGACACAAGCATTGTGGGACACAGGGTCACAGGTCTGTTTAATGAATGACACCTGGAGACAGGAGCACCTGCCACACACCACCGTCAGAGACTTAGCCGAGTTGGTGGGTCCAAGTATTCTGAATAGGAGGGCAGTGAACCAGACACCGATTCCATTCTCAGGGTGGGTCGAAGTCACTTTTAAGCTGCCGACAGTTAGTCGCCCACTGGTGGAACTCTTAGTTCCTGTGCTAGTGGTGAAGGAGGATGGAGTGGCAGAGCCGCCTATCATTGGGTTCAACGTGATTGACCATGTCCTGAAGATGGGCATTAGACCGCCTTGTGCCATCAGTGAAGCCGTCAGTGCAGCCTTCTCATTTGACTGTAAAAAAACAGAGGTATTTCTGAAAGTGATGCAAAGTGAGGAGGATAAGTTGGGAGAAGGAATGGTAAAAGTTGGCAGTGAGTTGGTTACCATCCCTGCTGGCCAAACCAAAGCAGTCAAAGGTTGTGTCAGAGCAGGCTCACTTCCAGACACGCAAGATGTCTTATTTGAGCCATGTCAGTACACCCAGTTACCAGAGGGTTTGCAGATGCAAAGTGGGTTGGTGCAGTTATGGAAAGGGAGGCGATCGATGTTCAAAATACCTATAACGAACAGTACGTCCCGTGATATCCAGCTGCCCGCTAAGACCATTTTGGGGGAAACGCAGAGAGTTAAAACTGCTTACCCGGCAGACATTAGACCCCCTGCTGTAAACCAAGCGACAGTCAACCCGACGACGAGTGAAACAGGAAGAAATAAAGAGACCGAGATGAACTGTGCTGTCAAAGAGACTATGGACATGTGGGACCCTCCAGTTCCCCTTGATCATCTCTCGCCCATACAGCAAGAGCAAGTAAAACAGCTCTTACGGGAGGAACGGCAAGCGTTTTCCCATGATGAGTATGATGTAGGGACAATTCCCTCTTTACAGTTGAAGATCCGACTCAAAGATCCCGATCCTGTCAAAAGAACTTATGTTTCTGTTCCCAAACTACTTCATAAAGAAGTAAAGGAGTATTTAGAAGACCTGCTTAACAGGGGCTGGATCACCAAATCCAAGTCATCGTATTCCAGTCCAATCGTCTGTGTGCGAAAGAAGGATGGAGGTCTGCGTTTGTGTTGTGACTTTAGAGAGCTGAACAAGAAGTCTATTCCTGACAGACACCCGATCCCCTGCATACAAGATATGCTAAACAGTCTAAATGGGAGTGTGTGGTTTTCAGTCCTCGACCAAGGGAAGGCGTATCACCAGGGTTTCCTGGAAGAGTCGAGTAGGCCCCTTACTGCATTTATCACTCCCTGGGGTTTGTTCGAGTGGGTAAGAATTCCATTTGGTTTGTCCTCAGCACCAGCAGCATTCCAAAGATCTATGGAGGAGTGCTTGTGGGGGTTGAGAGATGATATTTGTCTGCCTTACCTCGATGATAACCTTGTTCATTCACAGACTTTTGAAGATCACTTGCGAGACCTGAGAAGCATCCTGCACCGCTATCAAAGCCATGGGGTGAAGCTGACTCCCCGGAAATGTGAGTTATTCAAGCAGCAGGTACGTTTCCTTGGTAAAATGGTAACAGGACAGGGTTACACCATGGACCCTGCAGACATTGCCCCAGTGCAGACACTCAAACAGCAGCAACCTTCCACTGTTGGAGAGCTAAGGAAATTGCTAGGTTTTATTTCATATTACCGCAGCTATATCCCAAACTTCTCCCGTATAGCAAAGCCTCTTTACGAACTTCTTGCTAACGACCACACAGATAAAGCAAAGAAAAACTCAAAGAAACATGTCAAACAGAACGATGGTGGCCACTTATCCTCATCTCATGTGATCAGGTGGCGCCCAGAGCATCAAGCAGTAGTTTGTCAGCTTGTTGACTTTCTCACCCAACCCCCAGTGTTAGGTTACCCGAACTTTGAGGAACCCTTCATTTTGCACTGTGACGCTTCACAGGAGGGGCTTGGAGCGGTGTTATACCAGCGACAACAAGACAAACTGGTGGTGATAGCATATGGCTCCAGGACGGACTCCCACAAGGCTCAGTTCTAGCTCCAACTCTGTTCAACCTCTACATAAACGACCTGCCTGCTACAAAATCCCGCAAATTCATCTATGCAGACGACATCTGTTTGGCATTCCAAGCACCAGACTTTGAACCACTGGAACGGGTGCTCACGGAAGATCTTGCCAAACTGGACCAGTTCTGCAAAATCTGGCGCCTAAAACCAAGCCCAGCAAAAACCGTCTCCAGTGTATTCCATCTCCACAATGCAAAAGCTGCCAGAGAACTAAACATCCACCAGAGCGGACTCGAGCTTAAGCATGCCCCAAATCCAACTTATTTTGGAGTGACCCTTGATAGGACCTTATCCTTCAAGGAACATCTAAGGGGACGGCTGCTAAGGTGAAGGTACGAAACAACCTGCTCTGCAAGCTCGCTGGTGCAAAATGGGGGGCGGCAGTCTCCACCCTGCGCACCTCAGCACTGGCCCTTTCATACTCTGTAGCAGAATATTGTGCCCCTGTCTGGTCCAGGTCATCTTACACACACCATGTAGACACCCAGCTCAACTCAACCATGAGAACTATAACTGGAACAATCCGCTCAACACCACTCCCCTGGCTCTCTGTACTGTCAAACATAGCCCCTCCACACATCCGGCGAGCAGCATTAACTCAAAGGATGCTCCAAAAAGTTAAAGATTCTCCTCACTTACCAATCCATGCAGATATCTACACCCCACCCACTGCCCGACTTTCATCCAGACGGCCGATTTGGAAAAACCCTCCCCCAGCTGACTTTACCATCCAGACAGCTTGGCAGGAGGAATGGGAGACCAAGGAGGTCCCAAACAAACAGCTGGTGATAAACCCCAACCAACAGGTCCCGGGCACCAACCTCCCAAGGAGACAGTGGTCTACACTCAATCGCTTCAGGATTGGACATGGCCCCTGCTTGGCCAGCCTTCACACATGGGGCAGTAGCCCTAGCCCACTGTGCGCATGTGGAGAGGAGCAAACAATGGAACACATCATAGAGGCTTGCCCGCTCCAAAGACTGGAAGGAGGATTACACACCCTCCATACAGCAAACCAGGAGGCAACTGCTTGGCTTAAGGACTTTGCATTCGCTAAATAAATAAATAAATGGCTCCAGGACACTGTCAAATCCAGAGAAGAACTACCACCTTCATTCAGGGAAGCTGGAGTTTCTTGCTATGAAGTGGGACATCTGTGAGAGGTTTCGGGATTATCTGTACTATTCTCCGCCATTCACTGTCTACACGGACAATAATCCCCTAACGTATGTGCTCACCACCGCAAAGTTAAATGCAACCACACAGAGGTGGGTAGCAGAACTAGCCGATTTCCAGTTTGTGATTAAGTATCGCCCTGGAAAAGTAAACAGAGATGCAGACGGACTTTCACGTATGCCTCTAGATATGGAGCAGTACATGAACGGATGCACACAAAATGTTGATCCTGATGTGATGAATTGTGTGATGCAGGCAGTCAAGGTAAAGTCACAAGAAAATGAACCATGGCTTTGCCAAGTCACCATTTCTACTCTCATTAGTGAAGCAGATCAAGAAGCCAGCTCTGTAGCTGAAATATCAAAGACTGCTCTAAAAAGAGCTCAAGAAGAAGACTCCGTGATTGGAGAGGTATTGCGCTATGTGTTGTCAAAACAGTGGCCAAGAAGTGTAAAGCAGCAGAACAGTAAAATTGCAGCTCTTGTCAGGCAAAAACACAAGCTGTACTTGGAAGATGATGGACTGCTTTACAGGAGAACGGCAACACATGACCAGCTACTTCTACCCCAAAAGTTTCACAAACTCGTGTTCAAAGAGCTCCACGAAAACATGGGTCATTTAGGGGTAGAGAGAGTGATGAACTTGATAAGAGAGCGTTTTTTATTGGGCTCATATGCAAAGAGATGTGGAGCACTACATCACTAAAGTTTGCAGTTGTTTGAAGAACAAACGTCCCAATAAGATAACAAGGGCACCACTGACTAACATTGTCACCATGTATCCATTCGAATTAGTGTCAGTGGATTTCCTGCATTTGGAGAAGTGCAAAGGAGGATATGAGTATATCCTGGTTCTAATGGACCACTTCACTCGTTTTGCTCAGGCTTACCCATGTCGTAACAAAGCTGCCCACACTGCTGCTGAGAAGATCTTTGGAGATTTTGCCCTCAAGTTTGGCTTCCCCACACGACTCCATCATGATCAGGGAAGAGAGTTCCAAAATAAACTTTTTGCAAAACTCCAGGAGCACAGTGGTGTGCAGGGGTCCTGAACAACACCCTACCATCCCCAAGGGAATGGGCAGGTGGAACGATTCAATCGTACACTGTTGGCAATGCTCAGAAATTTGCCCGAAGCAGCCAAGGAAGACTGGAAGTCCTCTCTGGCAAAAGTGGTTCATGCCTATAATTGCACGCGTAGTGAGGCTACGGGGTACGCACCATATTTTCTGTTGTTTGGCCGTAGTCCAAAGTTGCCTATTGATCTAATGTTTGGCCGCACAACAAGAGAGCAGAGTGTTTCTCAGCAAGACTATGCTGAAAAGTGGAGAGCTACAATGACTGAAGCTTACAAACTCGCCTCTAAAACAGCAAACAAAGAAGGGATGAGAAGTAAAGCACTTTATGATAAAAAGGTTCACGGTGCTGAGTTACCCCCTGGATCCCGAGTACTGGTCCGAAACTTGACCGAAAAAGGTGGGCCAGGAAAAATAAGATCATACTGGGAAGACAAGGTGTATGTCGTGACCCAAAAGAAGTACCCAGACAGTCCAGTATATGAAATCAGACCTGAAAATGGCAAGGGACGCACTCGGGTCATGCACAGAAACCTTTTGCTACCCTGTGACTTTCTTTCCATGGAAACAGTGGAGCATGCCTCTAATCAAACAAGAGAAAGAGACTCTAAAAGACAAAGGCATGTGGACAGACAAAACAGCACGGATGATGAAGATGACGAGGGTTGGAGTGCCATAATCGGATTACGAGCTGGGAAGGATCAAAATCACCGTCCACTGAGAGCCGATGCGCCGGAGTTCTACCCGCACAGTGACACCACTCCGGAGGATGAGGACCAGGACCCAGATGACGTCACGCAGGTACAGCTGGCACCAGAGGTCAACAATCCGGTGGTCCCAGATCCAGCTGAGGCAGACCAGGACCAGGGTGATGAGGTGTCGGAGTCCAGTTCCAGTGACCAGGAGGAACCTGACGAGTTTCCTGCTAAAACGTATCCTTCAAGAATGAGAAAACAGCCATTGAGATTTACTTATAAGTTAGGCCAACCTTGCACTTCATCTGTCTAGAACAAATGTGTAGAAGCTAAAGATAACCATTGTTCAGACATGAATGTTTTGAAAAGTAACTTGGTAGTTACTGTGATGGCTGATAAAAAAGAAAAAAAGAAAAAAAAGAAAAAGATTTTCAGTGTGTTACTAAGGCACAGGCATTACACAAAGGTTTATTTGGTAGGCTATGACTAGATTGAGTACCCTTACTCTCAGGAAAGATGCAGATACCCACCATGATGGATGGAGCAGTTGATGGTTATCGTGCACAAAGACCTCTTCTGCAAACGTATTGCATGGAATAGGAGATACATGCTGTACTATGGACTATTACCAGTTTGCATCTTTATGGACTTTAATGAACTCTGACTCCTGTTTAGTAATACCCTACTTACATGAGATACATGGTTACCGAATGTGGACTGTGAAAGAGAAAAAAACAGTAGTTTTGAGAAAGGTGTAATGTCGGGACGACATTAAATTTTTGAGGGGCAAGTGTAGGAAAAAGTCAATTTTGGACAACCTCTAGAAAAACCCCAGAAAACAGTGTTGATGAGATGCTAATGGCTAATATAAATATTCCTAATAAATGTACCTAATAGACTGTGATTTAATTATTAATGGTAAATAGGAGCATTTATAGGGAATGTGACTAAAGGAATGAATATGAACCGTTAGATGTGAACTGTCAGTGAAAGCAGTAGCGTTTCTACGCCAGAGGTGGCGCTCAGTAGTGATAAGACGCTGTACAGTATTAGAGAACAAGAGAAGAAGAGTAGCGAGTGTTCCAGAGAAAAGAGTGTGAAGAACATGGTGTCAAGCGATGTGCTGTGTAAATGTGTGCCGTGCCGTGTGAGCTGGTAAAGTCAATAAAAGCCGCTGCAAAGTCTGACAGCTTGGCTTCCTCATCCTTCCTCCCCCTTCGCCTCCCGCTTCGGAGTCCCGCACTCTACCTGTTTCACCAATAGGGTCAACCCCCTTGGCAAGCCAAGTAGGGTGCTTATATTGATTCCACTACACACTCCCCTCTGATTTTTGACATCGTCCCCTGATGTCAACGCTGCATTACAGCTTGGGAACTGCTACGCTGCCAGTACATCCCGGGCGAGCCCCCAAATGTCACACATGTATGTGTATCATCCCGAGTACAGACACTTTTTAACTGTACTGGCCAGCCGCATCCCACCGGGAGATTTGAACTCACGCCTCCCGCTCCGGAGTCCCGCACTCTACCTGTTTCGCCAATAGGGTCAACCCCCTTGGCAAGCCAAGTAGGGTGCTTATATTGATTCCGCTACAGATGGAAAGGACAGACATAAAGAACATAGCAGTAAGATGCCAAGTACAATATTGGAGGTCAACCAGCAGTATGGATCAGATAACAATAGAACAAGAGTGGGGTTCAAAGACACAAATACCCTCCTTAAACGAAAGCTATATTAAAAAGGAAGGATTGTACCCTGTTCTTAAAGACAGAGACCGAGTCTGACTCCCGGACCCAGAGTGGTAACTGGTTCCAGAGAGAAGAGGCTTGGTAGCAGAAGGCTCTGCCTCCCACCGTACTTTTGGAGATTCTGGGCACCACAAGTAAGCCAGCATTTTGGGAGCGTAATGCTCTGTTAGGATGGTAAGGTAATATCAGATCTTTTATATATTGGGGTGCCAGATTGTTAAGAGCTTTGAAAGTAAGAAGAATGATTTTAAACTTGATTCTGAATTCAATGGGAAGCCAATGGAGGGAGGACAGAAGCGGGGAAATATGATCTCTTTTTCTAGAACCAGTTAAAACTCTAGCAGCAGCATTTTGAATCAACTGAAGACTTTTTAAAGATACTCTGGGACAACCAGATAATAGAGAAATACAATAATCTAATCGAGAACTGACAAAGGCGTGAATCAGTTTCTCAGCATCACCCAGAGACAAGATGCTCCTGATCTTAGCAATATTGCGCAGAAGATATAAGGCGGTCCTAGAAACAGTTTTAATATGTGAATTAAAGGACAAATCCTGGTCAAAAATCACTCCAAGATTCCTCACACAACTGTTCAGAGTGAGAGTGGCAGCATCTAAATTAAGGGCATAATCTGAAAAGGAATTTCTAAGATGTTTTGGGCCAACAACAATGACTTCAGTCTTATCAGAGTTCAACAGTAAAAAATTACAAGTCATCCAAGCTTTGATGTCCTTAAGACAGGCCTCTAGCTTGGCCAACTGATCACAATCATCGGGCTTCATTGACAAGTATAGTTGTGTGTCATCAGCGTAACAATGAAAATGTATACAGTGCTTTCTGATGATATTGCCCAGCGGGAGCATATATAGACTAAAAAGAGTAGGGCCCAACACAGATCCCTGTGGAACTCCGTGAGTGAGCTTAGAGCTGGAAGAAAATTCATCATTGACATGGACAAACTGAAATCTATCAGACAAATAAGATCTAAACCACTGCAACGGAGTTCCACTGAGTCCAACAAAGTGTTCCAATCTATCAAGTAGAATGGCATGATCGATAGTGTCAAAGGCTGCACTGAGATCTAAAAGAACAAGAACAGAGACAAGTCCATTATCAGATGCAGTCAGGAGGTCATTAGAGACCTTCACTAAGGCAGTTTCAGTGCTGTGATGAGCTCTGAACCCAGATTGAAACACCTCAAACAAACCAACTCCCTGCAAATGGTCAGATAATTGCACAGCAACAACTCTTTCCAGGATTTTTGAAATGAAAGGCAAATTGGAGATTGGTCGATAATTGGCCAGAACTCCAGGATTGAGCGTTGGTTTTTTAAGTAAAGGTTTAATTACAGCAGTTTTAAAAGCCAGTGGAACATAACCCAGAGTTAAAGAAGAATTAATGATGAGAAGAATACGGCTACTAATAATTGGGAAAATAATTTTAAATAACCTGGAAGGAATAGGGTCCAGAAGGCAAGATGAAGGCTTAGAAGAGGAAACTACCCTATCCAACTCTAAGGGGTCGATTGGAGTAAATCTATCCAAGCAGATATCAATTGAGGGAGCTGCAATAGTTGATGTACTAGAGTTTACGGTAGGAAGAATCTGACTGATTTCATCTCTAATAGATAAAATTTTAAGATTGAAATAGTTCCGAAAGTCCTGACTAGAAAGCTCAGGGGGGATGTGAGGATTGACCGAGTCATGGCTCTTTGTAAGCCTGGCTACAGTGTTGAAGAGAAACCTGGGGTTATTCTTGTTTGCTTCTATTAATGCAGAATAATAGCTTGATCTAGCTTTTCTAAGAGATTTTTTATAGATTAAGAGATGATTTCTCCACGCCAAGTAGAATTCATCTGAATTAGTTGAACGCCATTTTCTTTCCAATTGATGAGCCTTCTGTTTCAAGCCACGAGTTTCTGAGTTAAACCAAGGAGTAAGAAATCTCTGGTTAGACTTTTTCTTTTTTAAAGGGGCTACCAAATCTAGAGTCCAATGCAGAGAGGCAGTAACACCATCAACCATGCTATCAATCACGAATGTAGCAGACTCTCCATCACTTATTTCTGGTGTTTCTGTTGTGTTGACCCAAGGCATAGAGGAGACAATCTGCAAAAATTTAGCAACAACGTCATCAGAAAGACATCTGCTGTAGTAGTATTTTTCTTTAGGAAATAAGTGATCAGAGATAATGAAATCAAAAATTAACAGACAATGGTCAGACAGTACAGGATTATGAGGGGAGACAACCAGATTTTCGATATCTATACCATATGTCAAAACAGGGTCCAATGTATGGTGGAAATAATGGGTAGAATTTTTTACTTTTTGGGAAGACCTCATTGAGTCTAAAATTAAACTGAAAGCCTTATTAAGACAGTCACTCTCAACATCAACATGTATATTAAAGTCCCCTACAATAATTATTCTATCGGCTTTCAGGACCAAATCAGCTAAAAATTCGGCAAATTCCGATAGAAACTCTGAATAGGCCGTGGGAGGACGATAAACTATGGCAAAGAGAACTGGGATCAAGCCAAGATTGCCAACAGGCCCCACACTGAGGACCAAACCTTCAAAGGAATTAAAACATAATTTCTGCTTAACATTAACCAGCAATTTAGGATGGAAAATTGCCACCACTCCACCACCACGACCAGAACCTCTGGGGTTATGACAGTTTAAATACCCAGAGGGGGTTGATTCATTCAAACCCACATAATCATCAAGCCCGAGCCAGGTCTCTGTGAGGGATAGTAGATCGATCTGGTGATCGATTAATAGATCATGGACCAGAAGAGACTTAGAAGATAGAGACCTAATGTTTAATAAGCCACATTTAATTTTTAAACTTTGGGGGGGAAGAGAGGCCAAATTACTAATTTTATTAATTTTAGAGACTTGAGGCTGGATTAGAATTTTCCCAACATTTTGTTTAATCAATCTGGGAAGTTTATGCATTCTATTTTTTTTTTAACTTTTTTATTAACTTTAGAGGGAGCAGAAAAAGTTTCTCTAAGGGAGGAGAGAGGGGCAAAGTTGAAGGGTGGTGGATGAGGAGGAGCTGCAGAAGTGTGAGTGTTTTTCAGGTTGTGTTGTAATAGTCCTGGGTTACAATATTTAGGGCAACGGGAGACAGACTCAATCTCTGAAGGATTATAAATCAAAGGCTGATCCAAACGGTAAAGACCACCCGAGTTAACGGGATCGATACAATATGTGGGAACAGGACCAAAAAAGGGCAGATTGGCAAACCCAGAAACTTCAGAGTGAGTAAACACACCAAATTTCAGTCACTGTACCAGAAAACACCGAATAAAATAGAAAAGATTGTCTCTTAAAACACGTGCACCAAGTCTATTTGGGTGGATGCCATCAGGCCTCATAAGTAATGGGTGGTTCCAAAATAAATTAAAATTGTCAACAAAACCAATGTTAAAAATAGGACAAGTAAAACACAGCCAAGAATTAAGGCTGAGAGTTCTACTAAAACGATTACAGCCTCGTCTGAGAGGTGCCAAAGGCCCAGAGATGAGCGCACGTCTGTCACAGTTCATAAGAGTAGACAGAGGGCTCCTGAAGTCACTTTTTAAAATCTCAGACGCTTCATCTGGGATGTTATTGCATCCCACATGCACAACGACAGTTTGAACATGCAGGAATTCATTCAGCAGGTCAGGGATAAGAGCCTCAATGTCAGAGACTCTAGCTCTGGGAAAAAAATCGAGTAACACAGTACCTGCTTCTGACGTTCCTCATGATCGAGTCACCAATTACCAGCGTCGTGTGGGGGGGTGGTGGGGTTTGTTGGTGGATTCTGATGTGGAGAGAAATTCTGAAGAGGATGATGTTGTTGCGAAGGTGGGGAGATGTGCTCTTTTCTTCTATCTGGAGCGGGTGTGTAATTTGACACACCCTGGGTGGTCTTAATCCGGGGTTTGCGGACATGAGGAGGGAGGATGAGGGGCGTCCACGGGCGGGCGGCCAGCGTCCAGGTGGGGAAAATCCTCCAGGGATAGGATATCAAATCTGTTATCCAAGGACACCGGAAGAGGAGAGGCGCGGCCCGTTCCGGTCGATCGACGATGGCCATTAGCTGGTCGAACCAAGGTCCAGGGCGCAGATGGAGGATGAGAGGGACCAAGCGAAGCTTTTGGTTTAGCCCCGAGACGAAACCAGTGATTGTTGCTGAGGTCATGGACGTCTGCGGAGGCTGGAGCAGGTGTGGAGGTAGGTGAAGACGTGCTCAGCTCACCCAAATAAGTAGCAGTTTCCGCCAGCTGCGAGGCAGTGGCCGGAGCCGATGATCACCCGAGAATGATGGTGTCGATATGGTCTTCGGCCTTCCGAATCTTGTAAAGATTGGACAGCCTCGTTTCCAGCTCAGAGACCTTATCGAGGAGTGATAAACAGCGGGAACATGACGGAGAAGGAGCCATGGCGTTCCAGACACTGAGATGGGTAGCCTGCAGCTAGCCAAAAACAGCTACTCGTGCGTCCGAACTGACTTTTAGGCAAGGCCAATACCGAGATAACAGTAAATAAAAACTGATAACAACAAACAGGGATAAAATAAATAAATAAATAAATAAAATTGATAAAAACAATCAATAAAAACAAACAAAAACGGAGGAAAAAAAAGTAGTCTGACGCGAGTGAGTGTCGGACGCAGCTGTCATCAATCGCAGCTGTCGCAGCTGTGATCAGAGCCTGGACCTCACTGGTCATCCAGGGTTTCCGGTTTGGAAAGACCTGGATGTGTTTAGTGAATGAGACATTTTCTACACAGCATTTAATGTAGAAAAGGACAGACTTGGTGTAGGAGTCTAGGTCCTGCTGTTCAAAAATGTTCCAATCTGTGCAGCCAAAGTAGTTGTGTAGCTGGAGGAGAGCATTTTCAGGCCAAGTTTTAATAGTTTGTTTGGTTGGGGGGAACTCTTCCTCAGGGGGGTGTAAGCAGGTTTTAGAAGCAGGGAGATGGTCTGATTGTCCAAGGTGAGGGAGGGTGGGGACTCTGTAAGTGTGCTTATTGTTGTTGTAAACATGATCCAGTGGTCCTTCCCCTCTTGTGGGACACTTAACATGTTGGTGGAATTTGGGGAGTACAGTCTTTAAGCAGACTTTGTTAAAATTCCCTGCAATAATGTGGACTGCGTCGGGGTGATCTTTCTGCTGCCTGCTGACAATGTGCTGGAGGTGGCTGAGTGCTAAGCTAACGCTAGTGTCTGGAGGGATGCAAACAGCTGTTACAATTACTGCCGGGAGAGATAGAAGGGCCAACACAGAAAGGACATGGCCTCTAAGTCTGCTGAACAGTGGCTTTGAATTATTCTGCTGTTATTACACCAAGTCTGAAGCACAAAAACACAGAGCCCTCCACCCCTTCCCTTACCAGAATCAGTGTTGTGGTAATAACGGAGTGTGGTTCGGCCTGGTAATTCCACAGTGGTGTCTGGGATAAGTGGGTGAAACCAAGATGCGGTCACAATCAGAATACCACAGTCCTGGACGTAGTGACTGTAGGCGATCTCTGATCGCAGTTCATCCATTTTGTTGGTGAGGGATATAGTGTTGGTGAGAAAAATTGAAGGTAACGGTGGTTTGGTGCATAGTTTGCGCAGCTGCGCACAGAGGCCAGCCCTGAAGCCCCATTTCTGCTTCCTCTCTTGTCACCGTCAGCGCCGCTTGGGGGCCCGATAACAATCCACAGAGTGCCTGGAGGTCTGATGATCTCCTCAGGGATGTGGTATTGATTACTGGAATAAGCGCCGGAGATGTCACAGTTAATTTGGCGACCAATGTCTAGAAGTTCCTGGCGACTGTAATTAATTAGTCCGTTGCAGAAGGAGGACAGAAAAGGCAGAAAAACAACAAAAATGAGCACAGTAGTCCGGAGCATTTAGCCGCAGCATGTGAACATGCTGCTGTTTTGAATGCAAAAACCCCCCAAAAAACAGGGGAACAAGGGCCACTGTAGAGACTGCAGGCCAGTATCAAAGCGCATTAATCCTCATCTGTACCAGGGCATAACTGAAGAGAGTCAACAAATTTCAAGAAAAGGTTCCAGGTATCTTAGAATGTCTTTGTTGAGCCTCACAGTAAATATTTCAGTTTTTCAAGTTTAGGGTTATAGAGGATCTCCCATATCCAGTGCGTGTGTGTGTAGGGGGGGCAGGTGACTTTCCGGTTTATAGTATTAGGATAGTTAAAATTAGGAGGAACACCAAAAATGGCTGATAACGGGTTCAGAAAGATAGAATGTTTATAAGCTTTGCCTATTGTGTCAAAAATACTTTCCCAGAAGGTCAGTAATTTGGGGCATTGTTTTACATGTATTACATGTATCGCTAACAGCTGAGCAGAATTTGGCAAGTTTTGCATTTGCGTAGTAAGTTTTGCAGAATATTTTACATTGAATGACGAGCGCAAATCGAAGAGTGGACCAGGTTTAAAGCAGAATCCCACTGTTGTTCTGTCAAGGTTGCTCCAACATCATTTTCCCATGAGGCTTTCAATAAGTATGAGGGTTGAGGAGGGATAAAACGAATTGCGTAATATAAAAAAGAGATGCGTTTGCTTTTGGTGGGGTTCGTAATAAAGATGGTGTCAAGTAGTGTTTCCACTGCTGCGATCTGGGAGGGTGAATATGAAGGAATGGTAGTTATATCTCCCTGGTTCTCAACATCGGCCGGGTTAAAGGTATTTAAAGGTGAAAGACGAACCAGGAAACATCTCTGAGCACCAGAAGTTTAGGTTGACGTCTCAGAATGTGACTACTGCTTCAATAGCAAATGAGTTAAAATGAAATAAAGAAATAGAAGAAGATAAATGAATTTTGCTTTCTCTTCACTAAAAATAAAGTGTGCTATAGTTTCTGTCTGTAAGATAACAGACATGAATCCACCACAGAGGGTCCAGATACTCCAGATAATGACTTTTCACAAATGTTTTATGCTCATTTTTTAGGTTTTACTGATTGACCAAAACAGTTTCCATCACAAAAACAGGAAACTTTATGCTGGGAAATCACTGCAGGTGCAAGCCCTGCATTATCACGACTCTGAAAACAGACAACAGAGAGTATCGACCATTAAATATTAACAACAGCTTTGGAAAAGCTCAGTTTGGACAGACTTTACCAAGCTTCTTTGAGTGTCAGTTTTCCCACTATCAACCCAAACAAAGCTTTCAGCAAACAGTGTCAGCCAATTGGAATAAGACTGAAATTTCTCAAAAAAAAAAAAAAAAAAGAAAACTGTGAAAAATCGATAGAGGACAGAGGGATATGCGCAAACTCCATATGGGAGCTGGTGAGAGAACAAAGACGGCCAGCAAATGCAGCAAAAACTGTAGTGCAGATAAAAACAAAGACAGGCTGGTGCTGTTTTCTGCTCCATACAAACACTCATTTTTCAGATGTCGGTTTAGAAAATAACAAAACCAAGATTCATGTGTCTGTGATGTTTTATTTTTATTTGTTTGATTCTTCTTTTTAATTTGCACAAATTAAGATTAAAAGTTATATTGTGGTGACCCACCACAATCTACAGGAGCATTCCTCACACTCAGCAGGTCTGGAGGAAGCAGAGGACAATTTGCATACAGACAGAGAGCCCCTGGAGGACAACCAGAACAATGGACTATTGTTTATACATCCCTGGATTAAGGAGAGGATGTCCGGGCGCCAGTTGGTCACGCGAATGATATGTATTGACTGATATGTATATCAATATGCTAATGTGCCATGCATTCTCTCTGTTTGTGTAACATATAAAAGCGCTGACGATACATGCCTCAACAGCACAGTAGACCACTGTAGCGCACAGCGCTACAAGTGTGTCTCATTATGTTGGAGGAAAATAAAACCTTTGCAACCTTCCAGCTCGTCGCATCTCGCCTGATCTTATTCCTCCACACTGGTGACCCGACGTGTCATGGTGCGCCCCTTGCCTGATCTTTCCCCTCCACACTGGTGACCTGACGAGAGAAAATGACCGTCTGCTCCCTCTCACCGCGCTGTGGACCCCAGAGGACCAGAGAACGCCTGCAACCTCTTCATCCACACCGGAGTGCGCCCTCCGGAGCAGGCAGTGCTGGGACCGATACGTACCATGAACGGCAACACGAGCAAGCCGAAGGAAGCAGCCTGAAAGGGGAAGGACATCGGCGCCGACTGCGTTGATTTCCACCAGGCTCCCCGAATCTGACTCAACTCACGACAGCTAACCTCCTGTGCACAGGAGCCCCGCACGCACAACGCAGGATTACGAGGACAGTGCAACTGCCAGCTATGACAAATCAAATCAAAATCAAATCACCCTTTATTGTCATTCAACTGTACAACCAATCATGTACAGTAGAACGAGATTGTGCTTTACCTATCTACTGTGTTAATCACACACACCCCAAGTGCAGAATCAGAGGGCCGCTGCCATGCAAGGCGCCACCACAAATTTCCCTCCTCAATTCCATTATTGCTGAGCACCAAGCTGGGCGGCAGGAAGTTCCACTTTTATATGGTCTTCGGCATGACCCGGCCGGGATTTGAACCCCTGCCTCCCGGGTGTGGGGTGGATGATCTACCAACTGAGCCACTACTCCGGTGGTGCGCCAAGCGCGCGCCATGCACAGGAATGAACCGGCTCCACAGACTGGAGTGTCCTCCGCCGCTGCACATGCGGCTGATCGCCTTCCTCGGAACCTTCAGGGCTACTCACGCACCTGAAGCAGACGTGCAGCCCGCACACAGGACTTTGTATGGGTTTCTCAGCCACGGCGCACAACAGGAGCCTAGCCGATTGCTGTCCCCGGTAGCTTTAGGGCTGCGTCTGCACCGAAAGCCAAACCGCCAAGTCCCTCACACAGCTGCAGTTGTTTCATAGCCGCTATGCATCCTCGGGGAATTCGGCTGTCACCTTCTCCACATCCTTGCGGGACCGAGCCGCAAGAGGAGTCAGAGACTTAATTTTTTTTTTTTTCCACAGCCGCTGCAAATCACCGCCAGGGTGACCGGGAAAGTCCCTCACCATCGCGGATCCATACGCAATTTTTGCACAACCCAGACACCTTTGACGTCCCGGGCCGGCACTCACTTACTCCCCCCCTCCCCCTCCTCCTCCACAGCGCTCTCCCCGCACCTCACTCCCACGACGCGCACCGGTCCCGTGCGCCCACGAGCCACGGCTGTTCAATGTGCTGGAACCCGGAGTGGAGCACACTGTTTTTTCCACCCCTCCCCCGTCCCCCCCATGGACTGACATGCGCTCCGACACACCCCTACAGCAGGACAGTTCTATCAGAGCTAGAGCCCAAACAACTGGGGGGGGGGGGGTTACATCCCCTTCTGAGTGTTCTGGGGGAGCCCTGTGGTGACCCACCACAATCTACAGGAATATTCCTCACACTCAGCAGGTCTGGAGGAAGCAAAGGACAATTTGCATATGGACAGAGAGCCCCTGGGGGACAACCAGAACAATGGACTATTGTTTATACATCCCTGGATTAAGGAGAGGACGCCCGGGCACCAGTTGGTCATGCGAATGATATGTATTGATTGATATGTATATCAATATGCTAATGTGCCATGCATTCTCTCCGTTTGTATAACATATAAAAGAGCTGACGATACATGCCTCAACAGCACAGTAGACCACTGTAGCGCACAGCGCTACAAGTGCGTCTCATTATGTTGGAGGAAAATAAAACCTTTGCAACCTTCCAGCTCGTCGCATCTCGCCTGATCTTATTCCTCCACAATATTTCCATTAAACTGGAGTAGATCCAGGTTTCTGTACACAATTTTCTTTCAAGAGACTCCAATAAGCATTTTGGTGTTTTCCCTTTGTTTTAATGCATTATGTAGGATTTTTGTAACATTATACAGCCTGCAACATCAAACAGCCCAAAGCCCACATTCTCAGGAGTTCTCTTCTCCCACAGAAATGACAGTTGACTGAAAGGACTTGTTTGATTGGCTGTTCTCTTCTGAGAGGTTATCACCTGATACAGACCTGCCTCCTGAATAGTCTGGTAGACCTTCTCCAAGTAGGAAAGGAAGTTTTCCACTGAGCCTCAGAGCTCACAGAGCTACAGTGCAGCTAGCGTAGCTAGCAGCCTAACCATGGTTTTTAGAGCTCTTCTCTGTAAATTCTAGTCACCCAACTATGAGAGAAGACTGGAAAGTTCATAGTGGTCAAATCTGACCAAATGTGGTTTATTTTTCAACACAGTCTCCACTTTGGTCCACACACTTCTTCCATCGGTGTTGCAGTGCTTGGATCCCTGCGGTTGAAAAATAAACCCCATTTGGTCAAATTTGACCACTATGAACTTTTCAGCCACCCCCCGTAGACATCCATGGTCCCTGCTGTGTCATAAATCTAAAGTCCAGAATATATAGTCATGTGAAAAAATTAGGACACCCAATTAAATATTCAGTTCTTATTAAGAAATGTTCACATATCTATGTCTAACCTTGTTTTTGCTGTAATTTGCATTTTTTTTAACATTTATTTCAGCCATTTTAAGTGGGAATGAATGTGGGGGTGTCCTAAAACAGATGGGGGGTGTCCTAATTTATTCCTCACTCTTTGTTTAGAATTACAATTGACAGAAAATTTGAAACAAGTGTTTAATTCATTTTTAAATGTTTGGTTGCATTACATGAATCTCCCAGTATTTTTAACATTGATATGTCGCCAGACTGCGACATAACCCCTAGTGGTTAAGAGTGATAAAGATTTTTTTCAAGAAAATATTCAGATCAGATGTCAGAACTTTCCAAGCCTATAACTTGAAAGTGGTAAGAGATAATGGCTTACTGTCAATTAGAAAGATGTAGAATATGATCCAAAATTTCAGATAGGAGTAAACTTACACATCTAATTTACATACAAACAAACAATGACATTCGTCACTTACTGCAGGCAAGGCGAGGTCCTTCTGCAGCATTCTGGTCATAATTTTGTCCTCTCTCTGTCATTTTAGCTCTCTCTCCTACATGCAGAAACTGTTATTGATTATTCCACCTTAATTTCGCTTTTATTCCGTGCCAACTTTATCTTATATGATGACATGCAACCGGCGATTGCTCGATAGTCACTTGGCGCTCTGGGCACCAACAGGTGAAATCAATGAGCTTCACGCTCCCTGTGTTATAAGAACATGTAAACATCTACCTTCATAAGCTAAATAATCTCTTTTTAGAATTATAGTTGGCAAATTCGGGACCAAATCCTCCGAATTTGCTCCTCCTCTGCGATCGCGTATGTCCACAATGATGACTGCCGTCCATTTTGTGTTGTAACCTCAAAGATGACAAAGAAGAAAAAGGATTTCTTCTTCTTTGGTGTATTACGCGTCATCCATGAGTCCTCCAACGCGTGCCTACCACCTTGTGAACTGGTATGATCAGTACAAATCCTCAGCCAAGCTGTGGAGTGTTTGGCAGGTTATTATGAGTTGACAGGCGCAGCGCTGCATTCTGCCACTAGGGGCACACAAAAAAAATCACACAGCTTAAAGGTTAAATATCCATATGTCCAAACATGTTAAAAAAAAAAACCCACACAGGCTTATACAGGGTGTCCTAATTTTTTCACGACTGCATATCACATCATTCTAGCCTACAGCTCTGGGGGACAAAAATGAGACCACTACTAAATCTTCCCTAAACTGTCATCTCTACGTGTATGGCAGCTATTTAATTTGAGTATCTGTTGAATTCCAACACAAAGACACCTCAGTCTACTTAAAGACACACTCTGGTGGGTATAAATCCCCTCTAAAAATCAAATCTACATTGTGTAAAATGGTGTCTTATGCTCTTTTTTCTACAAACAAAACCTTTCATTGTCTTTCAGTTTCTTGTCAAAATCTTTTCACCGCCCCCCCTTCAAACACCAGGACTGAGATTTCATCGGCCCTTAAAAGCGGTTTAATGGTAAAACCTGTCTTAATTTGGGTCAAATTTTAAAAGCAGCTGGTTAAAAAATGCTAACTAGCCTGGAGGATAACTTCAGTTAGGCCAGAGAGTCCTGATTGGCTCAACACTACTGATGTTCCAGCCTCATACATAGTTACGTCACCAAAAACGCTCCGTTGAAACTCGCCTTTTTTCAGGGGGCGGGGCATAAGTGAAACTTTTAAGCAAAAAAATAGAGACATGACATATTTAAGTGATTTCGCTCTTGATATGTTTGTAAGTAAAAAAAAAAACATCTTACAGACATGTAAACAAGAAAAAAAACTTGATTTTTGGTGGTGTGTCACTTTAAGGAAGTACTTATTAGGTGATCACCTAAGCATGGTACGATGCATGAAAGCTGCGAATAATAGAGTTATTCCACAACTACAGATTTCTGAGTTCTTCCTTAAGTTAAAACTTAAGTAATGTAGTGTTTAAGACTGAACATGAACTTGTTTTCTTTGCATTATTTGATCTAAAAGCAACATTTTTTTTTTGTTGTTGTTTTGGCCAGTTATCATTTTCTGTAAATAAAATGTTCTAAATGATGCTATTTTGACTTGAAACTTGGATGAGTTGTTTACAATAGGTTAGAGAATAAAATAAAATTCTTCATTTTACTCAAACAAATATATATTAAAAATAGTAAAACCGGATAAAGTGATAATTTTGCAGTGGTCTCTTTGGTCTCTTAACCCTTTGAGTGTGTATGGTGCAGAACTGCAACATACCCCCAGTGGTCAAGAGTGGTAAATATTTTTTGTCAATAAAATAGTTCAGATTTCCAAGGCTACAAGTTGAAAGTGGTAAAAGATAATGACTTACTGTCAATTAGAAAGATATAAAATATCATACCTGCCAACTTTTAAAACCTGAAAAGCCTAGTAGCTAGCTGGGGTCCAGGGGTCACAGGCCACGGTAGGTCCAGGACAAAGTCCTGGTGGGGGGTTCGGGGGGGCGAAGCCCCCCGAGGGCGAACAAATATTAGCATTAAATCAAATTAAAATGTGGCTAACAACCTCATATTTCTTCAACAATCATGTTTCTATTTTCCTTAAATTGTCAATGCAGATATGCTGATGGAAAAGATCAAGGACAAACTCTACAGTAACTCTCAAGCATTGTTGTTTTCCATGGTGCACCTCTTGGGTTTTTTCATTTGGTCTTTTGAATGGAACACACTGTGGCACTTGTTACCCGAAGCTGTCATCATCATTTTCCTGGTCATGAGGTTGCCCAGAACTTTAGTTGACAGACTGGACCTGAACTCAGTTTTGTTCTTGTTCACATGGCTGAATATGCGCTCACGGTCCACAATAATAATTCCTGGAAATGCTTTGGAGTATTCCTCATGAAAAGACTTGCCATGTGTGTGGATATGGATTATCATAGTCTCTTAATTTTCTTAATCAGTGTTCATCTATATTTAAGTTAATAACATCTCTTGATTATTATACTCTTTGCTTCCTCAGGTGTTCCATTTAGTTTGATCCAAACTCTACAATTTCTAGTCCATGTTGCCTGTATCTTATTTTGTCTTTTCAGCATCTGTGCTTGCTGTGCTATTTCAGCATTAGTTTTTGTTAGATGTTCATTTAGGTAAACTTCTGTTCCCCGTAAGTTTCTGGCCTGCCTCAGTATGTCATTCTTTACCCAGGGATGTGATTTGTGGTTGGGGAAATTATCTGAAAATTTAGCAGGGGGTCTGGGGGACGCAGTCCCCCAGCGGGGTCCGGAGCAGAGCCCCGGTGGGTGGGGGGCAAAGCCCCCCAAAGCTCCTGGGTTTTTATGATTTTTAAGTACCAGAACTGTGCTTAAATGACATAAAACAAACAGCTGAATGCCACTTATTACTGTATAATATTGACTTATGTTCCAAGAAGATAAAATCTCTGAACTTAGTTCAGAGATTTTTTGATCTCTTCCATTTCCTCCTTCTTTGGTGGCACTTTTACTGACCTGTTGATAGTAAAACAATCTCTGCTGGTGACGTCGATATCCGATCCAACCGACCTCGAATCCAGCTGGGCCTCAGCTAGTCCCCTCCGCTGCTAGTCCCGCTGCGTACTGCCGCTGCAATTGAGCTCCTGTCCAGCCGGGGTACCGGCAGCTCCTCCACCGAGTCCCGCCGCCCACGGTTGGTTCCTCCGGCGAGCCCCAATCACCGGGGACGGAGTCGCTTCTTTGTATCGGTGTTAGGTGCTACGACTAGCTATGGCGTTAGCTATAGCGATAGCATTAGCTTAGCAAACGCTTCAGGTAAATTTAGATACGATTCCTAGCGATCTTGTGTTTGGAATTGCTTTCATGTTTTTTTTACGACTTAAAATTTTTGACTGAATTTTTAGTGAAAAACCGTAATTTTGATTAATAAAGCCGTAACCCGGAATGGGGTCTTGAAAACCGTAACCATTACGGCAAAACCGGAGTAGTTGGCAGGTATGAAATATGATCCAAAGTTTCAGATAGGAATAAATTTATGCATCTAATTTGCATAATGTCACGGCACCTCTTTAAATTCCACAACTCAGTCAAAACTGAACTTTGGACGTATTTGGACAAAAAATGGTTCAGTCTTTTGACACCATTTTTTTGTACAGAGGCACCTCATCATCTTATCTTCAAAGTACATGAACAAGAAATCAGTACATTTAACCCCCCCCCCCCCAGTAATTTCTCACTTACTTTTGACAAAGTCAGAGTGAGAAGGCAGGTGCAGTGCCGCACTCTGCCACTAGGGGCACGCAAATTCTCACACTCAAAGGGTTAATGCTCTCTAGAATTGTGTTTTGTTGTTGTTTTCTGGCAGGAAAAAGCACCAGTGTGGGCACATATGTGGTTTCCATATGCTTCACATGCTTGTTACTGTATGCTTATTGTTTACTGCACGTCTCAGAGGAACAAAAGGTCTGAACCTCCTAGGGGTAGCAGGAGGATGCAAAGTCTGGCCTTTTGTATGCAGAGAGACGGCCATGAAGGATTTCCTGACCACCAGGACTTCAGGTGGAGACAGAAGACCTGAAGGGGGTGCATTGTGATTTGGGATGTAAAGACAATGCGACTGGAGACAGAAGACCTGAAGGGGGATGCATTGTGATTTGAGATGTAAAGACAATGCGACTGTTTGCTTTGATGTCCTGGGTATAAAAAGGACAGAGGTGGGGGCATGCCTTCCTCTTTTCTGTTTTTGGATGTCGGAGAATGTGGTGGTGAATAAAACTGACTTTGAGTAATAAACTCAGCCTCGTCTTTCCACACATCTCCACACTGGTGACCCTATGACGTATCATGAGCGGAGACGAATCTCCCGAGCTAGACTCGCCAGGAGCCAGCCAAACGAATGCAGCCACAGTCCACCTACCGGACTTCTGGCCGAACAATCCGCGCTCCTGGTTTAACGCAGTCGAGGCACAGTTCCACCTCCGGAGGATTTCGGTAGACACCACAAAGTTCTACCATGTGGTTGCAAAGCTGGACAACCACACAGCCCAGTGAGTGGAGAGCCTGATGAACCACCCACCGGACAGCAACAAGTACAGCACGTTGAAGGCTGCACTCATTCTTTACTTCACCCCCTCGGTGCAGGAGTGAGCAGAGAGGCTCCTGGCACTGACTGAATTTGAGGGCGACAGACCTGCAGACCTGATGGGGAAGATGTTGAGTTTGAGAGACTCCAAAGATGATAACTTCATCTTCACCCACCTCTTCCTCAGAACCCTACCGTCAGAGGTGAGAATGACCCTGGCCAGTTCACCACTGCTGGCCTGACGAGACTACCACGAGCTGGGCCAGGAGGCGCAGCGACTCATCAACGCCAGTAAATGAAGCGCGGCTGCGACTGCGGCAGCGGAGCCAGGCGCAACGTCCGGAGACGGCAGGGGGCCAGAGGCGGCAGCACCAGACTCACCGACGACGGCGGCAGCAAGGGCCGGGAAACACGGAGCAGACGACATCCTTTGCTTCTACCATCGCCGTTTCGCAGAGAGGGCACACAAGTGCATCCCACCGTGCCACTTCAAGTGCTCGGGAAATGCCAAGACCAGGGGTCGGTAGCAGCTGCGGCCCTCGGAGAGGAGAACAAGCTGCTCTACTTGAAGGATGCGCACTCGGGGAGGCACTTCCTCGTGGACATGGGCTCCCAGCTGAGTTTCATCACACCTTCCTACGCTGACCGACTGGCGCCTTCCAGTGGTCCCCGGGTGTCAGCAGCGAACGGCTCGGTGATTAAGACCTTCGGTGAGAGGACTCTGCTTCTGTCTTTACACGGCCGCACTTTTGAATGGACTTTCGTCATAGCGGCAGTCAATTTCAACATGTTAGGGGCTGATTTTTTGTGCTCACATAGTTTGTTGGTTGATCTTGCTAACAGACGCCTGGTTAATGCACTCTCTTTTTCTTCTATTCCCTGTACAGCTTGAGTGGCCCTGCCAACAGCACAAGCCAACGTCACGGCTGCAGGTGGTAAGTTCCACACACTCCTCACTCAGTTCCCAGCACTCACGGTCCCAACATTTTCGGCGACAGTGGCTAAACACGAGGTGGAACATTTTATTACTACCACCGGACCGCCCGTTTTCGCAAAAGCTCGGCGCTTGGATTCAGCTAAACTGACCATAGCGCGCGAGGAGTTCGCCAACCTGGAGAGGTTGGGCATCATCAGACGTTCGAAGAGCCCATGGGCTTCACCGCTTCACATGGTCCCGAAAGCTGATGGCTCATGGCGGCCTTGTGGTGATTTCCGCAGGCTGAACAACGCTACAGCGCACGACCGCTACCCGATCCCGCACATCCAAGATTTTTCAGTTCATTTGGCGGGGGCGCACGTTTTTTCTAAAATAGACTTGGTACGCGGTTACCACCAGGTCCCAGTGCGCGCTGAGGACATACCCCAAACAGCTGTAATAACTCCCTTCGGGCTTTTCGAGTTTTTGCGCATGCCATTTGGGCTTAAGGGCGCGGTGCAGACGTTCCAACGCATGATGGACGCGGTTTTGCGCGATCTCCCTTTCATGTTCGTCTACCTGGACGACATATTGGTAGCCAGCGCGTCCGAAGACGAACACGAAAACCACCTCACAGCAGTTTTCCGGAGGTTGGCAGAGCACGGGTTAATAATTAACCCGGCGAAGTGTCAGTTCGGGGTGACGCAGATTGATTTTTTGGGCCATCGCGTCTCCCCAGAGGGAGCGGTCCCTCTGCCTGACAAAGTGCGCGCAGTAACAAATTTTCCCCAGCCACAAACGGTCAAAGCGTTACAGGAGTTTTTGGGAATGGTAAATTTTTATAACCGTTTCCTCCCCCGCGCAGCGCAGCTCATGCAACCATTGTATGCTGCACTAAAAAAATAAAAACCCACAAATAAAGTCGAATGGTCTCCGGAGCGAGAGCGCGCATTTTCCGAAGTCAAAACAGCCCTGGCAAACGCTGCGTTGTTAGCACATCCAGTCCTAGCGGCCCGCACGGCGCTCACTACTGACGCGTCAGATGTGGCCATAGGGGCGGTCGTGCAATAGTGTGTAGCTGGAGCCTGGCAACCGCTCGCCTTTTTCAGTAAGACCCTGCGCGACAGCGAACGAAAATACAGCGCATTCGACAGGGAGTTGTTAGCTCTCCACTTGGCCATTCGCCACTTCCAGTTCTGGCTGGAAGGACGCCGTTTCACCGCGTTCGTTGTCCACAAGCCGCTGACTTTCACGATGGCCACGATTTCAGAACCTTGGTCGGGCCGGCAGCAGAGACAGCTGGCCGCGATTTCGGAGTTTACTACCGATATTCAGCATGTGGCAGGTAAACTTAATGTAGTGGCGGACTGCCTCTCGCGCGCCGTGGGGGCTCCCGCCCACGCGGAGGTAGAGCCCGCAGCCATGGCCGTGGAGCAGGTTAGCGACGCGGAAGTGCGCGCGGCCCCGGTCCGCGTGGGGATAGATTATGCAGCCATGGCTGCGGAGCAGGTTAGCGACGCGGATGTGCGCGCACTCCAGTCTGGACCAACAGGGTTAAGGCTGGAGAACAGGGTGCTGCAAGACGGTATGCCCCCCCTAATCTGCGATGTCTCCACTGGGCGGCCGCGTACGGTGGTTCCAGCCGCGTGGCGCTGCCGCGTTTTTGACTCAATCCATTCTCTGGTGCACCCGGGAGCGCGAGCGTTGGTCAAAATGGTAGGAGAGAAATTTGTATGGCCGAGCCTGCGCAAACAAGTTAGAGAGTGGGCGGCAGCCTGCACAGCCTGCCAGCGGGCCAAGGTTCATAGACACACAAGAGCTCCCTTGGAGCCGTTTCACATCCCGGCTAAAAGGTTTGATCATGTCCACGTGGACCTCGTAGGCCCCCTCCCGCCCTCACAAGGGTGCACACATCTTCCGACAATGGTTGACCGCACCACGCGCTGGCCGGAAGTGGTCCCGCTGTCATCAACCACAGCCGAGGAGGTGGCGCGCGCATTTTTAACGGCATGGGTAGCGCGTTTTGGATTCCCGTCAGACATTACGTCTGACAGAGGCCCGCAATTTGTTTCCGAACTTTGGTCAGCGATGTCCCGCAGCCTGGGGGCAACGATCCACCGCACGACTGCGTACAACCCGCAGGCTAACAGGTTATGCGAACGTTTTCACAGGTCATTGAAGGCGGCCCTCAGAGCGTCGCTTATGGATACAAATTGGGTGGACAAGCTACCATGGGTTTTATTGGGGTTGCGTTCTGCACCTAAAGAGGATTTAGAAGCCTCCCCAGCTGAGCTAGTTTTCGCACAGCCACTTCGGCTGCCCGGGGAATTTCTCCCAGATAATCCAGCGCCAGAGTGCTCCCCGGTTCAGCGGTTACAGAATAGCACGGGCCCGAGCACGCTACCGGGCCCCGTTCACCACAGTTTTCTGCGTGTTTTTGTGCCTAAGGCTTTAAAAAATGCGGAGTTTGTTTTTGTCAGACATGATGCCCATCGTCCGCCTTTACGCCCACCTTATGACGGACCATATAGAGTACTGGAAACAGGGGATAAGCATTTTTTGCTAGATTTGGGGGGCAGAAAAGAAAGGATTGGCATTAACAGGCTCAAACCCGCTTTTGTGGTAGCTGACGAAGTTGTGCAGTTGGCGAAGGCTCCTCGGCGCGGCAGACCCCCTAGAGAGCATTCCCCAGAACACCCACAGAGGTTGACTAACAGTTCTCATCCCCAGGCAGCAGATCCACAGCTGGAAGACACCGTGGAAGTGGTACAGCCTGCTTACAGCAGATATGGGAGAAGGCTGAGACCTAAGCGGCACTTGGACTGATATGTAGTGATTTTATTATGACATGCAATCTGTGGTGATGTTGTTCCATCTTACACGTTTGGGGGGGGTCATGTGGGCACATATGCGGTTTCCATATGCTTCACATGCTTGTTACTGTATGCTTATTGTTTACTGCACGTCTCAGAGGAACAAAAGGTCTGAACCTCCTAGGGGCAGCAGGAGGATGCGAAGTCTGGCCTTTTGTATGCAGAGAGACGGCCATGAAGGATTTCCTGACCACCAGGACTTCAGGTGGAGACAGAAGACCTGAAGGGGGGTGCATTGTGATTTGGGATGTAAAGACAATGCGACCGTTTGCTTTGATGTCCTGGGTATAAAAAGGACAGAGGTGGGGGCATGCTCTTTTCTGTTTTTGGATGTTGGAGAATGTGGTGGTGAATAAAACTGACTTTGAGTCATAAACTCAGCCTCGTCTTTCCACACATCTCCACACCAGCACCATTAGGCTAGCTTTGCAGCACAAATTAGAATGACCAGAGATTTTATGGCCGTAATAGACCGGCATATTCATCAATCTACAGTTGATTATACTGTATATCTCACACCATTCCAGTGTGTTTTGTTGGGCTTCTAGTGTTAGCTTTCTAGCCAACTTCGAGGTCGACTTGCTATTACAAACTGTAAAAGGAGTCGACTTGCCTAAATATCCTTTCACTGTATGTCTATTTTCTATAAAGTACTCCCCATTCCTGCTAGACACAAAATTTCCCAGTGGGATCCTACACAACCCCTTGACCATATTTATTCGTAGATGTTATTTTAACTTATGTCACTGCCGTTTATCAAACTCTGGACTGGTCATTTCCTTGATTAGCAGCAGTTATCTGCTGTTAGCATAGTTAGCACCTCAGTCATTTAGGGTTGTTTCTGTGCTTATTACACCCCAGGGACTGGTCATATGCTATCGACCACTGAAACCACACACCTCTGTCTCTGATAATGCTTTATTTAGGTTTTTAAACTCGAACATTCAACTTTTAGTTTTCAGTATTTGTTAGACTGTAACATAGTCCAACAAGCGAAGCCGCTTTAAAGCACAAAACAGCACATCGACACAGAAGACCACTCCTCCTCCAGACGAGCAGGCCATAAGTCTGGATCCAGCTAGCATGAAGAGGACCCTCTCCAGGATCAAACCACGTAAGGCAGCTGGACCAGACAACATACTGGGTTGCGTTCTGAAGGACTGTGCAGAGGAGCTCAAGAATGTCCTGGCCGACATCTTCAACATCTCCCTGAGTCAAGCTGTTGTCCCCACATGTTTCAAAACTGCCACCATAATACCAGTCCCAAAGAAGCCCATCCCATCCAGCTACAATGGTTACTGGCCCGTAGCACTGACCTCCATAATAATGAACTGCTTCGAGCAGCTGGTCATGCAGAACATCAAATCCATCCTCCCACGACCCATTTCAGTTTGCATACAGGTCAAACAGATCCACAGAGGATGCCATCACTGCTGCTCTCCACCCAGCCCTCACCCACCTGGACTCAAAGAACTCTTACATACGAATGCTGTTCTTGGACTTCAGTTCAGAATTCAACACAATCATCCCCCAGCACCTGATACAAAAACTCAAGACATTTGGGACTCAAAACCACTGGGTGCTGGACTTTATCACAGGGAGGCCACAGAATGTGCGGGTTGGCAGCAACACCTCCCAGACCATCACACTGAGCACAGGGGCCCCACAAGGGTGCACACTCAGTCCGCTGCTCTCCACCCTGCTGATCCATGACTGCGTACCAGCCTACAGCACCAACCACATCATCAAGTTTGTGGACGACATGATGGTGGTGGGCCTCATCGCCAACAACGAGGAGGCCAACTACAGAAATGAGGTGAGCCAACTGGTCTAGTGGTGTAAAGACAATAATCTTTTTCCTGAACGTGGGAAAAACCAAGGAGATTGTGGTCGATTTCAGGAGGGGACACACACAGCATCCCCCCCTCTGATCATCGATGGTGCAGCTGTGGAGAGGGTGAACAGCACCAATTTCCTGTGGCTGCACATCTCTGAGGACCTCTCCTGGTCCAGCAACACCACATCACTGGCCAAGAAGGCTCAAACTTGCCTCCATTTCCTCCGCAAATTGAGGAGAGCACGAGTCCCACCCACCATCATGTGCTTTTTCTACTAGGGCACCATTGAGAGCATCCTCACCAGCGGAGAAGTGTGGTATGGAAGCTGCACCGCCTCCTGCCGAAAGACACTACAATGCACAGTGAAAGCAGCCAGCAAAATAATCAGTGCCCCTCTGCCCCCCCCCCCCCCCAGACATCTAGCTCACCCACTTCACTTGCAGAGCCATCAACGTTGCAGGCGACACATCCCACTCCCTCTTCAGCCCTCTGCCCTTGGGGAAAGGCACCGGAGCCTCTTGGCGAACTCTGTGCACCCCCCCACCCCCACCCCACCCGGACTGTAACACACTCACCCGCACAATAACTACCTCAGCCGTTGGCACAGAAAGACTGGTACACCAACAGTAATACATCTGCTGTTGTATGTCACTGCACATTACTGCAACCATCTGCACAAATGCCATATCTGCTGCTGTCTGTCACTGCAATATTGATCATGTGCAGTCCTATCTGTCACTGTCTGCACCTACACTACCGCATCGAACTTGCAACTACGAGTATTACTGCTCTATCTTTCCGTATATAGGATTGCTGGGTTTCATCGTTTATCTTTATTTGCGCTATGGGATGTCTGGGTTTATCTTTTGTCACCATTTGCACTACGGGTAGCATTACTGTACATAGACTGCTGTTGTGTTTCCAGCCTTATTCATTTTTCTTTTTTATATTGCGCACACCACTGGAGAGTGAGAGAAATGCCATTTCAATTCTCCTGTATGTCCTGTACGTATAGCAGTATTGAAAAATAAAATCATTGCATCTTGAATCTAAAAGCTAGCATTAGCCTCAAACATGGCATTGCTGTCAAAAATTGATCTCATGGAAATGATAAAAGAGGGAAGCTGGGATGGACTGGGGGTTATTAGCGTTTAAAGCCATTAATAAAGCATGTATTCATGAGAGCTCCTTCCCCATGTGTAAAATGATACGACAATAATTAAACCCTCAGTCATTTTGACTAAAGCATGTCACAGACATGTCATTAACACCTTTGGAAGCTTTGTCAATATACAGTATACATTTAATAAAATAGGGGTATTTTAGCAAAGTGTCATGTAAATAAAGAGGAAAAAAAATGACTCAGAACTATAGTCCCATTTTCTTATTAGATGCATCATGACATCTTTGGTGATTTAAACCCTGATCCATGATACTTCCTCCTCTACTGTGCTCGCTTGTTCTCAGTGTAAATACTCCATCCAGGAGCAGACATAAATCACAAAACCTCTGCCGTTCCTTCCTCACGCGTGGAAGTGAACCACATGATTCAGCGATATCTGCCACATCTTAACGACAAAAACCGCGGCGCCTCGTGTAAATCTTCGCTCCCCACCTGTCTGATGAAGAGGGCCCCACAATAATGGGCCTTCCGGACACATGAATCAGCGATCCCAGAGTCAGCAGTGCTACCGTGGGTCCCTGGAGCATGGACACGCAGCGCACTGTGAAATTGAAATGGGTGAGTCAGTGTTTGGGTTAAAGGAAGCCACGGCGGCCAGATGAGGGGACTTTTAAAGCCAGGGGGCGCAGAGCTTGAAGATAGAGGCTAACTGGTCTTAGGGGAGCTGTCCTTTGGATGATACGGGCTTTTTTTTTTTTTTTTTACTATTTTTAACAGAAATACTAGTACATTCTCAGAGATTCTCATGGGATCCCAAATCTACATGGAGGTAGTGCATAAAATAAGACATGTAAACAGCACTTTAGACTCCTCTCAGAGGGCAAACAGTATTATTTTTGTTTATTAGTAAGGGTACATGGTGAAATCAAAGCTTTAAAGCACCAGGGGGAGATCCTGTATTCCAGAGTGGCTCATTGTTAAAACAAATCAGTTCTGCTGCTGAATGTAAAAGATGCTTAAGACTCAGACTTTTTTCTGCTTTTGCCGGAAAAAAAAAAGTTTTTTCTACAAAAGCAGTCTCCATCTACACAGTATGTAATGAGTGACGCTTTATTTCATTGAAGATGACAAGAACAAACAAGCAAAGCTAATGCAAAAAGCAGCAGAAGCTAAGTCGCTGTTAGCCTCTGACAGCTATCCGTGTCACCTCAACTGTTTTACAGTGGAAATGGAGAAGCTAAGGTTGTGCCCGATAAGACATTCATAATCACTGCGTGGCGGTAACACAATCATGGATGTGTAAAGGACTTCCCCAACACAGTTAACAGGATAATTAGCTGCAACGCACATGACGTGACCCAAAAAACCCTCAAGACGTATGTGTTGTAAACACTGGACAATGTTTAGTTTGTGTGAAATGACAATCGGTCTGCTCTTTATTATATTATGCTCATTTACTACTGCACGGCACTGATATGATCCCAACTATTGTGTGGTATTTATTAATTAAGAGCCTCGTCAGTAAGAAGGGAGGAAAAAACAATAACCAGAAAAGGTTTACTTTAAGGTCAAATTGCCCAGCCGTTTCCAGTCTTAGAAATTTGCAACGTTTTCTATAAAATTTGCCTCATTTAATCCTTCTGTAAATTTGTGACTTTCCTCCAGCCTTAGCTCACAGACCCCCCACCCAAAATATGTCTTCTGCCGTCTCATAAATCTGTCTATTTCTTCCCAGTCTTGTAAATTTGTGACTTTTCCAATAAATTTGTGACTTTTTACCCCCCACACACACACACTCTTGAGAGTTAAGGGTCATCCACAACAAACACAATAAAGAGAACGATAACTATAAAACTACAGTTTTAAAAATTGTTCTAACTTCAGTGGATGGCACTACAGCAGTAAGTGTAATGAATGAAAGTGGAAAACGATATTGTTGGGATCAGAGCGATTGTAGGAATGACAAAAAAAAAAAAAAACACTTTCAGCCAATTGAAAAACATCCAGCCATCGTTCTCACCTGTTGTGACAGCAGAGCTGCAATAAATGACAGAGGCTAGAAACATCTACCTGCTTTCAGACAGGATGCTGAGTGGGTAGCAGGAGGAGGAGGAGGAGGAATGACTGGATGCATAAAGTGGTCCTCTGAAACAGCTCTTTGCATCCAAGTTGAAATCATTATTGTTACTTGCAAGCCCATATGATTCCACTTTGTGCCACGCACTCACTTCATCCTACCTGTGTGAGCCCCAGGAAGCTCTGGAGCAGTGACATTAATCAGCTGAAAATGTTCAAGAACCCACACACTCTTTTGATTTTCTTCTTCTTTTTTGCCCAAGGTGCAGGTCTAGTAAAAAAAAAAAACAAAAACAATCCTTTAGGGTGGATTCACACTACACTGGACCGACGTTTTGAAAATTAGAGAAATGAGTCCGTTTGGGAGCAGGATTTGTTTTTAATCCAGCACACACCAACTTTTACGAACTTTTGTTAGAGTTTGCTAGCGTTGCATTCTTTTTCCATTAGTGGAAGCAAACTTTTGTCAAGTTGGGCTGGCATATGTGCAGCAGTTGCCAACTTAAGCAAACGAAGACTCAGCGTAGGTCAGCTGAGGTCAGTGCCAGGCGACGCTCATGTAGAGGTCAGCGTTTGTGGAGGCTTCCTGGCATTCTGGACCTGCTGTTTGACTGGACACCCCTCCCTGTCTCCCTTCTTTGGAACTTTGTCAGTTTCATTGGATAATTTTGAGTTTGTCATTATTCCTGCTTGGACTGAAGTTGAGACTGCCCTGATTTATTTTTTTTTTTTTGAGAGAGAGAGAGAGAGAGACTGAACGGCCTACATTTATGGGAAAAGTCCTACATTTTCACTGAAACAAGAAAAGATGATGCCTCAAGGAAATATATTATGGCATGTTGTTTTTTTTTTTTTGATATGATATGATCTCCACGGTGGCGGACAGACCAACCTTGGCCAGCTAGAAAAGGTGCCAGTAGGCCGATGTGTATTACACCCAAACTATAACAACATACGCCAAAATGGTGTGACATTATCGACTGTGGACTAGTGAACCAGGTGTGAACAGGAATGTCCAGTGAGATGACTAGAATTTAACCAAAGCAGCCATATAAGCCGTAGCAGGCTAGCAGCCATAGCAACACTGTCAGTGTGGGTTTGGACGTTCATGGGGGTCCTCCCACTGCTGTTAAAATGGGTGGAGATGAAGCTGAGAGGGTGGCGTCATTCCAGTGAGCGTCGCTTCCCACGTCACACCCGGAGCACGCTCACAACCATTCGTTTAAAGAGAGAAAAAAATTCTAAAGTCGTGAGAAAAAAAAGTTGCACATTTATGGTAAAAATAGCAAACTTATAAGAAAAAAGCACAATTTGATTTAAAAAGTTTCAATTTTACAAAAAAAGGTAGCATATATATTAGAAAAAAGTTTTAAATTTCAAAAAGGTTGCAAATTATTAGGCAAAAGAGGCAAATTTGTGGGGAAAAAGTTGCAGTTTTAAAAGAAACGTTTCAAATTTATGACAAAAAAGTTGCACATTTAAAGGGAAAAAAACTTGCAAATTTACCGAGAAAAAAAGTTGAAAATTTATGAGAAAAAAAGTTCCAGATTTCAAAGAAAAAAAACCTGCTAATTTATGAGAAAAAACTGCAAAACTTTCAGGAAAAAATTGCAGCTGTAAAAGAAAAAAATGTTAATTTATGAGAAAAAATTGCAAAATTATCAGGAAAAAATTGAGGATTTTAAAAAAAAAGCAAATTTACAGCAAATGTTTAAAATTTGCAAGCTTTTTTTTTTTTTTTTTTTTTAACGGCTGTGCTGTAACGTCACCATTACTGTTTCTATCTGTGCGCACAGATGCAGAAACGAGTGCTGATAAAACCTCGCCGCTCTGGAGACTGCCTTCAAATCTGCCCACCTTCACACTTCCAAAATCCCAGCGCCGTGCACACAGGCGGCTGAGCTGTGGACGAACGTCGCCACTCTGGGGTAAAACCGTCATCATGCGCACGCACGGCCCCTGAAGGCCGATCCTAACGAGGTGACAGGGTTGCGTTTCTTCAGGATTTTTCCATCGGTAGCCACTCCAAAAGACTCAATGATGCACAAAAGCAGCTGGTTTTCTTCACGTGTTTTTAATGAGAATATTTCGTCCGGTGTTAGCTGGAAGTTTCTTCTTTATGTGGTTTGAGTTTTCTTCTCAAAGTTGAACTTTTGTAGAAAAACCCCAGACATCAAAACTGCAACGTTCTCACTTTTTTCTAGTGCAGTTACAACACTCTTCCTCTCTACATAAATTAACCATTTTTTTCCAGTCTATTGTCTTGCGGTGGGAGGTAATAAATCACACGACGGCGTTATCCTCACAGCCGCTGAGCTTTCCAGCACGTTAAAGAAGAGGAACATCTCTGCTCTTTCTCACTTCAGCTGTTTCTCCCTCCTCTTCCTCACCTCTGCCCTCCCTTCTCCTTTCCGCCCCCGTAGCTCGTCTCCTCCGCCACCCCCGCCAGCCCAACCTCCGGCTGCCTCCACGGCTCCCTCCTTATCTCACCATTTCCCCTCCCTCACCTTCCCACTTCTCCTCACTACACACCTTTTTTTTAAAAAAAAATTCTGCCGTGACGCCTCCTCCAGCTTCAGGCTTTTCCAGTCACCTCACAGCCTTTCATCCCTAATTACTCATCTCCCGTTTCTCCTCGTCTTTCCACATCTGTGTTAAATATTTCCACGGCCCCCGAGCTGAACCAATGGAAGGTGTGCCAGCGCCAGAAGAGAAAATGGCCATGCAACAGCTAAGTGATCACTCCGGCCCGGACCCTTTGGGATAACTCTGGGATCCAGCCAAGGACAAACGCCCCTGATGTTCCTCATCTTTGGCTCCGCTCCCATATTCGCACCGATACTGGCACCTGCTTCTGTGAAATCCACATCCTAACTGTGTGAAAACACTCCATTATCCTTCCTTCATTTACAGCAGCTCTGTTTTATAGAGTCGGTGCTGTTAGCTTTAATATGAGGAAAAAAAAAACATTAAAACAAAAAATGACTGTAGGTCACTGTCTAAAGAGAAAAAATATAAACCATAAAAAAATTAACCAGCATCCATATGAACAGTGCAACAGTGCAGAGTTACACAAAAAAAGTTACAAGGTGATGAGAAAAAGTTGAAAATTTGAGAAAAAGTTCCAAATTTGCAAGAAAAAGGTTGCAAGTTGATGAGAAGAGTTGCAGGCTGATGAGAAAACGTGTCACGTTTCCAAAAAAAGTTGCAAGTTGGTGAGAAAAAGTTGCAAGTCGATGACAAAAAAGTTTAAAATTTATGACAAAAAGTTGCAGGTTATGAGAAAAAGTAGCAAATTTGAGAAAAAGTTCCAAGTTTGCAAGAAAAAGGTTGCAAATTGATGAAAGAGAAAAAAAAACGCAAGTTGATGAGAAAAAAGTTGCAGGTTGATGAGAAAAAGTTGCAAGTTGATGAGAAAAAAAGTTGCAAATTCATGAGACAAAGTTCTAAGTTTGCAAGAAAAAGGTTGCAAATTGATGAAAGAAAAAAAAACGCAAGTTGATGAGAAAAAGTTGCAGGTTGATGAGAAAAAGTTGCAAGTTGATGACAAAAAAAAGTTGCAAATTCATGAGACAAAGTTCCAAGTTTGCCGGAAGAAGGCTGCAAATTGATGAGAGAAAAAAATGCAAATTGATGACAAAAAGTTGCAAGTTGAGAAAAAGTTGCAGGTTGGTGAGAAAAAAAGTTGCAAGTTTATGAGACAAAGTTCCAAGTTTGCAAGAAAAAGGTTGCAAATTGATGAAAGAGAAAAAAAAATGCAAGTTGATGAGAAAAAGTTGCAGGTTGATGAGAAAAAGTTGCAAGTTGATGAGAAAAAAAGTTGCAAATTCATGAGACAAAGTTTCAAGTTTGCCGGAAAAAGGTTGCAAATTGATGACAGAAAAAAATGCAAATTGATGACAAAAAGTTGCAGGTTGATGAGAAAAAGTTGCAAGCTGATGAAAAAAGTTTCAAGTTGATGGAAAAAAAAGTTTCCAGTTTTTCGAAAAAAAAAGTTACAAATCCAAGAGGAAAAAAAACAGTTGCAAGTTGATGAGAAAAAAGTTGCAAGTTGATGAAAAAAAGTTGCAAGTTTATGAGAAAAAGTTGTAAATTTGTGAAAACATTGCAAATTAATGAGAAAAAAAGTTGTAAATTTTTGAGCCAAAAGTTGCAGGTTTATGAGAAAAACTTGTAAATTCCAGAAAAAGTTGCACATTCATGGGAAAAAAAGTTGCAAGTTTATAAGAAAAAGTTGCAAATTTACACGAAAAAAGCAGCAAATTTGTGAGAAAAAAAATCAAAATCCAAGAACAAAATTATAACAACTTTACAAAAAGTGAAATGACTATGGGGGAAAAAGTTGAAGCTACTTTTTAACCTTAACAAAATGGCTAGTAGGCTTTGTGGCTATAAGGCGTGCTCTGCTTTCTAGCCAGAAAAAGGACTCAGACTGTACACTTGTTAATGGAAGTCAAGGCACAATAACAAATACAGCAACTACCAACTCAGCTACTTCTCTGGCCATTTTGTCACTGACTGGGTCTGCTGTGGGTCTGCTGTCTTACCCTGCTGAGAACCAGGAGAAAGTCCATCCCTCCGGACCGCTTCACGCAGTGGCGGAGTTTCCAGTACACCAGGTGCTCCCAGGCGAAAACCAGGAGGCTGAGGCCCATGGCCACCAGCAGCATGTAGAAGACCCCCGCCATGTTGTCGATGTCCAGCTTACTGCTCATCACCTGGTGGAAGAGATCAGAGGGCGCTTATGGGAGGTGAACGAGGATAATTAGATTAAAACGGGCAAAGCGGAATGAAAACGAGGTAAAAGCTAACCTAATGATGGGAGCAGAGATGAGTCAGGGGAGTGTATTTATTACCAGCGACGGGCAATTTGTCTCCCAGACAGCAGCTAAAAAGTTAATTACAACATACAGAACAATGGAGGATCCTCTGCCGCCGCCGAGTGTCAGAGCTCCCATCTGTGATATTTTGGAGCCAACGCACCGGAGACACCGACGCAAGGACCAAAACATGTCAGTCACCAAATTACTGCTAATTTGTGTCAGAAAACATTAACGGATTCACTTTTAGCCAGGCTGTGGTTCTCAACAGCCAGACCACAATTAGTCTTTACACAGTTTATCCACATGTTGACACAGCTGCCAGAGGTCCTAATGACACGTCTGTGGCGGGCGTTGGTCAAAACGCCTCAGGGTGCAAGGACTACAGCAGCATTTTCCACCCAGACTAACAGCCTTCTCACAGCAACCTGTTTAACTGATTGCTTCTTTAGATGCCCCCCCCCCCACTTATGAAATCTGTTTTTAAGGCTGTACCTGTCATTATACTTACTGTATTGACTTATCAAGTTCAATTTTATCCTTAGCATCAATAGGCAATTTGTTATTTTGTAACTAGGAGGCTGGGATTTATTCACAAATTTAGCATAACGTATTTGTATAAAAAAGTTGCAAATTTATGAAAAAAAAATAGCAAATTTGAGAAAAAGTTCTAAATTTGCAAGGAAAAGGTTGCAAATTGATGAGAAAAAAATTGCAAATTTTGCAGAAAAAGTAAATTGGGTATAAATTTGCAAGAGTAAAGGTGCAAAAATATGAGAAGAAAATGCCCACTTAAAAGTTAAAAAAAAGTTACAAAATACAATTTAATTGCACAGAATAAAAAAATGTAACCAGCATCCGGAAGAATGTTGCAAATTTGCAAATAAAAAGTTAAAAATTTACAAGGGAAAAAAAATGTAGATTTAAAAGTCAGTAAGTAAAGTTTATTTATAAAAAGCTTTTCAAAGACATATAGTCACAAAACACTGTACAGTAAAATGGAATAAAAACAACTTGATAGAGACAGTTTAAAAAAAACCAGAACAAATTAAAACACAAGACTAAAAGATTTAAAAAAAAAAATCAGACATGCCATCATAAAGCAGTTGAATTGAAATTCAACGGAAAGCCTCGTTAAATAAAAATGTTTTCAGCTGCTTTTTAAGAGTCCAGAGAGTCAGCTGAACAGAGCTGCTAAAGAAAACAGTTAAAAATTTACAGGAAAAAATTACAAAATTTAGGAGAGAAAAAGTGAAAATCTATAAGAAAAATGTTGCAAATTCACAAGGAAGAAGTTGAAAATTTTCATCATATGTTTGTAATTTTTTTTACTGCAAAAGGTGAAAATTTTTGACGTTTGCAAATCTATAAGAAAAAAAGTTGCCAATTTACAAGAAAAAACCCCACAAATTTACAAGAAAAGGGTAGAAGTTTTGCAATTTTACAGAAAAAAATGAAAATTTATGACAAAATTACAAATTTTTGAGAAAAATGCAAATTTACCAGAAAAACGTTGAAAATTTACATGAAAAAGTTGCAAATGTACAGAATTTTCTTTAAATTTACAAGGAAAAAAGTTACAATTTATTGAGAAAAAATTGCAAATTTACATATAATTTTTTTTCCTTAGAACTGGTGGTTGAAAGTGATTTTACTCAGCTCTGTAACCTGATATAGAAAAGTTTATGATGCCTTTACAGGGACAGTTTTCTCTCTCATTTCTCCCCTGGTTTACGCCTGTGAATGGCATGAGGGTGTGGGATGGCAGGTTAACAACGGGGATGATTGGGGGTCATTTTGCTCAGGAGGGGGACGGCAGCCCCCCTCACCCCCATTTAAATCACCTGCTGCATAACATTGTTTACACAGAAATGAGCTGCCTTCCTGTTCTTCCTCCTCCTCGCTGCCATCTACTGTGTGGGCAGCTTCAACAGCAAAGACTTTTTTTTTCAAAGTTTCAATTCCAATGTTGAATATCATTAATCACTAAAATTTCAATACCCTTTCAAAGGGCGTACATGGATTATTATCTATATATTGTTATATCATGATATCTTCACGATGTCAAAGACAGGCCTGGTGGAGGGTAACATTAGCTGGCTAGCGCCTCCTGTCAGACACTCCTTCAGCTACCAAACATAAGCTAGCTCACCGAGTTTGTTTTCTGTTGAATTTGTGACTCTTTTCTTATAAATTTGTTACATTTTCTTATAATGTTGTGACATTTTGCTCTCCATTTGCTCATAAATATGAGTTGTTTTAATGGTGAAGGAGGTAATGTGTTAATCGCGCGTTAGCGCCACACCCCGTTTAACGTTGGCAAATTTTTTTGATCGAGATTAATCGCAAGTGCATATGGGGACTTTTGATCCTTGCTACTTTGCATATATAAGACGCATGTCGGAAATCTGGAAGTAAAGTGATCGGGTGCGCTCGACCGCAAGGACGGTTAGAAGCCGAGGGCGGCGCGAAGTGGCGGCTCACATCCAGCTCTTCCATCACCATCCAGTTGGCGTGCCACGGGAGTAATCTGAGCCCGTTTCTTTGCATCTTCGGGGGCAGAAGACACTGAGTCGAGCTGCCCGATGGAGGCCAACCCACCCCCCGTCTCGCCTACAAACCCCGAGGAAACCATACTCTGGCCTTGAGTCCTTTTCACGATAATATTCAGCAGTCTGTGCTGACAGTTGATCTCTTCCTCACCTCACAACTTTGAGCAAATCTCTGGCGATAACAGGCATGTAAATATCAATGCAAAAAAAAAAAAAGATCCTTGCTCCACGTTGAAAGAATATGAGGTTTTCCTGGAGAATATTCTAGATAGTTTTTGTAATTTTTGACATGGTTGAAATAAACCTGCAGCTACAGAAAGCAAACATATTTGTCCACTCATATGTTAATAGGAGTATGAAAAATTTGAAAAATGGCCCATTTAAGGTACATTACTGTATATAAACAGCCCCCGATTGCTGGGATTGATGGCGATTAATTGAGATCTGGATTTTTAATCAACTTTCATCACTACAATTCTTTACTTGTAAGTTAATAAAATTTTTTCTGGTACATGCAACATTAAATTTGTGATTTTTAATATCAGAAATCTGAGATTTTTATGATTTGTAACTTTTTCATTTTACACTTGTGACTGTTAATTGATATCCCCCCCCCCCCCCAAAAAAATGTCTTTTTAGTCATAAATTTCCAACATTCTTGGTTCTTTGCAACTGAGCTTAAGGAACAATGGTTTCAACTCTGATGTCAGTGAAAGAAAATGATAAATTCACTAAAGCAGCACGGTGGTGCAGTGGTTAGCACTGTTGCCTTACAGCTAGAAGGTTCCTGGTTCGAATCCCCAGGCTGACAGGGGTAGGAACCTTTCTGTGTGGAGTTTGCATGTTCTCCCTGTGCTGCGTGGGTTTACTCCGGGGGCTCCGGTTTCCTCCCACAATCCAAAGACATGCATGTTAGGTTAATTGGTTGTTCTAAATTGTCCCTAGATATCTGTTTCCTATAGGCCCTTAGAATAGAGGGTTAGTACTAGTGAAAGCGCTTTGAGTGGTCTTTGTGACTAGAAAAGCGCTATATAAGTGCAGGTTAGTTAGTTAGTAAAATGACTAAAAATGCATCTACACCTGGTTTGAAAAGTTACAGTATCCCCAAATACATTTCAGACCATTTTCAAATCAAAATCAAAAGTTACTAAAACAGCATGACCAAATGTACCAGTTTTTCTTCATAAATGTACTCAAATAAGAGTAATAAAACTGCTCAGTAAAGTATAATTTTTGATGATATTGAAACAAAAAATACCTTTCACTGGTAAATCATCAAGTCATGCTTTCAACCTCTAACATCTGTAACAGTTTTTTAGCTCATTCCAGCGAAGCAGAAAGCAGCGAATGCGATGACGTGGTATCCATTCATCCACATTCCAGAAAAACTGCTATTCCTCCTAGGCAGCTGCCCTGATGCTCACCAAACTCACACACAATGGCCCTCAGGCCGGAATGAGCTGCTCCATCACTGATAGTCTGCTTGATTATGATTTTTCTAGGAGGGAAGTGTCTGGACGTTGACGCTGCTGTAGAAGTTGCATAGTCAACAGGATAAACATATTGCAGTGTGAAAAGATGTCTCACCTCAATCTTATCATTGTGGCAAATCCCAGACAGCCAGAGACGCTCCAGCATATCGATCTCATCTGAAAGAGAACGGTTGAGAGAGGGGAGAACAAGTAGTTAGTGAGAAGGAAAGCTGGAAAAGGGAAGAAAAAAAAACTGTTCCAGACTCGGTGACACGGGAAACTCAATTAGGGGAATTGAGTTTAAACAGAACGGCATTAGAAGGGAGAATAAAAGACAAATATAAATTTAAAAGAGGATTAGCACCCTTTGTTATGAGAGAAAGGTGTTTGATCCCTGAGGGAAGAAAGAGGAAAAAGAAGGGAAGCTGAAGTGAGAAGAGTCGAGCAGCGGGGTATATAGGAGGGAAAAGGGGGAAGTAATGGATGACAATATAGAGTGGCAGAGAGAAATAAGAGGAAAACTTCAGTTATGGACTGGAAAAATGAAAGAAAACAAAAACAAATGGAACATCTAGTAGCATAAGGCTGCGTGTCCACCAAACGCATTTTTTCTGCTCTGGGCAACGGTTTTCTATTCATTCTCTACGGAGTCCAGTGTTTACAGAACTGAGCACCCTCGGCGCTGAAACGCTTTGAGCGGTGGCCGTTTTTTGTCACGGCACTCAGCACTGAAAAAAGTTCAGCTTTTCAGACTGCAGCTGAGCTCATCAGTCAGACCTTTCTAAGCAGCCAATCAGAATAAGGAAGGGCGGGACATAGGACGCCGGTACAGTCTCTACTCAGACTCCTGTTTTCCGTGTCATCATATTTTACATCCAGAGCTGCTAGAATACATTTCCTGTCCGTTGTTATTTAGAGACTGCTATTAAAAAATAAGTAGAAAGTCTGACCATAGGAAAAGCGGAAGTGCTGAGCTGAGCGTGACAAGCTGTTGCTGAGATACAGGGCACAGACTTTTATTCCCAGAGCGCAGCACACAAACGCTGAAAAAAACCAAAACGCTCAGGGCAGTCGAGCGACAAAAAATGCGTTTGGTGGACACGCAGCCTTATGTCCTTGGTCTGCATCCCGGACAAGCCCCCAGTTATAATACAAATCTCCCAGCTTAGCTTTGTATACATGGACAGGTATTTGACAGGTTAAAACCAAGAGGATATAGTGTTAATGTTGGATATACACTGTATAATTTAGGCAAGCTGCAGCTGAAAGATTACCAATTTAAAAGAATTGTGGCGGTATTAGCATTAGCAGCTACCATCTGTCTTATGGTGCTGATAGTTTGACAATCCAGTGACACAAGGTCTAACACTACACCCTCTTGGTGACGAGGGTCGAGTGCATGTTTCTGGAGTCGCTGGTCATGAATTCCATCTCCTAGCAACTTTTCCAGTAAAACGGCCATTCCTGCAAGACTGTGTTGTCGCAATGTGGTGACGGGCAGGAGCGGTGGAGCAAACAATGACATACTTTTAAACAGCTTTTGAAGTGTGAACAGTTAGGAATGGTAGTGTTCTGTATGCTTACTTCTGGAACCATTCTCTTGGTGATACTGCGATGCTGTGATACTATGATCCATTAGCAACTTGTATAATAAAAACCACTGATGAAAATATAGTTGGAACTAATATGTGGAGGACAAAAAGATGTGCTAATTTTAAGTGCAATACACAATTCAAAGTCTCTTGCACTTTTGGACCAACAAAAATATGAACTGCAGAAGGGGATAACAATATAAGCTCCGCCTCCTGTCTTTTTGTCAGTGCCACCGTATTCAAATCATGCATCACAGCAGGTCTCACTGCTGTCTTGTAAATCTTCCCTTTCACTTTAGCTGCTATCCTTCTGTCTCCCAGTCTCCACCCTGTCTGAACTCTCTTCTTCACCTCTCTTGCGCACCATCCATTGCTTTGGATGTTTGACCCCAGGTATTTAAACGTATCCACCTTGACTACCTGTCATGAACCTGGGTTTGGTGGTTCCAAACCCAGTTCTGACCCGTGGCCTTTTGGCCCGTCTCCCTATTTATTTTCCATCAGGCGCGTCAGGGAGCCCTTTTGGTCCTTTGCTCCCTGACAGCTTGGGCACGCCCCCTCCTCCTGTCAGTGCCATCAGCTGTGTCTCATTATTGGGTGTTCACACACACGCACACACACACACACACACGCTTCATTCATTCCCATTCACACGCTCAGACACTCACTCATGCACACATGATTCTAATTAAGTTCAGCCCACGTATCCTCACACTGGTGGCCTCTTCCCTTGTTAGTACTGTATTATTATTACTTAAATTCTGTGTTAGTAGGAAGAGACCGTCGGAGAATTGAGCTTCATACATGGCAGCGGGTTCCTCCGTGTATGTTACCATTACCTTCGTTAACCTTCAGTCTGACGTTGTAGTCTTCTCTGGCGCTATGAGATTGTTTACTTCTTTGGTGTCAGTGGCTGTTCCTGCTCACCTTCATCCACCGGACTGCACGGACAGCCCCGGATTGCTCAAGCTGTAAGTACATGTTTGCCTTTCTCTTCGTCCCGACTGCTACGGCGGCACTAGGCATTCCCTCTCCCAAGCTGTTGAGCATCCGGGTGGCGTCCCTGTATGTCTGGTGGCCTAATCCTCATCATTTCAACTATCTGTAAATAAGGGTGACTGTTTGCTGGACTGGTTATTTTGGGGGTGTTGATAATAAATTGCACAAATCTACTCCTGCGTTTGGGTTTGTCATTCCTCCCTCGGTGCGCTGCGTAATGGCGCACCGGGGATCATAACACTACCTCTACTCTTCGCATCTCCATGTTACAGCTGCCTCCCTCTCATCCGCACGCATGTAGTACTACTACTGCAGCTCTAAAAGTAATAAATGACTTAGTTGACTTTCTTGACAGTAAACATCATCGTGCAGACCTCTCCAAAATGTTTGATACGGTGGACCATACACTTCTGAAGTAAAGACTTCTCAGTATTGGACTTTCTCCACATGTCAGCTGGTCTGATAACTATCTCTCACAAAGATCTCAGTGTGTGAAAGCAGATGGTCTTACCTCCACTTCACTTGCTGTAACCAAGGGCGTTCCTCAGGGGTCAGTCTTAGGGCCACTTCTCTTCATTATTTATATCAACAATGTTGCCTACAATGGCTCCCATACCAATTTCCACTTTTGTGCTGATCACACTGTTGTATACACCTCAGCACCTACTCCAGACCTCGCTCTCTCTAATTTGCAAACAGCTTTTAATACTTTACAGACAATTTTTTATGATTTGAAACTTTTTTTAAATTCTGACAAAACCAAAATGATGTTATTCTCAAATTCAAAAACAAAGCTAAAGAACTTGAAACCCATTCTCATTACACAGGGTACAGTGATTGAGAAGGCATCACAGTACAAATACCTTGGGATTTTATTAGATGACTGTCTTTCTTTTACTCCTCATATACAGCTTCTCGTAAAGAAGCTAAAATTGAAGCTGGGTTTTTACTTTAGAATTAGGTCTTGCCTTTCTTTTCAGGCCAAAAAAAGACTTGTTGCCTCTACCTTCATGGCTGCACTTGATTAGGAAGATATTATTTATAGGAACGCTCCCTTGCATAGTTTGTCGATGCTTGACTCTGTTTATCATGGTGCACTAAGGTTCATTATGAATTTTAAAGCCCGTACTCAGCATTGCCTTTTATATAGCCATGTTGGTTGGTCTGATTTGTCCTGGCATCAACGTAAACATTGGGTCATTTTGTATTTTAGGTCTGCTTCCATCTTGGGCGGCGTGGTGGAGCAGTGGTTAGCACTGCGGCAGCACAGCAACTCACCCTTGGTCATGGGATCCCTGGTTCGATCCCAGCCCCTGACCAACAGTGATCTGTGTGGAGTTTGCATGTTCTCCCTGTGTCTGCGTGGGTTTACTCCGGGAGTTCTCCGGTTTCCTCCCACAAGCCAAAAACATGCAAGTTAGGTTAATTGGAGACTCTAAAAGTGGCCCTAGGTGTGAATGTGTGTGCGAATGGTAAAGGGATAGCGCTGTACCGTGGCTGCTTCATCCATCTAGGTGGATGCCCTCAATTTCCCCTCTGGGGATCAATAAAGTATACAAAATTAAAAAAAAAAAAAAAAAAAATCTTATCTACGGGTCTTCATTACTCAAAAAAAAAGCAAATTCATATGGTCTTAGGTCACAGGATTTGTTTTTATTGTCTGTTCCATCAGTCAGAACTGAAAGTGGAAAAAAATGTTTTCAAGTTTGCTGTTCCTTTTGACTGAAACACCTTGCAAAACAAGCTAAAGCTGAAGGAGCTGGTCTCGCTGAACATTTTTAAAGGGCTGTTGAATGACTTGGAGACAGATTTCTGTTTGTCGATGTTTTAACAGGTTTTAATGTCACTAAGCCTACATCTGGTGAGCACTTGTACTTTTATCTATTGACTGTCTATTTCTTACATGTATAATAATCATGGTACTGTTTTAATGTAGTTGTTAATGTCTGTAGCTTATAACTTGTGATGCTGCCTGTCTTGGCCATGACACTCTTGTAAAAGAGATTCTTAATCTCAATGAGTCCTATCCTGGTTAAATAAAGGTTTAACAATAATAAAACAATAATAATGTATCCTGTCTTGCTTCTACTTCTCTCCAGTGCACACCTCCACCTATTCAGGCTCTCTTCTACCTGCTCCCTACTCTCACTACAGATTACAATGTCATCTGCGAACATCATGGCGAAACAAGAAGGGGGCCAGAAACAATCCCTGATGTGATCCCACCCCCTACCTACCTTGAATCCATCTGTCAGTCCAGCAGCACACCTCACCACCATCTCGCTGTCCTGTATCACCCTCACATACTTCTCTGCCACTTCTGACTTCCTCATACACTACCACACAGCCTTCTGCCCTTCTCTATACTCCTCCATCAACACTTTTGAAGCAAACATTGCATCTGTAGTACTCTTTCCTGACATGAAACCATACTGCTGCTCACTACGTGGCTTCAACAATTCTTTCCCATATCGTCACCTTAATGCCTGCAAATCAACCTTATTAGCAACTAGTAAAATTCTGTGTTACATGTGCTCCATCATGCAAAGATGCATATACAACCTACACACAGAAACGAGCACCGGCTTGAGAAAAGGATGGAAAGGTGGCGAAATTAAAAAAAAAAAGATATGAAGGATTTTGAGAAAGACTTGCAGCAAGAGTCATGCGATCGAAAAGGGAAATTGGGAATTAGAGACAGGGAGAACCTTTGAAGCAGGGCTGCGAAATGGCCCAGCGTCTGTGGCGGGTACACAGGGGCAGAGCGACGCCACGGCACATGGGAGATGAAAGGGGAGCCAGCACACACGTGTGATGCACGCTGAGCTGTGGTGTAATGGGACTCTCAGTGTTGGCCATTAATGCATTAATCAAAAAGAATGAGCCAGCGTGGAAGAAATTGTGCTTTTTCTTTAAATTAAAACCCCAGTTCCATGTACAGAGAGACAAGTGCAGTCTTTAAAAGTCTTAAATTTTTATCCAAATGTAAGGCCTGAATTAGCCTTAAATATGACCATTAATCCATAAACATCCCGATCAATACCACAAACATGATGCAGAGCTGCGTTTTCTTGGGGTGAAAGTCTTTTATTGCTTCCTGTGAATTTTTAGTAACAATTTTTGCATTTTGATGTAATGGAAATTAAAATTTGGCAAAACAAACAGCAACCATTTCTCATAAATTTGTACCTTTCTTCACTGAAATTCTGCAACTTTTTGATCTAAATTTCTGCCCTCCCCCTTTAAAATTTTGTAATAATTTTCTTGTCAGTTTGACAAGTTTTTCGCAAATTTTGCAATTTCTTTCTTGTTAATTTTGCATATTTTCTTTCATAATTTTTTCTTAAATTTCTGACTTTAGTCTCAAGAATTTGTAGCTCTTTCCTTATGAATTTGAAACTTTTTCCACTAAAATTTTGTAAATTTTTTGGTAAATTTTGCTACTTTTATCTCAGATTTCTTTCATTTTTCTTGTAAATTCTGCAGCTTTTTTCTATAAATTTTCCAGCTTTTCTTCTTGTAAATTTTCTTACTTTTAGTCATAAATGTTTCAACTTTCTTCTTGTAAATTTTGTAACTTTTTTCTTTTAAATTTGTGGCTTTTTATTATGAATTTTAACAAAAATTTTGTAACTTTCTATATTTTGTAGTATTTTTCTTCTCATAAATTTATGCCAATTCATTCTTGTAAATTTCACAGCTTTTTTCATAAATTTTGTAGGTTTTGTCCTGTAAATTTTGTGACTTTTTCCTCATAAATTTGCATTTTTTCACTGAAAATTTGCAGCTTTTTTAGTAAATTTTGCTACTTTTTTCTCAGATTTTTTCCATTTCTCTTGTAAATTTTGCACTTTTTTCATAAATTTTCCAGTTTTTGTTTTAAATTTTCTGACATTTTTTCATAAATGTTGCAGCTTTCTTCTTGTAAGGTTTTTCTTTTAAATTTCTGACTTTTTGGCCAAAAATTTATGGCTTTTTATTATGAATTTGAACCTTTTTAACAAAATTATGAAAATTTTGTATATTTTGCAATATTTTTCTTGTAATTGGTGCAACTTTTTCCTCAAAAGTTTCGGAAACAATTTTCTCAGAAATTTTGCTAATTTTTTTCTTGTAAATTTCTCATCTTCTTCATCAGTTTTGTAGGTTTTGTTCTGTGGTGCACATATGTAGTTTCACGGGCTCACATGTATATGACTGTTCATATTCTCTCATGTATATTCCTGTGTGCTTATTTTGGCTTCACGTCTGAAGAGGAACAAAAGGTCTGGACCTCCTGGGGACAGGCGGAGGACGAGAGAGTTGGCCTTTTGATATGCAAAGAGATGGACATGAATGATTTCCTGACCACCCAGGTTTGGGTGGAAGAGAGAGGAACTGCAGGGGGGATGCGTTGTGTTTGGGATTTAAAGACGATGGGATTTTGTACTTTGATGTCAGGGGTATAAGACTGGCAGATGTTGGGGGTTTTTCCTTCTTCTGCTTTTGAATGTTGGAGAGTGTGCTGTGAATAAAATGGAACCTGAGAAATAACTCTGCCTCATCCTTTCCACACTATCTCCACACTGGTGACCTTTCGTAAATGTTGCAGCTTTCTTCTTGTAAGTTTTTTCTTTTAAAGCAGACGGACAGTGACATTTTTTTATTGAACCAATCAACAGATTGTATGAAAATATTCTATTCTGTCTATTCCCGCGATTTAATATGTGTCACCAGCTTCCATAAATGACCTTATTTGCTCATAGCTCAGCCTTCAGTTAGTGAGGCTGCAGTACCGCCATCTCTCGATAGGTGCGGGCATTGGTGACGTCACAACAGCAATACATAGTAAATGGCAGAACGAGAGCAAAGTGATTCGGACAGCGATTATTTTCTCGAGTTTGACAACCTCAATATAAATGATGACATTGAAAATGAAGAATCGGATGATGAAGTAGTTTTGGGTGGTGCTGAGGGGGTATTCAGCCTTATTTGTGGGAAAGAAGTGAGGGTTATGTTGCCTGCCTGTGCAGTGAGCCTCATCAGAGAAACATTCCCATCTGATCACTACAAGGGATTTTGCCTACCAAGATTAGATTTGTGAACAATGATATGCAAATAAAGTTTTGTAAAATCATATATTGAGTTTATTAATGTTCATGTCAATGTTATAATTCTCATAGTTCAGCATTCATCAAAGTCGCATATCATATACATTTGAATAATTTGAACCCTAAATTCTTCTCAATTTGAAAAGAAATATTACATACTATACCACCTTTGTATGAACGTTTGAAAACACTGCAGAAATATACAAAGAAATACAAAAATCAATGGAGTATCACTACAGATTAAGAAAATAACTAGTTTCCAGATATAGCAATTATTATATTCCAATAAATAACAGTTCACAGTTATAATGGGCACCATTTTATGGTAGAAAATTGGGGTTCCATTTTTAAAAGCACATTTCTCTTACAATCTTAGGCTTATATTTATTTTTCCTAGCAAATATGTTGCTTCCCTAAAAATTGACAGCTGAACTGTCATTGGTAATTACCTCCGCCAGGCCGAAAAGGCCAGGAGGAGGTTATGTTTTTGCCGGGGTTTGTTTGTCTGTTTGTCAACTCTGTGTTCTTCAACGTTTTAGGCACAAAAGCACACGCAAAACACTGGTGGCCTGGGCCCGCCAGCGCGCCTCTGTTTGCGCGACGCTGCAAAACCTGACACGGGCACCTGTCCGCCGCCGCATTATTTCCCAGAAATAATTTGATTTTGAAAATCATCCATTGCTTGGAATTCATTTAAAATGTTTAGTAAACATTTGCAGTGAATATTAAAAATACCAAACTTACACTGTTTACTTCTCGTTTTCTGACAGCTGATCGCATCGGTAGATCACCGTGGCTTTTCACGCCACTGTCACTGACACTTGTCTCAGTCAGACTTGGGAATCGCGGGATATATAGTTGGAATAGCCGTTTTCTTTATCACCAATCTTTTTGCAAATTGCATCTTATTCTCGAAATCGCTGTCAGCGAAATGTCTACTGCACATGTAGGGCGCTAACGAGGTGCAGGTGTGCGCGCAGCTGAGGCAGATGCCTGAGAGCGGCAAGCCGTGACACCTGCAAAATATATGTGGACCAGAAAGACTGACAAACCTGGGTACTATTTCACTGGAGTCTGCTTTAATACAGAAGCTGAAGCAATAGGGAACACTGTATGTCTCTGTAATTGAGAACTTTGCTTCTAAAAAACACAGGAGGATGGACTTCCAACATAAGTAACCGGTGAGTTAAACTATCTTTCTTCAGCATGTTTTTTCCCCCTAACCGTTCTTATGATCATGAAAATATTTGGTAATTCCGAGAAATATCCGTAATCGCCGATTTTAAAACGTAAACATCAAGTGTTGCATGAAGCAAAACACAGCAGGACCATCGCACCTGTAGACAACACAACGCCAAACCATATTGTAACGTCGGGGCCATTTTAAGGGAGCCAGGGATTTCCCAGCATGCTTTGCCAGTTTGAAACGTTACTGTGTGTGTTAAATGTGTTATTTCTGAGTTATACTGCTGTGTCATTATAACTGCATTATAATGACCCAGCAGTGTTTAGCAGGATTAGGGCAAGATGTACCATGTGTGTGTAACCATGATTCAAACAGGGGTCTGGGGGAATGACCTCCGCTCCTGTCTGTGCTGAGAAGCAGGTTGGGGGTCGGGGTGTGAACAATAAATCAGGTTGATCACAGCCATCTGCTCCATTGTCTTTTTGTGTGAACCCTGCAAACGTCACACTGGTGTCAGAAGTGGGATATGGAGCAAGATGAGGATCCAGGCGGAGGTACAGCGGCCGGAGCGATTCATCGTTCAGCCGGGAACGGAGTGTAGAGCTGAAACGCCGGCCCCTGGAGAGCTTCACCGCGATGGACGGAGCAGAGCAAACCAGCCCCGTTTCCCGCCCTTTTCAGGGCAGGACGGGCTGGCGATTCCAGAGCGATTAGGAGCGGCAGTCGACCGGGAGATGACCGTCCCATCCATCCAGCAGCGGGCCAAGATTCCCCGCTACAACGGCGAGAACCTGTTGGATGACCGCCTGGCCCAGGTCGAGTTGGCTGCCGCGCTGATCATCAGAGGAAACCACCGTGCTGAGAGCGAGTGGAGGAGAAGCTACGGCAGATCACAGCAGCGCGTGCACGAAGGAAACAGCCGTGGCGACGCGAGGAAGGACGGCTTCCGCTGCACAGTGCCAGGGTATATGGCATGGTACTGCCCCGCACACAGCGCACGACAAACTGGCCCCTCGCCGACGTTAAATTAGAGCGAGGTGGCATGGACGGGGAAAAAGCCGCCTCCTGCAGATGCTTCCCCCGGCAGGTGATGTCACAGAGGCCTTTGGAGTGCAGCAGCAGTGGAGCGAGCAGGACAGATCCGGTCTTTTCTCGGGATCGGCAGGGGCTGGGCGCCTGGACGCGGGCCAGCGGCCGACTGGGAGGTCCTGGCAGCGGTGGGAGTCATGGGACTCCCGCTGCCAGAGGAGGAACTGTGCGTGTCCTACCGCTACCCGATGCTTTTCCTTTCGGTGATGTCACGGAGGCCCTCGGCGCAGGAGCGACGCAGCGGAGCGAGCAGTACGAAGATGCGGCCACTTTCCAGGCGCGGCAAGGGCTGGACGCATGGACGCGGGCCAGCGGCCGCCTGGGAGATCTGGCAGCGGTGGGAGTCGGCCGGAGCGGGCCTGGGACTCCCGCTGCCAGGGAAGGGACTGTGCGTGGTCCTACAGAGGCTGTCAGATGTGTCCATCCGCCCGCTGGTGGCCAAACCGGAACCCCAACCAGATACTCTGACCGAGACTCAGATGGCCCGTGCATGCCGCCCTGGCACCGGGCTGACTCGCGTTGGATTTCTGAAAGTGGACTTTGAATTTTCTGGGGACAGAAACCAGTCCGGGGGGGGGGGGGGGGCAGTGTAACGTCGGGGCCATTTTAAGGGAGCCAGGGATTTCCCAGCATGCTTTGCCAGTTTGAAACGTTACTGTGTGTGTTAAATGTGTTACTTCTGAGTTATACTGCTGTGTCATTATAACTGCATTATAATGACCCAGCAGTGTTTAGCAGGATTAGGGCAAGATGTACCATGTGTGTGTAACCATGATTCAAACAGGGGTCTGGGGGAATGACCTCCGCTCCTGTCTGTGCTGAGAAGCAGGTTGGGGGTCGGGGTGTGAACAATAAATCAGGTTGATCACAGCCATCTGCTCCATTGTCTTTTTGTGTGAACCCTGCAAACATCACAATATTAATTCGATTCCTGAAATCCTAATCTTCATAAATAATGTATTTGTAATCCACAAGTATTCCGAGAAATATCCGTAATTGCCGATTTTAAGACGTAAACAAGTGTTGCATGAAGCAAAACACAGCACTGGCCGCCGACTATGTGCGTGTGTTTGCCGGTGGTGACGTCACACAGTCAGTGGCCATCTTAGCCACTGATCGCTTGGCTGGGTCGGACAGCTCTCCACGACAGCGTACTTCAAGAGCGCATTGTCACCTTATGCGACATTTGTTGACACCAAAACATGTGCGGTTCGACTTAGCTCGTCTCAGACAACAATTTGAGATAAGAATTAGCGATATTGAATTTTCGTCTGTCCGTCTGCTTTAAATTTCTGACTTTTTTGCCATAAATTTAAGGCTTTTTATTATGAATTTGAACCTTTTTAACAAAATTATGAGAATTTTGTATATTTTGCAATATTTTTCTTGTAATTGGTGCAACTTTTTCCTCAAAAGTTTCAGAAACAATTTTCTCAGAAATTTTGCTAATTTTTTTCTTGTAAATTTCTCATCTTCTTCATCAGTTTTGTAGGTTTTGTTCTTGTAAATTTTGTGACTTGTCTCATAAATTTTGCAACTTTTTTCCTTGTAAATTTCAGACGTTTTTTTCTTGTATAGCTGTGACTTTTTAAAATAAATTTTAAAAGTTTTTTGCCAAAATTTTGTGACTTTTGTAAATTTTGCAACTTATTTTCACACAAATTTTGCCATTTTTTCTTTTAAATTTTGCACCTTTTTCCTTATACATTTCTCTACCTTTTCTTGTAATTTTGTGGCTTTCTCTCATAAATTTTTCCTCATAAATTTACTGCCTTTTTCTGTTGATCCATTGGGAATGAGCGGCAGGGTGAGACAGTGTGAGCAGCAGTGTAATGGGACTCTCAGTGCTGGCCATTAATGCATTAATCACAAAGAATGAGGCAGCAGGGAAGGAAATGGGCCTTTTTTAAAACACATTTTCATGTACAGAGAAACGTGAGCACACTGATGTTCACGGCCGGGCTGGTGGAGCAGCGCTTTTAAAGCACACAGAATCCATCACAGTCTGAAGACGAGGCCGTCAAAGGAGGCTCCAATTCCTAATCCACACAGCTGCAATATTAATCGACCTCTGGGTTAATTAACGCCGTCTGAAAGCCCTGCCACGTGGATTATATTGCCACGGCCAAACGCTCAAACATCAAGTTTGCTTAAAAAAAGAGGGGAAAAAAAATAAAAAAACAACAAATCTCACTTCTGCGTGGAATGCAAATGTTTTTTGACAGCTGAATGAAACTGGAATCGACTCATTTGGCCTGTCTTCTTCCCACCGCGCTCACTCCACACATCCTGAAGATCAGACACGTTTCTGCCCATAGAGCAGACTATGTAAATGCAACAGGGCTCCTCAGCCACTAGGGGGCCCCAAGCTACAAGTTCAGCCTCAGCATTTTTTAAAATTATCTTCATTATGTTAACATTTTCTTGTAATTTTACTGGTTATCCACCCTAAATTAGCTACTCTGTTCTTTTAAATTCCTAATAAAATTCTCATAAATCTTGTATATGGCACTTTTTCTTCATAAAATTAATTTTTTTTTCTGCTAAATTTGATACTTTATATAAATCTGCAGTTTTATTTCTTGTAAATCTGTTAATTTTTTCATCCAAAAATTTTCATTTTTTTTCTGGTAAATTTGACCTATTTTTAATATTTTTTTCTTTACTTTTTCACATCAATTTGTGATTTTTTTCATAAATTTGCAACTTTTTGCATCTGTTTTTTCCCTGTAAATTTGTGGTTTTGTTTCTTGAAAATGTGCTAAGTTTTCCATTATAAATTTGCAACTTTTTTGTTGTGTGTATATATATATATATATATATATATATATATATATATATATACACCGGAGTGGTGGCTCAGTTGGTAGAGCACCCACTCCACACCCGGGGTTCAAATCCCGGCTGGGTCATGCCAAAGACCATATAAAAGTGGAACTTCCTGCCGTCCAGCTTGGTGCTCAGCAATAATGGAATGGAGGAGGGAAATTTGTGGCGGCGCCTTGCATGGCAGCGGCCCTCTGATTCTACACTTGGGGTGTGTGTGATTAACACAGTAGATAGGTAAAACACAATCTTGTTCTACTGTACATGATTGGTTGCACAGTTGAATGACAATAAAGGGTAATTTAATTGAATACACACACACACACACACACACACACACACACACACACACACACACACACACACACACACAGTGGTGTGAAAAAGTGTTTGCCCCCTTCCTGATTTTTCATTTTTTTTGTATGTTTGTCACACTTAAATGTTTCAGATCATCAAACAAATTTAAATATTAGACAAAGATAACACAAGGAAACACAAAATGCAGTTTTTAAATGAAGGTGTTTATTATTAAGGGGAAAAAAAATCCAAACCTACATGGCCCTGTGTGAAAAAGTGATTGCCCCCCTCTGTTAAAACATAAATTAACTGTGGTTTATCACATCTTTGGAAAGCTGAGTTCAATTTCTCTAGCCACACCCAGGCCTGATTACTGCCACACCTGTTCTCAATCAAGAAATCATTTAAATAGGACCTGCCTGACAAAGTGAAGTCGACCAAAAGATCCTCAAAAGCTAGACATCATACTCCGATCCAAAGAAATGCAGGAACAAATGAGAAACAAAGTAATTGAGATCTATCAGTCTGGGAAAGGTTATAAAGCCATTTCTAAAGCTTTGGGACTCCAGTGAACCACAGCGAGAGCCGTTATCCACAAATGGCAAAAACATGGAACATTGGTGAACCTTCTCAGGAGTGGCCAGCTGACCAAAATTACCCCAAGAGCGCAGCGACGACTCATCCAAGAGGTCACAAACGACCCCACAACAACATCCAAAGAACTGCAGGCCTCACTTGCCTCAGTTAAGGTCAGTGTTCATGACTCCACCATAAGAAAGAGACTGGGCAAAAATGACCTGCATGGCAGAGTTCCAAGACGAAAACCACCGCTGAGCAAAAAGAACAAAACATGTCAGTTTTGCCAGGAAACATCTTGATGATCCCCAAGACTTATGGGAAAATACTCTGTGGACTGATGAGACAAATGTTGAACTTTTTGGAATGTGTGTGTCCCATTACATCTGGCGTAAAAGTAACACAGCATTTCAGAAAAGATCATACCATGAGTAAAATATGGTGGTGGTAGTGTGATGGTCTGGGGCTATTTTGCTGCTCCAGGACCTGGAAGACTTGCTGTGGTAAATGGAATCATGAATTCTGCTGTCTACCAAAAAATCCTCAAGGAGAATGTCTGTTTGTGACCTCAAGCTGAAGCGCACTTGGGTTCTGCAGCAGGACAATGATCCAAAACACACCAGCAAGTCCACCTCTGAATGGCTTAAGAAAAACAAAATGAAGACTTTGGAGTGGCCTAGACAAAGTCCTGACCTGAATCCGATTGAGATGCTGTGGCATGACCTTTAAAAGGTTGTTCATGCTCGAAAACCCTGAAGTGTGGCTGAAGTACAACAATTCTGCAAAGATGAGTGGGCCAAAATTCTTCCACAGCGCTGTAAAAGACTCATTGCCAGTTATCACAAATGCTTGATTGCAGTTGTTGCTGCTAAGGGTGGCCCAACCAGTTATTAGGTTTAGGGGGCAATCACTTTTTTACACAGGGCCATGCAGGTTTGGATTTTTTTCCCCTTAATAATAAACACCTTCATTTAAAAACTGCATTTTGTGCTTGTGTTATCTTTGTCTAACATTTAAATTTGTTTGATTATCTGAAACATTTAAGTGTGACAAACAAAAAAAAAAGAGATATCACGAAGGGGGCAAACACTTTTTCACACCACTGTATATATATATATATATATATATATATATATATATATATATTGTTCATATGGGTGCTGGTTAATATTTTTAAAATAGTGTAATAGATTTTTAAAAGCTGCTGACTTTAAACCCCAACATGCATGTTCATTTTGTATGCGACTCCCCTCCCACAATTCAATTCAAGTTTCAGTGTCCATTGAGTTCTCTTGTATCTTCCTGTAAATACATTAATCGAGTTTCACAGATTTTTCTCCCTCACTGGCACTGAGGAGGAAAATGCCATGGATAGTAAAAAAAAAAATGATGGAGGGATCCCACCCCTCCGCATCCTACAGAGAATTCTAGTACATGTTCAGCTCCAGTATGTTGTCATGAGGAAAGTTTTTTATTGTTTTAACACCAGCTGCAGCTGAGAAGTGGAATAGTTTTTGTTTTGGGGACGATGATCTTTTTGTTGCAATGATGAGTGCTGCTCATTAAAGATTTCCCCCGGCCCACTTCTGCTTATTGTACGAAGCTAAAATGTCACTCGCACAACCAGTAGGCCACTGTGGTTGTGGGGCGTATTTACATATTTAGCAAAAGGTACAAATCAGGCATAAATTTGAACAACAGTGCAAAAAATGATCAAAGGTGTCAATTTTAACACTTAAAAAAAGTCTTAAATTTACCACAAGCAAGTCCCAAATTTATGAAAGAAAAGTTACAAAACTGGGGGTGCGGGGAGGTGGGGGTGGGGAGTCACAAATTTACAGAACTGTGGGAAAAGTTGCAAACGCACAAGATGGAAGCGGGGGGAGGGGTCAAAAATTTAAGGAGGGGGGTCACAAGGGTACACAAATGGGGGAAAAGTCACAAATTTTTGGAACTGGGGGGGCGCAAAATTGAAGAGGAGGGGAGTCGCAAATTTACGGAACTGGGGGGAAAAAGTTTGAAATTTATGAGCATTGTGGGGAGAAAGGTGAAAATTTATGAAACTGGAAGGAAAGTCAAAAATTTACAAAAATTTGCAAGGTGTCCGTCTCCTGCAAGGCAACACCCCAGGTTCACAACTTGCACGCCAGCCACAGGGAAGCACGGTCCTGCAGCTTTGACCCCTCCCCCCAACTCTCCCGACCTCCCATCGTCTAATGTCCACCTCTTTCCAACCATTAAGTCACTTTTGAAGGGCGGGCACTTCCAAGATGACAAAACGCTGATTTCCTAAAGGACAAGTTGTGGCTGCAGACTTCTACAGGTGAGGTCTCTCCAGCTGCATACAGTGATGGCAGAAGTGTGCGACCCTTGGTGCTGCCAATGTTGGGAAAAGTCACTTTACCACGAGCACCTACTCAGCTCGACTCGCCGAGACTCTACTAGTCCTGACACGGTTTAGGTCGTTTTCCATTACAACTGAGTACCACCTCAAGGTGGGTGGGTTCATTTCAGGAAGGCGGCCCATTATGATGTTGACATGCTGACGTTTTGCTGTCAGAAGCAAATACTTATTACACTAAGTGCAAAATACAAGCAACACACGGAATTAACGTTGATGGCTACATAGCTAGCTAACTAGCTAGCTCATTGTCTGCATACAGGAAACAATGGCGATATCCTTGTTTGTTCAAAGCGAGCTTGCCACCAGTGAGATAAATAACGTAAAAGATGTTTAAAATCACAAAACACTCACCATCTTCCCTGTGAGCAGCCAACAGCTTGGGGGCCTCCGTGTATACCTTTTCATTTCGAGTCGCTCCGTCGACAGGGCTGAAAAGTTCATAGTGGTCAAATTTGACCAAATGTGGTTTATTTTTCAATCGCAGGGATCCAAGCGCTGCAACACCGATGGAAGATGTGTGTGCACCGATGGGGAGACTGTTGAAAAACACCCGCATTTGGTCAAATTTGACCACTATGAATTTTTCAGCCCCGTAGCTCCCTCTGGATTCTCTCGTCAGCCACCAAGCACAGAAGAGTCCGCACCTCGTCGCTGTACCATGGTGTTGATTTGTGTCTAGCCATTTATCTCGCTGATTATCACAGAAATAAAAAACTCATGGCCAAATTTACAAATGGCAGTTTTGAATCTTGTGAAGACGTCGCTCTCATCCACTGACCTTACGCTCTGGTCAATCAGTGGCCTGCAGTGTGTTGACATCACATTTTCAGCTTGACTCAGCTCGCTTGGAACCCCACCAGAATAGGTACAAAAAAAGTACTTAGTACTAGGTACTAATGGAAAACCCTACAAACCAAGTAGAGTCAAGGTGAATTGGGCTGAGTAGGTCCTAATGGAAAAGGGCCAAAAGACTGATAACTGTGGATCTGTGAACTATGGATCGCACTCAGTGTAATCTGTTAAAATGACAGCCTTTGGATTCTTCTGTCACTAGGAAAAACAGGAATCTGTGTTTGGTTAATGCGAAAATCTGCTGCACACTAATTAAGCTAGATGATGCTTGAAATATTCCTGTTAGTGTCCATGCCCAAAATTCCCCACCAGATGTTCTGCTAAACTGTTAAACTACCTTCTTTCTTGGCGTCTGGATCTCAGTCAGTTGGAGTCCTAATAAAGCAAAAACAGATCACATCTGCATCACACCAAGAATCTTTCCTAACAGAATTTTAATGATGAAAAGGGGCACGGATACAGCATACTCCAATCGTGTCGTGTCAAGCAAGACACACAATCCACAAATATTAGAAACAACTGGATGCATGAGCTCAGCAAACAAAGAAATTGCTTTGGTCTGCTCTCTCCAAGTTTGGATCCAATTTCATGCTGCACTTGTACCATTTAGATTGATTCCCATTTCTGAACAACAGCAATATTATGCATATAAATAAAGGTGAGCTCTGCAGGCTGGAAGGGACATCACACAGGACAGAAAACACGAGCAAACCATTTTGAAGTTACTGTAAAAACTGCTACAGGACTGACGGGAGGAAATTACAGGGGCGACTGCTCCGAAGACAGAGAAATTGCTTCACTAAAACGTTGGCCAAAGTGTAAAAGGATTGAGACACGGGCTGTTTCAGGGCAGTGGATGTGGTGAAGTCTGAGGAGGCCAGCCCTCAAAATACGGATCTTTCTAAATGGCGCTTCAGTGACTATCCATATATATGTTATCCGCTCAGTGAATGGATTTTATAGGGCGACATCAGTCCCATAGAAACTGTCGGCAGCTGGCCTCCTCTGAAACGATCGTCCATTTAAATTGATAAACAGACCGTGGACTGGATTCTGTAGGAGAGCTGCAAAGTCTTGGGAAGAAATGTATTGCAACCAAAGGCGTAAATAAAGGGGAGGGGATGGGGGGACAGGCCCCCCAACAACCTGGAAAAAAAAAAGAATTGTCCCCCACATTATTAGCGTTAATCTTTCTATATCATGTTACATAACTGAATAAAATGCTAGTCCCAGCTGGAGAGATGCCAACATCATGGACTTGCAGTCTAAATATGGAAAGACTTCCTCTGAGAGTTGCATCATTCAGGACTGAAGTTGCATCAGCCAGCCAAAGGGGTGGCAACATGGAACCAGCGCCCATAAAACCTAGAGACCCCGGCAGCAGAGCTTCTTTCTTGGGGCCTTGTCCCCCTGGGAGATTACTAAAACACAGAACAAATGGTACAGGACGGAACGGTCTGTCCACGTTCCGTACAGAACATTCCATCGACATTCCATCTGTGTTCTGTCTGGAACATGTTCTGTACAGGGCGTCTACCGAGCCTGCCTGCTGTCAGTTGTAAGTCAATGTGCCTTTGTACGTGTTCCGCACAGAGTGGTCCTACTAGCTAGCGGTGTCAAGCATGCTATGAACATGTACATGTAATGTTAGATACAGTACGTTCCTTACAGAACACTAGTGGTCTTGCCATGTTCATTCCGTATGCATTCCGTATGAAGTGGTCCTACTAGCTAGTGGTGTCAAGTGTGCTATGGATATGTACATGCAACGTAAGATACGGTATGTTCCTTATGGAATGCTAGCAGTCCTGTTACAGTCGTTCCGTACGCATTCCATACGAAATATTTCACATACGAAACCTTCTGTGTCCAACATTCCGTATGCTAGTGGTCCCTAACTGTTCCATACATACTAGGCATCAGAAACAGTTTGGTTAAGCCTTATGGTATGTTCCTTAATTTCTTATTGCATGTATTTATTTAGTGATAATTACTATTGTCTTTATTTACAACTGTCAGGTACGGAACATGCACGGTATATGTACGGAACATACTAAGTGCTAAGTGTGGACTGCAGCTCATGACAAAGGTACATTGACATAGAACTGACAGCAGGCAGGATTGGTAGACATCCTGTAAGGAACATGTTTCTTACAGGAACATGTTCCTTGAACTGATTTCAAAATTCAGATAAAAATAAACTGATTTCCTGTAAGGAAATCAGTTTATTTTTATCCATATTCAATGTAATCATTGTTTTTTATGATTACATTGTTTTATGATTACATTTTATGATTACATTGTTTTTTATGATAAAAATGAACTGATTTCCTTACAGGAAATCAGTTCATTTTTATCCATATTCAATGTAATCATTGTTTTTTATTATTTTACTCTAATACACTTTGATTTAAAATCATTTATGTGTGTTTTCACTTTTGGTTTAGATTTATATCTGTCACTTTTCGCTTTAAAGTCTTTTGATGTGTGATTTTCACCTTTTTTCATCTTGATTCATTATGTGTGCCTGACGCGTGTTACACTGAGTTTTTCTCTCATTTTAAGCTGCATGCCTTTCTCCTCTGCCTGGACTTGCTGACCTTCAAGAGGATTGATAACACCTTCAGGCTCTGTGACTGTTTGACTTCCACATTTTTGACTGCACATTCTTTTGTGAGTTTTTGAGTTTTTCAGCACTTAAATGCATTTTTACTTGTACTTGCTTTTGTGTGCTCATTAAAAAGCCGTGTTTTGTGACTGTTTTCATCTCTGAGTGCTTGGGTGAGTTCGTCTTTCTTCTGTTGTGACTCAGTTTCAGTAATCCAGGGTCAAGGGTTAAGGTTTTGTGTGGCATGCTATAATCTCTTTAAATCTTTTAAAATTAGGATGTAGTCCATTAAAGAAATGGCCCATCAATAGTGTTCCCCACACTTTAAACACCTGCACCTTTACTGTCACAGATAAGATAAGGCTCAGAGTTTAAACTAACACATGCTCACTGCTGGGGGAAGACCCGAGAACAGCTGAGCTGTGTCAAAATACACACACCAGTGAATGGATGCAGAGTAAAGGCTGGGTAAGCGAATTTCCCTGCCGAGAAAAGAAGATGTGTGTTTAAAAGTAGGACTAATTAGGAAGACCTAAACTAATTAGTCTGAGGGATCAAATGCAGATTTTTTTTTAATCCATTTTGTTAAAATCCTGCCCGTTCTGTTAAGCTTTAACCCTTCTTGTGTCTTGGTTTCATGGACATGGAAAGCGCCCTCACTGTCTATGTTGCAGTACTGCACCTGTCATGTGATGTGGCCATAAACCATAAAAAATCCCCAGTTGTACTAAGTTTTCCACCTCACAAGGTGGCAGACATGTATAACTTACTGCTCTTGCCTTGGAAGACTGATGTCTCCAAAATAACCATCAAAAAACCTCATTTCTGAGACACCAACGAAGAAGAGTTTGTAAACAAATGTTGATGTTGCAACACGGAGGAGGCATTTGCTCCCAAATTTGCCAACTATGATTCTAAAAAGAGATTATTTAGCTTATGAAGGTAAATATCTATATTTTTTATAACAGAGGGTGGCCGAAGCTGGTTAATTTTTACCTGCCATCGACCCCAGCGCCATGTGACTGGACAGAACAACCGTGTCAGTTCCATGTCATCAGATAAGATAAATTGCAGCTGAATAAAAGCGAAATTGAGGTGGAATAATCATAAGAGTTTCTGAATGTGGGAGAGAAAGAGAAAATGACCGAGAGAAGACAAAATAATGACTAAAATTGACAAAACGAACCACCTGGCCATCAGTAAGTCTGATGAATTTCTTTGTTTGTTTACATTGTACTGATAGATAAGATAACAAAAAACCCAAAACAAAAAACGGTGACAAAAAACAAAACCATCCTTTGTGTAAATATGTCCAAAGTCCACTTTTGACTGAAAGTTAGGTAATTTGATATGGTTGCAGTGGCATTAAGCAAATCAGATGCATAAATTTACTCCTAGCTCAAACTTTGGATCATTTTCTACAGCTTTCTAATTGACAGTAACCCATTATCTCTTACCACTTTCAAGTTATAGCTTTGGAAATCTCTGACATCTGAACTGAATATTTTCTTGAAAAAAAAATCTTGACCACCAGGGGAAGAGGTTGCTGGAGCAAAAGTATGCCACAGACAGTCATTGGGTTAACTTTGCAGGTCTAGTTTTAGTGTTTCGATTTTTCAGGGCCCAGTTTCTCTTCAAACAGTTTTGTCATTAATTTGCTACTTTTTCCTTTGTACTTTCTCTGCAAATATTTACGGATTTTTTTCCTCATAATTTGGCAACAGCAGATGACCTCTTTTCAGATGAAAGTAAATTTTGCATTTCATTTGGAAATCAAGGTCCCAGAGCCTGAAGGAAAAGTGGAGAGGCACAGATTCCAAGTTGCTTCAGGTCCAGTGTGATGTTTCCACAGTCAGTGATGATTTGGGGAGCCATGTCATCAGCTGTTGTTGGCCCACTGTGTTTTATCAAGTCCAAAGTAAGTGCAGCCATCTATCAGGAAATTTTAGAGCACTTCATGCTTCCCTCTACTAACAATCTTTACAGAGATGCTGATTTCATTTTCCAGCAGGACTTGGCACCTGCCCACACTGCCAAAAGTACCAGAACTGGTTTAATGACCATGGTATCACTGTGCTTGACTGGTCAGCAAACTCTTCTGACCTTAACCTCATACAGAATCTGTGGAGTATTGTCAAAGGAAGATGAGAGACACCACACCCAACAATGCAGACGAGCTGAAGGCTGCTATCAAAGCAACAGACTCCATGCCACGCCACAGTCATGCAGTAATTTATGCAAAAGGGGCCCCGACCAAGTATTGAGTGTGTACATGGATGTACTTTTCTGTCGGCCAGCATTTCTATTAAAAATCAATGTTTTAGGACTTCCGGTTATGGCTGCCACGTAGGACGGACGTGTCTCGCTCTGCTCTGCTCCTGGAAAAAAAAAAATCGGCAAATAACTCTCTCATTTGGGACAGAACGTATCCCAGCATTTGGGCGAGGATATGTCGGCGAAGCCTAAGGCTGGAAAACCAGGAAAAGGAAAAAGCGAGCCGCCGAAACAGTCCAAATTAACGGACTTTCAGGTCTGTGACGCAGCAAACAAAACTCCATATATGGCGGAGGAGGCTGGCAACGGTGTGATATTTGCGGGGAATGGCGCAGATGCGCTGATGGCTGCCATGAGTTCAATGAGAGCGGACTTTTCCTCTAGATTTGATGGGATTATGATAGCGTTGGAAGGAATAAGAAAGGAATTGGGTGACTGTGTAGAACGAACGGCGCAGATGGAGCTCCGTCTCGCTAGTGCTGAAGATGACGTCACCCGTCTTCAATTAAAGGTGCGCACTTTGGAAAAAAAAAAAAAATCTCTGGAAGATAATATTTTGGACTTGGAATCTTGGTCGAGACAGAATAATTTGAGGCTGGTGGGTCTTCCAGAGGAATCAGAAGGTCGGGACGTATGCTCCTTTCTGGAAAAGTGGATTCCGGAGGTGCTGGGCAGCGAGGAGTTGCAATCAGCAGTGATTCTGGAAAAAGCACATCGTATTGGCCCACGGAGAGATAAGGGACCGCCGAGGACCTTAATTATGAAGTTTCTTAGCAACAGAGACAGGATGAAGATCTTCAACGCTGCACGAGCTAAAAAAGGAGAGATTAAACACCAGGACCAGCAGGTGCGGTTCTACCCAGATTTGGCCACAGGAATCCAGCAATTGAGGAAGCAGTTTGATCCCGTACGTAAGGAGCTGCGCAACCTTGGGATTCGTCATGGTGTAATCTATCCTGCGAGACTGCTGACCACGTATGAGGGCAGAACCCACATCTTCAAGACCCCAGAGGAGGCGCAGGAGTTCATCAAGAAGATCAAAGAAGAAGAAGAGACTGGTGGGAGCTAAGCATGAACAAAATATAAGGTAGAATAATTAAGCATTTGCACAGGCATCTGACTGACTTGAAGTAAATAGTAAGTTTACAAAATATAGATTGTATTATATATTAAAAAAACAAAACAAAAACAAAACAAACAAAAAAAAAAACTATGATGTACAAAGTTGTTAAAAATTTTGGAGTTAAGTTGGAAAACTACAGAGGAGAGTTAACGTTACGTCATTAAAAGCAGTAGAGTTAGGGTGATTGGGAGGATGAAGAAGGAGTGGCTTAGGCTGTTCCCCGTGGGTGTGGAACGGTCGATGGCTATATCGGGAGACAGAATTTTTCTTTTGATTTTGGGGGGTTTGCCACAAGTGTGGGAAGGGGAAATTTGTTTGTGTGTAGTTTGTAGGATGAATGTTCAACCACTCATGTTTTTGCTTCTCTGTATGAGCATGTTTACACTGCAAGGTAATCCCAAACTCTCTATTGATCATGGACCAAAGTGTTAATCTTAATTTAACTTCATGGAATTGCAGAGGTCTACAAAATTTAAAAAAACTTAAACAAGTTATGAATAAAATAAAGGACATGGGTTCAAGAATTGTGTTTTTACAAGAAACTCATCTGATAGAGGAGGATGTTAAAAGAATTAGGAGTAGATGGCAGGGAAGTGTATTCACCTCTTCATTTTCATCCCGAGCCAGGGGAGTTATGACTCTCATACATAAATCAGTTCCTTTTCAAGTGAAAAATGTAATTGGAGACAAATTTGGAAGATATGTAATCATTCAAGGTTCTTTGCTATTAGAAAATATAAATCTTGTGAACTTATATGGTCCCAATATAGATGATCAGAAGTTCTTTGCTAATTTATTTCTCATCTTATCATCACTTACAGGGCAACATATAATAGCAGGGGATTTTAATTGTACATTGAATCCAGGTGTGGATAGATCAACAGGACTGGATTGTACGCACATTGGATGTAGGATGACTATTAATCATTTTATGAAAGAATTGAGATTGTTAGATATATGGAGAGAAATGAAACCACAAGTTAAAGCCTATTCTTGTTATTCCAGTACCTACAAGACATTCTCACGTATTGATTATTTTTTGATTTCCACAGAATTAAGGTCCAAGATTCAAAACTGCTTTTATGATAACATCGTGATCTCTGATCATGCACCCTGTTGTCTAATATATGTAGATAAAAAATTGACAAAGGAATCAGGTAGATGGCAATTTCAGCATAAATGGCTTCAGGATGAGGAATTTGTCAAGTATATAGAAAAACAGATAGACGAGTTCTTTGACATCAATACTACACAAACATCAGCATGTGTAAAGTGGGAGGCTTTCAAAGCTTTTATTAGGGGACATATTATTAGTTATACAGGATCAAAATCTAAGAAGACTCGAGAGGAGAGAGCTAAATTGGAACATAAAATAAAAAGTCTTCAGGAAAAAGTGTATGCAGGAAGTGACCCAAGGTTGGAGAATGAATTACTGATTTTGAGAGCTGAATACGACAAAAAATCAGCGAATAGAGCTGCCTCGAGTCTTCTAAGATTGAAACAATCTTTTTATGAACAAGGTGAAAAATCAGGAAAATTATTAGCATGGCAGATTAAACAATTGGAAATTAAAACACCAATTACCAGTATTATAAGTAATGGACAGGTAGTTATAGATCCTTTAGAAATTAATAGAGCCTTTAGAGATTACTATGAAAAATTATATGATACCAAAAATGAACCTGATTTAACAAAACTAAATGGGTTTTTGAACGATCTATCTATACCGTGTATTCCAAATGAAAACAGGGAGATATTGGAGTCTAAAATTAGTCAAGAAGAAGTTGGGCTAGCCATTGATAATATGAAATCAGGAAAAAGTGCAGGACCAGATGGTCTTCCAGTTGACCTTTATAAAAAATTTAAGAATAAATTAATAAAACCTTTTTTGGAAATGGTTTTAGAAGCATTTCAAAATAATAATTTACCATCATACATAAATAATGCCTTAATTATACTGCTGCCAAAACCAGGTAAGCCCTCTAATAAATGTGAAAATATGAGACCAATAAGCCTATTAAACGCCGACCTTAAGATAATCTGTAAAATTTTAGCAAGACGAATACAAGAAATTTTACCAAATATTATTAATCGAGATCAGAATGGCTTTATAAAGGGTAGACAAGGCTTCCATAATGTAAGAAGACTATTTAATATTATTTATTTTAATAAAGAAGCACCGGATACAGCTCTCCTATCATTGGACGCCGAAAAGGCCTTTGATAGAGTTGAATGGCCCTTTCTTTTTGAAGTCCTACAAAGGTTTGGACTTGGAAATAATTTCATAAAATGGGTTCAAATAATATACAATAATGCTACAGCAGAAATCCTAACAAATAACAATATTTCAAAACCAATAAAAATCAATAGAGGATGTCGACAAGGCTGTCCACTTTCACCTTTACTGTTTACTATGGCAATTGAACCTTTAGCGATAGCGATACGTTTACATTCACAAATATATGGAATTAAAGTTGGACCAACAGAACATAAAATCTCCCTGTACGCCGATGATATAATTTTGTTTATGTCGAATCTAAAAAAATCAATTCCAACCTTGTTGAATTTAATAAAGAATTTTGGGGAAATATCAGGATATAAAATAAATAAAACTAAATCTTCAATATTAATGCTAAATGAGACCCAGAGAAATTACCCAGCCCCTGAGGTAAATCAATTCAATGTTGTAAATCAGTTTAAATATTTAGGAATCCAAATTATGCCTAAGCTAGAATCAGTCGCCAGCGTCAACTATGAAGCCTTAATGTCAGATATCAATGAGTTAACTCAGAGATGGATGTCACTACCAATGTCGATGATCGGGAGAATCAATATACTTAAAAGTAATATTTTACCTAAAATACTTTATTTATTTCAATACATTCCCTTATCACCACCTTTAGATCTATTCTCAAGAATAAAAAAAAAGTTAGTGGAATTTATATGGAACAACAGGAGGGCTAGATTACGTTTGTCTTTATTATATTTACCATTTGATCGTGGAGGTCTGAAATGTCCAAATTTTATGTTGTATTATTGGTCGGCACAACTGAGGTCTATGACATATTATTTTTCATCAAATGATCTCCCTCACTGGACTGAAATGGAATCATACAATTTACCTTTACCTCTTCCCATATTCATATACTCAGATTCGGCAAAAAAATTACAAAAACAAGTTAAAAATCCATTTGTAAAGCATATGATCAAAATATGGTGTGAAGCTAAAAACTATTTAAAAGAACCACAGTTATTGTCACAATTTAGTCCAATATGGGGTAATCAATATTTTAAACCAGGGAGAGCGGACGCTGTATTTAAAGTATGGAATTTAAAAGGGATACAAAAGATTCAGGATTTATATTTGCCATGTGCAGACAACATAATGTCTTTTGAAGAGCTGAGGATCAAATTTAATCTCAATAGAACACATTTTTTTAAATATCTTCAACTTAGAAACTTTATTCGATCAAATCAAAATAAAGCTCTCACTCGACCTATTTATTCATCCTTGGAAAAAATGATGATGAAAGATAGTAAAAGAAAGGGTATTATTTCAGAGTTTTATAACTCATTGACACTATCTTCAAGTGAAAATTCACTGAAAAGATTAAACTACTGGAAAGAAGATCTGCAAATTGAAATTTCAGAGGAACAATGGGAATTGGCTTGTACAGAAGCTCAAACCAAATCAATAAATGCACGCCTTAAATTGATACATTTCAAATGGTTAATGCGGATGTATGTTACACCGGAGGAGTTAAATAGATATAACAAAAATATACCAGATACATGCACAAAATGCATGGAAAGTAAAGGAACCCTATTTCATTGTTTATGGGAATGTAGATTAATAAGAATGTTTTGGGAAGAGGTGAGGGTAACAATTGAAAAAATAATCTCAAAACAAATCATATTGAATCCTAAACTGTTTTTGTTGGGTCTGTACCCAGAAAAGCATAATTTTAATAAAAGTGAAAGAACATTCATAGACCTCAGTTTGCTTAATGCCAAAAAATGTATTGCACTATTATGGAAAAAGACTCATAGACCAGATGTGACTCAGTGGTTAAGACAGATGTTAACAAACCTTCCATTAGAAAGAATAACATATATACTGAAATCAAAGGAAATTGTGTTTGAGAATATATGGAGACCTTTTATTGATTATGTTAAAAATTTAAACATAACTCTTGAAGAAGAAGGTGAATGATGTGTGTGGACCTTGTAAATTCCAAACTGGTGAACATAATATGTATACTTATGTATTGGATTGTCTAGACTAAACAGAGGAGCATTGTTGAAGACTTGATTTTGTTGGTGGTTGTTGGTGTTTTTAGTGCATTTTTTTTTTTTGTAGTACTTTAGTGTTAGTGTTTGATTGCTTGCATCATGTTTGTTAAAAAAAAAAAAAAGGTTCAATAAAGATATTGTGGAAAAAAAAATCAATGTTTTAAATTAATTTTATGTAATATTCTAATTTTTTGAGAAACTGAATTTGAGGTTTTCATTAGCTATAAGTCATAATCATCAAAATGAAAAGAAATAAACACTTGAAATATATCACTGTGTGTAATGAATCTACATAATCTAGGAGGTTCATTTTTGGAACTGAATTACTGAAAAAAATCAACTTTTAAATGACATTCTAATTTATTTGAGATGCGCCTGTATGTCATTTCTGCCACTTTCTTCCTCTAACAATTATGTAAGGATGAATTTGAAAAGACAGTAATACAAAAAAAAAAATTGTGGTGTCTCTCTAAGTGCAATTAATTACACCAGGCGAGTTAATCGCTTAATCGCAATTAATCACAAATTTTGCCATAGGCAGCACATATGCAAGAGAGAGCTATTTCGAGTTAATCGCAATCATGCGATTAATCACACTATGCAGTTAAAGTGTTATTAAACACACTAAAACACTTATTAGTGCGATGTGATTCAGAAGAAGAAGCGAGCTGCCCTGGCATCTAAATGTGATTAATTGCAATTAAAAGTGACACCACTAAAAAAAATGTATTCAGAAAAGAATTCCTTAGCCAAAATCCAACGAGCAAGTAAAAATTTGTGCTTTCTGGCACATTTATGACTTTTTGGATGTTCTCTCTTTATATTTGACAATTACTATTTGAACCAAAACGAAACATAAAAACAAAAATAAAGGTTCTGCGCTCTACCATCAGTGACTAAAAATGAAAAAAAAAAACCCAAAAATATCAACATCAGGGTCTCTGAAGATAAAGCATTTTACACAAAAAAGACGGTAAAGGGAAAAAAAAAAGGACTTCAGTCTCACAAGGTTGTATCGTGTGCCGCCACAGCCTGTTCCACCCTCAGCGCCAAAAGCTGTTCGTATCCACATCTCCTGTTATCGTTCTTTTGTGTGTGAGCCGCTCTTATTGGCTTTGCTCAGTCAGCATGAATCACAGTGACTGACACAAAGAGGAAGTGGGGTGGAGGCGGGCCTCGGATGCTCTGGGATTTGTTCTCAGGTGCGGCGTCAGCAGCTGGAACCGTACCATCACGGCGTGGCTTTGAAGACGCTTTAGTTCTTGGAACTCTGGTGGATTCCCCCCGTGTGGGACTTGACACGCAGCTTCCTCTTCAAATACTTTTCTTTATCAAAAGTGGAGCCGAGCATCTCCTCTCCTTTGAGGTCTTCTGTTTAGATTTTAGCAAACGGAGCAGTCGGAGGCCCTCCAGAAAACAGGAGATCAACACGTGGTTCGGAACAGAGAGGAAACACTAGCAGTTACCAGGAAGATCATGGGTGTAAATCAACTTACAGAACTGAATAAAATGCATTTCAAGGCTAAGCATAATTGCAATAGATACATACAGTATACAGTATATACTTTTTTCTTTTAAAGATGCAACTATTTGCTCATAAATGCGTGACACTGTTCTGGCAAATTTGCAACTTTTCCTTGTGAATTTGCAACCTTTTAATTTTTAAAAAACATTTTTTCTTGTAATTTTTACAACTTTGTACCAATAAATTTGACACTTTTGTCATTATAAATTCACGTTTTTTTTCTTGTAAATTTGCATTTTTTCTCTGAAAATTAAAAATTTTTTTCCTTGTAAATTTGCTATTTTTTTATTATAAATTTGCACCTCTTCTTTTAAATTTGCAACTATTGTCTCATAAATTTGTGAAATTTTTCTCAAATTTGTAACTTTTTTTGTAATTTTACAACTTTTTTCCAATAAATTTACCACTTTTGTCACTATAAAATTCCATTTTTTTCTCTGAAAAATTTACATTTTTTTTCTTGTAAATTTTCATTTTTTTTCATGTAAATTTTCATTTTTTCCTTTTAAATTTGCAACTATTGTCTCATAAATTTGTGACTTTTTTCATAAATTTGCAACTTTTTCTTGTAAAGTTGCAAACTGCTCTTGCAAATTTGCTATTTTTCTTCTAAATTTTGAACTTTTTTCTCAAATTTCCAACTTCTTCTTGGATTTGCAACCTTTTAATTTTTTTTCTTGTAATTTCCCATCTTCTTAAGAATAAATTTACCTCTTTTGTCATTGTAAATTTACATTTTTTTCCTCTCAAAAATCTACAATTTTTTTTCTTGCAAATTAGCAAGTTTTTCTCTGCGGAAAACGGAGGGGTAGGGCTACGGGCTGAATCTGGACGCACCGTTATGTCTTTTAAATTGCCCCTCAGGGATAAATAAAGTTATTTTAAATTCAGATGAATCTGATTTACGCCAAGAAGGATCAGTTTCCACATCTTCACAGTCACGTGCCTTCAGCCCCCCCGTACTCCGCTCCCCTAGGATCTGCTGTCAGCGCTGCCACCCAGGCGTTCCCTGCCCGCCTCTCACTCTCCCTAATTGCAGAGGCTAAATTGCTCCCCAGACGAGCCAATTTGGTGACTGACCAGTCTTGTTCTGAGGGAGGCGGTGACAGCCCTCTAACAAAGAAGGAGATGCAGAACTACGAACAATTCCAGGAGCCGTTAATGGGCCCCGCTGCATGCGTGCAGCATAATGACTGCGACGGACCGCTGTACCTCGCTGATGACATCCTGGAAAACACAATTAGACTAAAATGTGTAAAAACAACAAGTAGTTTCAATTTAAAGATGTTAACGCTGTCTTAAACCTTTAAGGTGCCGTTGGGATTTAAGTCCAAAATCAGCTGTTCACTAAACAAGTGATTTAACTCCCTAAAGCTAACGAACTACTAACCTTAACGGACAGGATTGTAAACTGCACTTTTAATTGTCTCATACGTTGTTGTTCTAACTTCTTCAGTAGTTGTTAAAAGGTACTCGGGGGAAAATGCGAGCAGGCTGGAGTTTGTGTCTGTTGGTAGAGGATTATTATATATTCTGTGTATATTCATACACATCTGTATGTAAGTTTGTGTGTGTTTGTAACCCATTCTGCCCACACACTCACATGAACTCACGCTCACGCTGATGTGTGCTGAGTGTCAAACTCAGCACACATCACACAATTTAGCACTGAATGTGTCATTTTTTAAATTAGCAGAACTTTTCTATTATTATTTGATTATTATTATAACTATCTTTTATTTTTATTATCATTTTTCTAATATATCTATTATCTATGAATTTGATTTCCTTTGAACTGTGCCATTTAAAAAAACAAACGTGTGCCTCTTTCTCATCAATTGGCAACTTTTTCTTGTGAATTTGCAACTTTTTAATTTTTTAAAACTTTTTACCAAGAAATTTACCACTTTTGTCATTATAAATTCACATTTCTTCTCTTGTAAATTTGCAACTTTTTTTTCTGAAATTAATATTTTTTATTTGCAACTTTTTTCTTGTAAAATTTTCATTTTTTCTTGTAAAGTTGTTACTTTTTTCTCCTAAATTTGTGACTTTTTTGTAAATATATGATGCTTTTCTTATGTATTTATTCATTTTCTTTCATTTGCTCAAAACCTTGCAAACTTTTTCCTTTTTCCTCAAATTTGTTACTTTTTTCCATAAAATTGCAACTTTTTTCTCATAATATTTTTTTCATAAATTAGCAGCTTTTTCTTGGAAATTTGCTACTCATTTCTCATAAACTTTCAATATTTTTTCTTGGAAATTTGTCTTTTTTTTTCTTAGACATTTTCAACTTTTTTTCTTGCACTTTCACATTTTTTCCCAAATCTTCTGACTCCTTTTCCTCAAAAATGTGCAACACTCATGTGAATGTTGGTTAAATTGTTATTCGATGCAATGGGTTAACTTTCTCTTTTTATCTAGACAATGACCCAAGTTTTGTTTTACCCATTTTTGTTGGGAGCTGATTTTTTTTTAACCTGTTGGTTAGTCCGTGACTGTACATCGTGTGTAAGGTGCAGATGTCCTGGGTGCGCCCCGGCTCACACCCTTGGACCACTAAGATAGGCTCCCCCGACCCCGAGCTGGATTAGAGTTTAAGAGGCTAAAACCAGCATTACAGTCACTGTGGCGTCGGACACAGAGCCGCTTAGTGTCTGAATGCACAATGTGCATGTCGCTGTTAACGACATAATCACCCAAGCATTGGTGGTCCCTCTGTGACGACAAATTAACTTCACTTGGATGGAAGCAGAAGAAGCTAGAGCATCGCTGTTAGTCTCCAGAACATCATCAGCATGTCGGTTCCCAATGAAAGTTCTGCTACGCTTTCTCCTTATTCTGTCATTCCGTCGGACAGGGTTGTAAGAATTCACAAGTCATAATACCTGTCATTTCAGTTTTCATAAATAAGACACCAAATAGCTGTTTTACTTTTTTATACATTAATTTTTAATCACAAGTGTGTGTTTGTGCTTCATTCTCCACTGCATCAGTCGCTCTTTTCTCATTTCTCTGTTCAACAACATCACAGCTGTTTGGCTGTTTTAAATTTGACACTTTTTTCATAAAATTGCAACTTTTTTCTCATAAATTGGCAACATTTTTCCTGTAAATTTGTAACTTTTCCAGTAAATGTGCTACTTTTTCCCTCAAAAATTTTCAACTTTTTTCTCATAAATTTGCACCTTTTCTCCTGTAAATTTGTAACTTTTTTTACTGCATGTTTACAACTTTTCCCCATAAATTTGCAACTTTTGTCTGTAAATTAGCAACTTTTTCATAAATTTGTTACTTTTTTCTAAGAAAATCTCAACTTTTTTCCTTTTTTACTTTTTCTCATACATTTCTGACTTTTTTCCTGTGAGTTTTTAACTTTTTTACTGTATTTTCCCAACATTTTCCAATAAATCTGAAACTTTTTTCCATAAATTTGCAACTTTTTACTCATAAATTCACGACTCATAAATTTGCAACTTTTTTCTCATGAATTTGCAACTTTTCTCATAAATTTGTTACATTTTCTCACAAATTTGTTACTTTTTTTCTTGTAAATTTGTTACTTTTTCTCACAAAAATGCAAGTTTTTTCTTATAAATTAGTTTTTTTGATGTAATGTTTTTCTCATAAATTTTGAAAATGTTCTCATAAATTTGCAAAATTTTTCCCATAAATCTGCAACTTTTTCCACATAAACTTGCTACTTTTGTCATAAATTTTACTTTTTTTCCTCATAAATTTATAAGCTTTTTACAGTATGTTTGCAACTTTTTTCCATAATTTTGCAACATTTCTGTAATTTTTTCTCATAAATTTGCAACATTTCTCAAAAAAAACCTCATTAGATTTGCATATTTTTCCAGTAAAATTTTAACTTTCTCTTAAAATTTCAACTTTTTTTTGTAAATCACAACTTTTTTTCATAAATTTGTGACTATTTTCTTGTAAACTGATTACCTTTTTCCATCATAAATTGTCCCTTTTTTTTCTCAAATTTTCAAAAAATAAATTTCTCATAAAATTGCAACTTTTCTTCTAGAAAAGAAATCCAATATTCTGTTTACCTCTAGCACGAGCACTAACACTAGCAAGAGCACACCCTTGCCAGCATTATACTTTGTTTTATTGTGTAACATGTCAGATGTACTGTACTCAGCAAGTTGAAGTGCAACTCTGTTTCCATCCATCCATCCATCTTCTTCCGCTTAATCCTTTTCAGGTCGCGGGAAGCTGCAACTCTGTTTATTTTTCAAAATACAATTTAAATTCTTTTCCCTCTTTTTGCACACTGACATGAAAAGAGTCTAAAAAAGCTTCCCTGCTATAATGAAAACTAAAAGTTTGGTTATTATTTTAATAGAGAAGTCCTTCTGTCTAATGAAAATTAAACTGCTGTGTTCCATGACTTGCTATCTCTCTCTGCTCTGAGTGAAGGTGTGTGTGTGTGTGTGTGTGTGTGTTTGATTCTGGCATTCTTCCCTTTTTTCACTCAACGAGGGCAACCAGCAGAGAGTAGAGGCTTTTCCAAACCATTTAAGTCATTACGAAGGAAAAAAAAAATAAAAAAAGAACACTGATGACGTCAGAAGCGAGGCACAGCAACATCTCAGCTAACTGAATGTGTGTGTACCTGTTTTTATGTATCTAGTATTTGTTTGAATGTCAAATGTTTGAGTGAGTATTTTCAGTGGCACTGCTATGCATGCTAGCACATCACAACTTGCCATGATCAACTATGAAAACTTCCTAGAGTGTACCCTGGTATCTTTCTAGGTGTGTTGTACATCGGCGTTCAGTCAGGGCCTTTGGTCTTACTGTATGCAGCATCCTTTTCCCACTGTGTGTAATAGTAAGGACTTGTTCTAGGCACAATTTTCCCCATCGGTCACTTGAAGTTGTTTACTGGCAAGCCCTCTGAAGTCAAATTTTCGACCATGAATGTGTCCAGCGCATCATTTCCACACAGCTGGAAATCCAAGATGGGCTCCTCTATGAAACCTGCTGTTGTTCTCACTCTGCCAGGAAGTGCTAATAACTGGTGCATTTTACATGAGCGTCCAAACAGCAAACATCTATAATCCTCAAGCTAGTACTCACCAGTGAAGACATCAACATGCGGATGGTGACAAGTGAAGAATTAACATAAAATGTAGTTAGAGCTCAAGGGATGAAGTCCTTTGTTTTGTTGTTGCTAACATGCATACATACACACTAGATACCTTGATGTGATATTATCACGATACTTGTGCCACAGTATATTATCATGACACTTGTACCACAATCTGATATTATCGTGACACAGGTGGCACAATATGATATTGTGTTATTTGTGCCACAATATGATATTACCATGACATTTGTCCCACAATATGATATCGTGATACTAATGCCACAATATTATCACGATACTTGTGTTACGATGTAATATTATCATGACACTTGTGCCTCAATATGATATTATTGCAATACTTATGCCATGATATGATATTGCGATACTTGTGCCACAATATATTATCATGTCACCTGTGCCACTATATATTATCATGTCACCTGTGCCACAATATCGCAATACTAATGCTGCAACATGATATTACCACAATACCTGTGCCACAATATATTATGTCATTTGTGCCACAATATGATATCATCTTGATACTTGTGACTCAATACCTGATGCTTGTGCCATTATACAATACTTGTGCAATGATGTGATATTATCACTGTATTTGTACAACAACAGGGTATTAGCACAATACCAGAGTGGTGGCCAAGAGGTAGAGCATCCACCCCACAACCGGGAGGTTGGGGTTCAAGTCCTGGCCAGGTCATGCCAAAGACCATGTGAAAATGGAACTTCCTGCCATCCATCTTGGTGCTCAGCAAAAATGGAACAGAGGAGGAAAAAGTGGGTGACAGTGGCTCAGGAGGTAGAGCGGGTAGTCCAATAACCAAAGGGTTGGCGATTTGAATCCCGCTCTCTCTAGACATCCTGCTGTTGTGTCCCTGGGCAAGACACTTCACCCACCTTGCCTCCAGTGTCCATGACACTGGGTATGAATGTGTATAATTGTTTGGTAGTGGTCGGAGAGGCCGTTGGCATGGATTGGCAGCCATGTTTCTATCAGTTTGCCCCAGGGCAGCTGTGGCTACAGTAGTAGCTTACCACTATCAATGTCTGTCTGGAATGAATGAATAATGGACTCTCTATAAACACTTTGAGATGTCACTTGACATGTAAAGCGCCATATCAATCTAATCCAATATTATTATTACTGATGCTGCAATATATTATCCCAATGCTTGTGTCACGATACAATATCATCATGATACTTGTGCAAATGATAAGCTATTATCACCAAACTTGAATCACAATAGGATATTTGTGTGATGCGTATGCCGTGGTATATTATCCTGATGCTTGTGTTATAATATATTATCAAAACACTTGTATCACGACAGGATATTAGCACAATACTTGTGCCACAATGTATTATAATGATGCTTGTGCTAAAACAGGATATTAGCATGATACTTCCTACCTGACGCGTCTGCCACAATATGAAATTATTACAATACTTGTCCCATAACAGCATATTATCACAATACCTGCACCACACAATATTAACCTGATGCGTGTGCCACGATATGATATTGTCATGATACTTGTGCAATGATACAATATTATCACTGTGCTTGTACCACAAAAGGATATTAGCATGATACTTCTGCCGCACTATATTATCCTGATGTTTGTGCCACAATACAATATTATTACAATACTTATGCAATGATATATGATACTTGTACCACATCAGGATATTATCATGATACTTATGTCACTGAATATTATAAAGATTCTTGTGCTGCAACAGGATATTAGCATGATACTTATGCCGCAATATAATATCCTGATGCTTGTGCAACGTTACAATATCATCATGATATTGGTGCTATGATGTGATATTATCATGATGCTTATGCTGCAAGATATTATCACAATACTTGTGCCACGATGCAATGTCACGATTCCTGCACGCTCAGAGCAATGTTGGTATGATACTTAGAACCACGACATACAGCCCTGACACTTGTGCCATTATATGATATTATCGCGATACTTGTGCTGTGATGCAACATCACGAAACTTGCGCATGCAATGAGCTATTGTCACAATACTTAAAGACACAATATATTATCTTGATGCTTGTGCAAACACACAATAATATCACAGCACTTGTGCCACGATATATTATCATGCAACTTGAGTCATGATACATTATCATGACACTTGTGCCACGATATATTGTCCTGATGCTAGTGCTACGATACAATATCATCACGATACTTGTGCCACGATATACTATCCTGATGTTTGTACCATGATACAATACCACACTTCTTGTGCTGTGTGGTGATATTATTGCAATACTTGTGCAGCAGTACAATATTATCATGACACTTTTGCTGCAGTGTGATATTACCCCAGTACATGTGCTGCGGTACGATATTATCAGAATCTTGTGATGCTATACATTGTGATTTCCTATGCTGACCTTTATTTTGTCAAACAAGCTAGAATTCTCGGGTCACTCCTTTGCTACATTTATAAATACTTTCAAGAAAATATTGCAACACTGGTCTTCCTGAACAATACAAAATGATGCAATACTGCTCATGCAAAGTATTGCAGTACTATACTGTATCGATTTTCCCCTCCACCCCAGTACACACAAACATATACCACCCTCTCTGCGTGATTTGTCCTACCATCTCCAACCAGCTGCAGCAGCGCCAGATCCAGCGGTCGTTTCCAGCGGGAGTTCTTGTGCAGGGCGATGCCGTAACCCGTAGTGGCGAAGACCTTACCAGAGCCGATGGTCATCACCTGTTTAAGTCCAGCAACAACAACAGCCATGTGTAAATCAACACGCAAATACAAAGTGGCACATAAGTAAAAGGAAATTTGTCTAATCTCTGGTGTGATTTTTTTTTTCTTCTTTTGTTTCCCGTCATGGTTGCATAAACGCAGTTGGCTCGCCCCAACACCATATCAACGTCCCAGAGCGTGGGATATTGTTTCAGTGGAGGAATTAATATAGATCCCCATCAGCCGTAATAATTACTGCAGCAGTGGCTGCTGGGAGCTTGGGCTTCTCGCAGACCTTATTACGAATGATCGCTGGGCAGGATTTTCATTCTTGCTGTGGGAGCCATATGAAATACAAACTTATAAATAAATCAACAAAAATGATAATATTAACCAGCTACAAGCCATGAGGGACAAATATAAATGCAATGGATGTGTTTGATTTATTTAATGCTGATGTAGATCTTGTAGAAGGGCCTCATTTAGCATCCTTGTTGTGCTTTCCACAATAAGGGCTGCAGGGCACCAACAATGGGCCATTGGCATGTTTGAAAGCGTCAGCGTGCAGAGATCCATTTCCTTACCTTGCAGCCCTCGTCCTTCCTGGCCATATAGTTCAGCACCGCGGCATCGTAAATGAAGGCATCTAGTTTTCTGCAGGGGAGAGCAACAGAGAAGGGGGGAAAATTACGAGAAAAGAAAATGGAAATCACTGGCCTGGATCTAAATGACAACAAGAGAACAGAAATGACAAAGATGATGGACAAACTAGCACCAAGACAATGGGCATCTACAAAAATAGGAAAAAAGAAAAAAAAAAACGCTTTGAGCAATCACACCGTGAGATATTCCTACATGGGTGCAGAGATGTAATTTCTCTTTCTACAATAGCTTCAATGGAGAATTTTTCAATGCAACAGGGGAAGCAGTGATTCAGCACGTGAACCTCACGTTTCTTCAATGGAAAAAAAACCCCTCAGTATTGTGGTAATCACGGTGTGCAGCTGCTAGCAAAAAATGCAAATTGTTACTTCAATGCGCCAGCAAGTTTACACAGTGGTGTGTGCTTTGGAAAAGTCTTTGAGACACGTGATTGGGTAAAGCATAGCAACATTCACTGGCTCGGTCTGAAACATCTACGCTGACTGTGATGGTACTGTTTAGTATCGTCATCAAATTTGCATTTTCTCTTGTAAGATGTAAAATTTACACTTTAGTCAAAGATTTCTTGCTACCATTGGTGATGCCACCTCTTTTTCTGGAAGCCCAAGGTTGAAAGGTTGGCATCACACATTATCAGTCCTATACAATCTTTTGTCTACATAACTAGCAGCAAATAAAGTTACATCTGTCAGGTTGTATGACCCCCCTACTTCCCTTGTGCTCTATACTTTCCCACCGCGGGGACATTATGTAAATTGAACATTTTCCACAGAGTAAAGCTTTAGGCGGACAATATAGGTGTTGTTGTAGTCGGGGCCCTATGCAAGATTGTGTTTAGGGGCCCCTGTCTATGAATGCAAGGCGTCTGTGTGTTTCTCACATGCAGTATCTCTCGAACCGTTTGTCAGGCTGACATAAGATTTTACACGTCTTTTCATGAGGTTACAAGGGTGTGCGTCCCCTAGTATGGAGTTGTTCAGACAAAATCTGTAATTATTATCAATAAAAGTTTAGCCATTGCTCTATCTCCTCATGCCGAGGCTTCTAGAAGTTTTGACCAGTCACCACAGCGCTCCGTGAACAAAACAAGGAAGTGAAAAGCAGCAAATTTGACCAAAACAAATGCTTAAAAATTATAATATAACATTGCCATGATTGTGTAGGAAGGGTCTAAATGATTATTCAGTATATGTGGAGAACACAAGGCACGCAAGCACACTGGGAGAAGTGCCAGCAGGGACTCGGGGTCTGGCAAAGAACACTGGTGTACCCAACACACAACACACCGGGAGAAGCTGAAGCAGGACCGGCCGACCGCAGTCCTTCATGGTGAGGCAAGCCCAGCCTGCTCGGTCGGCGGTAGACATCAGTCCTGGATGCTGCTTCACCCGTGTGTTACCACTGTCCTTTGCAGGACTGCAAGTACCCGATTGCGCTCCGATCAGTGTGTTTTTGCGAGTAAATTAAAAAATTAATAATAATAATAATACCGTCATGATTATGGCCAGATGAATTGCATATCAAATGCGGCCATATATGCATGGTTTGGCAAAACGGTGACCAAAAACACCCAAATAACAATAAATCATTTTAATTTAAATACTTATGACAAATAGGCAACACTGATGCACCGGTTGCAGCCAAACGTTTCCGTCTTCTGTGTATAATAATGTTGGCTGTTTTGTACTTAATTCGATTGCTTACGGTTTTAAAAAGCCCTTAAGAACCAAATATTACTAAATTTTTAAAAAGATACACTAGAATGGGTCTCAAATATTTGTAAACGTGTCCTGTTACAGTGCTGAATGAGCAAAGAAGACATTCACTATTACACTTAACTCATCACTGAACAGCGATATAAACTAAAATAATTATAATGATGACTGAACAACTCCCATTCCCCAAAGTACACTATTACTACATACACTATTATGAACAAGTGATTGTTAGATTTTTTCCCCTTTGTTATATTCTGTTCCTTTCTTTTAATCTTTACTTTTAATCTATCCAAAATAAAGATTCATTCATTCATTCATAAAAGATGACACAAATAAGTGATCTCACAAATAAATAAGGGTTCCTAAACAGTCACTAATATTGGATGTCCCTATCATGATTAGGAATGGGTTGTGCCATGGCCTCTCTTTCTGTTATACTCTACTTCAGTTATCATTATTGCTATCAACCTTAGTTTAATCCTTTGTATTGTTATCCTGTCTTCATTTATCATCCTGTGTTTTCTCTTATTCTGACAGCGCCCTTATTTCCTGTTCTTCATGTGCTCGTTTTTTGTTGTTAATTGTACACACCTGCTCCTCATCTTCTAATTATTACCTGCCTTATATACATATAGACCTCACGCCTTACCCTCAGTATGGCGTCCTTGTCATTTCACCAGCCATTCCTCACCCATCATTTGATGCCACGCTCCAAACCACTGTTTGGCGCTTGTTATATTGTTTGTTGTCACGGCTTATGTTTTGTTGTTTTCAGCCCTCGTGCTGCATTTATTTCCAATAAATTATGCTCAAAGGTCACCCAGCACTTGAGTTCCCCTATCCGCCCCAGAGGGGCAACTATGACAGTAGGACACTGACAGAAATGGACTCAGCAGACGACCGCAGAAGGAGGAGGTGGAAAGGGGGAGAGCTGCCGATCACGGAGGTACTGCAGGACCTCATCACTTCAGCCTACAGCTCACTCTCTCCGAAGAACGCTAAACACTGCTGGGGGGAGGTTGCTAACATCTTGGAAGCCCGCCCAAGCCTGCGCTTCCTTCCCTGGGTGCAGGGGCTTCCTCTCCCTGCCCTACCAGTACTGCTAGCCTCCTCCTTGCCGGAGCCAGCCAACTGGCCACCTGTGTTTATTCCTACGGAAAGGAGGGAGGTTTTTTTTTTTTTTTTTTTTACGGCAATTGGTTGGTGTGCAGGGGACCCGGGTGGAAGGAAGACTCTAGGAGACGCTGCTCCACTAGGCGCACCATTCCAGTCCCACCACCGGCTCTTCTCCCAGCCTGCTCCACTGCTCTCCAGAGAGCTCCAGCGGCTGCACCTCCTCATCTCCAGAGAGCTCCAGCAGCTACATCCCCTCCTATCCAGAGAGATCCACCTTCTCTCCCAGGCACCTCACCTGGTGCTCCTTCCCCGGCTGCCTCGCCCGCTGCCTCTCCTGCAGCTTATCTAGAGGCCATTGCTCCTGTAGCTCGTCCCGACGCCACGGTTTCAGCTGGTCATCCTGAGGACAACACTCCGGCAGCTCACCCTGAGGCTGTCACTTTCACACCAGCAGCAGAGTCACCTGGCTTGTCACCAGCAGAAGAGCAGGAGTTAAGGCAAGTCCTCTTTGTTATTTTTTTAACATCTATTTTAAAAAGGGCTTGTCTTACTGCTGGTGGGGAGACCCAGTTGCAGCCTCCATCTGCTTCTGAGCTCTCCCCGCTGAGCTCTTTTGCTGGTTGTTATTGTGTGGTCCCTACTCCAACCTGTACCTCTTCCTCCCTGTCCGAGGTGGCTGCATCGGGGAGGGCTTCCTGGATGTTGGGGTGGATGCTGCTGCAACTCCACCATCTGTTCCTGAGTTCGGCGCACCTCAGTCTCCATCCTCGGTGGTCAGCGTGCTTCAACCATCAGCTCCCAGGGTCAGCGCGCTCCAACCACCAGCTTCCGAGGCAACACCCTCCAGCCATCAGCTCCCGGGGTCGGCACGCTCCAGCCATCAGCTCCTGGGGTTGGCGTGCTCCAACCATCAGTTTCTGAGGCCGGCGTGCCTCAGTCATCCACTCCAGAGGTTGGTGTGTCTCCGCCATTTGTTTCAGGGGCCGGTGCGCCTCCACCATCTCATCCTGAGGTCAGTACGCTCTAGTCATCATCTCATCCTGAGCTCAGTGCACTGCAGCTGCCTTTCCCGGAGCTCAGAGCTTCCCTACCACTATCAACTGAGCTCTGTGCTCCCCAGCTGCTGCTCCATGAGTTCCGGGACCTAACTCTGTGTTCAACCATCCAGTGACCTTGGGACTCTGGCAGGCCACCCAACTTGCTGTGTCCAACCGTCTGGTAGTCCACGAACTTTGGTAGATGACCCGACGCACCATCTCCCCCTTCTGGTGGTCTTGGGACTTTGGCAGATCACCCAACGGACCATTCTCTAGCTCAGCTGCAGATTGTGTTGGGTTGGGGGGCATGTGCAAGCCCACCAACCTTTTTTTCTGCCACCACCCAACCAGTTAGGGGGATCCCTCTTTTCACTCTAGGATCGTATTGTATCCGACCCTTAAAGTGGGGGGGGGGGGGGGGCACTGTAGTGGTGGCCTAGTTGGTAGAGCATCCACCCCACAACCGGGAGGTTATGGGGTCATATCCCAACCAGGTCACATCAAAGACCATATAAAAATGGTACTTTCTACCTTCTAGCTTGGTGCTCAGCATAATAGAATGGTGAAAGGAAAGTTAACGCACAGAGCTACCAGAGGACTCCCCCCCTTCCCCACTGTAACTTTCACTACTCACAGTACCTGTGTGGCCTAGGGTCAGTGAAACGGAGATAGGCACCGTCCACACACCACGTAGTGTCCCACATGCTGTGGAAGGGATTAACTTAACTATCACTGTCAGGAAATGGGTTGTGCAATGCCGTCACTTTCTGTTATACTCTACTTTATTTATCATTATCGTTAATCATGTCCTCACTCATAATTTAACCATACGTTATCATTATTGTTATTAACCTTAGGATGATCAATGAAGAGAGGATGACAATACAAATGATTAACCCCTTGCACTCCGGTCAATTTTCCTAAAAACGCCAAAAAATAATGTGCCCAAATTAAATCCAAAGCTGTTCTTCAACCCTTTGCAGCATCTTCATGGGGTTGGTCTCATTTAAAAGAAAACACTTTGAATTTTTTGGCAAAACAGTCATAATCTCTCTAAGTGCTCCGGCCACTGAGTAACAGTCATCTAAACATGGTGAACTTGAAGAAAATAAATTTGGCCTGGGTGTTTTTTTGGATACAAATGCTTGCAAATAACACACAGCTTCAGATCTGGGCTGGAAAATGCAACAGAAATGTAGAACCAAGTGTTATCCAGCTGAGGTCCAAATTTTGTAAAAATACCACAAAAAATGAATATATTGCACAGCTTTGTTCTCAGGTAGTTCCCAGGCATTTTGGAACTGTGCCAAATTGTGCCAGATGGCACAGTTTGGAAAAATGTCTGTAACTTTTGAATGCTTCAATGTAGAAGCTTCATTTTGGGCTCTAATGAAAGGTCACACTCAAGGCTGTGTCTGTGTGTGTGGGGGGGGGTTGTCCCCCCCCCTCGCTACAGAGGATGGACATTGGCCATCGTTACATGACGGATTAGCCTCATATGGCGATGTGGGACAGCAGCTCAGTCACCGCGGCTTCCCCCCCCCCCCCCGTTACAGAAGAGTAGCGGGGGGGGGCGTTCACGGTCTGGATGCGATGAACGAACCGTGTACCGTGGCGCATGAACTTCAGACTTCGTGCGCCGCACAGTTGTAATTTACCGATCGGTCAAAAGTCATTTTGGATTTCAATTTTCAGGGATAGAGAATAATTTAGCTTATAACACCTTACCTCTTCACAGCAGTGTCCTGGTGAACTTCTCTTCCTCATTGTCAGACGAACGCGACGCTGGTCCGCTCGTGGTTCTGGTCTCGCAACCCGATCAAAACATAATTCCATTATTGCGGTTTTGTGCTTCCATGATTGCGGTTTTTGGCGAACGATTTTTCAAAACAAATAACAGTAGTAATTAAAAAAAGACTGGCGAACGCGTTTGTGTCACTCAGCCTTCGCCGTCAGCCTCCTTCGGTCTATGATGACCATGGAAGAAATCATAATGTCTACTCTGCTGGAACAAAAACAAAATAAGCACCGCCTGTGGCCGAACATGCCGATGCACAAATGGCACTCCCTGTCACACAGGTTGCATTTGTGGATGGTCTCCGTGCTGCTGGGTCTGTGGGGTTCTTCCTGCGGGTCCTTTTTTGATCTGCTGCATCAGTCTCTCTTCACCCAGCCTTAAAAAAAACAGCTCGCGAACTTCTCTGCTTCAACTGGCTCACTGCATTCACAGCCTTGGTAGGCGGGTCCTTCTTGCTAGGTTTTCAGTCATTGGTTCTTCAAGGTTTCAGAAACCCAATTCAAGGCTCTTATTAGTCGAATGAGAGGTCAATCAGATGAACTAATCTGTTCGCGGCTGTGTCTGCAGCTTTTATTTTCAGTGTGCGTTTGGATGCCATCACCATCTACATCATCAGCATCTCCATCATGCGTCCTAGAGTGCACGAGGGTGCTCTCGTGCGCCCTCGTGCACTCTAGGACGCAGAGACTTGCCCGTCCGCGGTACAACGGAGTGCAAGAGGTTAAACTGTGTTTTCTCTTATTCTGAAACCCCCCTTATTTTCCTGTTCTTCATGTGTTTATTCTTTTGTTGTTAATTGTTCACAGCTGCGCCTCATCTAATTATTACTTGCCCTATATATGTATGCACCTCATGCCCTACCCTCAGTACGGCGTCCTAATCATTTCACCAATCCTTTCTCACTCATCATTTGATGCCACTCTCCACGCCACTGTTTGGCGCTTCTTATATTGTTTGCTGCCATGGCTTATGTTTTGTTGTTTTCAGCCCTTGTGATGCATTTATTTATAATAAATTATGCTCAAAGGTCGCCCAACATTTGAGTCCTTCTAACCGCACCGGAGGTGCAACTATGACGGTCCCATTCCTTTTCAATAACTAGGCATTCTGTAAATAATATTCCCGCAATCAAACAAATTTAGTACCGTTCAGTCCCTTTTATGTGTGATTGCCTACATAGACGCTACACCGCTTTGAATTCCTCTTTCAAACGCAGCCTACATTTGGACATGCATTGGGCTACCTCTTGTAATTTAAAAAAACAAACAAGTTTTTAAGTAGTTTTGTTGCTGGAAAGATTTTACTCAAGAATATTTATAAAGAAAAACTGTGGTGGTACTCTCAGTTTCATCAGATTTCACTGATTTGAAAACTGCTTTGAAGTATTATCAATTATACTGTAATAACTACATCTAAAATAAACCAAATAATAATAAAAAAAAATGAAGAAAAATGTAAATAGGAGTGCACCCGCGATTACAAAATGCGCTGCTGAAATGGCATTAACAATGCACTTCTGACAACAGACCTGCTTTTTGCTGATGAAAAGCACATTTAAAATTCACACACTGCCGCCATCAGTGTGTGAATGTGTGTGTGAATGGGTGGATGGCAGGATCTGTAAAGCGCTTTGGTCATCAAGAGATGAGAATAAAAGCGCTATATAAGTGAACGCCATTTACCATTTACATTGACATGAAATGCACTATAATAGCAAAGCGCCGAGATTGGGCTAGTACCACACCCTCTTTTAAAGAAATCTCCACCTTGCAGCGTAAAGTGGGTGCACAGTCTACATGTACTTAGACGGCATGATGCAAAGCGTGAAAAACAGACTATGCGCTGTCATAAACAAGCAAATCCACCAGTGCAAATGCCTACCTTTGACCATCGTAAGAGCATTTGCAAATTACACACAAGATCATAACAGAATTACTATTTATGGACACGGTAGGGCTGAGAAGTCCAACTATGGAGCGATGCGACCAGACATGAATCACTGCAGATGGCAATTTGCTTTTGACTGTTGTGATCCTGACTGAAAATGCCCCCACCCCCACCAAAAAAAAGTGTAATGAAAGAAGTCATCAGCAAAAATCACCCGGTGCCATAGGAGGCTGTGCGAGACATCTGTACATCAGCAGTGCGAATGAACAGTTCGTCGCAGAGTAATGGATTGCTTGTAATAGCTCCGCTCAGACCCGTGATGTATATCTGGGATTCTGATGATGAATTTGTCACTACACCTGCTCTTCCACTTGCCGTGCTCATTTTATATTCACACTCCGGGGAGCCGCCGCAGAGAACGAGTGTATTCTTACTGACTGAGCTGAAAGGATGGAATGATGGAGAGGAGGGTACGTGAAGCAGGACCCGGAGGAGGTGGAGGTTTAAAGAAAATGATGGGAGGAGGAAGTGCCATGCAAAAAGGAAAAGGAATTGATGAGCTGGGGGCAAGGAGTTAATGGGGAGGGAGGGGGCCAGAGAGAAAACAGAGAGTGTGAGTTGAAGTGTGTGTATAGCCGAGGGGGGGGGCAATAAACACAACATTTTCTCCATAGTAAAGATTGAGGGGGACACTATAGGCAGTCGGGGCCCTATAGGCAAGACTGTAGCTGCATTCCGATCGACCAATAATATACTACGAAGTGGACTGCACAGGGTAGCCACCATATTAAATGAGATTCCAAATGGAAGGGAGCGAACAGTCTTTAGTTCAAAGGGATCTGAGAACTGTGTAGGGAAGAAGTGGACAACGGTACATCTCGTCACCAGAAGTTGACAAGAAGATTGCCCATACGCCATTGCGCCTCAAATACGAGTAAAACAAACTATTGTTGCTAATGTTATGAACAAGCTAAACTGACGTTGGTTATTGTTTATATCAACTGATAATAATAAAAATATATTTGTATTAATATTTTATTTAAGAAATGTAAATTGTCCACCATAATATCAGTATGTGTCCCTGGTTACCGTGGTAATGCATGGAGGAGGGAGCCGACGGTTACAGGGTGTTTCAAATGGAGAAATTCTGTGAAGGGCAGTTAACTTACTGATAGTGACTGAGAATGGAGCAGGGAGTAGGGTACAGTTGAAGCACACTGTGGATCGGAACGTAGCTTGTGTTCAGGGGTCCCTATTTTTGTAATAGAGAAGGGTTGAAACCCTTTAAAACGAAAACTTCATAAAAATACTGTCTTGATGAAGAGGGAAAATTTAAGACACTACATAAAATTAAAACTTAACCAGCATTCATATATGAATGTTGCACATATAAAATTAAAAAATGCAAGTTTACAACAGAAAAGGCGCAGAGTTATGGTGAAAAAGTAGCTAATTTACGAGAAAAAATTGTAAATTTATGATGAAAACGTTGTAGGTTTACAAGAAAAAAGTTAAAATTTATGAGGAAAAAGTAGCAAATTCATGTGAAAAAAGAAGCAAATTCACAAGAAAAAAGTCATAATTGGATTAAAAAAAAACTTGCAGCTTTACAATAAAAAAGTAGCAAATTTGAAAAGAGTTGTAAATTTAAAAGAAAAAGTTGCAGAATTTAAAGAAAAAAGTTGTAAATTAATGAGAAAAAAGTTGCAGACTTAAGAAAAAAGTTGCAGACTTAAAAGAAAAAAGTTGAAAATTTATGATATTAAAAAAAACTTGAAAATTTAAAAGCTAAAGCATGCAGATTTATGAGAAAAAAGTTGCAGACTTAAAAGAAAAAAAGTTGCAAATTTATAGGAAAAAAATGCAGATTTTAAAGAAAAAAATTGCAAATTTATGAGAACAAATTTAAAAATTTTACAAAATGTTGCAAATTTACAACAAAAAAGATGCAAATTCATGAGAAAAGTTACCGATTTAAAAGAAAAAAAGAACCAAAGTTATAAAAAAAGTTGCAAATTTACAAGACAAAACATACAAATTTCTGAGAAAATAGTTGCAGATTTCAAGACAAAAGTTGAGCTGCTGAACTGCTGCTGATTTCTGTGGATGCCTCAGATGATGTGACAGCCAGGATGCTGTTATTGAGGAGGAGCTGACACTCTACTACAAAACAAGGCTTAGACAAACACATTATTTGTAATACCTGCTGAATCATTTGTCGACATATTAATCAACTACTGTGGTTAACATGGGAATTGCTCTCTAAGAGAGGAAATTAGGAGACAGAGCGGTTGCTTTTGGTGCCTCGGCAGCCAAATCAAACAGGGATTTTGGTATTGCCTTACTTTGATGGTGTACAGTAAATAATGTCAAAACGAGAATTAAAAAGATGACAGGAGAAGAAGAAGAAGAAAGATAACAAGGGAGATGAAGGAGAGATGGAGCGAGGTGGAAACCGATGCAAAGAGGTGGAAGAGGATGAGTAAATATGACAAAAAAAGCAATGCATCACGCCTGTTTTAATAACACGCTACGTCGAGTCGACTCACGCCAAACTGCGTCCCATTAAGCATTTGAACCCTCATCTGCGTCGACCGACATCGGCTCCCCCCTCCCCTCAGCTTGCCTCACCCGCTCGCACTTCAAACTCGATCAGCGAGTGTATTTTTTACGGAGAGTGGTTTGTGTATTTTGCGGTCCCACGGGTAGATAATAACCCCACACCCACTCCCCTCTCCGGGAAGAAAAGAGGCGCCTGAGTGTCAGTCGGCGGTGCTGAGACGGCACAAGATGAGTATTTCCCACTGCACTGCGGCTGCTGCAAACATGTATTATTTAAGAGGTTTTTGTTAGTGAGCCGTGATCCTGATGAGGCCGCACAGGTTACAACAGCTAGCTGCCGGTCTCGGGGCGAGGTGGATCAATGCGCTAACAGGTTGAGTCAGACAAAAAAAAAGGGGTCCCGTAATTGAACCAAGTGCGGACGACAACACCGCCGCGAGTGAAAAAGAAAAAATATATACGAAACTAAGTGGAGAATGGATGGGATCTGTTTTAAAATGGGGCAGCTTGGTGGTTTTTAGGTGGAGGGTGGCTGACAGGAGAAGTAGATTTGGAGTAACAAGGTGTCCGACTTCTTTTTTTGAACTTTTTATAGACACAATTGGCAATATATGTGATGCAATCTACTCTGTGTTACTTGTATCACTAAAATGAAAAAACAAAGGAAGAAAATGTGGTAAAGATTGTGACTGTTTCTGGCTATAAAGCAGAGAACACAAATGCAACAAGTCCCATCAGGCATTAATGAGCCCCAAGCTGCAAGTCCACCCTCAACAGTTGTGGAGTCTTCACAATTTGAACATAAAGTGTGGTTACGGATGTGTCCGGAGCTGTGGGAAACACCTTGGAGGGTTAGTAACATGTTTACTAACTACCGGTCTGTGCTAATGACACAAATGCCATGACAAAGGGGCATTGCCATGGCAACAAGAGGGTGGTGCGTCATGTAAAATTGTTTTGTTTGCTTGGAAAAAGGAGTAGCGTGAAATTAAACCTAACCAGACCAGATGTAGACAATGCAGCAAAAATATGAACCTTGGTGCGGACTTTCAGGTGTGAAAATGTCTTTTATTGGGCGAACAACCATATTTGGTAACTTCAGAAGGCATAATATATTGTAGCACTATAATAATAATAATAGCAATAGTAATAACAGTTATTTAAATATTCTTCTGACAACTGCCAATAATGGTCTAGGGTTGAAATTTTGAATTTTCAAGTATATTAATCAGTGGTGTCACTTTAATCCATTAATCGTGTCCGGCAAGTTATTCATTTAATCGCGATTAATCGCAATGTTTGGCATAGGCAGCACGTAGGTTAGAGATAGCTGGGTCGAGTTAATCGCAAAATGTGATTAATCGCACTATGCAGTTAAAATGTGATTAAATGCACTAAAACAGTGCGATGTGATTCAGAAGTGAGCTGCCCTGTCATCTAATTGTGATTAATTGCAATTAAAAGTGACACCACTAATATTAATGAGGGCCCTATAAAGGGCTACTGAAAAATAAGCTGATGTCTGGTACGACCATACAACTCTACTTGTACCTGACCCCCACTAACTCCTAAAATTACTGTAGTTCATTGAGGAGAGCTTTGTCATGCGCTGACCCTCGCGGGCCACCATAAGACGCCAGAAGTCACCAGTGAGCTTTGCATAGAGGTTTATTTAACAAGACAAGACGAGAACATAAAGCTATGAGCCACTGTGGGCAAAAATACACTACACATGATACAAGGGATGGTAGGGCCAACCCCAACCACTACGACCTTAACTATGACATGGACAAGAACACGAACCTGACATGAGCGTGCTGACACACCAGGAATCTCTCAGGATGTTTTGACGATACTCCAGCATCAACCAGCTGTCAGCGCCCGCTAATAAAGCCGACAGCTAACGAGCTGTGATGCCGAACAGCTGATCGACCTTGACAGCCGGAAACCCCACCGAGCGCTGTCACAATAAGAGCCCGGTGGAGCCAGAATGTAATCCACTGCTGTCAAGGCCGGCAGAGATGATGCATAGCCCGAGCGTGGACGAGATCGGCGCTCGGGTCATGACAAGCTTGGGTGGATAGGTTAGCTTCTTGCCCTAGAATGTGGGCGTCATTTATTTATTATACACATACAATACTGTGCAAAAATCTTGAACTACCCCTCATTTTTGCTTCCAAGTAGCCAGACATTATTGTGGGACTGGAAGAGATCAAGGGTAAGTGGTGTCCAGTTCTCGGGGCTTTCTGAAGGTCTTGCAAAGTCTATATTACACTGGTCAACACCAAATTTACTGTGTAAGTTTTTTTTAGCTGATTTAGGACAATTTTGATGTGCTGAATCCAAACATCACATTGGTTTTGCTCAATGAGGTCAACTTTTTAAGCTATGGCCACATGATGTGTTTTACACTTTTGTTTACATGTACGGGTATTTTTGCTTTATATGATGCAAAATTCTTTTTTATTTCTTGAAATTTCTCAAACTCTGAAGAGTTTGCATGCGCCAATTTATGACGTCATAAATTGCCATGATGGCTGATTACTGTTGGACTCTGAAGAGAAACATCCCTGCCGCTGAGCATTCTAGAGGTTCGAATAAACAGAAGTTGAAGCTCTGAATTTTGAACAATGATAACGTAACATTCAACTTACATGTACTTACCTTTATCATTGTCTACTTTTCAATTTACAGTAATCGAAGTTTGTTTGATAATTGACGTTTAATCAATAAATTCTGTTAGAAAATGTTTTTTTTTCTCTTAAAAATCTATTTCGGATGAGAAATATTAACAAAAATCAACCGATAATGTCACAAAAATGTAATCGATCTAGTCAGAAGATCAGATTTTTAAAAAAATCAACTTAGCATAAAAACCTGACCTGATCGAGAGAAACGGATGTCATTTTCAGATTCAGCGGTGCAAAATTGTCTTAAATCAGTTGAAAAAACACAGACAACTTACAAAAAAATTATTTTTGTAACCCTGTGTTATTGACACCAGATGAACACTATCTGAAAGGGATGGCATTACGAAATGGAGAAAACCCAGCAAAGACCTAACACGGGACCTGGCCATTCAGTCGATCCATCTGCCGTCTTCCAAAATCTCATTGGAAACTGCATGGAAGTGTGTTGTCTTGTAGTCAAGACCACACTGAGTGTATATGCAAGCATACGTGTGGGTGTGCGCGAGTGTGGGTTTGCATGTATATGTGTGGTATGTGTGGGTGTTGATATGGGTGTGTGCATGTGTGTGTGAACGTGTGGGTATGCGTGTTGTGTGTAAATATGTGAGGGTGGGTGTGGGTGTAGGTGGACACATGTGATGGTATGTATGTGTGTGTACGAGGGTGTATATGTGAGGAGAAGACCTCGTTGGACGGCGGAGAGAGGGGCGGGCCATCTGTTGACCGAGGGGACAGCAGTTCAGTTTCCGCTCTCCCTGGCCATCCTACTGTTGGGTCCTGGGGAGGGGTGCTTTGCCCACACTGCCTCCAGTGTCTGTGGTGCTGGGTAGGGGTGTGTGTGGCTGTTCGGTGGCGGTCGGGGGGGGCGTTGCTGCGGGTTGGCGGGGCTGCGTTTTCATTGGTGTGTCCCAAGCTAGCTGTGTGTAGCCTACCGCCGGCGATGTCCGGCTGGGGGGGATGGTGAGTAGGCTTGCGGGGGAGGGGGGCACTTTGGGATGTCGCTTGACATGTGGATCTCCATATTATTATTATATACAGCGAAGAAAATACAGTGGTGTGAAAAAGTGTTTGCCCCCTTCCTGATTTCTCTTTTTTTTTTTGTATGTTTGTTACACTTAAACTCGTCATGTACGGGACTGTTGTTTCCTGCCCCGTTTCATGACCGGTGGCTTCAGCCTCTGATTGTTATTTCCAGCTGGCAGATTATTGGATCCTCTGCCAGTCTTCAGCCACCGCCCTCCTCTCACCTCTCTCTGCCAGGCACCTGTCAGCTGATTGCCATCACCTGGGTTTCCACACACACATACATGCACTCACACACACTACACACACATTCTCACTTATTTCCACACACACACACACACACACACACACACACACACACACACACACACACACACACACACACACACACACACACACACACACTACACACACACTCTTTCACTCACTCTGACGCCGCGCACCTGTTTCCACTTGCCACTCGTTAGTCTCCGGGGGTATTTCTGGGTGGCAGTGGAAATGCTCAGTGCGTCAGCATCAGTCATCTTGGGATGTCCAGGCTCACTCATGAGTGGTTCTCCTCCTTTTTGGACTTGTAAGTGTCGTTGCTCCAGAGCCGCTCCACTCCGACATTTATGTAAGTCTTCTTCTATATTATTTTCAGCCTTTCCTTTCCGCTGCCCAGTTTTGCCCTGGGAGCGCATGGGGCTTGCCCTCTGAGTTTGTAGCCGGTCATCTCTTCAATATTTATTTTTGGACAGTTTCTTGGACACTTTTGTATGTGATTCCCGTTAAACACGTTTACTTTACTGCACTTTGGGCTCACATCTATTCATTTGTGTGTGCGCGCATTTATGCACACACATGACAGTATACCGACGCCAAAACAAGGGGCTCAAGCAGTGAATTAGCGTGTTATTTTCATTTTTTGTGTGTGTTTCTCCTACCTGCTGCCGGAAACGATATGGATTACTGGAGCGATGCGAAGCTGCACGGACTGGCCCATCTGGAGGACGCCTTCTCCTGGATACAAGGGAATTATTCTTCCGAGGCCGTTCGTGCTGCTCAGGATACCACAGCGGAGGTCCTGGAGCTCTGTCCTGATGTCCTGTTTTTCCCTGAGTCGACTGACATACTCCAAGCTATCCTCGCGCTGCGTGAAGAGGATCCAGGGAGGGATTTCCCAGCGCTGGAACTGTCCCCTACACGGAAGAGGCACTCGCGGGGGAAGAAGTCTTCCACCTTCCATAGCTCTCCCACTCCAGCCCCGCCCTCGCCTCCGGAGCTCATGCCCGCTCCTTCCACGGGTGAATGGAAGAAACAAAGACTGGCTTTACTTGCAGAGACTGATCGCCATCTGGTGGAGGAGAACTTGGCGGCCACCTTTTCCTCTCCAGCACCGTTCAGGGAGGCTTCTTGGCAGCCCACGGAGGAGTCCAGCCCCCCCAGAGCCAGTGCGAGGAACAATGCCTCGCCAGCTGCAGCAGGAAACACCATCAGCCAGGAGAACAGGCAAGTAAACTTTTCTTTGGTTACTAAAATTGTTGAATATTCTTGTCTGATCCCTGGTAGTGCAGTCCCCAGAGATCTCTCCACCTGCTGCAGCCATTAACGGTTCACCAGCCCTCTCCCTGCTTCCCTCTGTTTCCTTTGTGTGCCCGCCGGTACCAGAGCCGAGCAGTCAGGACCAGGAGGCACCAGAGGTCTGGGAGGATTGTTCCCCCGTAGCAATGGTGAACCAGATCCCAGCTGCCACGCCGGAGGAGCCACCAGCGTGGGTCATCACAGCTGGGATTATAAGGACTGCAGAGACCATCATGCCTGCTGCAGAGGCTGCCGCAGCAGAGTCAGCGCCCGAGCTGAACCTTTTGGAGGCCGAGCCTGTGGAAACATCACCCGGATCGTCGGAGTCCTGGATGGCAGTGGAGCTTGAGCTAAGGCAAGTGCTCTCTTTCATCTTTCTCTTTTCCATAATAGAGCATTTTTGCCTAGCTTTAGGTGAGGAGAGCCAGCTGCAGCCACACACTGCACCTGAGCTCGCCTCGCCGGGCTCCGCTGCTGCCGGCGACCCTGACCCTTCCCCCTCTCTGTCCAAGTCCTCTTTCAGGGTCGCTGGAGAGACTCCATCATCGCCGGACAAGACTGTGGATTCAGACTCGCGGCTGGAGGTCACCGGGGATACTGCCGAGGTGGTTGTCAGGGGTACTCAGTTCCAGTCCAGGGTGCCCATGATTGATCGCCTCCTAGCTCGGGTGCTCATGCGGGTCGGCTGGCCCATGGTTAAAGCAGCGTTGGGGTCAGCAGTGGCCCAGCCAGGTCCCACCGCGGGTGCAACAGGAGTCCAGCTGGGCTCCATCGTGGGTGCAACCATGGCTCGGTCAGGATCTACTGTGGGTGCAACACAGGCCCAGTCGGGGCTTACCACGGGAGCAATGAGGTCTCAGGAAGGGGCCACCACTGGTGTAATGTTGTCCCAGGATGGGACCATCGCTGGTGCAGCCATGGTCCAGCCCAGGCCCGCCACAGGTGCAGCCGAGCTCCACTCCCAAACCGGGACCACCAAGGGTGTAGCCAGCCAGCTTGGGGACACCGAGGTCTCTTCCTCCTTTTCAGAGGTCCCCGGGGTGTCCCTTCCTCCTCTGCCAGGCTCTGCTGTGGTCTGACTGGTCCTGCCACCAGGAACCGCAGAGGATCCCCTTCTTCAGTCCGGCTACCCACCTCTCAGCCTTCCGGTGGGTAGGCCGCCGCTTCCTCTATCCCTCCAGGCCTGGTGGCTCAACTATGTGGGCCGGCCGCCCCAAAGACTGGGCGCCTGGGTCAAGTGGCCCTTTTTCCCCCCAGCAGGCCGCTGGATGCTGTACAGCAGGCCCCCTGCTGGCCCTGGGACTTTGGTCGGCCCCCTGAACTTTGGGACTCTCAGGTCTTGGGGGGGTCTAGTCCTAGGTTTGGGGTTGGGAATTGTTGTTTTTTCCTTCTGTTGTATTGTGATATTTTCATAAGTTTGTTCCCTCCTGACCTGTTTCCCCCACCTCCCGCCCTGGTTAGTTGTGAGGGGTTCTGGTGGGCGGGGGGCAGGATGTTTTTGTTTTGTTTTGATGGAACAATGGATGTCTGGTCTCCACCCCTTGGGGGGGGGGCTTTGTCATGTACAGGGCTGTTGTTTCCTGCCCTGTTTCATGACCAGTGGTTTGCTCAGTGTGTCGGCATCAGTCATCTTGGGATGTCCAGGCTCACTCATGAGTGGTTCGCATCCTTTTTGGACTTTAAGTGTCGTAGTTCCAGTGCCGCTCTGCATTTATGTAAGTCTTCTTCTATATTATTTTCAGCCCTTCCTTTCTGCTGCCCAGTTTTGCCCTGGGAGCACGTGGGGTTTGCCCTCTGAGTTTGTAGCCAGTCATTACCTCAGTATTTATTTTTGGACAGTTTCTTGGACACTTTTGTATGTAATTCCCGTTTGTTAATAAACACATTTACTTTACTGCACTTTGGGCTTGCATCTATTCATTTGTGTGTGTGCGCATTTAAGCACACACATGACAAAATGTTTCAGATCAAACAAATTTAAATATTAGACAAAGATAACACAAGTAAACACAAAATGCAGTTTTTAAATGAAGGTGCTCATTATTAAGGGAAAAAAAATCCAAACCTACATGGCCCTGTTGGAAAAAGTGATTGCCCCCTAAACCTAATAACTGTGCTATGTGATCACTGTTGTGAAATGGTTAGCTGAACTGAATTGAAGTCTTATGGAGGGCCCCAAATTTGAAAGGTGTTATAATCTGGACAGAGAATAGAACAAAAGGCAGCCAATATGCAAAGAAGAGCTTCGGTATGCCCTTCAAGAAGCTCCGAGAACTGTTTCTGCTTCATAATGTCTAGCGTATTTGCAGTTATATGTGCATATGTTTGCACATGTGATCTATTTAATCTACAATCTGTTTAATAGCAAAACAGACTTTTGAACAGTACTGTAGATCCAAAGTCTTTGATTGGGACCAATCTGTTAAATATTGAAAATGAAATGTGAAACCAGCAGCTCAGACTTTACCCAGAGACTTCTGAACACTCGATATATTGTCAGTGCTGGATGAAAACCACTTATGTCCAAAACTGTTACTTTTCAAGAGATGGGGGGAAAAAAAAAAACTGATGCAGACTGATTTTTGTTAAATAGATGACTTATTTACACAACTTTTTTTGGCTGTTTCTCTTCACTGCTTATGGACATTACTAAAACTACAACCTCCGGCATCACTATATGAAGATGAAGGGCCTTTGATTTCATATACCAACAGCAAGAACTCTGACAGAAAGGAAAAATATTATGTTCCCAGAACATTTAGCAGAAAAGGATATCTAATCTCCACCTCTTTGGCTACTGCACTCCCTCTCTTACCCCGTCTTGAGGTTTTCAATGGCGTCCTCCACACTCCTTTGGTTGTGGCGGACCATGTACTGGTGCATGTTGGGATAGTTGGAGCGGATGTTCTCCTCTGTGCTGCCGTTTGGCACAGTGCCAAAGCGCAGCGGCGGGTACTGCTCTGTCGGCTGCTGGAACTGCAGGAGAAACACAAGTGGGCTTGGATTAAAGTGATGGTAAGGCAGAAGGGAGTTAGCAGAAGGATAGGGTTTCTTTTGTGTTGTGAGAGGAGGCAGAAACAGAATTATACGTTCAATACTCACTCTTCTTTCAACCCAAGATATTGTGAATGGCCCTCTTAAAAAGCCCCTATTATGTTCTTTCACTGCACAGCTCCCAGAGGTGTTAATAAAAAGTCCCACGGTTTGGTCAAAAACACGTCAGTGTTTAATTATTTTAGTTCCATTTTCTACACGGCGAAGGAGCTCTCCTCAAAGGTGGTGTAGGGTGTTTTATTGGATATTGCTCTAAATACTGATGATCCCCAGCTCACCCCACCCTCCCTCTTTCATCATTTCTCTGAGATTTATGTTTCGATGGGGACGTCATGTTTGAGGCTAACATTAGCTTTTAGCTTCAGTTGTGGCCAACTGTGATGAAGCAACATACTAAAAAATATTGACTGAATGTTAGAGTTTAAAATCAAGCTAAATCATTGGAGGAGAGAGGGGTCGATAGCATATAACTGGTCCCTGGGGCACAAGCTCGTCCAGCTTGATCCGCTCCCTCAACAACAAGCTGGACGAGCTGCGTCTGCTGAGAGAAACCCGGAGAGAGTGGAGGGACTGCTGCGTGCTTGCGTTCACGGAGACATGGCTCCACGACAACATCCCTGACGAGGCCATTCAACTAGAAGATACATCGGTGTTCCGAACAGACAGAGAAACAGCGAGCTCTGGTAAGAGCCGGGGGGGAAGGGGGGGGCTATGCATCTATGTTAACAAGAACTGATGCGTTAACGCCACATTAGTATCTAAACGCTGCTCTCCTTTGGCGGAGTTCCTTATTGTAAATTGTCGGCCATTTTATCTGCCGAGGGAATTCAGCAACGTGTTTGTAGCGGCTGTTTACATAGTGCCGAGTGCTAACGCTAATGCTAATACTAAGAAGGCACTCGGGGAACTACACGATGCTATTAGCGAAATCCAAACTTCACATCCGGACAGTTTTGTGGTAGTTGCGGGGGATTTTAACCACACCAGCTTAAAGACTGTGCTCCCCAAGTTTAAGAGAGAGAATATGTTGGACTTAGTGTACACAAACACAGATGCATATAAGGCGATACCCCGCCCCCACCTCGGCCTTTCTGACCACATATCCGTGATGCTGGTGCCTGCCTACAAACCTTTATTGAAGCGCAGCAGGCCAGCAGTGAAACAAATCAGGATTTGGCCAGAGAGTGCAACCTCTGCACTGAAAGACTGTTTTCTGCACACAGACTGGGAGGTCTTAAAAATAGCAGCCTCCCAGGAAGACAAGACAGATGTGGAGGAGTATGCTGAAATGGCCACCAGCTACATCGCCAAGTGCACAAAGGATGTCACTACAGTGAAGACCATCACTATGCCAGGAAACCACAAGCCCTGGATGACCGCAGAGGTGCGCTCGCTGCTTACAGCTAGAGATGCAGCCCTCAGAGCGAAGGACAGGATCGCCCTCCGCTCAGCCAGGTCTGTGCTCCCAAAGGGAATTAAGGCGGCGAAACGCGCCTGTGCGGAGAAAATACAGGGACACCTCTGTGACACTAGGAACACCAAGCAGATGTGGCAGGGAGTTTGGACACTGACGGGCTATAAGTCTAGGCAGGGGGTTGATGATGATGACACTTCACTTCCAGACAGGCTCAACGACTTTGCACGTTTTGAAGCATCTAACTCGACAATCAGAGGGAGGGATGGCCCATCCCCATCATCGGTCGGACCAGCTTTTACCATCAACACAGCGGACACACGGAGGACCCGAACCAGAGTCAACCCACGTAAAGCTGCAGGTCCGGACAACATCCCGGGACGTGTGCTCCGAGACTGTGCGAGCGAGTTGGCGGATATCCTGACTGACATTTATAACATCTCCCTGAGTCAGGCCATCGTTCCCAGATGCTTCAAGACCTCTTTCATTGTACCGGTGGCAAAGAAACCAGTTGTGTCCTGTTTGAATGACTATCGTCCTGTTGCACTGACACCAATTGTGATGAAGTGTTTTGAACGGCTTGTCAAACCACACATTACAGCCTGCCTCCCTGCATCACACGACCCGCTCCAGTTTGCATATCATTCAAACCACTCCACGGAGGATGCTATAGTCACCACCCTGCACTCTGTCATCACCCACCTGGACCAGAAAGACACCTACTCCAGACTCCTGTACATTGATTTCACTTCAGCATTCAACACCATTATTCCCCAGAGACTGATGGAGAAATTACTCCTTCTTGGTCTGAACACCGCTACATGTCTCTGGATCCTGGATTTCCTGACTGAGAGACCTCAGTCTGTCCGGGTTGAAAACAACATCTCCAACTCTGTCACGCTGAGCACCGGATCCCCTCAAGGCTGCGTACTCAGTCCACTGTTGTTTACACTTCTAACACATGACTGTGTATCCAGACATGAGGGGAACCAGATTATTAAGTTTGCAGATGACACCACGGTGGTGGGACTTATTCAGAGGCATGAGGAATCAATGTACAGGGAAGAAGTGAGAGACCTGGAGGGCTGGTGCAGGGAGAACAATCTGGTGCTCAACGTGGACAAAACAAAGGAGATGATTATCGACTTCCGGCGGTCACAGCCTGAACACATCCCCCTCAGCATCGGCGGCCGTTTAGTGGAGAGAGTGGAGAATATCAAGTTCTTCGGAGTGCAGATCTCGCAGGACCTGACCTGGAGCAAGAATTCCTTGGGGATCAGGAAGTGGGCTCAGCAGAGACTGCACTTCTTGAGGAAACTCAAACAGGCCTCTCTCCCCATCTGCATCCTCAGGACCTTCTACAGAGATGTGGTGGAGAGTGTTCTGACGTACTGCATTGCTACATGGTACTCCAGCTGCAGTGTGTCAGACAAAAAAGCCCTGCAGAGGATAGTCAAGGGAGCTGAGAGGGTAATTGGAGTCTCCCTCCCCTCTGTCCAAGAACTTTTCCAGAACCGTTGTAGGAGCAGGGCACTGAACATTGTCAAGGACCGTTCTCACCCTCTGCATAAACACTTTGAACTTCTGCCATCTGGCAAACAATTCCGGAGCATCAGAGGCAGAACCACCAGACTGATCAACAGCTTCCTTCCACAAGCTGTTAGGATACTGAACAGTTGACCCGGAATCTTTCATATTCACTACTGCACCTACGGACATTATGTGCATTATTTGTATATTATAGTTAGTTAGTTGTTTTTTTTTGTTTTTTTTTTTCAAGTATGTCTCAGGGATGTGTGAACGGATGGGGTGGGGGGGTGAAGATATATGGATGCCGAGAGAAACACAATTTCATCTTGCCTGCACTACAGTTGTATGTACAGCAATATGACAATAAAGGTTGATTTGATAAGCACACAAACAGCACTGAATGAGTGAATGGCTAATTCTGCTAATGGCAGCAAACCAGTGCTAATCAAGGAAGTGTCTGGTCCAGAGTATAATAAACTATAAGTCAAGTGGGGATGGCCAGAATATATAGAAAAATGGCAAAAACAGATGAGAGCTGCAGTCAAGCTAGCACAAGGCTATCAAACTCCTCTGTCTGGCAGGTTGATCTTTAAAGGTGTGTTCAGACCAAACGTGAATGCACAAATTTTTTGCATGGCACAATTATATGTTAACTCAATGTAAACATGCAAATACAGTTCGCCATCTGAGCGAGTTGCACACAGGCCGAGTTGCCTTTAAAACCTCTGCAGTGGTGTTCTTCCTGCCGTGGAAATCCCCAAAACACTGTCATATTTAGGTTTACATTATCCGATGGGGCTCTCACTTGGAGAAATTGTCCCTGCCTCCAAAACTTCACCTGGATGATAATTGTTTACACTGCATGGCTGCTACCCCTCGTTAGCACATTTGTGGCAGGAGTCCATGGGTGGATAACTCCGACACTCCAATTCAACTGCAGATTAACTGGTCCATCTGCCTGCAGGTGAGTGTCAGTCTCATTTTCAAACTAGTTTACTTTCCAGTTTTGATACTTTAACTCCCTTGATGGCAGAATCTCAAGGCTGATTACTAGCTAGCACAACCAAACCCCTTGGACGCATGAATGCCCAAATTCGCACATCTTCCGCATATTTACATGCAATTACACCATGCGTTTGGTCTGAATGCACCTTAAGTCAGAAATGTTGGCAGTGGCCACTCAACCCAACTATGTTGGCAGCCAAATTTACCCGGCTGTCACAGCCAAAATACAACAAAACAAGCCAGAATGACATGAGATACATAGCAGACTGTGAATTAATGCGTGAGCTGGTCTAGTACGGTGAGTACAATTTTATATAAACCTTAAAACCCCTGACTGTGCTGATTTGGGTCACAAAGCTAGCTACCTATCTAAGCTATGGTCCTGGAAAAATAAAAATATGTCAGAATGCCCAAGATATTTTTTTAGATTTAGATTTAGTATACTTTATTGATCCCCAGAGGGGAAATTGAGGGTCATCCACCACCTGGATGGATGAAGCAGCCACGATACGGCGCTATCCCTTAACTATTCACACACACATTCACACCTAGGGCCACTTTAGAGTCTCCAATTAACCTAACCTGCATGTTTTTGGCATGTGGGAGGAAACCGGAGAAATCCCGGGGTAAACCCACGCATACACGGGGAAAACATGCAAACTCCACACAGATCACTGTTGGTCGGGGGCTGGGATCGAACCCACGATCCCATGATCCCCACGATCCCCCGGCCAAGGGTAAACTGTGCTGCCGCAGTGCTAACCACTGCTAACCACTAACATATATTATCATCTCTGAATTAATGAGTGAAGTGGAAGCACTGATGTCTGGTGGGGTGACTAGAAGTTCTAGAGAAGCACTCTAAAACAAACAAACAAAAAAAAAGAAAAAACGGTCTTGCTCCTAGCTAACTTGCTAGCTAAGCTAGCTGCACTGTAGGTATGTGAGCTCAAAGACTCAGGGGGAAATGTCCTCTTCTTCTCTTCTCAAAGAGAAGAACGGCCAATCCAAACGAGGTGTTTCAGGCTTAGTTTTAGTCCTAGATTCCGTGGGAGAGGAGAACTCCTGTGCAGCCAATACAATGGCACAAAAAATCCAACATAACGCACTAAAGTAAAGGGAAAACCCCACAAAGCATAACGGGCTTGTCGAGGATTTTCTTAATATTAATAAATATCCTTTGTTGATTTGGTGTTTAAATAAGGTGCAGAGTCAAAGATGCCTTTTCTGTGTATCTACTCTTGATCAAGAGGAAGATTTCATGCAGCAGTTAAGCAGAAATGTTCACAGTCAAAATGGCGTGGGCAGATTTTTTACCTTGAAACAAACAAAGATAATGTGTTATGAGAACATTCTGTGGGAGTACAGAGCCTAGCTGTCTCCTGGAACTGACCTTGACAGACAGGAGTTGTCTAAGGAAGAAACATGATATACTGTTTCTGCATTGTAATATTAATTGATAAAATAAGGAAATCTTTCACAGGCTCTTTAAAATAAAGTTACATTTTCAGAATTGATTGGTTGATGACCATGTAATTTTTTTTTGGCTTGAATCTCTTATTTTGGAATTTTTTAGTTATAGGATTAAACAAACTTGTTATTTTGAATCACTGTAAGCCTGAAGTGACTGCTCATCCATCCATCCATCCATCCATCCATCCATCCATCCATCCATCCATCCACCCATCCATCCAACCTTCCTATCCGACAGCCCCGACACTGTGTCGATGTACTCCTCCTGGATCATGAAGGCGGCCAGGTTGGCAGTGTAGGAGGCCAGGAAGATGACAGCAAAGAAAGCCCACACCAACACCTGGAAGAAGAAGAAGAAGAAGAAGAAGAAGAAGAAGAAGAAGAAGAAGAAGAAGAAGAAGAAGAAGAAGGAGAAGAAGAAGAAGAAGAAGAAGAAGAGAGTTAGATCAATGAGGTTAGATCAATGCCTGACAGGTGTGAAGTATTTTCAGATTCCAGCAACACAATCTCTACTCCTGGCATCTCATCGCTGAACTCACAGCTCTGAATCTGCTGCCAGGAGGGTCGAGTCGTATCTGTCAGGGTTTCACGTCGGCCTTCTGAAACACCACTGAGACATGCCATTTGCTCTTTTTACCTCATGTACCTTCATTTATAAGAATGACAATACATAATATATTGCATTACACTGCTTACTAGATCACATGTAGGTATTCTGTCATGGAATGCAGCTGAAACCAGAAGATACACACTGTATAAAAATACACATAACCTTACTATCTGACATTTAGGTCAGTTAGGATTACCAAAGTTATTTCTATTTGCTAAATAATTTTTTAGACTATTTTTATTACTTTCTTCACAGTCAGAAGTTCACATACATTTCCTTAGTATTTGGTAGCATTGCCTTTAAACTGTATGACTTGGGTCAAATGTTTTGGGTATCCTTCCATAAGCTTCTCACAATAGTTCGCTGAAAATTTGGCCTATTCCTCCTGACAGAACTGGTATAACTTGTAGGCTACCTTGCTTGTACACGTCTTTTCAGCTCTGGCCACAAATTTTCTATGGGATGGAGATCACTCCAGAACGTTGACTTTGTTGTCCTTAAGCCACTTTGTAACTAATTTGATGGTATGTTTAGGGTCGTTGTCCATTTGGAAGACCCATTTGTGGCCAAGCTTTAATTTCTTGGCTGATGTCTTGAGATGTTGCGTCAATATTTCCACATAATGTTCTTTCCTCATGATGCTGTCTATTTTGTGAAGTGCACCAGTCCCTCCTGCAGCAAAACACCCCCACAACATGATACCACTTCTGTACTTTACAGATGTGATGGTGTTCTCAGGCATGCAAGCTTCCCCCTTTTCAGAAAAAAAAGTTGCAAATTAACAAGAAAATAGTTGCAAATTTATATGAAAAAAGTTGCAAATTAACGAGAAAATAGTTGCAAATTTACAGGAAAAAAGTTGAGGAAAAAATTTTACCAAAAAATGTTCAAAACTGTTGCAAATTAATGAGGAAAAAATTAGCAAATTAATAGGGAAGAAAGTTGCAAATTAAAAAGAAAATCATTACAAATTTACATGAAAAAAGTAGCAAATTATTGAGAAAGATGTTGCAAATTTACATGACAAAAGTTGTAAATTAACCAGAAAAGTTACAAATTTACATGAAAAAAAGTTGCAAATTAATGAGAAAATGTTGCAAATTTACATGAAAAAGTTGCAAATTAATGAAAAAGTTGCAAATTTATAAGAAAAAGTAGCAAATTAATAAGGAAAAAATACATGAAATTTACATGAAAAAAGTTGCAGAATAATGAGAAAATGTTGCAAATTAATGAGCAAAAAGTTGCAAATTTACATGAAAAAGATTTGCAAAATAAGAAAACAGTTGGAAATTTGCATGAAAAAAGCTGCAAATTAATGAGAAAAAGTTGCAAATTAATGAGAAAACAGTTACAAATTTACATGAAAAAAGATGTAAATTAAAGAGAAAAAATTGCTAACTTAAGATAAAAGTTGTGATTTACAAGAAAGTTGTAAATTTATGTGGAAAAAATAGCAAATCCATAAGTTCCAAATTTCCCTCAAAATTATTTGTTTTGCACGTATCCTTAGCATTGGTGCTTAAAATGCATTTTATTTAGTTATGTAACATGATATAGAAAGGTTTATGATGATATTGGGGGGAACAATTCTCAATTCTTTCCAGGTTGAGTGGGGGACATGTCCCCCCTGCCCCCCACTTGATTTATGTCTAAGGGTGCGTTCCAATCATCCAGTAGTATACTCCGAAGTGGACTGCACAGGGTATTCTGCCATATTAACTGAGATTCCAAACTGAAGGGAGTGAACGGTCTTCAGTTCAAAGGGATCTGAGAACTGAGCAGGGAAGAAGTGAACAACGATGCATCACTTCACCGGAAGTTAAGATAAGATAAGCCTTTATTAGTCCCACAATGGGGAAATTCCAGGATTGCAACAGCACAGGGATAGCAACACTCAGAGCAACAATCAAGAAGACAAGAAAAACAAGAGCAGCGAATATACATATGTACCTATAAATATATAAATATATAAACACACAGTTCGGAGCATTGTAGCTAGATGGAATAAATATATATACACACAGTGCGGAGCATTGTAGCTAGATGGAATAAACAGCATAACCGTCTGCTTAGTTATCCTACATAGTATGAATATGTACCCATACATATTCTCACCCTCCGTAGCGACCGATATTGTCCTAGTTGTATACTGGAGGGGACCATTGTGTAAGTCTGTTGCGTCTTTTGCATTCAATACTATTAGGTCGTCACGTTTTTTTGCTATCTCTGCAAGCAGCCCTGCTTAGGTTATACAGTCTGACAGCCATAGGTAGAAAGGACCTGCGAAACCTCTCAGTTGCGCACCTAGGATGATGTAGTCTGCTGCTAAATGAGCTCCTCAGTACGTTCAGTATGTCCTGCATAGGGTGGGACTCGGACTCCAGCAGAGATGACAGTTTAGCCACCATCCTTCTCTCTCCTATCTCCTCCACTGGGTCAAGGCACTGCCCCAGGACAGAGCTAGCTTTCTTGATCAGTTTGTTCAGTCTCTTCCTATCGGCTGCTGTAATGCCACTGCCCCAGCAGACCACTCCAAAAGTGATGGCTGATGCCACCACCGTGTCGTAGAATGTCTTCAGCAGCGCCCCTTGTACACCAAAAGACCTGAGTCTCCTCAGTAGGAACAGCCTGCACTGTCCCTTCTTGTAGAGTGCGTCGGTATTGTGTGACCAGTCTAGTTTATTGTTCAGATGATCACCCAGGTACTTGTAGGATGTCACCATCTCAATGTCTGTTCCCTGTATGTTTACTGGTGCTGTGAAGGGTTGTCCTTGCCTGCGTTGACAAGAAGATTACCCGTAAGCCATTGCGCCTCAAATACAAGTAAAACAAACTATTGTTGCTAACATTATTAACAAGCTAAATTGATGTTGGTTACTGTTTACTATATCAACCGACTGTAATAAGAATATAGTTGTATTAATATTTTATTTAAGACATCTAAATTATCCACCATAGTATCAGTACGTGTCCATGGTTTCCGTGGTAACGCACGGAGGAGGGAGCCGACAGTTACTGGGCGTTTCAAATGGAGAAATTTTGTGAAGGGCAGTTAACTTCACTAATATTCCCTGAGAGAACGGAGCAAGGAGTAGGGAATACAGTTGAAGTACACTGTGGATCGGAAAGTAGCTTATGTCTGAAAGGTGGTTTTAGGACTTGATATGAAGCTGCTCAGATGAATTGCTTTTATTGCTGCATTGCTGACATTCAGCCAAGTTAGAAATCTAAATCTGTCTTCTTGCACTCGGGTTATGAACATGGCTATTTGCTTCCACTCTGCGTTTTTGCCAAAAGTTAATTTACATAATTTTCTTAATGGATAAAATGAAAAATGGACCATCTTTACCCTGGCAATGAGGCATAATAATAATTATAAAACTTCCTTGGCGGAGGTTAGAAGGACGGACTAGTCTCTTCTGGGTTCCACAACCACTACACTGATGCAGACGCTATTATAATGTTTTATGTTGGTAATAATAATCAGTTATCAGTGCAATGCCGGGATCCTCACTGATAACCCTGGTCAGGCTTAGGCAGGTATGAGAAATGAATAAATAGATGGGAGCCATTAGGAGAATAAACCTTGATTAAAAATGGGATTTATCTTCCAACCATGGCTTTGCTTATAATTATCTGCAGTTATCTAATGATATTGTGACAGATATGTTCGGAAAGCAGCTCAAATTAGAACTGATAGGGCTTTGAAGGAAAATGTGTTGAGTCGATTTTTTTTCTAAATCTGTAGATACTAAATGGAGGGAAAGGGGACTGATGGCCACAAATTCACTATGTATCATTTACCTGAGGAACATGGACTTATCATCCATCCATCCATCCATCCATTTTCTACCACTTTTCCAGACGTCCGGGTCACAGAGGCAGCAGCTCAAGCAGAGAAGCCCAGACTTCCCTCTCCCCATCCACCTGCTCCAGCTTTTCAGAGAGGATACCAAGACGTTCCCAGGCCAGCTGGGAGACGTAGTTTCCCCAGCGTGTCCTGGGTCTGCCCCGGGGTCTCCTCCCAGTGGGACATGCCCGAAACTCCTCAAGAGGGAGGTGTCCTAGAGTCATCCTGATCAGATGCCCAAACCACCTCAACTGGCTCCTTTCAATGTGGGGGTGCAGCGGTTCTACACTGAGCCTCTCCCAGATGACTGAGCTCCTCACCCTATCTCTAAGGGAGAGTCCAGCAATCCTACGGAGAAAGCTCATTTCAGCCACTTGTATCTGCAATCTCATTACCCAAAAGCTCATGACCACAGGTAGGAAAGTAGACTGACCGGTAAATAGACAACTTTGCTTTAGAGTTCAGCTCCCTCTTCACCACAACAGACTGGTACAATGCCCACATCACTGCAGATGCTGCTCCAATCCATCTGTCTCATCTCTCGCTCCATTCTCCCCTCATTCATGAATGAGACCCCAGGATACTTAAACTGGATTAGGTGATGATCGAAGACAGAGACCTTGGTGGTCTGATCCCCGGCTTTCGAAACTGACTTTTGGGACATGGACTTATCAATCCTTCTGAAAATTTGTTTATACCTTGTTCTACTTCTTCTGTGCTCTTTAATCTGTTTTTTATTTAGGTCTTGAGTGATAGTTCCCCCAGCTTTCTGAAGGTCTTTCAAAGTTTTTCTTTTTCCATTTGGACATCGGCTGATTTTTCCGCTCATTTTCAGCCTAGTCTTTGCACCTGACCATTATCCAATTCCTTAAAAAAAGAGGAACTTGAACCATTGGAGGACAAAAGAGTGGCAGCCCTAAAGTTCTCTGATGACTCTGCAATCGTTGGCCTCATCTCCAACGGAGATGAAGCTGAGTACAGAGGGCTTATCCAGGACTTTGTGGACTGGTGCCATCGGAACTGCCTCCAGATCAACGCGAGGAAAACTAAGGAGCTGGTGGTGGACTTCCGCAGGCAAGGACAACCCCTCACAGCACCAGTAAATATACAGGGAACAGACATCGAGATGGTGACATCCTACAAGTACCTGGGTGTTCATCTGAACAATAAACTAGACTGGTCACACAATACCGACGCACTCTACAAGAAGGGACAGCGCAGGCTGTTCCTGCTGAGGAGACTCAGGTCTTTTGGTGCACAAGGGGTGCTGCTGAAGTCATTCTATGACATGGTGGTGGCATCAGCCATCACTTTTGGAGTGGTCTGCTGGGGCAGTGGCATTATAGCAGCCGATAGGAAGAGACTGAACAAACTGATCAAGAAAGCTAGCTCTGTCCTGGGGCAGCACCTTGACCCAGTGGAGGAGATGGGAGAGAGAAGGATGGTGGCTAAACTGTCATCTCTGCTGGAGTCCGAGTTCCACCCTATGCAGGACACACTGAATGCACTGAGGAGCTCATTTAGCAGCAGACTACATCATCCTAGGTGCACAACCGAGAGGTTTCGCAGGTTCTTCCTACCTACGGCTGTCAGACTGTACAACCTAAGCAGGGCTGCTCGCAGAGATAGCAAAAAGACCTGACAACCTAATAGTATTGAATGCAAAAGACGCAATAGACTTACACAATGGTCCCCTCCGGTATACAACTAGGAAAATACTGGTCACTATGGAGGGTGAGAATATGTATGGGTACATAATCATACCATGTATTATAACTAAATAGACGGTTGTGCTGTTTCGCTTCATTCCATCTAGCTACAATGCTCCGCACTATGTGTGTTTATATATTTATATATTTATTCCATCTAGCAACAATGCTCCACGCTGTGTGTGTTTATATATTTACATATTTATTCCATCTAGCTACAATACTCTGCACTGTGTTTATATATTTACATATTTATTCCATCTAGCTACAATGCTCCGCACTGTGTGTTTATATATTTACATATTCATTCCATCTAGCTACAATGCTCCGCACTGTGTGTTTATATATTTATATATTTATTCCATCTAGCTACAATGCTCCGCACTGTCTGTCTATATATATATATATTTATATTTATATTTATATGTACATATGTATACTCGCTGCTCTTGTTTTTCTCTTGACTTCTGATTGTTGCTCTGAGTGTTGCTATCCCTGTGCTGTTGCAATCCTGGAATTTCCCCATTGTGGGACTAATAAAGGCTTATCTTATCTTATCTTAAATAACTGTCTACAGAAAATCAACAGTATATGAAAGTTTTGTCTTTGAGAAACAGAACAAAAAAGGACCTGACACAAGATCTGAGGAATATATCTAGTCCTTCCAAAAAACTCTCAGTGGAAGGGTGGCTGTCAAGAAGCCACTGTTAATGAGAGGAACCAGGAAGAAAATACCATGGTATACCAAACTACACAAGAAAGAACGATGAAATTTGGGGTAATTTTGCCTGAAAAATTCACAAAAGCCAGATAATATCAAAGATTTTTGGGATGTCCTTCAAGAAGCCTGAAGAACTATTGCTGAAGATTCCATAAAGAAAATACACGAAAGCTTGGCTAAGACAGTTCAGGCTGTGTTGAAGAATAAAGCAAGTTACCCCCCTATATTATGGAGTGACAAATGCTGGTGAAAGTTACGCATTTTGGGTTTACTCAGGGTCTGTTAAAGGTTGCCAAACAGTTCACCAATAGTTCTTAAGGTTGTTTTCTTGTTGCCATGTTCAAAATGTTTTTTGAGAATGTACACTACCGTTCAAAAGTTTGGGGTCACCCAGACAATTATTTTGTGTTTTCCTTGAAAAGTCACACTTATTTACCACCATGAGTTGTAAAATGAATAGAAAATATAGTCAAGACATTGACAAGGTTAGAAATAATGATTTGTATTTGAAATAATAATTTTTCCCTTCAAACTTTGCTTTCGTCAAAGAATCCTCCATTTGCAGCAATTACAGCATTGCAGACCTAACATGATTGCACAAGGGTTTTCTAATCATCCATTAGCCTTCTGACGCAATGAGCAAAAACATTGTACCATTAGAACACTGGAGTGATAGTTGCTGGAAATGGGCCTCTATACACCTATGTAGATATTGCACCAAAAACCAGACATTTGCAGCTAGAATAGTCATTTACCACATTAGCAATGTATAGAGTGTATTTCTGATTAGTTTAAAGTTATCTTCATTGAAAAAAAGTGCTTTTCTTTCAAAAATAAAGAAATTTCTAAGTGACCCCAAACTTTTGAACGGTAGTGTATTTTCCACAAACAACTGCAAACATTTGCAAATGGTTGAAACCCATGTTGCTAAAGTTCTTTCTGGTTCACCAAGTAGCAAACACAACTGTTTTAAGAACCTTTATGACAAAACTGTTTTGCAACCTTTTACAAACCCTGATGAAACCCAGAAAACGCAACGTTCATCAGCATTCACCATTCTGTGACATAATAGCTTGATTTTTGCTTGATTTCTGTCAGCATTCATTGGAAAAGTTGGCAAATCCAAAAGTTGCAATGTTTGTCAGCATTCGCACTCTGTAGGATACTACCCTTAGTGTTGTAAATCACACCAAGACCAGCTCAAGACCAGAGTGTATAAAGACCAAGATTTTAAGGGGTTGGGACCAAATGAAGACTAATACCACTGCATATGTACATCTTGGTCTTGACTCATTAGAGTCTTGGTCTTGTCTGTTGGTGTTGGGAGACTCTGGTCTCTGTCTAGTTTTGACTACAACACTAAAGCAGGTTGAACATTAAAACTGACTTGCTGTTTGCTATAATCATTAAAAAAAAAACTGTTCTTGCCTTGTTTCTAAGGGCATTTTCACAACTGAAAGTCCACACCAAGGTCCGGACTAACATTTATATTTTTGATCCATTGTCTACATTTGGTGCAGGTTTGGGTTCACAATGCTTCTTATTCGAGCGAATTAAACAACTTCATGTGACAGCACCTACGTCTTGTTGTAATGATGACACCTTGTTGCAATGGTGACGTTTGTGTTGTTGGCACAGACCAGTAGTTAGTAAGCATGCTAATTACCCTCCAAGGTGTTTCTTGCAGTTTTGGGTACATTGGTAACCTCACCTTAAGTTGAAACTGGTTCAGACTCCATCATATTATTCAGTAAACTTGTTCCATGAGGCTAGAATATTATCCAGATTTTCATTAAAAAGGATGTTTGCCCTACTTAAAAGGGGTGAGGATTTTCAAGTGGCTGCTAACGACCATATTTCCTCTCTCTGAGTGCTACCATGGCTCATTTTCCCTCTTATTGGCTGCTTTAACTTCCTGTGTTTTGTCCAAAGGTCTAAACCTTTCTGAAAATTGGTTTCACTCTCTAAACAAACCACACCAAGGTTCAGTTTGTTCTGGACTGAGACCACCTCTTTCTGCCAGACCAAATTTAGGTTCTCTGGTTCGGCCCGTGGTTCGGGGATGTTTTATGCCTAAAATTTGAAAGTCCGTGAAAGCACCCTATGTTTCAGTACATTCTAACACCTATTTCCCATTTACCTAACAAGATATGAAGAAATAAGGGATAGGTTAGGACTTTAGCACAGTTCCTTACAGTGACGCACTTCATCAATGATACAGTTCTGTCACATCAGACTCCCAACTGAATGGTCATTCAGTTCAAAAGATGTGGGAAACTGTGATTTTTCAGGGTAGGTTTGACCACACTTGCTCATTTTGATTTATTAGGTGAAAGTCTACAAAGGAAATGAACTATTGGTTAAAACAAGACATTCTTTTGGCACCAGTGATGTTCCACCCGTTATATCTTCCAACTATTTGCATTTTAGTACTCTGATATTAACTTATTTTTTTTTTGCTAACAGCAGATTTCCAGTCCAGTTAACTATGTGCCATTTGCAGTGAAAGAACAAAAAGTGATTGTCTTTCCTCTCCTCTGACCTGCTTTTGTAAAGACTATTGAGCAACTAATGAGCTCTTGAGATGACTGGGGTTGCTGTGAAAAGCACTTGTGCTGACAGTCCCAAAATAGGAAACACCTTTACTTTAGTTTTCACCTCCTGTGGCTCTAATCTGCATCAAGCCCTCAGCTGATTTTGATGTTGTTTTTTTCATGTTAGGACAGCTTACATTGAATGGACGCACTTAAAGTGCCATAGATGGCTGCTAATAAATGCTTTGAATGATCAAGGCAAAAGGTTGGACAACTCTTGACTCCATGTATCATTGATTATTCATGCCCGTTAAGTGGTTACCAGTCATCCGCAAAATGAATAAATCAAACAGGTAAATGGAGCCAGCAACCAGACCATTAACTGAACAGGAGAGTCATCGAGAACAGGTCAAGTGTTTACCATGATCTTGCTGGTGGTTCCTCTGGGATTCTCTACAGGCACGGAGTTATTGAAGACCAGTGCCCACAGCAGCCAGACGGACTTCCCAATGGTGAACTTGGAGCCCCCTGACTCTGAAAGGGAGAAAGACAGGAAGAGTTAAATGGCAGACTCAAACATAGGTATGCGTTTCAGCAATTTATTAATGAATTAACTAAGGCCCCAGCACGGGGGCTGGTAATGCAAAACTAAGCATAAATACAAGAACAATAACTAAAGGTACAGACCAGACTGGAGTGTGGTGAAAGGCAGAGGAGTGATGCTCATAACTTGGACTTATTTCGCAGCAGGGCACACAGGAATGAGGGGAGCTACTGTACATACAAACACTAATGAGGGTGAATGAGAAACAGCTGATGAGAATTAAGAAATGAAATGTAAATAGCAAATCATGATTGTGAAGGAAGACTACAATAATACGACTACAGGAAAAACAACAGGCATGATTTCAAAATAAGACCCAACACAGAAAGTAAGATAAACTAAGCAGTAAAAATAATAATGGCGATAATAATAATAACCAAGAATATACAAACACACAGAAAGTGCAAGGCATGGCCAGAAGCCAAGCCCAGACAATACAAAATGTCCACATACTTTTGCAAAGTATAAAACAAACAGCCAATGATCAGACCTAATTTCAGATGGTTAGGTATCAACCTGCTGCTTCCATGGTCTTTGTGTTAAGTGGTTTTAGCCTTTTTTTTAATCAGCCAGAAATGTTTAAATTCTCACTTTTTTGGTTATTTTGCACATAAATTTGGGAATCTGGACTGATTACCACGGTACACTCTTCAAAAAAAAAACAAAAACACCACTGCAGCTTCTCCACACCTAACACTGGCTGTCACCACCTCCTATTCCACCTTCCTCAGCTAATCACAACTCTGTCAGGTGTGGTCCAGCTCCCTGTGCTTTTCTATTGCCTTTTTTCGATCAATGGTATTCCCTTCTGCTCCCACGTATTGACTCACGCTGGTTCTCAGGAACCGGGGAACAAGAGATTCCAGAAAGGAACCTCAAGAGACCCACTGAAAGCAGGAGACAGTAAAGGCCTGAAAGCAGCTGTCGGAGGAGGGAAAGCTAATAATAATGCTTACACCAATAACTGCTGGATACACAAGTAAGTTAATAATAAAAGAAGCCACACCACCACTGGGACTAAAACATATGTTTCCATTCATTATACAGGTTCCATACAGCTCATGTAGTGTTATTTGGAATGGGTAAATGTTTAGTAAGAGACGCAAACAAACATGACTATGTTACGCGATGCTGTCTGTGCTAACAGATGAGAGCGATAGATGTGAGAGATGCAAACGCATACTTAATAACAAAACAGCCACGTAACAGCCAAGATATATGTTTTGGTGGGATTCACACAGTGGTGTTTGGCATGAATAAATGATTAATAACTCGAGTAAACGAACCACTGGCTACACAATATGGCGACTCGCTCCCATAAGCCTTTGTGGCATGACAGCACTTGACATCACATTGCCAAACAATGGAGACAGACCAAAGTTTTCGGGGAGAGGGGGTGGGGGCACAAGAAAATGTAAACGAGAGTCTGAGAATCAGCAGCAGGACAGCCAGAGGGTGTCAGTTTACTGCAGACTGAGAGCATTTAACAATTGCTGATGATTTCATTTGCTCTTTCTCATGCACTCTTGCATAATTATGGACAGTAATGCTTAATGCCTGAGATATTTTAACAACAGAATGTCACAGGCATGTCACTGAGACCTCTGAAAACTGTGTCAACATGTAGAAAAAAAGAGGCATACTATGGCCCTTGTTAAAACATGCTGAAGCATAAAATGTACATTGCATTATTCTTCTTTATTTCTAACTCCATTAATGAAATGAAGTGATGCCAAAATGAAAGAGTGCTTCACAGCTGAGGATTTCTATAGCTGAAAGCTTTGAATCCCATTTTACTTTTCAAAACACGAGCAACCACAAGTAATCCTGCACTTTAAGAGCCAGGTGCTCAGTTGGGGATAATACTGTGAGGTTTCAAAAGACATGATCATTAAAGACTTTTTTCATGAGAGGAGCCACTGAAGAGTAGCTATCAAAGAGTACATCAGATATTTCTTTCAAGACCTTATAGGTATTGTATAGCTATAGCATTTTTAGATCCTGGATAGGGAATCACTTTATTACAGGATGGAAATATCAAAGGTATTGAGTGGATTCTGACAAACTGCAGAGGTAAGATTTAATATGACAGGATCAAACAAAAAGATGAAGTAGATGTTCCTCACAGTAGTTTTGGAGATTAAAGTCTTAGTAGATGTACTATTTCTATAGCTTCCTTGGCCAAACATAATAGAAACTTTAGTTTTACCAGATTTGTGATGGCCATTTTATTTTATGTTGCATTTTTACATAGAAAAATATAGTTGGGTATCAGCTGCATAGAAAAATACATACATACAATACATAATGTGAAGGCATAAGCTAACATTTTTCATATGACTCAGTATATATCCTGCATACTTTGTTTTTACAATATAGTCATGGCTAAAAATTACTGGCACCCTCACATTTCTGTCAAATAACACACCAGTTCTTCCAGAAAAATGTTGATATTACAAAGGTGTTGGTATTATCATGCTTATTTCTTCTGTTTGCATTGAAGCAATGCAAAATAGCAGCGATAAAACCTAAAGCCACATTGATATCTCAGATTTGACTTTTTTGTGTGCATTTTTTGTCATAATTGCTACTTTTTTCTCATAAACGTGCAACTTTTTTTCTCATCAAATTGCCACTTTCTCCTTGTAATTTGCAACCTTTTTCCATACATCTGCAACATTCATGTGGATGCATTTGAAAATTTTATTCTATGTAACTTTTTTTGCAAAGCCCCTGTCACACCTTGACGATTTAGACAGTGTATGCAGACATATCAAAATTTCTCTAAAACACTGGCATACGCCCAAGGCTGACTTAATGAACGAGCTAGGCTGGGCTGAAGCCCAGGGGCCTACAAAGATCAGGGGCCTCTCATGAGCCAATGAAAAAAAAAATCACATTTGTCATGAATTGGCCCTTCAGGGCAGGAAGAAGACCCACGCGCTGAACTGTGAGTTGTGCGTGAATTTAATGAAGAATACAAAAATATACAAAGAACAAAAACACTTATGAACATAGCAAATCATCAAAACAAAAGCACAGGAGGACGTAAATACAAAATGAGAAATACTAAAGGTGCCAGAAATAAACAAATACCACAACTAGGACGGAGGGCAGAATATACAATAATAACTACAGACTATGATGGCCAATAAAAGATACAAAACCCAGATGACTTAAAACAGAAACAAAACGCAAACTCAGATGGCATCCTACATATTAAATACTAAACAGAAGTGGGGAAATGCAGAAAATAACCAGAAATAACCAAAGGAGCGTGAGCACGGTTCCCCAGCCGTGCTCCATATCCTGACAACATTGTTGTTAATTGGTCAAATGTCCATCATTTGATATTTGTGTGGCTGCTGATTGCTGTCTAATTTACAAGTGCCTCGGGTGGGTACCAGTAACAATAGCCTATCAGAGGAATTGTTTTGACATGCAACTACTGTATGCAAGCGCCAGTGAGAGGTAAGAAGTAATTAGCTCAGTCAAAATGTCCAGAAAAAAGTTTGAAAGTGGCACTCATAAAATTATTGAGAGGAAAAGAGTTTAGGGAAAACAAATTGCTCAAAAAATCTGGAAGCGTAAATGATTTTTCGAAGCTGGAGCATCGAGTGGAGGAGGCTGTTAATTACTGCACCCAGGAGACAGGTGGGTCGTTAAAGCACTCACCTGGAGGAGAAGGGCGAAGGGAGAAGAAAGACCATGATTGCTTACATCAGACAGCTGTGCGTGGGACAGTGGACTCCGAACCTGGTAAAAAGTAGATTGGCTCAAGCATGAATCCACAGAGTATGACGATATTGGTCAGCTGGACTTAAAGGACATAATGAAGGATTTTTCTTTAAAGAAGGCCAGAAGAAAGCACTTCTAAGGGTGCATCCCAACTCATCCCTTCACCCTACCCCTTAGGCCTACCCCTCCGTTTTGCGCATTCATAGTCAATGTGCAAAATGGTGAGGTAGTGCTGAGACACACCCTAAAAGGGTAAATCAAATCAAATCAAACTTTATTGTCATATTGCTGTACATACAACTGTAGTGCAGGCAAGATGAAATTGCGTTTCTCTTGGCATCCATATAAATAGAAGCAGCATGATATAAGACACACTCACACATATCTTCACCCCCCCCACCCCCCCAACCATTCACACATCCCTGAGACATACTTGGGAAAAACTAACTATAATATACAAATAATATACATAATGTCCATAGGTGCAGTAGTGTGTATGAGAGATTCCGGGTCAACTGTTCAGCATCCTGACAGCTTGTGGAAGGAAGCTGTTGATCAGTCTGGTGGTTCTGCCTCTGATGCTCCGGAATCGTTTACCAGATGGCAGAAGTTCAAAGTGTTTATGCAGAGGGTGAGAACGGTCCTTGACAATGTTCAGTGCCCTGCTCCTACAACGGTTCTGAAAAAGTTCTTGGACAGAGGGGAGGGAGACTCCAATTACCCTCTCAGCTCCCTTGACTATCCTCTGCAGGGCTTTTTTGTCTGACATACTGCAGCTGGAGTACCATGTAGCAATGCAGTACGTCAGAACACTCTCCACCACATCTCTGTAGAAGGTCCTGAGGATACAGGTGGGGAGAGAGGCCTGTTTGAGTTTCCTCAAGAAGTGCAGTCTCTGCTGAGCCCACTTCCTGATCCCCAAGGAATTCTTGCTCCAGGTCAGGTCCTGCGAGATCTGCACTCCAAGGAACTTGATGTTCTCCACTCTCTCCACTAAACAGCCACCGATGCTGAGGGGGACGTGCTCAGACTGTGACCGCCGGAAGTTGATAATCATCTCCTTCGTTTTGTCCACGTTGAGCACCAGATTGTTCTCCCTGCACCAGCCCTCCAGGTCTCTAACTTCTTCCCTGTACATTGATTCCTCATCCCTCTGAATAAGTCCCACCACCGTGGTGTCGTCTGCAAACTTAATAATCTGGTTCGCCTCATGTCTGGATACACAGTCATGTGTTAGAAGTGTAAACAACAGTGGACTGAGTACGCAGCCTTGAGGGGATCCGGTGCTCATCGTGACAGAGTTGGAGATGTTGTTTCCAACCCGGACAGACTGAGGTCTCTCAGTCAGGAAATCCAGGATCCAGAGACATGTGGCGGTGTTCAGACAAAGAAGGAATAATTTCTCCATCAGTCTCTGGGGAATAATGGTGTTGAATGCTGAAGTGAAATCAATGTACAGGAGTCTGGCGTAGGTGTCTTTCTGGTCCAGGTGGGTGATGACAGAGTGTAGGGTGGTGACTATAGCATCCTCCGTGGAGCAGTTTGAACGATATGCAAACTGGAGCGGGTCGTGTGATGCAGGGAGGCAGGCTGTAATGTGTGGTTTGACAAGCCGTTCAAAACACTTCATGACAATTGGTGTCAGTGCAACAGGACGATAGTCATTCAAACAGGACACAACTGGTTTCTTTGCCACCGGTACAATGATAGAGGTCTTGAAGCATCTGGGAACAATGGCCTGACTCAGGGAGATGTTATAAATGTCAGTCAGGACATCCGCCAACTCGCTCGCACAGTCTCGGAGTACACGTCCCGGGATGTTGTCCGGACCTGCAGCTTTACGTGGGTTGACTCTGGTTAGGGTCCTCCATGTGTCCGCTGTGTTGATGGTAAAAGCTGGTCTGACCGATGGTGGGGGTGGGCCAGCCCTCCCTCTGGTTGTCGGGTTTGATGCTTCAAAACGTGCAAAGAAGTCGTTGAGCCTGTCTGGAAGCGAAGCGTCGTCATCATCGACCCCCTGCCTAGACTTATAGCCCGTCAGTGTCCAAACTCCCTGCCACATCTGCTTGGTGTTCCTAGTGTCACAGAGGTGTCCCTGGATTTTCCCTGCATAGGCGCGCTTCGCCGCCTTAATTCCCTTTGAGAGCGCAGACCAGGCTGAGCGTAGAGCGATCCTGTCCTCCGCTCTGAAGGCTGCATCTCTGGCTGTAAGCAGCGAGCGCACCTCTGCGGTCATGCAGGGCTTATGGTTACCCCGCATAGTGATGGTCTTCACTGTAGTGACATCCTCTGTGCACTTCGCGATGTAGCTGGTGACCGTTTCAGCATACTCCTCCACATCTGTCTTGTCTTCCTGGGAGGCTGCTATTTTGAAGACCTCCCAGTCTGTGTGCAGAAAACAGTCTTTCAGTGCAGAGGTTGCACTCTCTGGCCGAATCCTGATTTGTTTCACTGTTGGCCTGCTGCGCTTCAATAAAGGTTTGCAGACAGGCACCAGCATCACGGATATGTGGTCAGAAAGGCCAAGGTGGGGGCGGGGCATCGCCTTATACGCATCTGTGTTATTTGCAGCTTTCCAGCCACCTGTGCAGGTTTTCCACTGCTGCTGTTGTGCATTGTTTGAATCAGGAATATTTCGCTGATATCATTTTATGCTGAAGGCACTAGTATCTGTCACACTGTAAAAATAGAAATCTCAGTAAGATGAAAGATCTTAAATCAAGGCTTTATGCTTGTTTTTCTCTCACAAGATAATTTTGACAAGGATTTCTTTTTGTTTTGCAGTTTTCTGTAAGATTTTACTTGCTTTACAAAAGTTTTTACTTATTTTAAACAATTTAATCTTACTTTGTCTTCAGATATTTTTTTCCTTCTGTTTAGACACTTTACCCACCTTGCCTCCAGTGTGTTCATGGTTCATGACACTGATGTATGAATGTGAATAAATGTTTGGTGGTGGTCGGAGAGACTGCTTGCATGGATTGGCAACCATGTTTCCGTCAGGCTGCCCCAGGGCTAGCTGTGGCTACAGACGTAGCTTGCCTCTACCATTGTCTGTGGTGTGAATGAATGCTGGACTCATTTTAAAGTGTCTTTGGGTGTCATAAAAACCCTATATAACTGTAATCCATTATTAAAACCATGGCTAATACACATTTTTAAACTGAGATTCTGTTAGGGAGGTGGGGTGGGGGCTACAAAATCTCTCAGCCCCAGGGCCTAATGACAAGTTAAGGTGGCCCTGCATACACCCAAAATATACGTGCAACTTGTCAACGAGTTGGACATATACATAATGTATGAGTAGCTTACATAGAACGTTTTGATAACTTATACCAACGGATGCTTAGCGTGTTGCTGGCATTCACAACTTATGCGCAATGATAGTCTAACTTATGTATAGCGCTGTCATGCCAAACTGCTGTCGCCTCTCGATCATGAATCCCAGGTGTGTGAGAGCATGAAGGCTCCATCATCTCGGCTCAACCAAGATGATTCTCTCTTCCAAAGCCCATCGCACGGCGGAGGGTGTGGCCGACCTGGCAGATCTGTCAAATCTGTCTGATTGGTCACGCCTATGGAAAGGACAAAACAGCTGATGCGACACGTCATGAACGACAGATGGCAGTCAAAACATGTCAAGGTATGAAACATCTCTTTACTTTGTCTGAATAGAAGAACAAGATCAGTTTGGCATGGATATCTGCTCACCATGGAGTCTTGAAGAGTACTGACGGATTCCTCCTGCAAACCCATACCAATTCCTCTAAATGCTGCCAATATGCCATTATACGGTAGCTGTAAGTTAGAAACATGTCCAGTAAGTTCTGTGGCCATCCGGAACACGTCAAATACATCTACAGTACATATGTGAATATGCGCTGGAGATCCAGTGGTGTGAAAAAGTGTTTGCCCCCTTCCTGATTTCTCATTTTCTTTTGTATGTTTGCCACACTTAAATGTTTCAGATCATCAAGTAAATTTAAATATTAGACAAAGATAACACAAGTAAACACAAAATGCAGTTTTTAAATCAGGGTGCTTATTATTAAGGGGGAAAAAAAAAACCAAACCTACATGGCCCTGTGTGAAAAACTGATTGCCCACTAAACCTAACAACTGCTTGGGCCACCCTTAACAGCAACAACTGCAATCAAGCGTTTGTGATAACTGGCAATTGACATAATGTCGGGCCCAGGGAACACGCACACAGGCTCGAGTGTGATTCAAAGGCTTTATTGAACAGTGACAGGTGTTTGGATGCGCGAGTGTGAGATGTGGATGGATTGCAGGAGGACGGGGAGCGCCGAGGGAGGAACAGTGCACCGTGCAGCCAGGCAACCCTAAGGGCAGAGCAGAGACAAGGGTTAGTGATGGATTTCCACCCCGCAGGGTTAACACCCAGTGTGCTGCTTACTTGCAGGTGTCGAGGTGGCTGGCGTTGGCTAGTCGCAGGTCTCCTGCCTGGAGGACAGCGCCCAGATGCGTGCTCGGCGATGTGAGGAGAGGATAATCGGGGATGAGGCGAGGAAGAGGGAAATCCGCCGCTTGGAGGATCCACCTGTGCACAGGGGAGAATACTGGAGAGCAGGTAAGGAAAAATGCAGCTTACGTGTGTGATAAACGAAGGCGCAGGCCGGGAAGGAACGGTCGTGCGCTGGAGTTGGGAGCGTAGACGAACAGATGGCTCCAGGCAGAGCGGATTAAATAGTCAGAGGCTGACGAGGCGCAGGTGTGCGCGCAGCTGAAACAGATGACAGGCGAGAGCGAGTTGTGACAGTACTCCCCCCCCCCCCCTTCCCGAGCAGCGTCTCCCGGCGCTGGCTTACCTGGGTGCACCCGGTGGAACTCCGTGATGAGTTGTTTATCCAGCACAAAGGAGGGGTGCACCCAGGATCTCCACTCAGGGCCATACCCCTCCTAGTCCACCAGATATTGTAGCCTGTGACCCCGGCGGTGGGAGTCCAGGATGGAGGTGACCCTTCACACCGGGTCACCGTCGTTCATCAAGGGAGGGGGAGGAGCCCTAGGAGGAGGACAGAGTGGGTCAGAAATCACAGGCTTGATTTGGGAGACGTGGAATGTTGGACAGACACGGGGGGGGGGGGGGGAGCCAAACGCACAGCCACCGGATTAATTACCTTAGTCACGGGGAAAGGTCCAATAAAGCGCTGAGCCAGCTTCTTCTTCTCCGCCTTCAGGTTGATGTCTCGGGCGGATAACCAAACCTGCTGACCCACCTGGTAACGAGGAGCGGCTCTCCTGTGGCAATTTGCCGCGTTGGAGTTGGGTGCCGCCGTGCGTAATAGCACTTGGCGTGTCTTGGTCCATAGGTGCCGGCAGCGTCTAAGATGCGCCCGGACAGAGGGAACTGCCACCTCACCCTCCTCTTCGGGGACACCCGGAAAGGGGACATCCCTATGGCAGAAGATAAGGTGGAGTTGTGGGCGTACTCCACCCAAGGCAGATGGGTGCTCCAGGAAGAGGGACTCAAGGAGGTGACACAGCGCAAAGCAGCCTCCAGCTCCTGATTGGTGCGCTTGCATTGCCCATTGGACTGTGGGTGGTGACCGGAAGACAAAGTCACCGTGGCCCCCAGGGCGTTGCAAAAGCACTTCCACACCTTAGACACGAACTGAGGCCCCCGGTCGAAGACGACGTCAGTCGGGATCCCATGTGGCCTGACAACAAGCTGGACCAACAGATCAGCTGTTTCCCGAGCCGTAGGGAGGCCGTGGAGCGGCACAAAGTGGGCAGCCTTCAAAAACCGGTCCACAATGGTCAGGATGGTGTTGTAGGAGTTAGATGTGAGGAGACCGGTGATGAAATCCAGGGCTACATGAGACCAGGGCCTTCTGGGGACCGGCAGGGGATGGAGGAGCCCCGCTGGGGGGGGAGGTTGAGGTCTTGTTTGTTGCGCACTGGGGGCAGGCACGGAAGTAGTTGGAGACATCATTCCGGAGTCTGGGCCACCAGAAGGATTGTTGGAGGAGCTCCACCAGCCGGGAAATTCCAGGGTGACAGGCGAGCTTTGAAGTGTGTGCCCAGTGCATGACGTCACGCCGGACGGATGAAGGAACGAACAGCTTCCCAGCTGGGCCGCCGCCAGGATCAGGTTCGGCCTCCTGTGCCCTCTGGACCTTGTCCCTGATAGACCATGAAACAGCCCCCACGACGCAAGAGGCCGGCAGGATGGTGTGGTCTTGTTCTTCCGGGACCTCTGGGGCAAACTGCCTGGACAGCGCATCCGGTTTGGCATTCTTGGAGCCAGGGCAATAGGCAATTGTGAATCCAAAGCGGCTGAAGAACAGAGACCAACGCGCCTGGAGGGAATTCAGACGCTTGGCAGTCCTTAGGTACTCCAGATTTTTGTGGTCTGTCCAGACCACAAAAGGCTGCGCTGCCCCCTCCAGCCAATGACGCCACTCCTGCAGCGCGAGCTTCACTGCCAGGAGTCGGCCGTAGGGACCCATCCTTCTTGGAAACGAAGAAGAATCAGAATCAGAATCAGAATCAGATTTATTGCCATTGTTCATGTAGTACACAAACTAGGAATTTGTCTCGGTGCAATGCTGCAACATTAAACATGATAAAAGAAATAAACTATACATGCAATAAAGTGTAGAATAAGAGTGAGTAATACTAGTCAGCAGTTTAACTATATTAGTGAGCAGCAGATAATGTGGAGAACCATATAGTGCAGTCGGTAATGCAAGAAGAAAACAGTGATGATTGACATGAGTCTGGTTGAGCTGCTGTACATACACGAGAGTCAATAAGTCACTTAGTGTTCAGCAGTCTGATGGCAGAGGGGAAGAAGCTGTTCATGTGACGGGAGGTTTTAGTCTGAATGGACCGAAGTCTTCTACCTGAGGGGAGAGGGGCAAACAGTACGTGACCAGGGTGTGAAGGATCGGCTATGATCCAGCCAGCACGCCTCCGGGTCCTGGAGATGTACAGATCCTGGAGAGATGGGAGCTTGCAGCCGATCACCTTCTCAGCAGTGCGCACGACGTGCTGCAGCCTTAGTCTGTCCCTGGCAGTGGCTCCTGCGTACCACACGGTTATGGAGGTGGTGAGGATGGACTCGATGATGGCTGTGTAGAACTGCACTAACATCTTGGTGGGTAGCTTGAGCTTCCTCAGCTGCCGCAGGAAGAACATCCTCTGCTGGGCCTTTTTGATGAGGGAGCTGATGGTCGGCTCCCACTTGAGGTCCCTGGTGATGATGGTGCCTAGGAAGCGGAAGGAATCTGCAATCCGGTTCAGACTGGGGATGAGGAGGGGCGGATGATGCCTGGGTTGAGCGACTCTTTAATATAGGCGTCCATGGATTCCCACTCCAGGGCTGACAGGCTGTAAAGACGACCCGATGGCAAGGGCGCCCCCGGGCGGAGATTTATGGCGCAGTCATACGGGCGGTGGGGGGGAAGACACAGCGCTTTGGACTTGCTGAAGACGAGCCCCAGATCATGGAACTCCGGGGGCACCAAGGAGAGGTCCAGCGGGGTGAGTCGGAGGCGGGGAGAGGCACAGACGGGGCGCAGGCAGCGGACTGGAGGCAGGTGCCCAAGCAGAAGGTGCTCCAGGAGAGGATGCTGCCAGACTGCCAATCGAAGACTGGGTTGTGGAGATGCAGCCATGGGTAGCCTAGGATGATGGGAGCAGCCGAGGTGGGCAGGACAAACAGGCTTAAGTCCTCTCTGTGATTGCTAGAGATGATGACGGAGATGGGTTTGGTACGATGGGTGACCCTCTCCAGAGGTGTGCAGGAGAGAGTGACAAGGTTAATGGGGACTGGCAGCGCCTGGCGGGTTGCCAGGCTCTTGGAAATGAAGTTCTGTTCCACCCCTGAGTCCACCAGTGCGTGAGTGACATGCCCAATGGGATTATGACAGAACCTAATTGGGAAGAGGCATTTGGAGAGGGGATTAGAGTGGGTTGCGTCCGTGAGGCCCCCTACAGCGACTCGCGGACTCCCCCTTTTGGCTTAACCGGGCAGGCCTCAATGGAGTGCTGGTCATCTCCGCAATACATGCAGAGACCCAGCTCCCTGCGTTGCTGTTTCTCCGCCAGTGAAAGCTTGGTCCACCCGATTAGCATAGCCTCGGTTTCATCGGTGGACTCCGGAGCCAGGGGGCGAGACTGAGGAGCACGGGTGGGAGCTCCGCTCGAGGGGCTGTAAGTCTTCCGCTCGGCGGCCCGCTCCCTTAGTCTGTTGTCTAGGCTAATAGCTAACGAAATTAACTCGGACAGCCATTCCGGCAGATCCCGGCAGGCCAGCTCGTCCCACAGATTGGAATTCAGACTGCGGAGGAAGATGCTGCAGAGGGCAGCATCGCCCCACCCCACTTCCTCCGCTGCCACCTGGAAGTCAACAGCATAATCGGCTGCCAACCGTCTACCCTGGCGAAGATTGAGTAGCCGATTGGTTAGCATGGTGTCACGATCCGAATGATCAAAGACCTCGTGAAAGTCGCGCACAAACTGGGCATAGGTTAGGTTTGCGTAGCTGGGTCTCGCCATTATGGCGTAAGCCCAAGCTAACGCTCGCCCTTGCAGGAGGTTAGCCACATACCCAATCCGGCTATGATCAGTTGGAAAGTCCCCGGGGACGCACTGGAATACCGACTCACACTGGAGGAGGAACCCGCGCGCTTTGCCGAGTTTCCCGCTGAAGCTCGTGGGTGTCGGAATAGGGGTGAGCCAGGTTGGCGGCACTGGGCTAGGCTGGCTTGCTGGGGAAGCGAAGGGAGCTGGCCCGCTATGCTGAACCGGAGGGAACGCCTGCTGAGGATCCAGGCAGTCCAGCCGGTGAGTAATTTGGGTGAGTTGATTGAGAATTACCTGTTGCTGATGAGCAATTAAATCCACTCGAGCCTCAAGGTTGGATAAATGGCGTGCGAGCCCGCTGTCCACTGGGCCGCCTTGCTGGAGCTGTACTGACATAATGTCGGGCCCAAGGAACACGCACACAGGCTCGAGTGTGATTCAAAGGCTTTACTGAACAGTGACAGGTGTTTGGATGCGCTCGGCAATGTGAGGAGAGGATAATCGGGGATGAGGCGAGGAAGAGGGAAATCCGCTGCCTGGAGGATCCACCTGTGCACAGGGGAGAATACTAGAGAGCAGGTAAGGAAAAATGCAGCTTACGTGCATGATGAACGAAGGCGCAGGCCGGGAAGGAACGGTCGTGTGCTGGAGTTAGGTGTGTAGACGAACAGACGGCTCCAGGCCGAGGCTCCAGGCCGAGGCTCCAGGCAGAGCAGATTAAATAGTCAGAGGCTGACGAGGCACAGGTGTGCGCGCAGCTGAAACAGATGACAGGCGAGAGCGAGTTGTGACAGCAATGAGTCTTTTACAGCGCTGTGGAGGAATTTTGGCCCACTCATCTTTGCAGAATTGTTGTAATTCAGCCACATTGGAGGGTTTCAAGCATGAACCGCCTTTTTAAGGTCATGCCACAGCATCTCAATCGGATTCAGGTCAGGACTTTGACTAGGCCACTCCAAAGTCTTCATTTTGTTTTTCTTAAGCCATTCAGAGGTGGACTTGCTGGTTTGTTTTGGATCATTGTCCTGCTGCATAACCCAAGTGCACTTCAGCTTGAGGTCACGAACAGATGCCCAGACACTCTCCTTCAGGATTTTTTGGTAGACAGCAGAATTCATGGTTCTATTTACCACAGCAAGTCTTCTAGGTCCTGAAACAGCAAAACAGCCTCAGACCATCACACTACCACCACCATATTTTTTTTTTCCACAATATCTTTATTGAACCTTTTTTTTTTTTAACAAACATGATACAAACAATCAAACACTAACACTAAAGTACTACAAAAAAAAAAAAATGCACTAAAAACACCAACAACCACCAACAAAATCAAGTCTTCAACAATGCTCCTCTGTTTAGTCTAGACAATCCAATACAAAAGTATACATATTATGTTCACCAGTTTGGAATTTACAAGGTCCACACACATCATTCACCTTCTTCTTCAAGAGTTATGTTTAAATTTTTTACATAATCAATAAAAGGTCTCCATATATTCTCAAACACAATTTCCTTTGATTTCAGTATATATGTTATTCTTTCTAATGGAAGGTTTGTTAACATCTGTCTTAACCACTGAGTCACATCTGGTCTATGAGTCTTTTTCCATAATAGTGCAATACATTTTTTGGCATTAAGCAAACTGAGGTCTATGAATGTTCTTTCACTTTTATTAAAATTATGCTTTTCTGGGTACAGACCCAACAAAAACAGTTTAGGATTCAATATGATTTGTTTTGAGATTATTTTTTCAATTGTTACCCTCACCTCTTCCCAAAACATTCTTATTAATCTACATTCCCATAAACAATGAAATAGGGTTCCTTTACTTTCCATGCATTTTGTGCATGTATCTGGTATATTTTTGTTATATCTATTTAACTCCTCCGGTGTAACATACATCCGCATTAACCATTTGAAATGTATCAATTTAAGGCGTGCATTTATTGATTTGGTTTGAGCTTCTGTACAAGCCAATTCCCATTGTTCCTCTGAAATTTCAATTTGCAGATCTTCTTTCCAGTAGTTTAATCTTTTCAGTGAATTTTCACTTGAAGATAGTGTCAGTGAGTTATAAAACTCTGAAATAATACCCTTTCTTTTACTATCTTTCATCATCATTTTTTCCAAGGATGAATAAATAGGTCGAGTGAGAGCTTTATTTTGATTTGATCGAATAAAGTTTCTAAGTTGAAGATATTTAAAAAAATGTGTTCTATTGAGATTAAATTTGATCCTCAGCTCTTCAAAAGACATTATGTTGTCTGCACATGGCAAATATAAATCCTGAATCTTTTGTATCCCTTTTAAATTCCATACTTTAAATACAGCGTCCGCTCTCCCTGGTTTAAAATATTGATTACCCCATATTGGACTAAATTGTGACAATAACTGTGGTTCTTTTAAATAGTTTTTAGCTTCACACCATATTTTGATCATATGCTTTACAAATGGATTTTTAACTTGTTTTTGTAATTTTTTTGCCGAATCTGAGTATATGAATATGGGAAGAGGTAAAGGTAAATTGTATGATTCCATTTCAGTCCAGTGAGGGAGATCATTTGATGAAAAATAATATGTCATAGACCTCAGTTGTGCCGACCAATAATACAACATAAAATTTGGACATTTCAGACCTCCACGATCAAATGGTAAATATAATAAAGACAAACGTAATCTAGCCCTCCTGTTGTTCCATATAAATTCCACTAACTTTTTTTTTATTCTTGAGAATAGATCTAAAGGTGGTGATAAGGGAATGTATTGAAATAAATAAAGTATTTTAGGTAAAATATTACTTTTAAGTATATTGATTCTCCCGATCATCGACATTGGTAGTGACATCCATCTCTGAGTTAACTCATTGATATCTGACATTAAGGCTTCATAGTTGACACTGGCGACTGATTCTAGCTTAGGCATAATTTGGATTCCTAAATATTTAAACTGATTTACAACATTGAATTGATTTACCTCAGGGGCTGGGTAATTTCTCTGGGTCTCATTTAGCATTAATATTGAAGATTTAGTTTTATTTATTTTATATCCTGATATTTCCCCAAAATTCTTTATTAAATTCAACAAGGTTGGAATTGATTTTTTTAGATTCGACATAAACAAAATTATGTCATCGGCGTACAGGGAGATTTTATGTTCTGTTGGTCCAACTTTAATTCCATATATTTGTGAATGTCAACGTATCGCTATCGCTAAAGGTTCAATTGCCATAGTAAACAGTAAAGGTGAAAGTGGACAGCCTTGTCGACATCCTCTATTGATTTTTATTGGTTTTGAAATATTGTTATTTGTTAGGATTTCTGCTGTAGCATTATTGTATATTATTTGAACCCATTTTATGAAATTATTTCCAAGTCCAAACCTTTGTAGGACTTCAAAAAGAAAGGGCCATTCAACTCTATCAAAGGCCTTTTCGGCGTCCAATGATAGGAGAGCTGTATCCGGTGCTTCTTTATTAAAATAAATAATATTAAATAGTCTTCTTACATTATGGAAGCCTTGTCTACCCTTTATAAAGCCATTCTGATCTCGATTAATAATATTTGGTAAAATTTCTTGTATTCGTCTTGCTAAAATTTTACAGATTATCTTAAGGTCGGCGTTTAATAGGCTTATTGGTCTCATATTTTCACATTTATTAGAGGGCTTACCTGGTTTTGGCAGCAGTATAATTAAGGCATTATTTATGTATGATGGTAAATTATTATTTTGAAATGCTTCTAAAACCATTTCCAAAAAAGGTTTTATTAATTTATTCTTAAATTTTTTATAAAGGTCAACTGGAAGACCATCTGGTCCTGCACTTTTTCCTGATTTCATATTATCAATGGCTAGCCCAACTTCTTCTTGACTAATTTTAGAATCCAATATCTCCCTGTTTTCATTTGGAATACACGGTATAGATAGTTCGTTCAAAAACCCATTTAGTTTTGTTAAATCAGGTTCATTTTTGGTATCATATAATTTTTCATAGTAATCTCTAAAGGCTCTATTAATTTCTAAAGGATCTATAACTACCTGTCCATTACTTATAATACTGGTAATTGGTGTTTTAATTTCCAATTGTTTAATCTGCCATGCTAATAATTTTCCCGATTTTTCACCTTGTTCATAAAAAGATTGTTTCAATCTTAGAAGACTCGAGGCAGCTCTATTCGCTGATTTTTTGTCGTATTCAGCTCTCAAAATCAGTAATTCATTCTCCAACCTTGGGTCACTTCCTGCATACACTTTTTCCTGAAGATTTTTTATTTTATGTTCCAATTTAGCTCTCTCCTCTCGAGTCTTCTTAGATTTTGATCCTGTATAACTAATAATATGTCCCCTAATAAAAGCTTTGAAAGCCTCCCACTTTACACATGCTGATGTTTGTGTAGTATTGATGTCAAAGAACTCGTCTATCTGTTTTTCTATATACTTGACAAATTCCTCATCCTGAAGCCATTTATGCTGAAATTGCCATCTACCTGATTCCTTTGTCAATTTTTTATCTACATATATTAGACAACAGGGTGCATGATCAGAGATCACGATGTTATCATAAAAGCAGTTTTGAATCTTGGACCTTAATTCTGTGGAAATCAAAAAATAATCAATACGTGAGAATGTCTTGTAGGTACTGGAATAACAAGAATAGGCTTTAACTTGTGGTTTCATTTCTCTCCATATATCTAACAATCTCAATTCTTTCATAAAATGATTAATAGTCATCCTACATCCAATGTGCGTACAATCCAGTCCTGTTGATCTATCCACACCTGGATTCAATGTACAATTAAAATCCCCTGCTATTATATGTTGCCCTGTAAGTGATGATAAGATGAGAAATAAATTAGCAAAGAACTTCTGATCATCTATATTGGGACCATATAAGTTCACAAGATTTATATTTTCTAATAGCAAAGAACCTTGAATGATTACATATCTTCCAAATTTGTCTCCAATTACATTTTTCACTTGAAAAGGAACTGATTTATGTATGAGAGTCATAACTCCCCTGGCTCGGGATGAAAATGAAGAGGTGAATACACTTCCCTGCCATCTACTCCTAATTCTTTTAACATCCTCCTCTATCAGATGAGTTTCTTGTAAAAACACAATTCTTGAACCCATGTCCTTTATTTTATTCATAACTTGTTTAAGTTTTTTTAAATTTTGTAGACCTCTGCAATTCCATGAAGTTAAATTAAGGTTAACACTTTGGTCCATGATCAATAGAGAGTTTGGGATTACCTTGCAGTGTAAACATGCTCATACAGAGAAGCAAAAACATGAGTGGTTGAACATTCATCCTACAAACTACACACAAACAAATTTCCCCTTCCCACACTTGTGGCAAACCCCCCAAAATCAAAAGAAAAATTCTGTCTCCCGATATAGCCATCGACCGTTCCACACCCACGGGGAACAGCCTAAGCCACTCCTTCTTCATCCTCCCAATCACCCTAACTCTACTGCTTTTAATGACGTAACATTAACTCTCCTCTGTAGTTTTCCAACTTAACTCCAAAATTTTTAACAACTTTGTACATCATAGTTTTTTTTTTTTTTGTTTGTTTTGTTTTGTTTTTTTAAATATATAATACAATCTATATTTTGTAAACTTACTATTTACTTCAAGTCAGTCAGATGCCTGTGCAAATGCTTAATTATTCTACCTTATATTTTGTTCATGCTTAGCTCCCACCAGTCTCTTCTTCTTCTTTGATCTTTTTGATGAACTCCTGCGCCTCCTCTGGGGTCTTGAAGATGTGGGTTCTGCCCTCATACGTGGTCAGCAGTCTCGCAGGATAGATTACACCATGACGAATCCCAAGGTTGCGCAGCTCCTTACGTACGGGATCAAACTGCTTCCTCAATTGCTGGATTCCTGTGGCCAAATCTGGGTAGAACCGCACCTGCTGGTCCTGGTGTTTAATCTCTCCTTTAGCACGTGCAGCGTTGAAGATCTTCATCCTGTCTCTGTTGCTAAGAAACTTCATAATTAAGGTCCTCGGCGGTCCCTTATCTCTCCGTGGGCCAATACGATGTGCTTTTTCCAGAACCACTGCTGATTGCAACTCCTCGCTGCCCAGCACCTCCGGAATCCACTTTTCCAGAAAGGAACATACGTCCCGACCTTCTGATTCCTCTGGAAGACCCACCAGCCTCAAATTATTCTGTCTCGACCGAGATTCCAAATCCAAAATATTATCTTCCAGAGATTTATTTTTTTTTTCCAAAGTGCGCACCTTTAATTGAAGACGGGTGACGTCATCTTCAGCACTAGCGAGACGGAGCTCCATCTGCGCCGTTCGTTCTACACAGTCACCCAATTCCTTTCTTATTCCTTCCAACGCTGTCATAATCCCATCAAATCTAGAGGAAAAGTCCGCTCTCATTGAACTCATGGCAGCCATCAGCGCATCTGCGCCATTCCCCGCAGAAATCGCACCGCCGCCAGCCTCCTCCGCCATATATGGAGCCTTGTTTGCTGCGTCACAGACCTGAAAGTCCGTTAATTTGGACTGTTTCGGCGGCTCGCTTTTTCCTTTTCCTGGTTTTCCAGCCTTAGGCTTCGCCGACATATCCTCGCCCAAATGCTGGGATACGTTCTGTCCCAAATGAGAGAGTTATTTGCCGATTTTTTTTCTCCAGGAGCAGAGCAGAGCGAGACACGTCCGTCCTACGTGGCAGCCATAACCGGAAGTCCTCACCACCACCATATTTTACTCTTGGTATGATATTCCTTTTCTGAAATGCTGTATTACTTTTACCCTGGATGGATGGATGGATGGATGGATGGATGGATGGATGGATGGATGGATGTAATGGGACACACACCTTCCAAAAAGTTCAACTTTTGTCTCATCAGTCCACAGAGTATTTTCCCAAAAGTCTTGGGGATCATCAAGATGTTTTCTGGCAAAACTGAGACAAGCCTTTATATTCGTTTTGCTCAGCAGTGGCTTTCATCTTGGAACTCTTTTTTTTTTTTTTTGGCCTGCCATGCAGGCCATTTTTGCCCAGCCTCTTTTTTATGGTGGAGTCATGAACACTGACCTTAACTGAGGCAAGTGAGGCCTGCAGTTCTTTGGATGTTGTTGTGGAGTCTTTTGTGACCTCTTGGATGAGTCGTCGCTGTGCTCTTGGGGTAATTTTGGTCAGCCAGCCACTCCGGGGAAGGTTCAGCACTGTTCTATGTTTTCGCCATTTGTGGATAATGGCTCTCACTGTGGTTCGCTGGAGACCCAAAGCTTTAGAACCTTTTTCCAGACTGAAAGATCTCAATTACTTTGTTTCTTATTTGTTCCTGAATTTCTTTGGATCACAGCATGATGTCGAGCTTTTGAGGATCTTTTGGTCGACTTCACTTTGTCAGGCAGGTCCTATTTAAGTGATTTCTTGATTGAGAACAGGCGTGGCAGTAACCAGGCCTGGGTGTGGCTAGAGAAATTGAACTTAGCTTTCCAAAGATGTGATAAACCACAGTTAATTTATGTTTTAACGGGGGGGGGGGGGGTTCCACTTTTTTACACAGTTTTTTACCATGTAAGTTTGGATTTTTTCACCCTTAATAATTAACACCATTTCAAAACTGCATTTTTGTTTACTTTTGTTATCTTTGTCTAATATTTAAATTTGTTTGATGATCTGAAACATTTAAATGTGACAAATGTACAAAAAAAAAGAGAAAGCAGGAAGTGGGAAAACACTTTCACACCACTGTAAGTTTGATTTAAGTTACACATAGGTTCAAAGCACATTACTCATAGGTTAGAAATAAGTTTTGGGTATACTAGACATTATTTCAACGTATTTTGACTTATGAGTAATTTACAAGTAACGTGTGACCGTGTGTCAAAGATCGCATAACTTACGTACAACTTATGGCCCGCGTATGCGGAACGTATGAGTCATACGCTGAATACGATGACCTTGCTGTACTACAACATATACCAGCGTGCTTGAATGTACTCTTAACTTATACAAAACTTACCTATAACTTATTCGACATATTCACAAAATTTTTCACATCGGCATAAACTGGCTAAATCGTCAAGGCTTCAAGGCCCCTTTAATCTGGACAATGACCTAGGATTATTTTTTGTGTTTTAGTGGGATGGGAGTAATTTTTCCCCCATTTTATTGGGAGTAAACTCTTCCCATTACAAAAATATGGGACCCCAAACACAATTTTGCATAAAAAAGTTAGAAACAGCCCTGGCTTTATCCATATGAGTTCACAAGTTTCAAGACTATGCATGAGTTCATTTCTGGCCAAATCACAGCTAAAACCAGCTACTCAAATTCAGAAGCCCACCATCATTGCTCATATTTGAACTATGCATTTTAATTCAGCTCCAAACGTGGGGCTTTGAACCTGACACAAAAAAGAGCACACTTTTACCCACACAGATTAAAATGTGAGTTGCAGCGATTGTACGAGCAAACCACTCACAGCGATCAAAGAGCCGAGTGATGTTCGGGGTTCAAACAGATGTAAGTGAGAAAAGACTAATATGAAGTTCTCAAAGGTGGCAGGAGTTGATTTGAATACAAATTCATTAAGCTGTGAAGTCTCAGAAGGATTGGAAGCCAAAAAGAAAGGAGTCGAATCTGGTTCGTTGTTGAACATGAAAAGTGAAGGTACATCTGCTACTAGAAATAGAGGCAGATGAGTGCTCATAAAAAAACTGGAGTGCTTTTTTTGGAACAACAGTCTGAGCTTACCTTTGTGCAGTCAGGATCAGAGGAGGGTAGAGTATCTAGAAGTTTTCAATCTTCTCATGAACTTTCATCCTCTTCTTGTGACACCATGTCCTCCTTCACTACATCCATGAATCTTCTCTGTGGTCTTCCTCTCTTCCTCCTGCCTAGCAACTCCATCTTAAACATCCTTTGTCTAATATGTCCACTATCCCTCCTCTGCACATGTCCAAAACACCTCTCTTACTTTCTAAAAGACAGGGGCTATTTTGTGTCTATTGGTAACAACAAATCTGAGCGAATAAAAATAACCTGTGGAGTTCCCCAAGGTTCCGATTTGGGACCTCTGCTGTTGTATTCCCTCTCGCTCAAATTATGCAAAACAGCAAAATATGTTACCATAGTTATGCAGATGATACACAAATCTGCATCACCATCTCACCAGGAGACTACAGTCCAATTCAAACTCTGATCAAATGCATTGATCAAATGTGCCTGAATTTTCTTCAGTTAAACAAAGACAAAACTGAAACAGTAGTTTAGACTCAAATGGAGAGCTACATTTGAGTCTAAACTACTGCTTCAGCTTCAATCACTGATGCTAAAAACAAACAGCCAAGTCAGAAATCTGGACTCAGACCTGAATTTTAACAGCTACATTGAGACAGTAGTGAAGTCAGCCTATTATCACTTAAAGAACATAGCGAGGATTAAAGGTCTGCATCAGCAAGCTCTAGAAAAGCTTGTCCATGCATTTATCTTCAGTAAACTGGAATACTATAATGCTGTCCTCACAGGTCTCCCTAAAAAGTCCATCAGACGGCTGCAGTTATTTCAGAACACTGCTGCTCAAGTCCTCACTAAGACCAAAAAAGGAGATCATATAACTTTGGTCCTGAAATCTTTACACTGGCTTCCTGTCTGTCAAAGAATAGATTTCAAAACACTGCTGTTGGTTTATAAGGCTCAGAATGGTTTCAAAATACATTTCAGATCTTCTGGTCCATTATGAACCACCGAGATACCTCAGGTGGTCAGGGTCAGACCTACTGTCTGTGCCCAGAGTTCAAACCAAACATGGTGAGGAAACATTCAGTTTTGATGCTCTTCACGTGTGGAACAAACTCCCAGAAAGCATCAGGGCTGCTGAAACTCTCAGCTAATTTAAATTCACCTTTCTTGTACACTGTCCATTGGATTAGATGGTTGAACCCAGGCATTTAAACTCATCTACCTTCACTACCTCTACTCCTTGTATCTTCACCGTTATACCTGCCCTCCCTCTCAATCACACACAAGTAATCTGTCTTGCTTTTACTGACTTTCATTCCTCTTCTCTCCAATCTCCAGGTTCTCTTCCACCTACTCCCTACTCTCACTACAGATCACAATGTCGTCTGTAAACATCATGGTCTACGGAGAGTCACTCTTGAATTTGTCTGTCAGCCTGTCCCTCACCATGTCAAACAAGAAGAGGCTTAGCACTGATCCCTGACATAATTCCAGCCGGACCTTGAATCCACCATCTCACTGTCCTCATACACATCCTGCACCACCCTCACATACTTCTCTGCCACTCCTGACTCCCTCATACAGTACTACAGCTCCTTCTTTTGGCAGCCCGTTACATGCTTTGTCTTGAGCCACAAAGGTCAGTGCAACACCTTCTGACTTTCTAAATATACTTCAATAAAACTACTCACAAAAGTACAACTTTGTAAAAAAAAAAAAGAAAAGGATAATTTAGTAAATGTGATTAGTTACTACCCACTTCTGCTAATCAGCAAAATGTAAAAGTCAAGCTTTTCCCTTATAAATGTACTCATAGGAGCAAAAAAGTATCCTACTTAGTAAAGTCAAAAAGTTACCCGAGTACAATTTCTAATTACCCACTCTGCTCATGAAATTTATGAAGTGTAAAGTTTCTTATTTTATTTCTTCAAAACTAGTCCTTTCCATTTCCAATAGAGAGATTCCTTTCAGACATTTTATTATTTGTGACTGACTCTGACAAGTGAGGATGTTAACTGAACACCCAGCGGCAAAACAGTGTGTGTGTTTATTCCTCAAAAGACAATCGGGGCTGTGCGTCTTCTTGGCTGTTAAAGGCAGCAGAGATTTTCAAGGCTGAGATTTTATTTTTTATTAGCGACGCGTGAAGCTGAAAGTTACTGCTGATGGCCCTCAAAAACAACTTGTTAAGATTTAATTCAGCCGGAAAACACAAGTTGAGTCACGTACGAATCCTGCAGCTGGATGAAAGATACGAGGTGGGCTGAAAATTCAGATCTTCACTGCAGGTTTTAGAAGGCTGACATTACAGTTACAGAACAGAACTGAAGGGGATACCTGTATATGATGCTCTTTTATACACATGCTGACACAGCTCCAAGAGATCTGAAATGTCTGCGAGATGCTTTGGTCAAAATACATCAACATTAAATTATTTCAGCACCATTTTCAACCCATTTAAAGGCTTTATTGGAATGGCGTGTTTCACTGCATGTTTCTATAAAACTGGAGTCCACAGATGCGTCGGCGCACCCGAATAACATGGCCACTTTAGGACGGTGTAGCAGCAAGACGCAGCCTCACAGCATCACCGTTTCCATTCGTGCTGACAGTGCAGATTCCAAACTCTCTCCCAATTTTTTAAATGGTGTTGCTAGGGTAAGGAAAACCATAGTTATGATAAATAATTCCCGTCATATTTTTCTGAATATTTTCATCATGCTTGGTGTGTGTCTGGTACAGGAACAAATGGTCAAAATTAAAAGTTGAACCAAAAGTGCTGATACAAAATGCTCTCCCAGTGTTTTCATGTTGATAGACCATGTAAACATGGAGATATGTGACATGGTACAGATCCAGAAAGCAGACACAACTCAGGAAACTCAGTTAACCTTTTATTAATAACAGTGTGAGTGTGTGGATGTGTGTGTGGAAGTCTGTAGTGAGTGTAGTGCGTTGTAGAATCAGCTTGGGGCAAGCAGAGCACCGTGCAACCTGGCAACCCTAGGGACAGAGCAGAGAGAATGTTAGAAGTTATCTTGACAGGGGGAATGCCAGATAGAACCGTCCTTACTTTCTGCTGAGTTGGAGAAGTGCATAGGTTAGCACCACGGCCCAGGCCAGGAGGACAATGCCTGTCGCCCGTTGGAGATGTAGCAGGCAGGTGAACGAGGCAGGGGAGTCCGCCGCCAGCAGGACACCGCCTGTGCACAGGGGTAAAGGTTGGGTGAGAGGAAAAGTTCAGGCTTACTTGACTGCCGTATGGTTTGGAGACCCTTGGCGAGTTGAAGCGCTGGAGGAAGATGAGGCTGGAAGCTCAGTGTGGAAATTGGCAAGTTCAGTTTCTGTAGGATGGGAGCAGACAACTCCGCGCTGATCCCTGGGTCTCACAGAATATATAGGCAGAGCCAAATGGTAGACAGGTGTGTGCGCAGGTGCGCCTAATTGGTGGCCATGACAGTACTCCCCCCCCCCAACGACACGCCTCTCGGCGGTTGATCCATCCTACCTGGGTGCGCCCGGTGGAAGTCCCTGATGAGCTGCTTGTCCAGCACAAAGGAAGGGCGCACCCAGGACCTCCACTCCGGTCCATAGCCCTCCCAATCCACCAGGTACTGTAGACGCAACCCCGGCGACGGACGTCCAGAATGGCGTTGACCTTCCAAGCCGGGTTGCCGTCGATCATCATCAGTGGTGGTGGGTCCCTGGTAGGAGGACACAAAGGGCTGGAGCAGACAGGCTTGACCTGGGAGACGTGAAAAGAAGGACAGATGCGGGGGGGGAAAGCTAGCTGCACACACACTGGGTTAATTACTTGTGTGATGGGAAAGGGTCCGATGAACCTCTGAGACAACTTCCTCCTCTCACCCTTCAAGTCAATGTGTTTAGTAGATAGCCATACCTGTTGGCCCACCTGGTAGGCGGGAGCTGGAGCCCTGTGACGGTTGGCCACTGCCGTGTTGCGCTCAGCTGTGCGTTGCAGAGCCTCCCGGGTAGTCTTCCAGATCCGACAACACCGCTGCAGGTAGGCACGAACAGAAGGAACTGCGATGTCCCCCTCCTCCTCCGGGAACAGCGGGGGGTTGTATCCCAACGAGGCCTGGAAAGGAGACATGCCTATGGCTGAAGAGATGGTGGTGTTGTAAGCATACTCAATCCAGGGAAGATGGGAGCTCCAAGATGAGGGATTCCTGGTGGTGACACACCGCAGCGCGGCCTCCAACTCCTGGTTTGCTCGTTCACACTGCCCATTGGTCTGAGGATGATAGCCCGAAGATAGGCTCACCGTGACCCCAAGGCACTGCAAAACGCCCTCCAGACTTGGGACACGAACTGGGGACCCCGGTCCGAGACGATGTCCAAGGGGATGCAATGAAGACGAACCACATGCTGGACTAGGAGGTCTGACATCTCCTTGGCCGTGGGCAGCCCCTGCATGGGGACGAAATGAGCAGCCTTGGAGAATCTGTCAACCAGAGTTAGAATTACCGTGTTATGGTTGGATGATGGGAGACCGGTGATGAAATCCAGAACCACGTGGGACCATGGCCTGCCGGGGATGGGGAGGGGACGGAGTAATCCAGCTGGAGGGGCAGAAGACGTCTTCCCGGTGGCACACTGAGAACAGGCCCGGATGCACTCCCTGACGTCCCTCTGCAGCGAAGGCCACCAAAATGTTCTCTGGATCAGCTCCACTGTGCTTCCCTGCCCTGGGTGACATGAGAACTTGGACGAATGACCCCAATGAATAACTTCCCCCCGGACGGCTGATGGGACAAACAGTCTATCCGCTGGCTCCCCACCTGGGTCAGGCTCGTCCTTCAGAGCCTTCAATACCTTGTTCTTAATACCCCAGGAGATGGCACCCACAACACACGAAGGAGGTAGAATAGGGTGTTCAGGCTTCTCCGTCGTCTCCAAGGTAAACTGGCGGGACAAGGCATCTAGCTTCGTGTTCTTTGACCCGGGACGATAGGTGATGGTAAAATCAAACCTCCCAAAAAACAAGGACCAGCGGGCCTGGCGGGAGTTCAGACGCTTGGCCGTCCGGAGGTACTCCAAGTTCTTGTGGTCCGTCCATACAATGAACGGCTGAGAGGCCCCCTCCAGCCAATGACGGCACTCCTCCAAGGGGAGTTTGACGGCCAACAGTTCCCTGTCCCCGATGTCATAATTGCGTTCAGCTGGAGATAGGCACCAGGAGAAGAACGCACAGGGTCAGATTTTGCCATCCGCCGGAGACCTCTGGGACAGGACTGCTCCCACCCCCGAGTCTGAAGCATCCACTTCCACCAAGCACTGGAGAGAGGGGTCTACCTGCATCAGGATGGGAGAAGAGGAAAACCTGGACTTCAGCAAAGGCCGCCGCCGCCTCCTCGGACCACCGGAAGGGAACCTTGGGAGAGGTCAGGCTGGTCAGGGGGAGAGCAATCCGACTGTAATTCTGGATGAAGCGACGGTAAAAGTTGGCAAAGCCCAGAAACTATTGGAGGTGCTTTCTGGAAGATGGGGTAGGCCACTCAACCACCGCTTTGATCTTACCTGGGTCGGGGAGGATCTCATTATGAGAGATAATGAAGCCCAGGAATGAAGTCCGGTTGACATGAAACCCACACTTCTCCGCCTTCACAAAGAGTTTGTTCTCCAACAACCACGGCAGTACCTGCTTCACGTGCACACGATGCTCCTCCAGGGACTGCGAAAAGATCAGGATGTCGTCCAGATAAACAAACACGAACATGCCCAAGAAGTCCCTCAATACATCATTAATCAGCCTCTGGAAGACGGCAGGGGTGCTGGTGAGTCCGAATGGCATCACAAGATACTCAAAGTGTCCACTCGGAGTCCGGAACGCCGTCTTCCATTCATCGCCCTCCCGGATCCGCACCAGATGATATGCATTGCGCAGGTCCAATTTGGAAAACCAGGAGGCGCCTTGGAGGGAATCAAAGGCTGAATTAATGAGAGGTAAAGTGTACTTATCTTTGACAGTTATGTTGTTTAACTCCCTGAAGTCTATACAGGGTCTCAGTGAGCCATCCTTCTTGCCGACGAAGAAAAAGCCTGCCCCCACTGCTGACGACAATGGACGGATTATGCCTGAGCTCAACAACTCCTTGATGTAAGTCTCCATCGCTTCTCGCTCCGGGGTAGACAGGTTGTAAAGCCTACTGGATGGTAAAGGAGTTCCAGCGCGGAGATTAATGGCACAATCATAAGGGCGGTGGGGGGGGGGGGGGAGTGAAAGGGTTTGCGACTTACTGAAGGTGGCCCCCAAGTCATGGTATTTGGGAGGGACCTTATCCAAATCAGGAGGGGCAGGGATTGGGGCACTCAGTGGCATGGAAGGCGAGCATGCAGCGGATTGAAGGCAGGCACTCGGACAAAATGAACTTCAGGCAAGGACACTACCAGACCACCAGTCTATGGAGGGGTTGTGCAGGCGAAGCCAGGGATAGCCGAGGATAACTGGGGATGAAGAGGTCGGCAGAACATATAACCTCAGCTCCTCCCGATGATTGCCCGATGTAATAATGGACACTGGAGCGGTCCCGTGGGAAACTGTAGCAAAAGGGGCTTTACAGAGGGTGATCAGTCTCAAGGGGGTTTCCAATAACTGAACCGGGAGCCCCAACCGGGTTGCCAGTTCCCCAGAGATGAAGCTCTGCTCGGCCCCGGAGTCAATGAGTGCCTGTGTTGTGAATTCCTTGTGTTTGATACAGAAACGAATGGGAATCAGAAAGCTAGAAAGGGGTTTTAACTGAGGCACGTCCGTGAGTCCCCCTACTGCGACCCATGGACTCCCCCTTTTGGCCGTACGGGGCATACCTCAAGCTTGTGCTCCTCGCTCCCAAAGTAAACACATAAGCCTAGTTCCCGCCGTCGCTGTCTTTCAGCAGCAGACAGCTTCGTTCGACCTGTCACCATAGGCTCTGGCTCATCCGGGAAATCTACTGCAGGTAAAGCCAATGGGGGGGCTATAGGGAACGGTGAGACTGACTACTCGAGTGACCAGAAGTCCTACGCTCAGCTGCCCACTTCCTCAGTCTGTTGTCAAGGCTGATGGCAAGCGAGATTAGCTCGGTCAAGCTGGAGGGTTTTTCTAAAGGAGCTAACTCATCCCGCAGGCTAGGACAGAGGCTTCTAATGAAGATGCTACACAATGAGGCATCCTCTACGACCCGGAAGTCTACAGTGTAATTGGCAACAGCTCTCGCCCCGTTTTAAATTTAACAACCGGGAGGTAAGCACACTATCACAGTCGGAATGGTCAAACACCTCCTTGAACTCCTTAACAAACTGTGTGTAAGAGAGCGAAGCGTAGTCAACCCTAGCCATAACGGCGTAGGCCCAAGCCAAAGCTCGCCCCTCCAGCAAATTCACCACATAGCCTATACGACTATGGTCAGAAGAGAAATCCCCTGGCACCCGCTGAAATACAATATCGCACTGCAGCAAAAAAACCCAAGCTTCACCTAATTTACCGCCAAAACAGGTGGGAGTTGGTATGGGAGTAAGGCGGAGCGGGAAGCCTGATGTAGCCTGGCTACTGACAGTGCTAACAGGTGCAGGAGAGCTAGCGGGAGCTGAAGGGAAGGTCTGTGGGTTAGCTAGGCGGTCCAACCGGTCAGTAACTTGAGCTAGCTGTATGAGTATAATTTGCTGCTGGTAGGCTAACTGGTCCACCCAAGTTTATAAGTTGTTTACCTTGCGCGCAAGTGCGCTGTCTGCTGGGTCACTCTGGCGGAGTTGTACTGGCATGGTACAGACCCAGAAAGCAGACACAACTCAGGAAACTCAGTTAACCTTTTATTAATAACAGTGTGAGTGTGTGGATGCATGTGTGGAAGTCTGTAGTGAGTGTAGTGCATTGTAGAATCAGCTTGGGGCGAGCAGAGCACCGTGCAACCTGGCAACCCTAGGGACAGAGCAGAGAGAATGTTAGAAGTTATCTTGACAGGGGGAATGCCAGATAGAACTGTCCTTACTTTCTGCTGAGTTGGAGAAGTGCATAGGTTAGCACCACGGCCCAGGCCAGGAGGACAATGCCAGTCGCCCGTTGGAGATGTAGCAGGCAGGTGAACAAGGCGGGGGAGTCCGCCGCCAGGAGGACACTGCCTGTGCACAGGGGTTAAGGTTGGGTGAGAGGAAAAGTTCAGGCTTACTTGACTGCCGTATGGTTTGGAGACCCTTGGCGAGTTGAAGCGCTGGAGGAATATGAGGCTGGAAGCTCAGTGTGGAGATTGCCGAGTTCAGTTTCCGTAGGATGGAAGCAGACGACTCCGCGCTGATCCCTGGGTCTCACAGAATACATAGGCGGAGCCAAATGGTAGACAGGTATGTGCGCTGGTGCACCTAATTGGTGGCCATGACAATATGATGGTTTTAATTTTATATTTATCTGTGCGTGAAGGCAGGATGCAGGCATTGCATTTCTTTCTATATATTTATCATTTGTTTGGTCATTTTACAAAATGGAAAAAAGTGGTCACATCAACTGATAATATTCTACATGATGATGTCTGACTTGATGCTCAGGTGGATGGGTTGTGGTGACCCACCACAATCTACTTGGACAGTCAATCTTCACCCTCAGCTAGGCGGCTGGAAGCAGAACAATTTGCATACGGACAGAGAGTCCCTAGGGGGATAACCACAGCAATGACTATTGTTATACATCTCCGGAGTAAGGAGAGGAATTCCGGTGCCAGCTAATCACGCGATTGATATGTATTGACTGATATGTATATCAATATGTAAATATGCCATGCATTCTCTCTTGTCTGTATAAAAGAGCTGACTTTACATGCCTCAAGAGCGCACTCACAGCACACACACACACACACACACACACACACACACACACACACACACACACACACACACAGCACAGCACTACTGTGTGTCTCATGATGATGGAGGAATAAAACTCTTAAACCTTCAGCTCGCCGTGTCTCGCCTGAACTTATTTTGTTCCTCCACACTGGTGACCCTTGACGAAGAATGGAACACGAGACGAACACCCCGGAGACGACCCAGATGGAAAGCCTCAACACGTGTCATGGTGCACTCCTTGCCTGATCTCTTACCTCCACACTGGTGACCTGACGAGGGAGAATGACCATCTGCTTCCTCTCACCGTGCTGTGGATCCCAGAGGACCAGAGATCGCCTACATCCTTTGCACCCACACGGGAGAGCGCACGCCTTGTCCTCTCTTCACAATGGCGACCTCCAGGGCCGGACGGAGAGCGCAGCGCTGGGACCGAGACGCACGAGGATTGGTGACACGAGCAATGCACAGAAAAAGCCTGAACGGGGACAATCATCGACGCCGACTGCGCTGATTTACACCGAGCTCCCAAACTCTGACTAAACTCCGGACAGCGGACCTCCCGTGCACAGAAGCCCTGCACGCACTCTGCAGAATTACGAGGACAGCACAACTGCCAGCTATGTGGTCACTGCGCCAGGCGCGCGCCACGCACTAGGGACAAACCGGTTCTACAGACTGATACATCGTCCTCCATCGCTGCACATGCCCAAGAAAAACAGCCGATCGCCACCCTCAGAACCTTCAGGGCTGCTCGCGCACCTGGAGCAGACGTGCAGCCCGCACACAGGACTTTTGTATGGGTTTCTCAGCCGTGGTACACAATGGGAATTTAGCCGATTGCTTTCCCCGATGACTTTAGGACTGTTTCCCACACCTAAAGCCAAACTGCCGAGTCCCTGACACAGCTTCAGTTTGTCACAGCAGGGAATTTGGCAGCTCGCCTTCCCCACACCCTCGCTGGATCGAGCCGCGAGAGAAGTCAGAGATATAATTTTTTTTTCACAGCCGCTGTGGATCTCCGCCACGTTTAACGGGAAAGTCCCTCACCACTGTGGATCCACACGCAATTTTTGCGCGGCCCAGACACCTTTGACGTCCCGGGCCGGCACTCGCTTACTCCCACCCCCTCCCCCTCCTCCTGCACAGAGCTTTTCCCGCACCTCACTCCCTAAGCCGGCCGATCGCTGTCTGGTTCCATTACGCACGAAACACACCGGCCCGTGCGCCCACGATCCACGGCTGTTCAACGTGCTGGGACTCGGAGCGGAGCACACTGCCCTTTCCACCCCTCCCCCGTCCCCCCCATGGACTGACAAGCCCTCCGACAGTTCTACCGGAGCTGGAGCCCAAACGACGGGGGGGGGGGGGGTGTCACAACCCTGCTGAGTGCTCTGGGGGGGCCCTGTGGTGACCCACCACAATCTACTTGGACATTCAATCTTCACACTCAGCTAGGTGGCTGGAAGAAGAACAATTTGCATACGGACAGAGAGCCCTAGGGGGACAACCAGAACAATGACTATTGTTATACATCCCCGGAGTAAGGAGAGGAATTCCGGCGCCAGTTAATCACACGATTGATATGTATTGACTGATATGTATATCGATATGTAAATGTGCCATGCATTCTCTCGTCTGTATAAAAAAGCTGACTTTACATGCCTGAAGAGCGCACTCACAGCACACACACACACAGCACAGCGCTACTGTGTGTCTCATGATGATGGAGGAATAAAACTCTTAAACCTTCAGCTCGCCATGTCTCGCCTGAACTTATTTTGTTCCTCCACAGGGTGTCCCCACCACCAGAAATATTTGCTGAATTTTAACATGACTTTTTGAAATTTACAATATATACTGTATTTGCATTCCGAGTGATACAGTTGGTGCGTTAGACATGTTTGTGGTTTTCACTGTAAAAATCCAACTTTTTTCAACTCATGTTTTTATATTTTTTGGCATTTTTTGGTCCAATATGTCAAAACAGTATGTGAAAAAAAAAAATGTTTGATTGATAGAGACCATTTTTTCTGAACAAGGTAACAAAAAAACCCAAAAACAAAACAAAAAATTTAAATGCAGACAAAAAACGAACAGGATTGAAGTCAAAAGCTTATCTTGTCCGGTCCCATCATTAACTAATTAATATACCTACCCATATACTGTATGCCTGCTTGCTCATATACACATACATACAGTCATGTGAAAAAAATTAGGACACCACATTCAGTTCTTTATTAATAAATGTTGACATATCTATGTGTAACCTTGTTTTTGTTTTTATTTGCATTTTTTAACATTTATTTTAGCCATTTTAAGTGGAAATGAATGTGGGGGTGTCCTTAAAAAGATGGGGGGGTGTCCTAATTTATTCCTCACTATTTGTTTATAATTACATTTTACAGAAAATTTGAAAAAAGTCTTTAATTATCTTTAACTGTTCAGTTGTATTACATGAATCTCCCAGTATCTTTAACACTGATATTAAATATCCATATGTCCAAATATGTTAAAAAACACACAGACATACAGGATGTCCTAATTTTTTCACATGACTGTACATTGCCATAACAACAAATGGAAACTTAATGAACAAGGATGTGAAAAAACAAATCTCTACATGCATTTCAAAATCTTATTATTCATTAAAATAATAGAAATTCAAAAATGAAAACACAAGTAAACAACCTCCCACTGATCATACAATCCACTAGTGACTCTCAACGACTTTCACCCAACCAACCCTAGTGATTAACAGAACCATCTTCCTCCTTGCATTTATCTAATTTCTCATTTTTGTATTTTTTTAAAAACTCAAAATGTTTGAACATTTGTTTTAAATCCATATTTAATCCATCCCATAATTTAACCCCATAGATCGAAACACAAAAGCTTCTCCTAGTTGTTCGTACACCCACTGTCTTTAAAAGTAATCCCTTTAAAAGTCGTTTGCTTGGTGAGTCACAGCTGAGCCTGACATCCTTGTACACCAGACAGGTACAGAGGATGGCTACCTCCATTTTAAATGATGACTCCCATCCTTTGCACTGCCACTTTCAGCTCCTTCCCTCAGGACGGAGGTTTGCTGTCCCAAAAAGTAAAACCCAGCGCTACAAAAACAGCTTTGGTCCTGCTGCTGTCAAAGAGCTGAACAAGTTGTAACAATATATTGCACATAATTTAGTTACCTATTTATTAACTCCATTTTATATTTACTTATTTATGTAGGATTTTTATTTGGGTTCTAAATCTTTTATTGGGTTTTAGACCTATGAGTCTTTAACCTCTTTGACTAGTCTTTAACTTTTTAATATGACCCTTCTCTCTTATCTCTGGTTTTTCTCTCATCTCTTTGTCTTTATATCCTGATTGATGGAGCCTTGAGTACTTTTATCGTGTTTATAGTCAGCTTCATGTGTGCCTGTGTTTGTGTTTATGTTGAATGTAATTGTGGTTTGTAAATATGGATGTCACCAGACTGCAAAACAAATCTACCTACGGGTACAAATAAAGTAACCTGAACCTGAACCCCCCCTTAAACGATAACCCTTTTGTCTTTCAACGAACATGTTTTGGATGTTAACTGGCTGTAAATTGTTCCTTCCTTTGTACATTATTATGACCGTTTTATATTCCTCCAGATCAAAGAATTTCAAACTTTTAGACTATAAAATCTGTAAATTCACACGTGAGATTGTGCTGAAAAAAAGACACCAAACAAGGCAGGCAAACAGTTTTTGATGTGAAATATAAGGGTAAAATCAAAAGTAGTCAAAAACAGCCAATTATACCTGGACTCCAGCCCACCGCCACTCTGTCACCTTGACAGGTTTGGTTGAGTCGGCGCAGGTGCCAATTTGAGGCTAATAGCTGGTTAGCTGCTAGCTCTGGAAAGACTAAGCTAACTAACTAAACATTGAATTTGTTTATGTGAAAGCCCAAATGAATCATTGTCAGAGACAGTGGTGTGTGGTGTGAGCAGGTTGAAACGATGTGGCCGATCCCTGAAAGAATGAATGGCTAACTCTGTTAACGCTACACGGTTTATCTATCACCCTCTCTCTACCCAGGCAATCTCTAAGCCCAACCTCAGCCATTTAGCCATGATGCTAACTGTCTGATGTGCCAGCCTGTTATGTCCAAAATATAACAATAAATCAGAAGGACATATGATTTACAGTATTATTGACTGTGGACGAATTAACCAGTTGGGAATGTAGATATCTAGTGAGGTTAGATACAACATAGAGAAAAGAACTTTGAGACCCGAATGATCTGACAGCTAACCCAGCACTTCTCCAACACTAGTCCATCCATTAGCTTGTTCCCTCCAAGGTGAGCTTTGAGGCGGTAGAAAGCCACAACTTAGGCCAGCTAGCATTTTGGCTGACCTATTGCATCCAAGATACAACAAAATAGGGGAGGATGACACAAGATACATTGACTGTACATATAAATAAAACAATATAAATAACAATATAAACTGTGATTGCCAAGATAACGTGGTAGCAGGCTAGCAGCCTGTCAAAGGGTGGTATCATTCCAGTGAGCTCCAGTTCTCAAATTACACCTGGAGCAAAATCAAAGTTGCTCATTAAAGCTACGGTCACAAATACCCTTACGAACAGCTGTGAATACCGTATGAACAATTTTTGGACCATTTTGTAGGAGAATCCAGTGTCTGTAGACCATTCCGTAAGTTTGTGGCCAGGTTGATGGTCTTGTACAAGATTTCTACGAACACCCCATGAAAATCCCTCAGCGTGGGGGGGGGGGGCGTAAGAACACCATAGAAAGGACATAAGAACTATGCAAGATGTTGGCCATAAGTATGACTCAAGAACACCTTAAGTTGCTTTTGAAAACACCTTAAGTTGTTCTTGAGGGCAACTTACAGCAGCCGTTGAAAACGGTGTATGAATCCCTGTTCATAGGAGATTCATACAGCGTGTGTAAGACACTCATAAGCATGTCCTTCGTGTGACATTTTTGCCAACAAAATGTGCTGAAAGCCGTAAGATCTTCCTATCAATGACTTGAGAGTGCTATGAGTTGCACAAAAATTTTCACAAGATGACAGCAAGTATGCCATAGGGAGATCCCAAAGCATCCTTATGCAGAACATAAGAATACTAGGACCATTGTATGACAGAAAAGCACCTCATTTCTCCAGAATACCTCAATACTCTTTGAATCTTACCTATCTGACAGGAGTTTTACTGTTCAATGGGGAGAATATCCTTCAGCTGTTTCCCAGCTGAACTGTGGGGTCCCACAGGGCTCAGTTTTGGGCCCTCTCCTTTTTTCATTGTATATGCTGCCTTTGGGTTTTATTTTTAGAAAGCACAATATTTCCTTTCACTGTTTTGCGGATGATGTTCAAATTTACCCACCTCCTAAAACAGCTGCACATCCATTCAGGTTTTATTGGACTGTCTCAGGGACATTCTGTCATGATCTGGACATCTTGTCCATGCTTTCTGTTTTTTGAACCATTTGCACAATTATTATCTTTATGTTATCATTTACATTATTTAAGTTCCCTGTGTCCAGTGCCCCTCATGGATCGTCACTTTATAGTGGTGGTGAGTTTGCATGCCCGAGTGATCCCAGGAGCTATATTGTCTGGGGCAATTTACCTGGTAGGGTCACCCAAGAAAAACTGGTCCTGGGTGAAGGGCCAGACTAAGAATGATCCAACAGACTCTCATGATGAATGCTCGAACAAGGATTCAGTGTACCCCACCCAATATGGGGTTACTGGGGCCCCACCCTGGAGCCAGGCCTGGAGGAGGGGCTCGATGGCTAGCGCCTGGTGGCCGGGTTTCTGCCCATGGGACCTGGCTGGGCTCAGCCTGAAGCAGTTACATGGGTCCACCCTCCAGTGGGCTCACCACCTGCAGGAGGGACCATGGGGGTCCAGTGCTATGTGGATCAGGTGGCGGTCGAAGGAAGAGGCCTTGGCGGTCTGATCCCAGGCTTCCTAAACTGGCTTTTGGGATGTGGAATGTCACCTCTCTGGTGGGGAAGGAGCCTGAGCTTGTGCATGAGGTTGAGAGATACTGGCTAGATATAGTCTGCCTCACTGCAACACAAAGCTCTGCTTCTAGAATCAGTCTTCTGGAGAGGGGCTGGAGCTTGGCCTACTCTGGAGTTGCTCCATGAGAGAGGCAACGAGCAAGGGTGGGTATTTTTGTATCCCCCCACCTTGCTGCCTCTATATTGGAGTTTTCCCCGGTGGATGAAAGGGTTGTTTCCCTGCGCCTTTGGGTTGGGAAATGGGTCTGACCATCATTTGTGCCTATGCACCAAATAATGGTTCAGAGTACCCACGCCTTTTGGAGTCTCTTACTGAGGTGCTGGAGGGTGCTCCTCTTGGAGACTTCATTGTCCTACTGGGGGCCTTCAATGCACACGTGGGCAACAACAGTGAAACCTGGAGGGGGGTGATTGGGAAGAATGGCCTGCTCAATATGAACCCGAGTGGTATTCACTTATTGGACTTCTGTGCTAACCACAGTTTGTCCATAACAAACACCATGTTCAAGCATAAGGGTACCCATATGTGCCCCTGGCACCAGGACAACCTAGGTCACAGGTTGATGATTGATTTTGTTATCGTGTCATCAGACCTGCGACTGTATGTCTTGGACACTTGAGTAAAGAGCGGTGCAGAGCTGTCAATTGATCACCATCTGGTGGTGAGTTAGATCCGATGGCAGGGGAGAATGACATTCAGACCTGGTAGACCCAAATGTATAATGATGATGTGCTGAGAACGTCTGGCTCTGTCCGGGAGGTCTTCAACTCCCACCTCCAGAAGAATTTCGACTACATTCTGAGGGAGTCTGGACTCATGGAGTCTGAATGGGCCATGTTCTCCACCTCCATTGCTGAAGCGGCTGCCCAGAGCTGTGGCCACAAGGACATCAGGGCATCTCGTGGTAGCAACCCCCAAACCAAGTGGTGGACACCAGTGGTGAGGTGGGCTATTAAGCTGAAGAAGGGGTCCTATCAAGCTTGGTTGGCTTGTGGACTTCCAAAGTAGCTGAAGTGTACCGGCAGGCCAAGCGGAGTGCAGCTCGGGTGGTTGCTGAAGCAAAAACTCAGGTATGAGAGGAATTTGGTGAGGCCATGGAACAAGACTTTTGGTCTGCCTCGAAGAGATTCTGGCAAACTGTCTGGCGGCTCAGAAGGGGGAGGCAGCTCTCTGTCCACACTGTGTATGGTGTGGATGGGGCGCTGCTGACCTCAACTGGGGATATCGTCGGGCGGTGGAAGAAATACTTCGAGGATCTCCTCAATCCCACTGACAAGTCTTCCACAGAAGAAGCAGGGCTTTTGGATGAGGGGGATGACTCAGCCATCACAGGGCCTGAGGTTGCCAAGGTGGTTAAAAAGCTCCTTGGTGGCTGGGCCCCAGGGGTAGATGAGATTCGCCCTGAGTACCTCAAGGGCCTGGATCTTGTAGGGCTGCAATGGTTGACACACCTCTGCAACATTGCGCAGAGGTCAGGGACAGTGCCTTTGGCATAGCAAACCAGGGTGGTGGTTCCTCTCTTCAAGAAAGGGGACTAGAGGGTGTGCTCCAACTTAAGAGTCATCACACTCCTCAGCCTCCCTGGGAAGGTCGATGGTCGAACCTCAGATTCAGGAGGAGCAATGTGGTTTTCGTCCTGGCCATGGCACATCGGACCAACTCTTTACCCTCTCGAGAATCCTCGAGGGTTCGTGGGAGTTTGCCCATCCAGTTTACTTGTGTTTAGTGGACTTGGAGAAGGCATTTGACTGCGTCCCTCATGGTTTTTGTGGGGGGTGCTTTGGGAGAATGGGGTGTCAAGCTTGTTGTTACAAACTATCTGGTCTCTATATGACCGTTGTGAGAGTTTGGTTTATATTGCCAACACATGGTCAAACTCATTCCCAGTGAGAGTTGAACTCCGCCAGGGCTGCCCTTTGTCACCAATCCTGTTCACAGTTTTTATGGACAGGATTTCTCAGCACAGCTAGGGAACGGATGGTGTCATGCTTGGTGACCACATGATTTCATCTCTATTGTATGCAGATGATGTTGTTCTGTTGGCTTCATCTGTGGTGCACATATGTGGGTTTCATATGCTTCACATGTATATTGCTGTATGCTTATTGTGTGCTTCACGTCTCAGAGGAACAAAAGGACTGGACCTCCTAGGGGTAACAGGAGGATGTGAAATCTGGCCTTTTGTATGAAAAGAGATGGCCTTGAGGGATTTCCTGACCACCAGGACTTTAGGTGGAGTCGAGAAGGCCTGGAGGGGGATGCATTGTGATTTGGGATTAAAAGACAATGTGACTGTGAGCTTTGATGTCCTGAGGTATAAAAGGGGCAGATGTTGGGGGATTCACCCTCTTTCACTGTTTTTGGATGATGTTGGAGAATGTGAATAAACTTGACGTGTGAAATAAACTCAGCCTCGTCCTTCCACATTCTCTACACTGGTGACCCTAAGACGTATCATGAGCGGACAAGATTCCCCCGAGCCGAGCTTGTCAGGATCCAGCCAGGCGAACGCAGCCACAGTCAAGCTACCAGACTTCTGGCAAGATAACCCGTGCTCCTGGTTCCACCTGGCCAAAGCACAGTTCGCCCTCCGGGGGATAACGGCAGATGACACGAAATTTACCACGTCATTGCCAAGCTCGACAACCGCACGGCTCGACATGTGCAGAGCCTGTTGGAGCGCCCACCGGCCGACGACAAATACGGCGGGTTGAAGGCTGCGCTCATCCGGCGTTTCACTCCCTCAGTCCAGGAGAGAGCTGAGAGGCTCCTGGCTCTGAACGACTTGGGAGATAGCACGCCCGTCGACCTGATGGAGGACATGCTGAGGCTGAGGGGCTCAGACGACGCCGACTTCCTTTTCACCCACATTTTCCTGAGAACCCTACCGTCGGCCAAGAGAGCTACCCTGGCCGGTTCTCCGTTGTTGACCCAGCGGGACTTCCGCGCGCTGGCCCAGGAGGCACAGCGGATTCTCAACGCCAGCAGACAGCGCGCGGCCACCGCAGCAGCGATGGAACTCAGCGCGACGGCCGGAGATGGCAGGGGGGCAGAGGCGGCGGTAGCAGACCCACCGACAATGGAGGCAGCGAGGGCCAAGGATCGCGGACGAGACGACCTCTGTTTCTACCATCGCCGTTTCGCAGAGAGGGCGCGCAAGTGTATACCACCGTGCCAGTTCAAGAGCTCGGGAAACGCCAAAGCCGGGGGTCGGTAGCAGCCGCGGCCCTCGGGGAAGAGAACAAGCTGCTCTACTTGACGGATGCGCGTTCGGGGAAGCAATTCCTCGTGGACACAGGCTCCCAAGTGAGTTTCATCATGCCTACCTATGCTGACCGGCTGGTGGGCCCCGGAAGTCACGGAGCATCAGCAGCGAACGGCTCGGGGATTAAGACCTTCGGTGAGAAGACTCTGCTTCTGTCCCTACACGGCCGTACATTTGAGTGGACTTTTGTTATAGCTGAAGTGAGCTTCAATATGTTAGGGGCTGATTTTCTGTGCTCACATGGTTTGTTGGTTGATCTTGCTAATAGGCGCCTGGTTAATGCACTCTCTTTTTATTCTATTCCCTGTGCAGTGACCCCACCCACAGCACAAGCCAACGTCGCAATGGCAAGCGGTAAGTTCCACACACTGCTCACTCAGTTCCCAGCACTCACGGTTCCCACATTTTAAGTAGCAGTCGCCAAACACGGGGTGGAGCATTTTATTACTACCACCGGACCGCCCGTTTTTGCAAAAGCTCGGCACTTGGATGCAGCTAAACCGACCATAGCGCGTGAGGAGTTCGCCAACCTGGAAAAGTTAGGCATCATCAGGCGTTCGAAGAGCCCATGGGCTTCCCCGCTGCACATGGTTCCTAAAGCTGACGGCTCGTGGCGACCTTGCGGTGATTTCCGCAGGATGAATAACGCTACAGCGCACGACCGCTACCCAATCCCGCATATCCAAGATTTTTCCGTCCATTTGCGGGGGCACGCGTTTTTTCTAAGATAGACTTAGTCCGCGGGTACCACCAAGTCCCAGTGCGCGCTGAGGATATACCCAAAACAGCGGTAATAACTCCGTTTGGCCTATTCGAGTTTTTGCGCATGCCGTTTGGGCTTAAAGGCGCGGTGCAGACATTCCAATGCATGATGGACGCGGTGTTGCGCGATCTCCCCTTTGTGTTCGTCTACCTGGACGACATATTGGTAGCCAGCACGTCCGAAGACAAACATGAAAATCACCTCATGGCAGTTTTCCGGAGGTTGGGAGAGCACGGGTTAATAATCAACCCAGCGAAGTGCCAGTTCGGGGTGACGCAGATTGATTTTTTGGGGCACAGCGTCTCTCCAGAAGGAGCGGTTCCTCTGCCCGACAAAGTGCGTGCAGTAACAAATTTTCCCCAACCACAAATGGTTAAAGCGTTACAGGAGTTTTTGGGAATGGTGAATTTTTATAACCGTTTCCTCCCCCGCGCAGCGCAGTTCATGCAACCGTTGTATGCCGCGCTAAAAAAACAAAAACCCACAAACAAAATCGAATGGTCTCCGGAACGAGAGCGAGCATTCTCGGAGGTCAAAACAGCCCTGGCAAACGCTGCGTTGTTGGCACATCCAGACCCAACGGCCCGCATACCACTCACTACTGACGCGTCAGATGTGGCTATAGGGGCGGTCGTGGAGCAGCATGTAGCCGGGGCTTGGCAGCCACTTGTCTTTTTCAGCAGGACCTTGCGCGATAGCGAGCGAAAATACAGCGCATTCGACAGGGAGTTGTTAGCTCTCCACTTGGCCATCTGCCACTTCCAGTTCTGGCTGGAGGGACTCCGTTTCACTGCGTTCGTCGACCACAAGCCACTGACTTTCGCGATGGCCAAGGTTTCGGAACCGTGGTCAGGCTGGCAGCAGAGGCAGCTGGCTGCAATCTCAGAGTTTACTACAGATATTCAGCATGTAGCGGGTAAACTAAATGTAGTGGCAGACTGTCTCTCGCGCGCCGTAGCGACTCCAGTCCACGTAGGAACAGATTATGCAGCCATGGCCGCAGAATAGGCTAGCGGCGCGGAAGTCCGCGCGGCCCCAGTCCGCGTAGGGATAGATTACGCAGCCATGGCCGCGGATCAAGTTAGCGACGCGGACGTGCGTGCGCTCCAGTCTGGACCAACAGGGTTAAGGCTGGAGAGCAGGGTGCTGCAAGATGGTATGCCCCCCCTAATCTGCGATGTCTCCACGGGACGACCGCGCCCGGTGGTGCCGACCGTGTGGCGCCACCGCGTTTTTTTTTTTTTTCAAATTTCTGTCCTACCATTTTGACCGCCACCGCGGTCAAAATGGTAGGACAGAAATTTGTATGGCCGAGCCTACGCAAGCAAGTTAGAGAGTGGGCGGCAGCCTGCTTGGCTTGTCAACGAGCCAAGGTACACAAACACACAAGAGGACCTTGGAGCCGTTTCACATCCTGGCTAAGAGGTTCGACCACGTTCACGTGGACCTCGCAGGCCCCCTTCCGCCGTCGCAGGGGTGCACACACCTTCTGACAATGGTAGACCGCACCACGCGCTGGCCTGAAGTGGTCCCACTGTCATCAACCACAGCCGAGGAGGTGGCGCGCGCGTTTTTAACAGCATGGGTAGCGCGCTTTGGAGTTCCGTCGGACATTACGTCCGACAGAGGTCCTCAATTTGTTTCCGAGCTTTGGTCAGCGATGGCCTGCAGCCTTGGGGTAATGATCCACTGTACTACCGCGTACAACCCGCAGGCTAATGGGTTATGCGAACGTTTCCATAGGTCATTGAAGGCGGCCCTCAGAGCGTCGTTTACGGATGCAAATTGGGTGGACAGGCTACCATGGGTTTTATTGGGGTTGCATGCTGCACCTAAAGAGGACTTAGAAGCCTCCCCAGCTGAGTTAGTTTTTGCGCAGCCACTTCGGCTGCCCGGGGAATTTCTCCCAGATAATCCAGCGCCAGAGTGCTCCCCGGCTCAGCGGTTACAGAATAGCACGGGCCCGAGCACACTACCTGGCCCCGTTCACCACAGTTTTCCGCGTGTTTTTGTGCCCAAGGCTTTAAAAAATGCGGAGTTTGTTTTTGTCAGACATGATGCCTATCGTTCACCTTTACGCCCACCTTATGATGGACCATATAGAGTGCTGGAAACAGGGGATAAGCATTTTTTGCTAGATTTGGGGGGCAGAAATGAAATGATTGGCATAAACAGGCTCAAACCCGCTTTTGTGGTAGCTGACGAAGTTGTGCAGTTGGCGAAGGCTCCTCGGCGCAGCAGACCCCCTAGAGAGCATTCCCCAGAACACCCACAGAGGTTGACTAACAGTTCTCACCCGCAGGCAGCAGCTCCACAGCAGGAAGACGCCACGGAGGTGGTACAGCCTGCTTACAGCAAATACGGAAGAAGGCTGAGACCCAAGCGGCACGTGGACTGATATGTAGTGATTTTATTATGACATGCAATCTGTGGTTATGTTGTTCCATCTTAGATGTTTGGGGGGGTCATGTAGTGCACATATGTGGGTTTCATATGCTTCACATGTATATTGCTGTATGCTTATTGTGTGCTTCACGTCTCAGAGGAACAAAAGGACTGGACCTCCTAGGGGTAACAGGAGGATGTGAAATCTGGTCTTTTGTGTGAAAAGAGATGGCCTTGAGGGATTTCCTGACCACCAGGACTTTAGGTGGAGTCGAGAAGGCCTGGAGGGGGATGCATTGTGATTTGGGATTAAAAGACAATGTGACTGTGAGCTTTGATGTCCTGAGGTATAAAAGGGGCAGATGTTGGGGGATTCACCCTCTTTCACTGTTTTTGGATGATGTTGGAGAATGTGAATAAACTTGACGTGTGAAATAAACTCAGCCTCGTCCTTCCACATTCTCTACACATCCAGCAATGACCTACAGGTTTTACTGGGATGGTTTGCCACCAAGTGTGAAGCGGCTGGGATGAGAATCAGCACCTCCAAGTCCGAGTCCATGGTCCTCAGCCGGAAAAAGGTGGATTGTGCTCTCCGTGTTGGGGACAAGCTCTTGCCCCAAGTGGAGAAGTTTAAGTATCTTGGGGTCTTATTTATGAGTGAGGGGAGAATGGAGAGAGATGGGCAGCATCTGGAGTGATGCGCACGTTGTACCGATCTGTTGTGGTGAAGAGGGAGCTAAGCTCTAAGGCAAAGCTGTCGATTTAAGATAAGATAAGATAAGCCTTTATTAGTCCCACAATGGGGAAATTCCAGGATTGCAACAGCACAGGGATAGCAACATTCAGAGCAACAATCAGAAGGCAAGAAAAAAAACAAGAGCAGCGAGTATACATATGTACATATAAACATAAATATATAGACACACAGTGCGGAGCACTGTAGCTAGATGGAATAAATATATGAAAATATAAACACCCACAGTGCGGAGCATTGTAGCTAGATGGAATAAATATGTGAATATATAAACACACACAGTGCGGAGTATTGTAGCTAGATGGAATAAATATGTAAATAAACACACAGTGCGGAGCATTGTAGCTAGATGGAATAAATATGTAAATATATAAACACACACTGTGTGGAGCATTGTAGCTATATGGAATAAATATGTAAATATATAAACACACAGTGTGGAGCATTGTCGCTAGATGGAATAAATATATAAATACACACATTGCGGAGCATTGTAGCTAGATGGAATGAAACAGCATAACCGTCTACTTAGTTATCCTACATGGTATGATTATGTACCCATACATATTGTCACCCTCCGTAGCTACCGGTCTTTTCCTAGTTGTATACCAGAGGGGACCATTGTGTAAGTCTATTGCGTCTTTTGCATTCAATACTATTAGGTTGTCACATCTTTTTGCTATCTCTGCGAGCAGCCCTGCTTAGGTTGTACAGTCTGACAGCCATAGGTAGGAAGGACCTGCGAAACCTCTCGGTTGTGCACCTAGGACGATGTAGTCTGCTGCTAAATGAGCTCCTTAGTACATTCAGTATGTCCTTCATAGGGTGGAACTCTGACTCCAGCAGAGATGACAGTTTAGCCACCATCCTTCTCTCTCCCATCTCCTCCACTGGGTCAAGGCGCTGCCCCAGGACAGAGCTAGCTTTCTTGATCAGTTTGTTCAGTCTCTTCCTATCGGCTGCTGTAATGCCACTGCCCCAGCAGACCACTCCAAAAGTGATGGCTGATGCCACCACCGTGTCGTAGAATGTCTTCAGCAGCGCCCCTTGTACACCAGAAGACCTGAGTCTCCTCAGTAGGAACAGCCTGCGCTGTCCCTTCTTGTAGAGTGCGTCAGTATTGTGTGACCAGTCTAGTTTATTGTTCAGATGAACACCCAGGTACTTGTAGGATGTCACCATCTCGATGTCTGTTCCCTGTATATTTACTGGTGCTGTGATTTATCGGTCAATCTACGTTCCTACCCTCACCTATGGTTACGAGCTTTGGGAAATGACCGAAAGAATGAGATCGCGGATACAAGCGGCTGAAATGAGCTTTCTCCGTAGGATTGCTGGACTCACCCTCAGAGACAGGGTGAGGAACTCAGTCATCCAATGGAGGCTCAGAGTAGAACCACTGCTCCTTCACATTGAAAGGAGCCAGTTGAGGTGGTTTGGGCATCTGATCAGGATGCCTCCTGGACGCCTCCCATTTGAGGTGTTTCAGGCATGTCTCACTGGGAGAAGACCTCGGGGCAGACCCAGGACTCGGTGAATCAGAATCAGAATCAGAATCAGGTTTATTGCCATTGTTCATGTAGTACACAAACTAGGAATTTGTCTCGGTACAATGCTGCAACATTAAACATGATAAGATAAGAGAAATAAACTATACATGTAATAAAGTGTAGGATAAGATTAAGTGATACTGGTCAACAGTTAAAATATATATTAGCCAGCAGCAGATACTGTGGAGAACTATATAGTGCAGTCGGTAATGCAGAAAGAAAACGGTGATGATTGACATGAGTCTGGTCATGAAGAGACTATGTCTCCCAGTTGGTCTGGGAATGCCTTGGTATCCTCTCTGAAGAGCTGGAGCAGGTGACTGGGGAGAGGGAAGTATGGGCTTCTCTGCTGGAACCGCTGTCTCTGCGACCCGGACCTCCAGAAAAGCGGTAGAAAATGGATGCATGGTGTCCAGCGCCAGCTGATACTTTTATATGTTTTCCCTGTGTTTCCCTATCTTAGCCTTGGTTGATCATTGTGTTTATTTTTCATTATCATATTTCTCATTATGTTTCGTAGTTTTGTTCCTGCGTGTATGCTTATTATCATTCTCTGGCTCCCCGGTGTCCATTATCTGCACAGCCCCGCTCATCCTGTCTCCCTCACCTGTAGCTGATCCTCTGTTATCTGTTGGCCCCTGATTAGTCCCACTTGTTTTGTGTTTAGCACTAACCAGTCCCCTTTATTAGCTGTCCTCTTCTGTTTCCTGGTGCTGGAACATTGTGTGTCTTTTGTCATGAGATGGGTTGCATCTCCAGCGTCCATTCCTCTTCATCATTTGGTTCAAACCAAGTTTATGTGTCATTTGACAGCTCAGCCTGCCTTCATGCCCTCATCATCTTTTGTTGTGGAATAAATCCTTGTTTGCTTTCCACCATACCCACCTTACTGTCACTTACTGTCTGCTGGAGGCAGCCCATGACAGAATGTCCCAGCCAAAAGACTCTGCGGGCACAAATATTTTCCATTCTGGAACAGGATGAGAGTTGGCGGTCTAAGCCATGGAGGAGTTTGTTTCTGATGCCCGGGCTTTTACATCTCTGGAGGCAGCTCTCAATTTTCCAGCCAGCGCAGCTGAGAGTTCTGAGGCGAACCCCAGCACACGCAGCCACACCAGACTATTTGGTCTGTTCCTCGCCAACTTCATCCTGCGAAGGACATTTTCTGAACTGGTGAGAGACTTTTTCTCTGTTTGTGAGCCTGTGCCGATGGTGAACCGTCCCCGGGCTCCCTCATCTTCTTCATGGAAGCCTGTGCCAACGATTGCGCATCCCCTGGATTCTACAACCTCTGCCCCTCGCCACTCGCCCATTCTGGCACCACGGAAGTTTGTGCCAATGGTGAAACGGACCCTGGCTTCCACAATTGAGCCTGTGCCGAAGATTAAGCATCCCCTGGCTCCTATAACTGCTGTCCCTTGCCACGCTCCAGTTCCAGCTCCTCGCCGCTACTCAGCAGCTCTTTGCCAGGCAGTCACTGCAGCCACTCAGAGTGATTCATCTGGTTCCACAGTGGCAGGTTCTACAGCAGCAGCAGCCTCAGCGACAGTGGAGCAGGGGGAAAGGCAAGTACTATTTTCTAATTTTTTAACATCTAATAGTGAGAAGTCTTGCCTTGTTCCCAATGAGGAGCCTTAGCAGCCGCCCTCACTTTTTGTTTTTGCTGCCACTTCCATTTGCCTGCCATCATCTGCCTCTCCCCTCTCCTCTCTCCAGAGCTTGTCATCTGATGATCCGTCAGTTGCCTCCATGTCATGTGCTTCTCCATCAGCTTCTCTGCTCCAGAGCTCCTCATCTGCTGCTCCATCAGCTTTTACGCTCCGGAGCTCCTCTGCTGCTGTTCCGCCAGCTCTTCAGCTCCTGAGCTCCTCTACTGCTGCCATGTCTTCTGCTGCTCAGCCTCGGATTGCCTCACCCGCAGCTGAGCTTCAGACCGCCTCATCCACTGCTCCTACAGTGTCTCCTGAGATCATCACGTCACCAGCAGCTTCGCCAGAGACCGTCATCCCAGCAGTGGTGGACTAGGAGTTAAGGCAAGTGCTTTTTCTCTTATTTTTAACATCCATTTTTTTAAAAGACTTGCCTTACTTCCGGTGGGGGGACCCAAATGCAGTTCCCATCTGCCTCTGGGTCCACTCCACCAGTTTCTGCTGTGGACAATTTTTGTGTGGACTCAACACCAATATGCATTTTTCCTCCCCGCCTGAGGTGGCTGCATCAGGGATGGAATTCCTTGATCCTGAGTGCGCCGCTTGCCAGCCTTCATCATCATCGTCCAGGCTCGCCGTTCGCCAGCCTTCATTGTCATCATCTGGGTTCACCAGTCGCCAGCCTTCATCATCATTGTCTGAGCTCACCGTTTACCAGCCTTCATCATCATTGTCTGGGCTCGCCGTTCACCAGCCTTCATCATCGCAGCAGTCCACTTCACCCTGGTCTTCAGAGCAGTCCGCTCCACCCTGGCCGTCAGAGCAGTCTGCTCCGCCCTGGCCGTCACAGCAGTCTGCTCCACCCTGACCATCATCGGAGCAGGTTGCTCCATCATCATTGTTTGAGGTCAGCGCTCCCCAGCTGCTGGCTTCTGAACTTAAAGCCCTGCAGCACCATGTTTTTCTGTCTGGTGGTCTATGGACTTGGGGAGGCCATCAGACTCACCATGTTCTGTGGTTTGGGGGTCCATGGACTCTGGACGACTCTCCGACCCATCCTGCTCATCTGTCTGGTGGCCCTTGGACTTTGGTAGGCCACCCGATGCACCATGTTTCTCCGAATGGTGGTCCATGGATTTTGACAAGCTACCAGATGTGCCATATTCCTCCTGTTGGTGGTCTTGGGACACCGGCCAACCACCTGATGAACTGTTTTTTGTTTTGTTATCATATTGAGTCTTTCCCTCCAGTCCTTGTCCTCCTCCACCCGCCCGATTTGCTGTTTCTTGTTTTTCTTTTTGGGGCGTGTGGAATCCGCTCTAAACCTCTTGCACTCTGGTGTACCGCGGACGGACACATCTCTGCGTCCTAGGGCGCACGAGGGTGCCCTAGAACGCACACTGTGCGTCCTAGTGCGCACTGAGAAAAAAACCCCAAAAACCTGCATTTCCGTTCTTCCACTACAAACACAGCCGCGAACAGAAAGCCAAAGGATTGGTTTAGATGTGATTGACCTCTCATTCGACGAATAAGAGCCTTGAATTGGGTTTCTGAAACCTTGAAGAACCAATGACTGAAAACCTAGCAAGAAGGACCCGCCTACCAACGGCTGCGAATACAGCGAGCCAATTGAAGCACAGTAGTTCGAAAGCGTGCCTCCCTTGCAAAATCTGTTTTGTGTAAGCCGCTGGGTGACACACACGCGTTCGCCAGTCTTTTTTCTTACTGCTGTTCTTATTTGTTTTGAAAAATCGTTCGGCAAAACCGCAATCATGGAAGCGCAAAACCGCAATAATGGAATTATGGTTTGACTGGGTCGCGTGACCAGAACCATGAGTCTGTAACAAGCGGACCAGCGTCATGTTCGTCTGACAATGAGGAAGAGAAGTTTGCCAGCGACACTGCTGTTGTGGACAGGTAAGTGTTATAAGCTAAATTATTCTTTATCCCTGAAAATTGTAATCAAAATGACTTTTGACCGATCGGTAAATTACAACTGTGCGTAGTAGACCATGGCGCACGGACTGGACACGGTTTGTGTGCTGCGTCCGGACCGTGAACGCCCTCCCCCCCGCTACTCTTCTGTAGCGGATTGCAGATATTATTGCAGATATTTTAGTACAACTGTGCATAGTAGACTGTGGCGCACAGTCCTCGCGGTCCGTCATGTAGCGATGGGCGATGTCCGTCCTCTGTAGCGGGGGGGGGGGGGGTGGGGTGGGGGTGGGAGTTGTTATCTTCTACATTACAGATATTTTAGTATAATTTTTAGTGCACTGTAGGTTATTTTTTCTTGTAAAAAAAAGCCACACATTTTTTTATGTGGCATGCTTCTTTGTGTGTGGGGACTTGTTTGTTCATTCATTCATTCATGAATGAATAAACAACCCCCCCCCCCCACACACACACACAGCCCTTCACCTTTCATTAGAGCCCAAGATCAAGCTTCTATATTGAATCATTCAAAAGTTGCAGACGTTTTACCAAACTGTGCCATTTGGCACAATTTGGCACAGTTCAAAAACGCCTGGGAACAACCTAAGAAAAAAGCTGTGTAATATATTCATTTTTTGTGGTATTGTTACAAAATTTTGACCTCAGCTGGATAACACTTGGTTCTACATTTCTGTTGCATTTTCCAGCCCGGATCTGACAGCTGTGTGTTATTTGCAAGCATTTGTATCCAAAAAAACACCCAGGCGAAATTTATTTTCTTCAAGTTCAGTATGTTTAGATGACTGTTATTCAGTGGCAGGAGCACTTAGAGAGATTATGACTGTTTTGCCAAAAAATTCAAAGTGTTTTCTTTTAAATGAGACCAACCCCATGAAGATGCTGCAAAGGGTTGAAGAACAGCTTTTGATTTACTTTGGGTACGTTATTTTTTGGCGTTTTTAGGGAAATTGACCAGCATGCAAGGGGTTAAGGGGCACTGTCATGATGTGGATCTTGTCCACGTGTTCTGTTGTTTTTTGAACCATTTGCACCATTATTATCTTTATGTTATCATTTATATTATTTAAGATCCCTGTGTCCAGTGCCAGCTGTTACTTTTGTGTTTTCCCTGTGTTTCCCTACCTTAACCTCGGTTGATCGTTGTGTTTATTTTTCATTATCATGTCTCTAATTATGTTTTCCAGTTTTGTTCCTGCATGCATGTTTATTATCATTCTCTAGCTTCCCGGTGTCCATTGTCTGCACAGCCCCGCCCATCCTGTCTCCCTCACCTGTAGCCGATCCTCTGTTATCTGTTGGCTCCTGATTAGTCTCACCTGTTTAGTGTTTGGCAATCGCCAGACCCCTTTGTTAGCGATCCTCTTCTGTTGCCTGGTGCTGGAACATTGTGCGTCATTTGTCATGAGACGGGTTGCACCTCCGGCACCTGTTCCTCTTCATCATTTAGTTCAAACCAAGTTTATGTGTCATTTGACAGCTAAGCCTGCCTTCATGTTCTCATCATTTTTGTTTGCGTTTCACCGTACCCACCTTAAGTATTCAAGCATTGTCTGCCGGTGGCAACCCATGACACATTCAGTCTTGGATGGAAGTTAATTTCCTGAGCCTGAATAAAAATAAAACCAAAACAATTTTATTTGGGCAACCAAGTGTTTTAGAGGGTTATGACAGTGCCATTGGCCTCCTCCAGTCACACTGTCATTTGTTTGTGAGAAACATTGGTATAATTTTTGATTGGGAGTTTAACAAACAAATTAGTTCAGAAGTCAAAAGCTGTTTCTTCCTACTTAGACTTTTCTCAAAGGTAAGGGCCTAACTCCCAAGTACTGACTTTAAAAGACTGATTCCTATTTTTATCAGTCCCTCCAGGATTTCGCGGGATGTTTTTATGATTGTTGCGGCCCAAAAAGCCTGAATTCCCGGGAGCTTTTTTTAAAAGGTGCGATGTTTTGAGAGTTTTTTTTTTTGCACTAAAAGTTGTGGGAAGAATTACAAATTTTAAAGCAGATTTTTTTTTTTTTTCCAGCTTACTACAGGGATATTCTATATAACAATACAAGAAAAGCACAGGACTGTCAAACACTTCCTATCCACCTTATTCCTGAGGGAGCTACTGTAGACGGTTTCGGCTGAAGTCATGTTAAATCAGTCAGCAAGAGTGGAGTAGTGGGGCCTTTAAAATAGCGTTTTTAAAAAATTTTCAAATTCGTTTTAATGTATAGTCCACATACGTGTTTTGCACTCAAGTGGCAGCTAATTTCTGCACTTGTAGTTTTTGTATTTTTTGAATGTTTTGGCATAGTTCTGGTAGTTGTTGCTGGTGTTCATGGTTGTGCCATAGACTATAAATGGAGGCTTCTCACCGGCAATGTGTAGATCATGCACTGAAAACTAACAAGGTCTGTTGGTGTAATCGGTGGTACAGACGCAAGAGCACCAGGTATGTTTTCACTTGTATGAATGTCACAGATCTGACGTTTATGTGTCATATATGTCACCAGATGCAAGGCTGCATGAAGTAAAATAATAAATAAAAAATAGTAAAAGTTTACTTCCTAAGGCTTAACGATTTAAGACAGATATCAAATAGTTTTTTGGGGTTTTTTTGCATTCGTTACACTGCCTTGGAATGATATGGACTTGATGTTAGCAGCTTCAGCATGCATTAATTTTTAAATTATCACAAAATATAGATCAATAAAATTTTGAACAATTGTCAGAAAAGGTCTGTACATGTTTAGTTAAATAACAAGCATTCATGGCATGACAGCAGCATGAGCGTTTTAATGTTGTGGTAAAACAAACAGCTGCAGCTGTCTGTATTTACCCCGTCATTAATAAACCCAAGCACGGTGTTGTGGTTCTTTGTGGGTCTGACTAGATTCTACGTCTGCTCTAAGGTAAATTTGACTATGTCCAACATCTTTTAACAAAATGCATCCAACTTTATTTCGGTGGAGACATTGATATAGCTCAGAGCTTTTATTTGTTTACAGCATTAGCATCTTAGCAGTGGCGCTAACTAGCCAAGCTACTGTCTGCTAGGCCACTTTTTAACATCATCTTCCTATCCCTCGATAGTCGTGGGAAGTGGCATGATTATGTTACTCTTTGTAAGGTGTAAAAGGCTGTGTTCCCGCATTTTTGATGCCAAAGTCATTGTTTTTTAACAAGGAAAAGTGTCCTGTTTCAGTGACAACCACACGGTCTAAACTAGTACCGGAAGTTGTGCCCATAATTCACACAAGGCATCATGGGGGCTGGCAATAAGGTGGATTACAGTGATTTATAAATTTAGCAGAAACTTCTGTTATACAGAAAAACTCTTTTGTACAACAGCCAATACAGACTTTAACACAATATCCATTACAAAAGCTAAATTGCATTGAATGCATGCTAAAGAGTATAGATTTGGAAATTATTTGTAGCACCTTTATTTGAAAACTCCCTACGGTCCCCAACCACTCGGTACTGCGCAGAGAGGAAAAAAGAAATAATTTATTCTGTCAGTCTGTATTCGAGCCTGTGTTTTTCTGAAAAAAAAATACAGACAATATTCTCTCTCTTTCCATGCCTAACTCCTACCTGTCTGCTGTGCATCCTGACACACACACACACACACACACACACACACACACAAGCACATGTCTCATCAGACACACGTTTCATTTAGGGAGGGGGGGCTTTGTCCATGTCCAGATCAGAGATTCACAGGTTTAAAGCTCATTCAGCAGATGTAGTAATGATTTTACCTCTAAAGGTGTATGAAATGATCAAAGACTGGCTGCAGTGTTGGATTTGCTCGATTGTTTGTGGTTTTATGGAGTCTCGTCATGTGTGCTCCCACGATGGGGTGCTTTTGGGGCAGGCAGCAGTTTTTCAGCACAAACCCAGCACTTCGTACACATGGTCAGGTTGGAGACGTCCTCTGGTAGGCTGGGGGAGACGGAGGAAGGGACGGTGTTGAAAACCTCGCGGTTTTTTTTTAAAATCACATACTGTTTTTTGCTAAAGCGTTCCGTTAATACTTACTGCGAACATGGAGCAGCAATGCATTTGATTGGTTAGACTGAGCATTTCAGTGCCACTCAGAGACAAATCTGATGAAAAATTGGAGGAAGTTGACGAGCACTGGCCAAAATTGCGGGAAAGTTGCGGTGATTGGACAAAGTTGCAAGGTCACACAATAGTTGCGCTGATTGGATGATTTTGCATGAATTAATTCAATTCAATTCAATTCAATTCAACTTTATTTACATAGCGCCATTTCACAACAACAGTCATCTCACAGCACTATCAACTGTAGGGGGAAACCCCCACAGTTGCAGAAAGACCCCAGCAATCAGGCGATCCCCTGTGAGCAAGCACTTGGCGACGGTGGAGAGGAAAAACTCCCTTTTAACAGGAAGAAACCTCCAGCAGAACCAGGCTCAGGGAGGGGCAGTCATCTGCTGCGACTGGCTGGGGGGTGAGGGGATAGAGAAGAAGAAAAGAACAGACATGTAGAGAGCAAACAGCACGATGGGGACTCAATCTATGGGAGAGAACAAACAAATGTTAATGACCAGCAAAAAAAAAATATTTCATAGAGTGAGGAAAGGAGTGAGGCCCAGTGCATTACTGGAGGTCCCCCGGCTGACTAAACCTATTAGCAGCATAACTAAGGGAGGGTTCAGAAACACATGATCCCTCCCTAATTGTAGGCTATATCAAAAAGGTAGGTTTTAGCCCTATTCTTAAAAACAGAGATCGAGTCTGACTCCCGAATCCAGATTGGCAGCTGATTCCACAGGAGAGGAGCTTGATAACTGAAGGCTCTGCCTCCCATTGTACTTTTGGAGATTCTAGGTATTACAAGTAATCCTGCATTTTGGGAGCGTAGTGCTCTGTTAGGATGATACGGTAGTATCAGATCTTTTAAATAAAAAGGAGCCTGATTGTTTAAAGCTTTGTAAGTAAGAAGAAGGATTTTAAACTTAATTCTAAACTCTATGGGAAGCCAATGAAGGGAGGCCAGAACCGGAGAGATATGATCTCTCTTTCTAGTACCTGTTAAAACTCTTGCTGCAGCATTTTGGATCAGCTGAAGACTTTTTAAAGATGTTTTAGGACAGCCTGATAATAAAGAATTACAATAATCTAATCTCGAGCTAACAAAAGCGTGGATCAGCTTCTCAGCATCACTCTGAGACAAGATGCTCCTAATCTTGGCAATATTACGCAAATGATAGAAGGCAGTCTTAGAAACAAATTTAATATGTGAATTGAAGGACAAATCCTGATCAAAAATAACTCCAAGGTTCCTCACAGAGCTATTAAGAGAAAGAGTAACTGCATCCAAACTGAAAGTTTGATTTGGAAAGGAATTTCTAAGGTTTTTTGGACCAACAAGAATGACTTCAGTCTTATCTGAATTTAATAGCAGGAAATTACAAGTCATCCAAGCTTTAATTTCCTTAAGACAGGCTTCTAACTTGGATAATTGATTAGTATCATCTGGCTTCATTGAGAGGTATAATTGTGTGTCATCTGCATAACAATGAAAATGTATACAGTGCTTTCTAATAATGTTGCCTAATGGAAGCATATATAAACTAAAAAGAGTAGGGCCTAGCACAGATCCCTGTGGAACTCCATGACTAAGCTTTGAGCTAAAAGAAAACTCATCATTTACATGAACAAACTGGAACCTATCAGATAAATAAGATCTAAACCACTGCAACGAAGTTCCATTAAGTCCAACATAGTGTTCTAATCTATCAAGTAGAATATTATGATCAATAGTATCAAAAGCTGCACTAAGATCTAAAAGGACAAGTACAGAAACTAGTCCATTATCAGATGCAATGAGGAGGTCGTTAGTGACCTTCGCTAAGGCTGTTTCAGTACTATGATGGATTCTAAACCCAGATTGAAACTCTTCAAGTAAACCATTTCCCTGCAGGTGGTCAAATAATTGCGTAGCAACAACTCTTTCTAAGATTTTTGAAATGAAAGGGAGATTAGAGATTGGTCTATAGTTAGCTAAAGCTCCTGGATCTAGCGTTGGCTTTTTGAGTAAGGGTTTAATTACAGCCGTTTTAAAAGCCTGCGGTACATGGCCTAAAGTTAATGAAGAATTGATTATATGAAGAATAAAGCTACCAATAAGTGGGAAGACTTCTTTAAATAACCTGGTAGGAATAGGGTCTAAAAGACAAGTTGAAGGTTTGGATGAGGAAACTATTTTGTCTAACTCACAAAGGTCGATTGGAGTAAACTCATCAAGACAGACATCAATAGAAGGAGTTGTAATAGTTACAGTATTTAAGTTAACTGTGGGAAGAATCTGATTGATTTTATCTCTGATGGATGAAAGTTTATTATTGAAAAAGTTCATAAAGTCCTGACTAGTAAGCTCTAAGGGGATGCTAGGATTGACAGAGTCCTGACTCTTTGTCAACCTGGCTACAGTACTGAAAAGAAACCTGGGATTATTCTTGTTCTCTTCTATTAATGCAGAGTAATAACTCGTTCTAGCTTATCTAAGAGATTTTTTATAAATTAAAAGATGATTTCTCCAAGCTAAATAGATTTCATCTAAATTAGTAGAGCACCATTTTCTTTCTAACTGACGAGTCTTCTGTTTTAAGCTACGAGTTTCTGTGTTGAACCAAGGAGTTAAAAATCTCTGATTAGACTTTTTCTTTTTTAAGGGGGCCACCAAGTCTAGAGCCTGATGCAGAGAAGCTGAAACACTATCCACCATGTTATCAATTACAGAAGGAGCAAGCTGTCTATAGCTTATTTCCGTTGTGTTGACATGTGGCATAGAGGAAACAATCTGCATAAATTTGGAAACAGCATCATCTGAGAGGCATCTACTGTGATAATATTTTTCTTTAGGAGCCAAATAGTCAGAAATAGTAAAATCAAAGGTTAACAGACAATGGTCTGACAGTACAGGGTTATGAGGAGACACTACAAGATTTTCTATTTCTATGCCATATGTCAGAACAAGGTCCAATGTATGGTGGAGGTAATGAGTAGAATTTCCTACTTTCTGAGAAAACCCAATCGAGTCTAATATTGAATTAAAAGCCACATTAAGGCAGTCACTATCTACATCCACATGTATATTAAAGTCCCCTACTATAATTATTCTATCAGATTTCAGCACTAAATCAGCTAAGAAATCAGCAAATTCGGATAAAAATTCTGAATAGGTTGATGGGGGACGATAAACTATGGCAAATAAAATTGGGTTTATCCTGAAATTGCTAAAGTGCCCAACACTGAGTACCAGGCCCTCAAAGGAATTATAACATGTTTTTTGCTTTACATTAACTAGTAATTTGGAATGGTAAATTGTTGCTACTCCTCCTCCACGACCAGAACTTCTGGGATTTTGACAGTTTAAATAACCAGAGGGAGTTGATTCATTTAAACCAACATAATCCTCTTGCCCTAACCAAGTCTCTGTAAGGGAAATTAAATCAATCTGATGATCAATTAACAGATCATGGACTAACAGAAACTTGGGAGTTAGAGACCTAATATTTAATAAACCACATTTAATTTTTAAATTATGAGGAGGAACAGAGGCCAAATCATTCAATTTAGAGGCTTTATGTTTAATTTGAGTTTTACCAATATTTTGCTTTATCACTGTGGGATGCTTATACATTATATTTTTATTTACTTTGGAGGGAGCAGACAACGATTCTCTGATGGGGAAGACAGGGGCTAAGCTGAGGGATTAATTAATGGGATTGCAACATCGCAGAATCCTGGAGGGACTGATTTACTACATCATGTTTAGACTACTGTAACTCCCTCTATGTTGGTCTAGACCAGTCATCATCGAAACGATTACAAACTGTTCAAAATGCTGCTGCCCACCTGTTGACTGGAAAGAAAATAGATGACCACATAAGTCCAGTTCTTGTATCATTGCGCTGGCTTCCTGTAAATTTTAGGATCCAGTTCAAAATGTCATTAATTGTTTTTAAATGTTTAAATGGTTTGGCTCCTTCTTATGTATCTGAGCTGTTACACACTCACTCTACGGCCACTGAGGTCATCAAGCCAGCTGCTTCTGGCTGTTGTCAGGGCTTGGCTCAAAACTGGTGGAGGTAGAGCTTTTTCAGTGGTGGCCCCTAAACTGTGGAACAGCCTGCCTTGAAAGGTTAGAGCTGCACAGACATTAGAGCACTTTAAAACACTGTTAAAGACTTGTCTTTTCACTTTGGCATTTAGTCCCAGCGAGGCAAGCTGCCTTGGCCTCTTCTTATTTTGTTCTTATTACTAATATTTTTTTTAATTCATTGTGTTTATACTTGGTTTTATTTTAATTCTTAGTATTTTAATCATTTTATGCTTACATGGTTCTATTTTATTACTTTCAGCTTGTTTTTATGGTAAATTGTATGTTTTTTGGTATCTGTTCAGCACTTTGGTCAGTTGAAGTTGCTTTGAATGGGCTGTATAAATAAACTTTGACTTGACTCCCCCCACGAATCTCTGCAAACTCCAGAATTCACAGGAACTGGGAGATTCTTACGAACCCATCGTTTGTAAGAATCTTTGTCACCGTTGCTTTAGAGCGAGGTACTAAGACAAAGGCTGACCCGAACAAAGTGACAGCGCTGTCTTTTCATTGCAGTGATGTGCGGTGAGTTTTATTTCTGGTGAGGCTGTGATGCTTTCAGGGTCTGATGTACAAATTGGATTTTATAAATAGTTTTAACAAAACAAGTGCAAGGTATTTTATTAAATTACCTCTTTATGGAATTCACAGAAAAGGCAGTAATAAAAGTCCATGTTTTCATTTTATAACTCTCCTGGAGTACAGACAACGTGCAAAGACCCTCGGTTACAAATAAATACCAACCTTTTTGAAACCTTTTTGACACGCACGTCATGCTCCCGTCATGTAAACACGGAAGTGCGCCACAGGGAACTCTTGCCAGATGAGAACCGTTTTAACACCACAGATGAAGAACTAGCATATAGTATCCGTTAGCTTCGTTAGTGTTCGGGTGTTTCTGGCTCTTTGCCGCTGTTCCTGGCCCACTGACCCGGTGTCGACCCGATCAGACTCGGCAGACGTTCACAGACGACTCACGGGTGACTCATGCAGTCCCTGCAGGCAACCTGATGCTTGCGGGCACCGTGTTGGTGACCCCTGGTATAATGTATTGAGTTATTTTACAAACAAGTTTTTTGGGCACAAAATTAATTATACTTTGTTTTTAGCCAAAGAATAATGTAAATTATAGTGGCTCAGAGAGCTGCATCTGTGTGTGTGTGTGTGTTGCAGCTCCACAACTTACACTCATTACAAATTATTATTAGTATCCACACCTGCTATGCATGCATGGTCTTACCTTTACTTGTAAATGAAGTCGATTTGCCTATCCTTCTACACAAAAATCACTGTTTAAAAAAAATGTCCTTATCTTCTTTTATTAAAAAAAAAAAAAATGTGCTTATGGTGCTCAAGCCCACCCTCTCTTGTTGGGGTCATGGTACTGCGCAGCTGCTGACTGATTTTCAGCCTCACCTGCCTCCCCTGACTGCACGTCACTGTTCCATTGGTAGCTGCTACAGATACCCAAACTGATGCACAAAAGCACTAAAAAAAAGTTGAATTTTCATCATAGGTTCCCTCTTTAAGAAGAAAATGAGTTGAGAAAAATCTTTGTTCTTGCACAGAAAAAAAAAAGGTTACACTGAAAATGTGTGATGCAAAGACACCTATCTGGCACATGTCATTTTATTTAAAAGTAATCAATGAAATGTGCAGATTATTTCTTCAAATAAATGTGTGTGCAGAGAGGAAGTTAAGCTGAGAGCTGACAAGTGCTGTAAAGATGACAAAACCACTCACAAGTGCACCGGCGCTGAAAGTTTAATTATAAATAAATGTAACTCATTGTGGGTGTGGAGTGATTGTTTCAACTCGTGTGCCAGCAGGGGGAATAAGAAAAAAAAAAAAAAAAAAAACAAGTGGCAAACACGGTCCTTGTGGTAGACTGCAAGTCTAAAATAGAACATTACTGGCACATGCCTCTAGGGGGAACTACCTGTATTGTTCAGCACTACTATGAAGGGGACACATTAGAATAAGAGTGTGAAAACCCCGCGCAGAATCCATGTTCAGTCTATTATGTGTGTTGCAGAATAAATGGCAGAGTTAGCCAAAGAAATAACTCAAGTGTGATCATTGCTACACGGTAGGATATCACACAATTGGCGACGAGGATTAAAAGAAAAAAATCAGCGGCGAGAAACAGAGAACATTGCGAGTGTGGCGAACTCAAGTGACTCCAGTAGTTCGAGTGCAAGTTCAGAGGAGGAAAAACGAGGTTTCCCCACCACGACGAGCAATGGCGGCTGTAATCGGAACGGTAACCCCTTTTGATAACTCGACTCAGTCATGGGAAGAATATGGTGAAATGTTGGACTTTTTCTTCCAAGCTAATGACATTGAGGAGCCAGACAAAAGGAAGGCTGTACTGTTGAGTGGAGTTGGTGCAACTACTTACAGCTTGTTGAGAAATTTAATAAGCCCTGCATTACCGAAAGATAAAACGTACGACCAGCTTACTGCTGAGCTTCAGAAGCACTTCAGCCCCAAACCGAGTGAAATCGTGCAACGATTCAAATTTAATTCACGCATAAGGAGGAACACTGAGTCCATAGCAGAGTATGTGGCAGAATTGAGGAAATTAGCACTGCACTGTGATTACAAAGACTCATTGGAAGAAATGTTAAGAGACAGACTTGTGTGTGGAGTGAATGATGACCGAATGCAACGGCGACTTTTATCTGAAACAAAACTCACTTTTGCAAAGGCTTTGGAATTATGCCAAGCGATGGAAACAGCATCTAAAGATGTGAGAGAGATGCAAGGGAAGCTAACAGAGGACACAGCAACGCATGTTCGTGTGCCTAAGACCCAAGTAGGTGTCCACAAAGTGTCGACTGACAAAACTCAGCACAAATTCCCCAGTTGTTATCGCTGCAAAGGCCAGCACAATGCTGCCGAGTGCAAATTTGCCACTGAGCTGTGTCATAATTGTGGCAAGCGAGGGCACATTAAGAAAGCATGTAGAATAAAGGTGGACAGCGCACAGGTGCTGAAAGCGACAGTTAATGGGCAAAAGTATGAAAACAAGGGCCCAGGAAAGGAACAGCGAGCGAATCAACTGAGAGGGGAGGGAGAAAGTGATACAGAAGACATGGGTTTTCACACAATTTACAACACGTCAGAGGAGCTGACCAAGGTAGCGCCCATCACGCGTACCATGAATGTTAATGGAATGAAAGTAACATTTGAAGTTGATACAGGCTGTGGAGTAACCATATTAAGTAAACAGCAATATACACAACTGTGGAAGAAAACAGACACAGCAGAATTAAATCCCTGTTCATTAAAATTAAAAACATACACAGGAGAGAAGCTAGACGTGCTAGGCATGGCACAAGTGAAGGTGCAGCACGAAAACAAAGAAAAGGACTTACCTGTAGTAGTAGTTGGGAGCGAAGGACCAAATCTACTAGGGCGAAGTTGGCTACAAGAACTGGCCATGATGGATCAGTTGGTGAATAAGGTGGAATCTCAGCCCAAATTGCAGCTGGAGGAGATCCTCGAAAGACACGCTGAGGTGTTCAAAGAAGGCGTAGGACAGCTAAAAGGTGTCACTGCAAAGATTAATGTGGACAAGGAGGCCCAACCACGATTCTGCAAACCCCGACCGGTACCCTGTGCAGTCAAGCCACTGGTTGAAAGCGAGCTACAGAGGCTGCTGGATGACAAGATCATTGAGCCAGTGCAGGTTGCAGAATGGGCGGCGCCCATAGTCCCAGTGAGAAAGCCGGATGGCTCCATTAGAATATGTGGAGATTACAAACTCACTGTCAGTCGAGCATCACGGGTGGATCAGTATCCAATTCCTAAAGTGGAGGACCTCTTCGCACAGCTGAATGGCGGCCGACACTTCACGAAATTAGACATGAGTCACGCCTACCAACAAGTAGTCTTGGAAGAAGAATCAAGAAAGTATGTAACCATCAATACACACAAAGGCTTATATACCTACACACGCTTACCATTTGGAGTAGCTTCCAGTCCTGCTATATTCCAGAGAACTATGGAGGGCATCCTAGGTGGAATTCCGAATGTTGCCATTTATTTGGATGACATCCTTTGTACAGGACCAAATGAACAAGAACATCTGAAAACGCTGGAGGAAGTGCTTCAACGGTTGGAGAAAAGCGGTCTGAGGTTGAAAAGAAGCAAGTGTGAGTTCATGGGAAAAGAGGTGGTGTTCCTAGGCCACAAGATCAACGCCAGTGGTCTACACCCTCTAACAGACAAAGTGGAAGCCATTGCGGAGGCGCCTGAGCCACAAAATGTTACTGAGTTAAAAGCCTACCTGGGCTTGTTGAACTATTACCATAGGTTCCTCCCAAAGCTCTCCACGCTGCTGGCACCACTACATACCTTACTTAAGAAGGAAGAAAAATGGTCATGGGGGGTCAAGCAACAGAAGGCGTTTGAAGAGTCCAAAGCGCTACTTCAGTCCTGTAGTGTGTTAGTGCACTATGATTCAAACAAACCACTCATCCTGGCGTGTGACGCATCACCCTACGGTGTGGGTGCTGTACTCTCTCATCGTATGGAGGATGGCTCAGAGAGACCCATAGGGTTCGTCTCAAGAACTCTTAGTGCAGCTGAGAAAAACTACTCCCAGCTAGACAAGGAGGGCCTTGCAGTAGTATTTGGTGTAAAAAAATTCCACAAATACCTGTACGGGAGACAGTTCGCTATAGTGACTGACCACAAGCCACTAATTTCACTGTTCAGTGAAATGAGAGCCATACCCCAGATGACATCTCAGAGAATTCAGAGATGGGCCGTTACATTAGCAGCGTATGAGTACACCATCGTTTACAAAGCCGGACGGGACCATACGAATGCTGACGCGATGAGTAGGCTACCCTTGGATGGAGGAAGAGACAGCACGCCTGAGGAGGAGGAGAGAGTGCTATTGTTTGAAGATATTGGCGTGCCCCTGGTGAACGCACAACAAATAAAGAAGTGGACAGACAAAGACCCTGTTCTAGCAAGAGTGCGAGAATACATCTTGCGAGGATGGCCGAAGATGAACAGTCCTGAGTTCATTCCCTATGCCAGACGACAGGATGAGCTCAGCACCCAGGAAGGTTGTATCCTGTGGGGAGGACGCGTGGTTGTTCCACCACCTGGTAGGAATGCCTTACTGCAACAACTACACCAAGCACACCCTGGCATCACTCGCATGAAAGCGTTGGCGAGGAGCTACATGTGGTGGCCCAACATGGATGCAGAGGTGGAGGCGCTTGTGAAGTCATGTGCGGCATGCCAGGAGAACAGGAACAGTCCTCCAGCAGCCCCACTACATCCCTGGGAAGTTCCAGATAAACCATGGAGAAGAATTCACATTGACTACGCAGGTCCATGGATGGGAAGAATGTTCCTGATCATAGTTGACGCATACTCAAAGTGGATCGATGCATATTCTGTGAGTAGCTCTACTTCTACTGTTACCATTGAATGTCTTAGAAAGAGTTTCAGCCAACATGGGCTACCTGAAATCATAGTATCAGATAACGGTACATGTTTTACGAGTGAACAGTTCCAAGAGTTTTCTGAAAAGAATGGCATACGTCACATCACGACTGCGCCATACCATCCTTCTTCTAACGGCTTAGCCGAGAGGGCCGTGCAGACGTTCAAGTCACTCATGAAAAAGATGACAGGAGACTCTATTGAAACCCGAATGTCGAGAGCTCTGTTCAGCTATCGAATAACACCCCAATCTACAACTGGCAAGTCACCAGCTGAGCTGTTGTGTGGAAGGAAGTTGAGGTCAACATTTGACTTAATACATCCAGACTTCAGAAACAAAGTGCATGATAAACAAGAGAAACAAAAAGGTTATCATGACATGCATGCTAGAGAGAGAATACTGAGAGAAGGAGACGTGGTCTACACCCGCAACTTTGGCTCAGGACCAGCCTGGGTACCAGGAGAAATAACAGAAAAGACAGGCCCTGTGTCATTCAAGGTGACATTAGGTCATGGACAAGTGGTGAGGCGACACATCGACCAAGTTCGTGGTAGGAGCTCCATTCCCCTGCCGATGGCACCAGAGGTGTTGTCTGACACCCATCCTGAGGAGAGCATCAACGAACCACCACTTCAGGTGAAACCTGAGGTAACCGTCTCTGCAGATTCTACGGGCAGCACTGCAGCAGCCGAAACAGTGGAGCAGTCTGAGTCTTCACCTGCAGTTGGCTCACCCGCCGTGAGAAGATCTCAGCGAGCTCGGAGAGCTCCAGACTACTTGAAGGACTATACTTAGTCAGTAGTGAGTTCCCCAGCCACAGGACAAGAATGCGTCCTGGAACCTCACTGGGATGCGGTAGTCAAACCAAATCCCCAGTTAGACTGTTATGTGTGTTATACATGTGAAAAAAAAAAAAAAAAAAAAAAAAGAAAGAAATTATTTGTATGACACATGTGTTTAAGAAATTAAAAAGTAACTGTGATAGTTCAGGGTTAAATTGGAGTTCCAGGATGTCTAGTAATTGGCTAGTGTAATTAAGAGTAGTTTAATCTAGAGGGGAGGGATGTGGTAGACTGCAAGTCTAAAATAGAACATTACTGGCACATGCCTCTAGGGGGAACTACCTGTATTGTTCAGCACTACTATGAAGGGGACACATTAGAATAAGAGTGTGAAAACCCCGCGCAGAATCCATGTTCAGTCTATTATGTGTGTTGCAGAATAAATGGCAGAGTTAGCCAAAGAAATAACTCAAGTGTGATCATTGCTACACGGTAGGATATCACAGTCCTCAAATCAGCCCCCCTCCCGCCCCCTTTTCGCTTACATAACAGTGACAAGGTGGTAATAATGTGGTGAAATGAGCAGTGGCGGCGGGTTGACTGGCACACGGGGCGCCGCAGTGACTTGCGTCTTACTTTTGGCCGTCTGCAGGCTGCGGTTGTATCCCACGGGGCTGAAGAACTCAAAGATGAAGACGGTGACAGCCACCACCGACAGGCACATCACAAACATCATCACCCACACCGCCGGGCTGTAGGGCTCTGCAACACACACAGAACGCACACGCATACACGTGTAACATGTCAGAACAAGTTGCAGAAGTCTGCCCGTCAGCTGTGAAGTGCTTCTTTATTCATGCATTGTGCCCCCCACCCCCACGTCCCCATTTGAACACAAGTGGTGTTTCAGCAGAAGTTGTAGGCATGTTTCTAACAATGATGTTCACCACTGAGTTACTAACCGGCGCTTAAGGCTGGATTTATAGCATCTGCACGGATGAATCTGAAAAAAATCCTTCTTAGCAGCCCCTCACTTCTTCAGCTGTACTTGCTGCAGTCCTACAGTAATTTTTCCCAACCACCCAGAGCCTGTCTCAACTCCCTCCCTAACTCGGTGCAACCTTCTCCCTTCCCAGCCAGCATGGCCATGTGGGCCCCACTATAGGTTCAAGCTGGGCTGTCTGATGGGGCCCACGTGGGTTTGTCCATGGGATCCAGGCTGGCCCCTATCTGTGTGGGGCCCCACCGGTACCACATGGACTTTACCTGTGGTGCAGGTGAGCAGCGAATCTGTTCATCTGCCTTAAGCCCAACTGGGCTCCACATGGTTGAGCAACTTTCAGGAACACTTGTGCCAAAGGCAAAATTACACAAAAAAGTCACACATTTATGAGAAAAAAAATTGAAAATTTTTAGGGAAAAAAGTGACAAAATTACAAAAAAAAAATAATAGCAAATTTATGAGGGAAAAAAAGGCACAAATTTAAGGGAAAAAAGTTGCAAATGTACAAGAAAAAAATGTAAAATTACTTGCAAAGAGTTAAATACAAGAAAAATTCAGCAAATTTTCAAGAAAAAAAGTCACAAATTTATGAGGAAAATATTAGAAAAAACTGCAAATCAACAAAAAAAGTAGCAAATATGAGTAAATAAATTGAAAATTTAGGAAAAAAAAGTCCCAAATTTACCAGGAACAATGTCACAAATTTATGAGAAAAAGTTGCAAGATTACATTAAAAAAGTGGCAAATTTATGAGAAAGTTCCAAAATTACAAGAAAAAGTTAGCAAATTTGCAAGAAAAAAGTCACAATTTTACAAGAAAAAAATAAATTTAGGAGGAAAAAGTTGCAAGTTTACAGGAAAAAAAGTTGAAAATTTATGAGAAAGTTTGAAATTTTGAAGAAAAATGCATCAAATCGGGGGGGGAGGAGTCACAAATTTAAAAGAAAATGGCAAATTTATGAGAAAATAAGTTCAAAACAGGTAAAGTCCATGCGGGCAAGCACAGATGGGACGAACATGGAACCCGATGGGACCCATGTGCCTTCACTCGCTTCCTGGTCTGCATTTCCAAAGTCACCCTGCAGACGACCAGGACCGGGGGCACAGCCGTTCCCTCCACAGGACCAAGGCTGCAAATGCTGCGGACTCCCAGCAGCTGAGCGAGGCCCCAGACTACAGTGGAAGGTGATACATCACCGAGCATTCAGAGCTGTAGTCACTTAACTTGGTTCTAAACCTAGAACATCATTCATGTTTCACTAGGGCAGGGGTTGGCAACCTGGGCTGCACAAAGAGCCACTGTGAGAGATTTTTGTTTTCAAAAAAAATCTGCATGGAGCCATGAAAATACCTGAGCCTAAAAACTGCAGTAAAACAACAAAAGTACAATGACAATCTGGCCTGACAACATCGGGATTAAGGGTTATTGCTTATAAATTTGCAGATTTTTTTTATTGTATATTTGTTACCTTTTTCTTCCACAATTGCTACTTTTTCTGGCAATTTTTTTGATTATTTGTAAAAAGTTTGTGTCTTTTTATTCTTGCAAAATTGTGTGGGTGTTTTCCTCATTAAACTGTATTTTTTCCACAAAAAAATTGTTATATGTTATGTGTTTTTTCCCTAAATTTTGCAAATTTTTTTCTTTCAGTAAAATTGAAAAAAAAAAATTTTCCATGTAAAGTTTCGCAACAAAGTTATACTCTTTTATCATAAATTTTTGATATTTTTGGCATAATCTTCTGCTTTTCTCAGATGATTGTCTTATCCGATTGTTACCTTTAAGGTAAAAATGCTCTTTTTCATATAAATTTGCAACCACTTTCTAATAAAGTCATTGCTTTTATTCTAATACATTTATGAATTTTGCCAGTTTGTGGGGCTTTTCCCTCATAAAATTGCAACATTTTACATTTCAAGATGTCTTCATAAATTTTCAGCTATTCTCATAAACTATATTTTTCTTTGTAAATGTATTAGCTTTCATGGGTAAAACTGCAGCAGCTTTTACATAAATTTATTATATTTTAACACCAAGTTTTAACAGTAAATTTGTGACTTTTTTCCTCACAAATTTGTGGGTGTTTGTCAGAAAATTCCAACATTGTTCCATACATTTAGGAGATTTTTTCCCCATAAATTTTCTGTTTTTTTTTTTTTTAATTTTCTGGTCTTTAGGATATTATTCTCATGAATGTTCAACATTTCTACAGCTTAAAAACAGAATATCTACCTTCCTTCTCACCATGTCACATCCATGTCAGCCAACTTTCTCCCTTTACCAGTCACAGTCCCTACATTTAAAGTTCCTATGTTCACCCCCATACTGCAGCTTTCCCTTCTCTTTCTGTCTTCCGCTTGCCTTTGACCAACAGCAGCACAGTTTCCACCAACTTTCCTTGATAGCAAAAATGAGACTCTGCCCCGTAGCAACTGATCAGCAATCATCTTGCAGTATGAATCCACTGGGCCTGAAAATACCTGACATAACTGCCCTTGGTGGATCTTCCATCGACATGAGAGCTGGTAAGAGTCTGGTGAGATGTGCACTCAGCTGCAGTCAAGTCAAAGGAGACCTCGGTGGTGTAATCCTGCCAAAAACTGACTTTAGGGACGTGTAGCATGTTAAAGCGTTCAAATTTCAGCAAATTCACAGAATCATGATTTCTAGCCCACAGTGCTCAGTCTAAATGCATTTGCTGGACCTGTATAGGAAAGTGGACGCCTCTAAATGACAGGAAGGTGGAAATCAAGCATCAAATTTCAGATAATGGATGAACAGAGGACGGAGCAAGATCACATCACTTCTCTACACCTAATACACTGAAAATCATTATGAAATAGCCTTACTTTGTTGGCAAAATGATGATGAAACAGAAAGGAAATAGTCTTGGCTACTATACTCACCTCTGCTTATACAGTGGTGTGGTAAAGTGTTTGCCCCCTTCCTGAGTTCTCATTTTTTTGTATGTTTGTCACACTTAAATGTTTCAGATCATCAAACAAATTTAAATATTAGACAAAGATAACACAAGTAAACACAAAATGCAGTTCTTACATGAAGGTGTTTATTATGAACGGTAAAACAAATCCAAACCTACATGGCCTTGTGTGAAAAAGTGACCCCCCCCCCCCATTAAAACACAAATTAACTGTGGTTTATCACATCTTTGGAAAGCTGAGTTCAATTTCTGTAATCACACCCAGGCCTGATTACTGCCACACCTGTTCTCAATCAAGAAACCACTTAAATAGGACCTGCCTGACAAAGTGAAGTCGACCAAAAGATCCTCAAAAGCGAGACATCATGCTGCAATCCAAAGAAATTCAGGAACAAAGGAGAAACAAAGTAATTAAGATCTATTAGTCTGGAAAAAGGTTATAAAGCCATTTCTAAAGCTTTGGGACTCCAGCGAACCACAGTGAGAGCCATCCATCGATCCATCCATCTTCTACCGCTTTTCCGGAGGTCCGGGTCGCGGATGCAGCAGTTCAAGCAGAGAAGCCGAGACTTCCCTCTCCCCAGCCACTTGCTCCAGCTCTTCAGAGAGGATACCAAGGCATTCCCAGACCAGCTGGGAGACATAGTCTCTCCACCGAGTCCTGAGTCTGCCCCGGGGTCTCCTTCCAGTGGGACGTGCCCAAAACACCTCAAGTGGGAGGCGTCCAGGAGGCATCCTAATCAGATGCCCATACCACCTCAACTGACTCCTTTCAATGTGGAGGAGCAGCGGTTCTACTCTGAGCCTCTCCCGGATGACTGAGCTCCTCACCCTACCTCTGAGGGTGAGTCCAGCAATCCTACGTAGAAAGCTCATTTCAGCCGCTTGTATCCGCGATCTCGTTCTTTCAGTCATTACCCAAAGCTCGTGACCATAGGTGAGAGTAGGAACGTAGATTGACTGGTAAATCGACAGCTTTGCCTTAGAACTAAGCTCCCTCTTCACCACAACAGACCGGTACAACATCCGCATCACTGCAGATGCTGCTCCAATCCGTCTGTCAATCTCTTGCTCCATTCTCCCCTCACTCGTGAATAAGACCCCAAGATACTTAAACTCCTCCACTTGGGGCAGGAGCCTGTCCCCAACCCAGAGAGGAAAATCCACCTTTTTCCGGCTGAGGACCATGGACTCGGACTTGGAGGTGCTGATTCTCATCCCAACCGCTTCACACTCAGTGGCAAACCGTCCCAGTAAGAGCTGTAGGTCATTGCTGGATGAAGCCAACAGGACAACATCATCTGCAAACAACAGAGATGAGATCCTGTGGTCACCAAGCATGACACCCTCCATTCCCTGGCTGCACCTAGAAATCCTGTCCATAAAAATTATGAACAGGATCGGTGACAAAGGGCAGCCCTGGCGGAGCCCAACTCTCACTGGGAATGAGTCCGGCCGAGTGTTGGCAATACGAACCAAACTCTCACAACGGTCGTACAGAGACCGGATAGCTCGTAACAACAAGCCCGATAACCCATACTCCCGAAGCACCCCCCACAAAAAACCACGAGGGACGCGGTCAAATGCCTTCTCCAAGTCCACAAAACACATGTAAACTGGTTGGGCAAACTCCCACGATGGATCGTCACCTTATCGTGGTGGGGGGGTTTGTGTGCCCCCGTGATCCCAGGAGCTGTGTTGTCCAGGGCAATTTAAGATACGATAAGATAAGATAAGCCTTTATTAGTCCCACAATGGGGAAATTCCAGGATTGCAACAGCACAGGGATAGCAACACTCAGAGCAACAATCAGAAGGCAAGAGAAAAAAACAAGAGCAGCAAGTATACATATGTACATATAAATATATCTATATATCTATATACTGTATATATATATCTATATATATATTATATATATATACACACAGTGCGGAGCATTGTAGCTAGATGGGATAGATATATAAATATACTAGAAAAGCACTCGGAGAGCGCAGACCTCCGCCAAGCGCCAAAGTTCCCCCCCATACAGTGTTTGTGTGTACGTTTTCAGATTCCTTGACCAAGAAAACATATGACTAGCAATTGGATTCACAATGATAGGATTAGTGGTTCGGTAGTAAAAGCATTACCTCCTTGGTGGAGGTAATAAACTGAAGTGTTGGTGTTGTGTCCATCTCCTCCACTGAAAGCAGCACTCAAGGGCTTCACTGACGGATGCAAATTGGGTAGACAGGTTGCCGTGGGTTTTATATTGGGGTTGCGCTCCGCGGCAAAAGAGGATTTAGAAGCTTCTCCGGCAGAGAGGTCGTTTTTGCGCAGCCCCTATGGCTGCCCGGGGAATTTCTGCCAAATAATCCGGCGCCGGACAGCTGCCCGTCTCAGCTTTTGCAGCATAGCGCAAACACAGGCACGCTGCCGGGCCCGGCCCACCACTGTTTTCCGTGTGCTTTTGTGCCTAAAACTTTGAAGAACGCGGAGTTTGTGTTCGTCAGACACGACGACCAGCACCCTCCATTGCGCCTGTGCACATGTTGAAAATGGCCGTATCTCACAATGTTAAAGAATCATTTAAAAAATTCCTGTATCCAGAAGGTGATCCGGATCATCCCCAAAATTTAATCAGTTCTTCCTTGTACCATGTCCAACAACGCCTGAAAGTTTCATCGAAATCCGTCGAAAACTTTTTGAGTTATCTTGCTAACCAACAGACAAGCAAACAAACAGACAGACAGACAAACAGACAAACGCTGGCAAAAACATAACCTCCTCCTGGCCTGCGGCCTGGCGGAGGTAATAAACACAGTGCGGAGCATTGTAGCTGGATGGAATAAATATGTAGATATATAAACACACACAGTATGGAGCATTGTAGCTAGATGGAATAATATGTAGATATATAAACACACAGTATGGAGCATTGTAGCTAGATGGAATAGATATATGAATATATAAACACACACTGCGGAGCATTGTAGCTAGATGGAATAAATATGTAAATATATAAACACACACAGTGTGGAGCATTGTTGCTAGATAGAGTAAATATATAAATATATATATAAACACACACAGTGCGGAGCATTGTAGCTAGATGGAATGAAACAGCACAACCGTCTACTTAGTTATCCTACATGGTATGATTATGTACCCATACATATTCTCACCCTCCATAGCGACCGGTATTTTCCTAGTTGTATACCGGAGGGGACCATTGTGTAAGTCTATTGCGTCTTTTGCGTTCAAAACTTTGCCTCTGATAGGGTCACCCAAGACAAACTGGTCCTGGGTGAAGGGCCAGACTAAGAACGATCCAACAGACTCTCATGATAAATTCTAAATCAAGGATTCAGTGTACCCCGCCCGGTATGGGGTTACCGGGGCCCCACCCTGGAGCCAGGCCTGGTGGAGGGGCTCGATGGTTAGCGTCTAGTGGTCGGGTTTCCACCCATGGGACCCGGCCGGGCTCAGCCCAAAGGAGTCACATGGGTCCACCCTCCAGTGAGCTCACCACCTGCAGGAGGGATCATGGGGGTCCGGTGCTATGTGGATTAGGTGGCGGTCAAAGGCGGAGACCTTGGTGGACTGATCACAGTGAGAGCCATTATCCACAAATGGCGAAAACATGGAACAGTGGTGTACCTTTCCAGGAGTGGCCAGCCAACCAAAATTACCCCAAGAGTGAAGCGATGACTCATCCAAGAGGTCACAAAAGACCCCACAACAACATCCAAAGAACAACAGGCCTCACTTGCTTCAGTTAAGGTCAGTGTTCATGACTCCACCATAAGAAAGAGACTGGGCAAAAATGGCCTGCATGGCAGAGTTCCAAGATGAAAACCACTGCTGAGCAAAAAGTACATAATGGCTCGTCTCAGTTTTGCCAGAAAACATCTTGATGATCCCCAAGACTTTTGGGAAAATACTCTGTGGACTTATGAGACAAAAGTTGAACTTTTTGGAAGGTGTGTGTCCCATTACATCTGGCGTAAAAATAACAGCATTTCAGAAAAGGAACATCATACCAACAGTAAAATATGGTGGTGGTAGTGTGATGGTTTGGGGCTGTTTTACTACTTCAGGACCTGAAAGACTTGCTGTGGTAAATGGAACCATGAATTCTGCTGTCTACCAAAAAATCCTGAAGAAGCATGTCCGGCCATCTGTTTGTGATCTCAAGCTGAAGCGCACTTGGGTTCTGCAGCAGGACAATGATCCAAAACACACCAGCAAGTCCACCTCTGAATGGCTTAAGAAAAACAAAATGAAGACTTTGGAGTGGCCTAGTCAACCACTTGACCTTAATCTGATTAAGATGTTGTGGCATGACCTTAAAAAGGCGGTTCATGCTCGAAAACCCTCCAATGTGGCTGAATTACAACAATTCTGCAAAGATGAGTGGGCCAAAACTCCTCCACAGTGCAGTAAAAGACTCATTGCCAGTTATCACAAACGCTTGATTGCAGTTGTTGCTGCTAACGGTGGCCCAACCATTTATTAGGTTTAGGGGGCAATCACATTTCCACACAGGGCCATGCAGGTTTGGATTTTTTTCCCTTAATAATAAACATCTTCATTTAAAAACTGCATTTTGTGTTTCCTTGTGTTATCGTTGTCTAATATTTAAATTTGTTTGATGATCTGGAACATTTAAGTGTGACAAACATCCAAAAAGATGAGAAATCAGGAAGGGGGCAAACACTTTTTCACACCACTGTATGTATTTTTGACTGGCTTTATGCACATATTACTGTTGGTTAAATGATAGTTTTCATCTTCATCTTCTTCATTTTCAAACTGTCACCTCCAACCAAATTAAAGGGTTTCAATTCCTCTCCATAGAAAAAAATAGGGGTCCCCAAACACAACCTTGTATAAGCACCCCAAAAAGCTAGAAACAGCCCAGTCTTTTTTGTTTAATTTGCCTGAAAATATTCACTCAGCTTCCAGAAATGAGTGTGATTGCTTAACTGTCAGTACTTAATTCCAGAGCTAAAAGCCTCAGCATGTACAGACAGGAGGAAACTGTCTCCCCTCATTTCAAGTAATAGGTGCGAGTCCAACTGCTGGCTGAGGAAACAGGCAGATATTTCTGAGATTTGCCAAATTAGTGCAGGATTTGCTGCCCAGACTGACTGACACCGGCAGCGGCAACACTAATCAAACAGCACCGGGGGAGATGTGGGGCTGAGCTGCCGGGTCGCCTCATCAATGCCTTCGTCTCTCTGTGTTACTTCCAGGAAGAGGAGAGGTGCTAAATCAAAGCCTACTGTGCGCTGACACACCGAAGAAGCAACAGACACTGTTTATATATGAGGTTTTTAGCTAGCAGAGATGGGAAAGGCGTACAGTGAGGGGAGCAGGTGGAGAGGCTCGTCAATTTAACCATTAAACTCACTGCCAGATGGGGTTAATATGCTTTTAAAGGCTGCTCTGGCTGCCAAACTGTGAGGCACGAGGGCTGAGATGATGCGTTTTTTTTTTCCTTCCACCTGCAGGAAGACTGTGTCAATTCATGTTGTTCTGTTTCTGTGCCATCTTGAATGTGAATGAGTTTGGGAGAAACATGTACAAAGATCACGTAAAAACGGATCTGTCTGAGTGGATTTGTGAGGGGTATTAACTGAATATCCCCACTAGAGCTATTTCTGCCTGTAAAGCAAAGTATGCAAAGGCTCCCTCTGCCTTAAACTACAAATTCCTAATTAAGAATACTCAATGTCACGAGCTGAAACCAACTTCTTGGATGAAAAGGGAAACACTCCAAAACAGACCTGTCGAGGGTAGAACAAATGCAACATTAATACCAGTACTCTCAGCCAATTTTTTCTTGGATTGAAGTCCTGGGTATAAGCTAATTTTGCAATGATAGGTATTTGCATTTATTTTAATAAGTAAATATGAGTCAACAGTGTATGGTCATGTATTTTCTGGTAAGAGCATAATATGATTTTTTTTTAAATTGATATCTATCTATAAATGCACGGAATCACTGCCTCTGTGTGTGTGTGTGTGTGTGTGTGTGTGTGTGTGTGTGTCTGTTCCACGCATGTCTTTTGAACCGTTCATTAGACTGACCTCAGATGTTGTACGTGTTTTGCTGAGGTTACGAGGGTGTGCATCCCCGATTATGGAGCTGTTCAGCCAAAATATGTAAGTTTTATCAATAAAAATTTAGTCATTGCTCTCTCCTCATGCTCTGGCTTCTAGAGGTGTGGGCGAGGTTTTGCATTGACTCTGTACTGATTTGATAATATGCAACATCACGGCATAAGTAACCACAGCGCACCATGAGCAAAACAAGGAAGCGAAAAGCGACAAATTTGACTAGAAAAAGAAAATACTGAAGATTTAATGCTTAAAAAATTATACCATAAAGTTGCCGTGATTGTGTAAGTCTAAAGGATAATTTTGTCATGATCCTGAGCACGGTTGAGGGCCATGCTCAGCCTCAGTGTAAGTTAAGTCTTTTTCTGTTTGTTTGTTTCTATTGTTTATTATGGTCTATTGTGTCTGGTCTCTGTTCTTTTATGAGTTGTTGTATTCTTAGTTGTGTCCTTAGAGTCTTGCCTAGTTATTGTGTGTCATTTTGTAGTTATGGTATTAGTTACATCTTTTGAGGTTGCGTTACTTTATCCTTGTATTATTTAGTGTCCGGTCTGTACTTTTATTTTGACAGTGCTGTGCAGCTTCCGGCTGTCAAACTCTGTTTCGTGGGCTGCACAGCTGTCACTTGCTATTTTGAGTACGTTCTCACTCATGTACCCACACCTGATGATCATCTAGTGGATTTCTATTTAAGCAGGCCGGTGTAGCTGATTCTTTGCAATGGTCTTGCGTTACCAGATGTTAGTCTTATTTCTCTTGCATATCGAGACGGAGCCCACGTCTGTATTGTGTCTTCCCGAGACTGAGCCCCCGTCTGTATTGTTTCCTCTGGGCATTCTCCGGTATTCACCATTACCTGTAAATGTGCATGTTCGTGCATTTTGTTCTTGTATCAGTTAATAAATATGCAAACTCACAGTCAGCATATGGTGTCTTCAGTCAGCCCTTTAAAAGGGCAGTTTATGACAAATTTGGCACATGTGGCGAACATGAGGCACGTGAGCAGACTGGGCGGAGCATCAGTGGGGACCCGGGTCTGACAAAGAACACCGGTGTATCCAACACAGAACATGCCGGGAGAAGCAGCAGCCCGACCGGGCAGCCCATGGTCCTCCGCAGGGAGGCACACCCAGCCTGCCCAGTCAGTGGTAGATGGGAGTACCTGCTTCTTCTTCACCCGTGTGGTACCACTGTACTTTGCAGGATTGTGAGTCCCCCCTCCCGTGCTAGTATCTAAAACTTAAAAACTTAATAACGCCATGAGTGTAGAGCAGAAGGCCGGAATGACTTAACAACCAAACACAAGACACAAAAATGCCCATATAACAAAATAAATCATTTTTAGTTAAAATGTTTACAGACAAATGTGCAACACTGATGCAACGGTTGTGGTCAAACAGGTCCTTCTGCTGTGTATAATAATGTGGGGTGTTTTGTAGTTAATTTGGTTGATTATAGTTTTAAAAAACCTTTTTAATAACAAAACATTGTTAAAATATAAAATGATGCATGACAATGGGTCTCACATATTTGTAAATGTGTCCTGTTATAGTACTGCATGAGTTTATTGATGATACACAGAAGAAATTCAATATTACACTGAACTCCATCACTGAACAGTGATAAACTAAAATGATTATAATGGTTACTGAAGAACTCCCAATCCCCAAAGTGCAAGATACACTATTATGAATATAAGTAATAAAAAATCACACAAATACTTTAAGTAATCTGACAAGGGATCTGAAACAGCCGCTAATATTGGATGCCTCATTCATTTTCAATATTTAGGTATTCTGTAATTAATATTCACACAATCAAATAAATCTTAGTGCCATTTACTCTCTTTTATATTTGACAAAGTCTAACATGTGATTGCCTACATATAGGCTACACCTCTTTGTATTCCACTTTCAAACACAGCCTACATTTTGGCCTGTAAAGCCTGACTGGGATACCAGTTTCAGACAGGAATACTTGCATTCTATGGGCAATGCACTAGTAACACTAATCCATCAAATTCAGTGATTCACTATCTTTCCTGCGATCATCTTATATCAAGTTATCCCTTTATATAGAACCAATTACAAAAAAAGAAAAAAAAATACTCTTGTTTGAAGATAAACACCCAAAAATGAAGAAAAACAGTCTAATAACTGGTCTTTCCCTGTGGACACCGAACTCCTGTACGTACAATGCCGTGAAAAAGTATTCCCCCCATCCTGATTTTTTAAAATATTTTTTACATCATGAATTAATTGTGATTAACCAAATTTTTGGGAAAGCTGAGTTCATCTTCACTAGCCACACCCAGCCCTGATTACTGCTAGACCTGTTGAATCAAGAAATCGCTTAAATAGAACCTGTCTGATAATGTGAAATAGGAAAAAGGTAAAAGATTTCAAAAAGGAACACGTAATGCCGTGACGTAAGGAAATTCAGGAACAGGTGAGAAACAAAAACCCAGAAGAACGTCTAAAGAACAGCAGGCCTCACTTGCCTCAGTTTGGACACTGGTCCATGATTCAACAATAAGAAAAAGACTGGGGAAAAAAAAATAGCATTAATGGAAGCGTTCCAAGCCGTAAACCACTACTGACCAGAAAGAACAAAGGCTCATCTCACATTTGCCAAAAAAACATCTTGATGATCACAAGACTTTTGGGAAAATTTTTCGTAGACTGATAAAAGCAGAACCTTTTGGAAGGCATGCATCCCGTTTGTTTTGGCCCAACTGGGTCAAGGCCAGAATTGCCTGTTTAACCTGGGATTTCAAGCCTGTTTCAACCCTCTTGTTAAGGTGGACAGACCTATAGTCATTTTCACCCACAGGCAACATAGACTAAAGGTGCATTCAGACCAAATGTGAATGTGCAAATTTTTCACATGGCGCCATTACATTATAACTCAATGTAAATATGCAAATAGACATGAATTCACTGTCTGAGTGAGATGCAGACAGGCGAAGTTGCCTTTATAACTTCTGCAGCTGTGTTCAATCTGCTGTAGAAATCCCCAAAATAATGTCATGCTTCGGTTTACATTATCCGACGGGGAGCTCAACTGAAAAAGTTGTCCTGCCTTCAAAACTTCACAAGTTAATGGGTGTTTACACTGCTGGCCTGTTTGCCTTGTTAGCACGTCCATGGCAGGAATTCATGGGTAAATAACTACAACATCCCGATTCAGCTGAAGAGCTCCCGGTCCTCCTGTCTGCAGGTGAGTGTCAGTCTCATTTTCAAACCAGTGTACTCTCCAATGTTGACACTTTTACTCCGGTAATGGCAGAATCTGAAGGCCATTACTACCACACAACACAAGCTTACTGTATAACCCTGCCCAGCAAGATGGCCGCGCCGCCTGTGTTTCTGGCTGCTGGTTGTCTCCGCTTGTTGCCGTGCTTGTTTGTCCTGTTTTTGATTGTGTTATTGTGTCTGGATCATGTGCAATCAGCCATTGTTTATGATCGCCAAGTGCTGCTGGATATTCGATCGTCCATGGTGGGGTTTGGCTGTCATAATCAGGAGGGAAGATTCTTCCATCGGTCTCTGCGTTTGCAACTTCCCGTTGGTACCTGGGATCCCCGCTGTGATTATACCGGCAGAAAGCGATCCAAACCTCGGGGAAGACGTGCAGGTGCCGCGGTGAAATCCAGAAGGTTTGCTCGGCTTCGCCGTCTTGTTCGCTCCACCTCACCTTCTCCTAATGCTGCAGCCGGCCTCTTTCCTGGATCCTGGCCCTCGGGTGTTCCCAGAGTGAGGCTATCATTTCTCCGGCCTGTTTTCCCTGTTCTACCGTGTCAACCGGCCTTCTCCCTGCTCCAAGCCAGCAAATCCCCTGCAGGTAGCGGGTGCCTACGTCAACTTTCACCGGCCTCCATTCCTGGTGAGACTGCTGCTGTTACAGAGACCATCCAGCTGGCGTTACTTAACGCACGTTCCATCGCAAATAAATCATTCTTTCTGAACGATTTATTCATTACTGCAGGGCTGGACTTTTTATTTCTTGTTCAGACTTGGTAGAGAAGTGAGGAATTTACCTCCTTAATTGAACTTTGTCCACCGGATTGTACCTTCTCCTGTGCTCCGAGATTGACAGGTCGCGGCGGTGGTCTGGCCATCGTGAACCGGCGCCGCTTCGTTACACGGACGGTGAGCCATGGAACTTTTTCATCATTTGAACTGATGATTTTAAAAATTGGCTCCTCAAACCCATTTTATTGTGTTTTAATTTACCGCCCTCCAGGAGTTTATGCCTCTTTTTTTATCTGAGTTTAGTGATTTTTAAACTTCTATTATTAAATTTGAGCAGATTTTATTACTTGGAGATTTTAATTTGCATATTAATGATCCCAATGACAGTTTTGCAGTTAATTTCTTGGGTATGACTGAATCATTTAATTTTGTTTTGTGTCTATCTGGCCCTACGCATATAAAAGGAAATACACTTGATCTTGTTTTTTCACTTGGTCTTAATGTGAATAATGTTCAGACTAAGGAGCTTCATGTGTCAGACCATTTTTGTGTTCTTTTTAATTTATCAGGTAAATCAGTCTGTTACACTGGCAAGCAGGTAAAATGCTCTCGTGTCATTGACCAGTTTTCAGCTGTGAAATTTTCTGCTGCCTTTGACAGCAGTGTGGTTTTATCCTCTGATGACGACACCGAGAGCTTGGTCTGCTCTTTTAACTCACACTGTTCAAACATCTTAGATGTAGTTGCTCCCTTTAAAACCAGGACTGTCTGTGCTGTTAATTTATCCCCCTGGTTAAATGATGATCTCTGTTGTTTTAGACGTAAATGTCGGAGGGTGGAAAGGCTGTGGAAGTCCACTAAACTTGAGGTGCATCGATTGTACCTTAAGGAACTGTTAATTGAATTTAACAATATGATTAAAATGGCAAGAACTTCTTATTTTTCCAACATCATCTCCTCCAATAGCAACAATCCAAAGATCCTCTTCAGCACAATAGACAATATAGTTAATCCTGTCAGTTCTGTTCCCCCTGTTTAATCAGTTAATGACTGTAACAAGTTTCTTTCCTTCTTTGTTGACAAGGTCACTGCTGTCAGGGCTGGTTTTACTCATTCCTTTCCCCTAATCCTTGATTGTCCTAACAGACAGGCCTTTTTAAGTGATTTTACCCCAATTTCTTTTGAGGATTTGTTAGTGTTGGTGAGCTCCATGAAATCCTCCTCCTGCGCTTTAGATATTTTGCCTTCCTCAATGTTAAAAGAGGTAATTGGCTCAGTGGGTACATCTTTGGTGGGTACATCTTTGGTTAATATCATTAACAGTTCACTTGAATCTGGTTGTGTACCCTCGTATTTTAAACATGCAGTTGTGCAGCCACTTTTAAAAAAACCTAACCTTGATCCATCTGATTTTAAAAACTTCAGGCCAATTTCTAAGCTTCCTTTTATTTCTAAGCTTTTAGAAAAAGTTGTTGTCAAGCAGCTCACTGACTTTCTGATTGAACACAATATTTTCGACAAATTTCAGTCAGGTTTTCGTCAGAAACACTCGACAGAGACCGCTCTTCTTAGGGTGTCGAATGATATTTTAATGTCATCAGACTCTGGCAAATGCTCTGTTTTAGTGTTATTAGATCTTACTGCAGCATTTGATACTATTTATCATTGCATTTTGTTACAAAGGCTTAGAGATTGGGTAGGTATTTCTGGAAAAGTTCTGGATTGGTTTTTCTCCTACCTTTCTGGTAGGAGTTTTTCTGTGGCTGTTGGCTCTTATTCATCTGATTCTGCTCCTTTAACCTGTGGGGTGCCTCAGGGTTCTATTCTGGGTCCACTTTTATTTGCCCTATATATGCTGCCACTTGGTTCTATTATCAGCAAATTTAAAGGTGTGTCTTATCACTGCTGACGATTTACAGCTACTTTTCTTTTTTAAACCTGACCATGTTGACAATTTAAAAATTATTCATGATTGTCTGTCCGCAATTAAGGACTGGATGTCTAGTAACTTTTTGCAACTTAATGCTGATAAAACTGAAGTCCTTATTGTCGCACCCAATAATCTAATTCCTAAAATGGTTAATAGCATTGGTTCATTAAGCTCTAATGTACGGTCTAATCTAAAAAATCTTGGTGTCATTTTTGATCAATCGATGAGTTTTGATCAGCATGCCAAATCTCTGACCTGGAGTTGTTTTTTCCACCTTAGGAATATATCCAAAATTAGGTCACTGGTTTCCTACACTCAGTTAGAAATCATTATTCATGCCTTTGTTTCTTCACGTTTGGACTACTGTAATGCTCTTTTCACATGTCTTAGCAAATCCTCTTTATAGCGCCTACAGTTAGTCCAGAACTCTGCTGCAAGATTACTAACTAGGTCCAGTAGATTCTGTCATATCACTCCCATTTTGGCCTCCTTGCATTGGCTTCCTGTAAATTATACAGTTGATTTTAAAGTTCTTGTTCTTACTTATAAAGCCATTCATGAAGAGGCACCTTTTTATATTAGTGACTTGCTCCATCTACACCAGCCCAGCAGGTCTCTCAGGTCTTCTCATCAGAATCTATCGGTAGTCCCTAGCACTAGGCTCAGAACCAAAGGCGATAGAGCCTTTGCTGCTGTTGCTCCCAGACTTTGAAACTCCTTACCTTTTGAACTTAGATCTGCACCTTCCATTGATGTTTTTAAGAAGCAACTAAAGACCCACCTTTTTAGCCTGGCTTTTTAATTAACTATGTGTTGATTGTATTTTTATGTGTTTTTACTGTTTACTTTGTTTTTATTTTTTTTTACTGTTTTATGTGCCTGTGTTTTTATTTTGTTTTTAACCATGTTAAGCACTTTGTGACTGTCTGTGAAAAGTGCTCTATAAATAAACTTATTATTATTATTATTATTATCACTAGCTAGCGCTATCTCTCAGACATGAATGCGTGTTTGTGCAAGATTTGCATGTGCTCGCCTCTTTTCATTGACTTTATATGTATTCACGCCATCCGTTTGGTGCGAAGGCACCTTAACACCTCCAGTGTCTTTTCTGCACTCAAGCAAGGTAGACTGACACCTAGTATCCCAGGCTGGGATTTGAAGCCATGACACCTTGACCTGAAAATCCCTCACTCTTACCACTAAACCAAAAAGGAATTCCTCTACTAGCACCAAGCTAGTAGTGGAGATGAACCTTAAGGTGTCAGGTAACTGCACCACTGACTAATTTCTTATGGAGGAGGGATCCGTAGCACTTTACATCTGATGTAAAACTAACACAGCATTTCATAAAAAGAACATCAAACCAAACATGGTGGTAGTGTACGTCAAACAGGTTCATTTTGTCTTCTTTCAATTATTTTTCCTTTTTTTTTTTCCTTTGAAAGACAAAAGTAAAATAGAACAGCAAGGAAACAGCAAGTCAAAAACAAAGAAAATAAAGAAAAACAAAGAAAATAAACAGGACACAAGACACAGAACAAAAGCTGAAATCAAAAACAAGGAAACCATAACTATACCATACATACGAGGGATCACGGAACCAATTCAAAGGATCATGAAAAAATACAAAATAAACACAGCAGTCAAACCACACAAAAAATTAAGACAGTTATTAGTACACCCCAAGGATAGAATAGAACAAGACAATAAATGCAATGTATTATATGAAATATCATGCAGATCATGTAACAAAACCTACATTGGAGAAACCGGAAGATTATTCACCACAAGAAAAAAAGAACACCAAAAGGAATGTGAGAAGGAAACGCAAGGACGACTCACAAGATCACAAAAAGAAAAAGCAGAACAAGAAACATTAAAATCAGCTATATCGGACCACTGCAAAAGAAATAATCACATCATGGACTGGGACAACACAAAAATTATTGGATCGGAGAGCAACAGACACAAACGTTGGATCAAGGAGGCAATAGAGATCAGAAAGCGGGGAAAAGACACCATGAACCGAGATGAGGGGGCCTTTATGCTTTCTCACACCTGGGACCACATTCTCCAGAGACCATCTGACGGCGGGAGGCGGGGCCGGCTCGGTGGATCTGACAGATCTGCTGAGCTGGCCCCGCCTACGAAAATCAGCTGATAAATGTCACCTGGCAGCAATCAGCTGACTCTTCTGATGAAGGCTGCAGTGCAGTTGAAACATGTAAAGAAGGTAAAGACATCTTTCTATTTTACTTTTGTCTTTCAAAGGAAAAAAAAAAAAGGAAAAAAAAAAAAAAAATGGTGGTAGTGTGATGGTGTGGGGCTGCTTTGCTGCTTGAGGACCTGGACGATTTGCCATAATTGATGGAACCATAAATTCTGCTCATTGTCAGAAAATCCTGGAGAATGTCCAGCCATCAAGCTCAAGACCTTCACTGTCTTAGTTTTGTTTAGTTTAATGTTTATTTGAAAGGGACGTTACATACTAATGAACATTAATATAAATGCACGTATGCCAGATTTAGCAGTACTGCTAATTTGGACCTGTAGTCCCCCCCGGCAGGTCACAAAAACAGACAAACAAACAATCATGCACAATCAGAACAACTACAATGAAACTGTACAAAGTGTATATGCTAAAGTGTAAGAGTTAAGGTATTACCATCCATCCATCCATCCATCCATCTTCTACCGCTTTTCCGGAGGTCCGGGTCGCGGAGGCAGCAGTTCAAGCAGAGAAGCCCAGACTTCCCTCTCCCCAGCCACCTGCTCCAGCTCTTCAGAGGGGATACCAAGGCGTTCCCAGACTAGCTGGGAGACATAGTCTCTCCACCGAGTCCTGGGTCTGCCCCGGGGTCTCCTCCCAGTGGGACGTGCCTGAAACACCTCAAGTGGGAGGCGTCCAGGAGGCATCCTAATCAGATGCCCATACCACCTCAACTGACTCCTTTCAATGTGGAGGAGCAGCGGTTCTACTCTGAGCCTCTCCCGGATGACTGAGCTCCTCACCCTATCTCTGAGGGTGAGTCCAGCAATCCTACGGAGAAAGCTCATTTCAGCCGCTTGTATCCGCGATCTCGTTCTTTCGGTCATTACCCAAAGCTCGTGACCATAGGTGAGAGTAGGAACGTAGATTGACTGGTAAATCGACAGCTTTGCCTTAGAACTAAGCTCCCTCTTCACCACAACAGACCGGTACAACGTCCGCATCACTGCAGATGCTGCTCCAATCCGTCTGTCGATCTCTCGCTCCATTTTCCCCTCACTCGTGAACAAGACCCCAAGATACTTAAACTCCTCCACTTGGGGCAGGAGCCTGTCCCCAACCCGGAGAGGACAATCCACCTTTTTCCGGCTGAGGACCATGGACTCGGACTTGGAGGTGCTGATTCTCATCCCAGCCGCTTCACACTCAGCGGCAAACCGTCCCAGCAAGAACTGTAGGTCATTGCTGGATGAAGCCAACAGGACAACATCATCTGCAAACAACAGAGATGAGATCCTGTGGTCACCAAGCATGACACCCTCCATTCCCTGGCTGCGCCTAGAAATCCTGTCCATAAAAATTATGAACAGGACCGGTGACAAAGGGCAGCCCTGGCGGAGTCCAACTCTCACTGGGAATGACTCCGACCGAGTGTTGGCAATGCGAACTAAACTCTCACAACGGTCGTACAGAGACCGAATAGCTCGTAACAACAAGCCCGATACCCCATACTCCCGAAGCACCCCCCACAAAAATCCACGAGGGACGCGGTCAAATGCCTTCTCCAAGTCCACAAAACACATGTAAACTGGTTGGGCAAACTCCCACGAACCCTCAAGAATTCTCGAGAGGGTAAAGAGCTGGTCCGATGTGCCACGGCCAGGACGAAAACCACATTGCTCCTCCTGAATCCGAGGTTCGACCAACGGCCGGACTCTCCTCTCCAGTACCTTGGCATAGACCTTCCCAGGGAGGCTGAGGAGTGTGATCCCTCTAAAGTTGGAGCACACCCTCCGGTCCCCTTTTTTGAAGAGAGGAACCACCACCCCGGTTTGCCATGCCAAAGGCACTGCCCCCGACCTCCACGCAATGTTGCAGAGGCGTGTCAACCATGACAACCCAACAACATCCAGGGCCTTGAGGTACTCGGGGCGAATCTCGTCCACCCCCGGGGCCCGGCCACCAAGGAGATTTTTAACCACCTTGGCGACCTCAGCCACTGTGATAGGCGAGTCATCCCCCTCGTCCCCAAACCCTGCTTCCTCTGTGGAAGGCGTATCAGTGGGATTGAGGAGATCCTCGAAGTATTCCTTCCACCGCCCGACGATATCCCCAGTTGAAGTCAACAGTGTCCCATCCGCACCATACACAGTGTGGACGGGGAGCTGCTTTCCCCTCCTGAGCCGCCGAACAGTTTGCCAGAATCTCTTTGAAGCCGACTGAAAGTCTTGTTCCATGGCCTCACCGAACTCCTCCCATACCCGGGTTTTTGCTTCAGCAACCACCCGAGCTGCACTCCGCTTGGCCTGCCGGTACACCTCAGCTGCTTCGGGAGTCCCACAAGCCAACCAAGCTTGATAGGACTCCTTCTTCAGCTTAATGGCCCCCCTCACCACTGGTGTCCACCACTTGGTTCGGGGGTTGCCACCACGAGATGCACCGACCACCTTGCGGCCGCAGCTCTGGGCTGCCGCTTAAGGTATTACAAAACAAAATATTCTAATGTCACACAAGTGAAATGCTTAATTAACTAAGCGCTCAATTAAAACAATTCTGCAAAGAAGAGTGGGCTGAAATTCCTCAACAGCGATGTAAAAGACTCATTACCAGTTATTGCAAATGCTTGATACCGCCAAGGGTGGTACAACCAGTTATTAGGTGTAGGGGGTAATTACGTTTTCACATAGGGCCAGGGGGTTTGGATAACTTTATTCCCTTAATAAATGAAATCATAATTTTAAAACCTGCATTTTGTGTATGCAAAAATATAAGCAATCAGGAAGGGGGCAAATACATTTTCACAACACTGCATGCATGCAGGCTTGGCTTTGAAAGTCTCAAAAAAAGGAAGTAAGGTTTATTATTGTGACACATTATATACATTAAGATACCCTTTTTAAATCAATACCCTTTATAACTGTGTTTTAGACATTAAATCATGGATGTCAGCAAACTTTCTTCAGCTCAACCAGGACAAAACTGAAGTTTTAGTCATTGGTCCTGAAGCTCAGTGAGAGAAAATTTTTACCAAAATTACACAGTCTGTCTTTTACCCCATCCCAATATATTAAGAATTTGGGTATCATTTTAGACTCTGAGCTCGGTTTTACTCCACACATTGATGAGATGAGAATTTCATTACTTATTTACTTATTACTTACTCATTCATTATTATTACTTTATTTTGAACAAAAACAAAACAAATGACACTGCAATAAAAGTGACAGTGTACAGTGCTCGAAAAGGAGAAGGCAGAAGTTAACACTTAATTATTCCAACTCCTCTTTTCCCTAAATACAACCCATGTGAAATATATACATATTACCTCTATTAAGCACCCCAAGTAGACAATTAACTATATTTTATACATATCAATATCAAAACCCATCCATCCCTACATACATATAGTCCATACTTCTTCTTAGGCCTCCGTCGGTCAGGGTTAGATAGATAGATAGATAGATAGTTTATTTCCAACACAAAAATATAACAAATACAAGCAAATGGCAAATGCAATAAAGTAACATTATACACTGTTCAAAAGGGAGAAGGAAGAAGTGAACACTTATTAATTCCATCTCCTCTGGGTTGACCATAGATAAAGCATTCCACTTCTGGTTGTCTGTTCACCTGGAGCAGTGTTGTCTGTGGCTAAATAGACCGATGCGGGAGTGGCAGTCTCTATTGCAAAGGTCACACCTGTGTGTAGTCTCTGGTCTGTTGGAGCTGCTGCTTTCCTTCCTGTGTGCTCGTTTTTCTACAGCAGCGGTAATCATTTTCTCTTCCCCTGATTTTGGGTGTTCCATCAGGGTCCCTTTCCACTTTGCACGGTCACCTGCTAGGCTCTCCCAGGCCTCTGTGTTGATATCAGTGGCCTTCATGTCTCTCTTAATGACATATTTGTATCGGAGCTGGGGGTGACCAGTGGATCTCCTCCCAGATGCCAGTTCTCCATACAGGATGTCCTTTAGGATGCGGCCATCGTCCATGTGGTGGACATGGCCTAGCTAGCGCAGCCTGCGTTGTCTGAGGAGAGTGAACATGCTGGGAAGTCCCGCGTGATTCAAGACATCTGCGTTGGTTACCCTGTCCTGCCAGGATATGCCCAGGATGTGGCGGATGCTCTGCAGATGGAAGGTGTTGAGTCGCTTCTCCTGTCTGGTATATGTTGTCCATGACTCACTGCCGTACAGCAGTGTGCTGATGACACAGGCATTATACACTGCCATCTTAGTCTTCACCGACAGCTTGGGGTTTGTCCACACTCTGGTTGTGAGGCAAGAGAGTGTTGTAGCTGCCTTCCCGATCCTCCTGTCTATTTCTGTGTCAAGGGAGAGGTTGTCGGTTATGGTAGAGCCAAGGTAGGTGAAGTGGTGGACGACATCAAGTTCATAGTCATCAATGGTGATGGCAGGTTGTGATTCAGTGTCTTGTCCCAGGACATTGGTCTTTTTCAGGCTAATGGTGAGTCCAAAATCCTTGAAGGCCTGTGAGAAGCGGTCCATCATCGTCTGCTGCTCCTGTTGGGTGTGTGCTGCAATTGCTGCATCGTCAGCAAACAGTACATTTCTGATGTGCGTTTCGCGAACCTTTGTGTTGGCTCTGAGGAGGGCAAGGTTGAACAGCCTGCCATCTGACCTGGTGCGTAGGTAAATTACTTCAGTTGCAGTGCCAAAGGCATGCTTTAGGAGAACGGCGCAGAATATTCCAAAGAGTGTGAGAGCAAGGATGCAGCCTTGTTTGATGCCACTGCAGATGTTGAAGGGGTTGGGGGAACTCCTATTGAACTGCACAGTCCCCTTCATGTCTGAGTGAAAAGACTCAATCATGCTCTGCAGCTTTGGTGGGCAGCCTATCTTTGGGAGAATCTTGAACAGGCCGTCTCTGCTGACGAGGTTGAACGCCTTGGTGAGATCTATGAAGGCGACATACAGGGGCATCTGCTGTTCTCTGCACTTCTCTTGGAGTTGGTGGAGGGAAAAGACCATGTCTATCATTGATCTCTTGGCACGAAAGCCACACTGCGACCCTGAGTAGACACGCTCTGCCAGCTTCTGCAGGTGGATCAAAATGACCCGAGCAAAGACTTTGTCAATGATGCTGAGTAGAGCGATGCCTCTGTAGTTGTTGCAGTCACTTCTTTTGCCCTTGTTCTTATAGAGGGTGATGATCTTGGTGTCCCTCATGTCCTGTGGTACAGCCCCTTCTTGCCAGCACTGACAGAAGGCTTCATGCAATGGGAGCAGGAGGGTAGTCTTGCAGTGTTTGATCAGGTCCGGGGGAATCCCGTCGCTGCCTGGGGCTTTGCCTAAGGCCAAGCTGTCAATGGCCTTCCTGAGTTCCTCTATGGTTGGCTCTACATCCAGCTCCTCTATGATTGGTATACACTCAATAGCGTCAAGAGCTGTGGGGGACACTGTGTTCTGTCTGGAGTAGCGGTCGGAGTAGTGTTCCACCCATCTCTCCCTTTGTTGGCCCTTGTCTGTAATTACTACCCCAGTGGAAGATTTGAGGGGAGCTGTCTTGCTCTGGACTGGTCTGAGCGCCTTCTTGATGTTTTCGTACATCCATCTAATGTTGCCTGTAGCAGCAGATGTCTGGATGTCTTCACTGAGCTCTGTCCAGTATTCGTTGGCACAACACCTGGCAGTCTGCTGAGCCTTGCTCCTGGCAGCCCTGAGAATCTGCAGGCTTTTCTCACTGGGTGACCGCTTATACTTGGTGAGGGTGGTGAGGATGGCGCGCCTGGCTTTGATGACGGGAATCATCTCTGTGGACTTGGCCTCAAAGCAGTAGTGAGACTTGGAGGATTTCTTCCCAAAGATAGCCAAGGTGGTGCAGTGCATGGTGTCCCACAGTACTTCCCATTTCTCTGTGGCAGAGTCTCTGGGCTGTGAGGTTTGCATTTCCTTCTCAAAGTTCTCTGCAAACTTTTCCATGAGGCCTGGTTAAGCCATCTTGCTGACATCAATGTGGGGGTTCCCTTGTTTCTTTGAGCAGTGGATCCCCTTTGGCTGTAGCTTGATCTTGCAGCAGACTAGGGAGTGATCTGACACAGTCCACACTGTGGTAAGAGCGTGTGTGGAAGACGTTCTTGATGGCGGCAACCCTGACCAGGATAAGATCTAGCTGATGCCAGTGCTTTGAGCATGGGTGTCTCCAAGAGACCTTGTGCTGAGGCTTGGACCTGAAGTAGGAGTTCACGATGCACAATTCGTGGTAACTGCAAAGCTCAAGCAGTCGTAGGCCGTTCTCATTCATTTTACCCACACCAAACTGTCCAAGGCAAGAGGGCCACGAGTCAAGATCTGCACCCACTCTAGCATTGAAGTCACCCAGGAGAACAAGTTGCTCCTTTCTGGGGATGCTTGCGACGATGGATGCGAGCTTCTCGTAGAACTCATCCTTTGTGTCCGGTGTGAAAGACAGTGTCGGGGCATACACACTAACAAGGGTGACTGGGCCTTTGGTGGTGTTGAGGCAAAGAGTGAGGAGATGCTCTGTGCCATTGCTGCCAGGCCCTACCATATTCAGCAGGTTGTTTCTCACTGCAAAGCCGACTCCATGCTCCCTTGGCTCATCAGAGCCTTTCCCCTGCCAGTGGAATGTGTAGTCCTTCTCCTTCAGCGTGCCTGAGTCAGCAAGGTGTGTTTCCTGAAGGCTGGCAATGTTCACATGCAGCCTCCTGAGCTCGTCATTTATGACAGCTAGCTGTTGACGTGGAGTCACTGATGTCCTGAAGGTTTTCAGAAAGACCAGTCATCATTGTCCGAATGTTCCAACATCCCAGTTTCAAAGCTGGTTTCTTTCATTGTTTTGTTTTGTTTCCTAGTGCAACGATTGCAGTCTGCTGTTTGGACATTTCCTAATCCCCATGCACCCAATGAGGATGACAGGCTGTGGCGGGAAAACACCTTACTGGCCTGGGGCTACTCAGCTTTAGGTGGGCGATAGTTGTCCAGTGAGATTGAAGGATCCCTTCCACCATCAGGAACAACCCCTGGTGCCAAGCCCTACATCAATCGAGCAATGACTTAAAACCAGTATCTGTTGTTCCCCATGTTGTGTTGATGCTGCAAGCGAAGCTGGAGTGACCTCTCCAGGGTGAAGGTTGTGAGTTTGTGTTGGTGAGTGTTGCTGGATGCTAGCCTGGGCAATGTGATATGAGGGACACGCTGTTGCCCATGTGGCATGTCTCCCCTCTCCACATCGCTGATGAATCCAAAGAAACAGCAAGGCTGTTGCAGTTTGGCACCAGCGCCATCACAGGAGCTGCCAGAACGAAGTTTAAATCAACGGCGGACTGCCTTAGGGGCTCCGGCTTTTACTTCAGGGTTGACTCCCGAAGCCTTTCCAGTGACCAGGTATGCCGCAACGCAGCTGAGGTTTGAAATCAGGGTTTTCCTTCCCCTAGATGGACTACCCTCCCAGGTTTTTGAGCCTCATCTACCCAAAGCATCTGGTTTGAAGGAGTCAGCGACTTGCCTTGTCCACATCTCCTGTCAGTAGAAGCAGTTCTGCCAGGCTTAGAAGCTAAACTACATGAGTAGGCCAGGAGTTGGACTTGGTTATCAGAGGCTATTTCAATTCAACTTTATTTATATAGGGCCATTTCACAACAACAGTCATCTCATAGCCCTATCAACTGTAGGGGGAACCCCCACAGTTGCAGAAAGACCCCAGCAATCAGGCGATCCCCTGTGAGCAAGCACTTGGCGATGGTGGAAAGGAAAAACTCCCTTTTAACAGGAAGAAACCTCCAGCAGAACCAGGCTCAGGGAGGGGCAGTCATCTGCTGCGACTGGCTGGGGGGTGAGGGGATAGAGAAGAAGAAAAGAACAGACATGTAGAGAGCAAACAGCACAATGGGGACTCAATCTATGGGAGAGAACAAACAAATGTTAATGACCAGCAAAAAAATATTTCATTGAGAGTGAGAAAAGGAGTGAGGCCCAGTGCATTACTGGAGGTCCCCCGGCTGACTAAACCTATTAGCAGCATAACTAAGGGAGGGTTCAGAAACACATGACCCCTCCCTAATTGTAGGCTATATCAAAAAGATAGGTTTTAGCCCTATTCTTAAAAACAGAGGTCGAGTCTGACTCCCGAATCCAGATTGGCAGCTGATTCCACAGGACAGGGGCTTGATAACTGAAGGCTCTGCCTCCCATTGTACTTTTGGAGATTCTAGGTATTACAAGTAATCCTGCATCTTGGGAGCGTAGTGCTCTGTTAGGATAATACGGTAGTATCAGATCTTTTAAATAAAAAGGAGCCTGATTGTTTAGAGCTTTGTAAGTAAGAAGAAGGATTTTAAACTTAATTCTAAACTATTTGAGATGCTTGCCAAAAGGAGCATTTTTCGAGCGCTGGAAGCTCATCCCCAGCACCACTCCTGGCTATGACAACCTTGGAACAGTCCATACATATACATGCATATAAACCCAGCCCAAAACAACATATATATACACAGTACCATCCCACCTATCATACCATAGTGTCCCAGAGTGAGTTTAGTGCATCTTTCATATTAATACTACACCTGTAACATATAACGTTTTAGCACATAATGTTTATACCTCTTTTTGAATTGATTTCTGTTTGTACATAGTTTCAATTCCAGCTCCAGACTGTTCCACAAATCCACCCCACAGACAGATGTGCACTTACTTTTCTTTGTTGTTCAAACTTTAGGTTCTGTAAACTTTAAGTCTCCTCACAAATTGTAATCATTCTCTTTTTTTGAATATTTTTTGTATATTATTTGGGAGTTGCTTATTAATTGCCCTGCACATTACTTGAGCTGTCTTAAATTTAACTACATCCATGAACTTTATGGCATGCGACTTTAAAAAGAGTGAGTTGGTATGGTCTCTATATCCTACATTATTTATCCTTACAGCTTTTTTTGTAATGTGCATATTGGCTGTAGGTTAGTTTTGTAGGTGTTTCCCCAGACCTCTACACAGTAGTTAAGATACAGTGGGGTAAAAAGTATTTAGTCAGCCACCAATTGTGCAAGTTCTCCCACTTAAAAGATGAGAGAGGTCTCCAATTTTCATCATAGGTATACCTCAACTATGAGAGGCAAAATAAGAAAAAAAAATCCAGAAAATCACATTGAAGGATTTTTAATGAATTAATTGGTAAATTTCTCGGTAAAATAAGTATTTGGTCAATAACAAAAGTTCATCTCAATACTTTGTTATATACCCTTTGTTGGCAATGACAGAGGTCAAACGTTTTCTGTAAGTTTTCACAAGGTTTTCACACACTGTTGCTGGTATTTTGGCCCATTCCTCCATGCAGATCTCCTCTAGAGCAGTGATGTTTTCGGGCTGTCGCTGGGCAACACAGACTTTCAACTCCCTCCAAAGATTTTCTATGGGGTTGAGATCTGGAGACTGGCTAGGCCACTCCAGGACCTTGAAATGCTTCTTACGAAGCCACTCCTTCATTGCCCGGGCGGTGTGTTTGGGATCATTGTCATGCTGAAAGACCCAGCCACGTTTCATCTTCAATGCCCTTGCTGGTGGAAGGAGGTTTTCACTCAAAATCTCACGATACATGGCCCCATTCATTCTTTCCTTTACACAGATCAGTCGTCCTGGTCCCTTTGCAGAAAAACAGCCTCAAAGTATGATGTTTCCACCCCCATGCTTCACAGTAGGTATGGTGTTCTTTCTCCTCCAAACACGACAAGTTGAGTTTTTACCAAAAAGTTCTATTTTGGTTTCATCTGACCATATGACATTCTCCCAGTCCTCTTCTGGATCATCCAAATGCTCTCTAGCAAACTTCAGATGGGCCTGGACATGTACTGGCTTAAGCAGGGGGACACATCTGGCACTGCAGGATTTGAGTCCCTGGCGGCGTAGTGTGTTTCTGATGTAGTCTTTGTTACTTTGGTCCCAGCTCTCTGCAGGTCATTCACTAGGTCCCCCCATGTGGTTCTGGGATTTTTGCTCACCGTTCTTGTGATAATTTTGACCCCACGGGGTGAGATCTTGCGTGGAGCCCCAGATTGAGGGAGATTATCAGTGGTCTTGTAGGTCTTCCATTTTCTAATAATTGCTCCCACAGTTGATTTCTTCACACCAAGCTGCTTACCTGTTGCAGATTCAGTCTTCCCAGCCTGGTGCAGGTCTACAATTTTGTTTCTGGTGTCCTTTGACAGTTCTTTGGTCTTGGCCATAGTGGAGTTTGGAGTCTGACTGTTTGAGGTTGTGGACAGGTGTCTTTTATACTGATAACGAGTTCAAACAGGTGCCATTAATACAGGTAACGAGTGGAGGACAGAGGAGCCTTTTAAAGAAGAAGTTACATGTCTGTGAGAGCCAGAAATCTTGCTTGTTTTTAGGTGACCAAATACTTATTTTACCGAGGAATTTACCAATTAATTCATTAAAAATCCTTCAATGTGATTTTCTGGATTTTTTTTTCTCATTTTGTCTCTCATAGTTGAGGTATACCTATGATGAAAATTGGAGACCTCTCTCATCTTTTAAGTGGGAGAACTTGCACAATTGGTAGCTGACTAAATACTTTTTTGCCCCACTGTATGATAAAAACAGTGAATTGCACTGTAAGAATAATGATTTATAGTCCAAAATGTGTCTTATCTTCCCCAGTATTCCTATACATTTTGCCAGCTTGACCCGGATGTGACTGATGTGAGGTTTCCAGCAGATTTTATTGTCTAGCGTCACCCCGAGGAACTTACTTTTCTGTACTATTTCAAATCTGGTATCATCTATCATTACCATTATTTCATGATTTATTTTATAATTTCCAAACAACATAATTTTTGTTTTTTTCAAATTTAGAGATAATTTATTTTTGTTGAACCACTGCATTAACCTTTTCATTTCTGTTGTGACCACCTCTAAATCCTGCTGTAAATTTTCACCAGTGCAAAAAGATATTTGTGTCATCCGCAAACAAAATAAATTTCAGAATTTTTAAAAATATAACATGGAGAGCAAACACGGAGATACTGATGCATGCTTTTATCACTAACCGTATTGATTACTGTAATGCCCTTCCCAAAAAGACAATTTCAAATCTGCAGTTATTACAGAATTCTGCTGCACGTGTTCTGAAAAGGATTAAGCGGAAGAAGATGGATGGATAGATGGTGTTATGATGAAGGCCAGATGGCAGGCTCACATCACACTGGTGTAAAAGTCACTGCATTGGCTCCCGGTGTCCTTCAGGATCGATTTTAAGGTCTTTTCCTGGTTTATAAATGTCTGCATGGTCTTGGGCCTTCTGACTTTTCAGAACTACGTTTAATATATGAGCCCCCACGGCCCCTGAGGTCCTCTGGTACTGGCCTTTTAATTACCTCTACCATTAGAACATGCATCCATGGTGAGGCAGCTTTTAGTTACTATGGTCCACGCTTATGGAACAGCCTGCTGGAGAACATCAGGGCTGCCGAGAATTTTCATGTTTTTAAAAGCAGGCTCAAGATCTATTATTTTAACTTTGCTTTTGATTGGTTTCCTATTTTAATTTTCTTAATTTCTGATTTTAAACTCATTTTAGAATAGAATAGAATAGAATAGGCTTTACTGTCATAGTACAGTAGTACAGTACAACAAAACTGTGGGTGCTCCACCAGGCTACTACACAATAAAGTAAGGGAGAAGGATTAGATAAAACACAGTTACAGAGCAGACAATTAAACACACGGCTGAAATAAAAATAAATGAAAATAAAAATAAAATGAAAATTGCCCAGGATTATGGAAATATACACAGGTATGGTAGTGGGTACGTGGGTGGAACTACTGTATGTACATAAGACTGCAGAGTGCAGACACACAATTGAACACACAGTTGAGTTAAATGGCCCAAGGATTATGGAAAATATACACAGTAGTGGTTTCACGGATGGGTCAATATATATGAAAGTGAGGAATGCAGAGAAAGGTGAGTTATTGTGATAATTAAAAGCTCATTGTTGTTGTTGCTATAATTAGTCACACTGTTATTAAATTCTATTACATTTTAAACTATTTTGAGTTTAAATGGGGGGTTATGATTATCTTTTTTATTAAGAAATGATGTATCTTATTATTATTTTTTTATTATTGATAATTTTATTCAACTTATTATCCTGCCCTAACTCCAGTGTTTCCTCATAGGGAGCCCTCCCACAGGGGGTTGCCTGGCTCTAGCTGCAGGGGGTGACCTGCGACTGCCCTTGCCCACCCAATGACTGGTCTTGGGCAGTCACAGCAGTGGTGTCCCTGTAGCTGCGGACTTGGCGCTTCCCTTGTGTTGATGGCTCCCTAGGATGGCGCTTCTACACTAGGATCTTCGGCGCTCAGGTTCAGGTTCAGTTTACTTTATTTGTACCCGTAGGTAGATTTGTTTTGCAGTCTGGTGACATCCATATTTACAAGCCACTAATTACATTCAACATAGACACAAACACAGGCACACATCTTACAAAATAGGTAAATATAAAATATGTACAATATAATTTTTATAGCTTGTTCAACTCTTTGACAGCAGCAGGGACAAAGCTGTTTTTGTAGCGCTGGGTTCTACTTTTTGGGACAGCAAACCTCCTTCTGGAGGGAAGAAGCTGAAAGTTGCAGTGCAAAGGGTGGGAGTCATCATTTAAAATCGAGTCGACCATCCTCTGTACTTGTCTGGTGTACAGGGATGTCAGGCTCAGCTGTGACTCACCAAGCAAACGACTGGACCATCTAACTACCTGATCCAAGGATTTCCTCTGTTTCAGTTTTATCTGACCAAACCATGACATTAAAGAAAAGGATAAAACAGATTCAATAAAAGCCCGATAAAACATAGTCATTATGGTTCGGTCAATTTGGAAGCGTGCAAGTTTCCTCAAACAATGCAAATTTTGCTGACCCTTTTTGCACACCCTTTCACAGTTCACTTCAAAGTTTAATTTACTATCAATAATCGTCCCAAGATATTTGTACGATTGTACACATTTGGTGGTCTGGCCTTTTAGTATGGTGACTTTGTGCCTGGGAGTTTTCCTCCTAGGAAACGCTCAGCTATGTCTCACATTGATGTGTGCGTGCACGTGGGGTTGGGTGGGTGAAGGGGTGGGGTGGGGGGTATAATTGTGTCATATTTACCTCCGCCAAGGAGGTTATGTGATCATCGACGGTTTGTCTGTCTGTTTGTCTGTCTGTTTGTCTGTTTGTTTGTTTGTTAGCAAGATAACTCAAAAACTTATGGACGGATTTTCATGAAATTTTCACAGATTGTCAGAAATGAGGTATCCTACAGATGATTACATTTTGGTGGTGATCCGGATCACCGTCCAGAAGAAAACCGCCATTATGGAAAATGCCATTTTCGTGAATAACTACTGAACCACTAATCCTATGCAAGATAACTCAAAAACTTATGGATGGATTTTCATGAAATTTTCACAGATTGTCAGAAATGGGACTATCCTACAGATGATTACATTTTGGTGGTGATCCGGATCACTGTCCAGAAGAAAACCGCCATTACGGAAAATGCCATTTTCGTGAATAACTACTGAACCACTAATCCTATCATTGTCATTCCAATTGCTAGTCATATGTTTTCATGGTCAAGGAATCTGAAAACGTACACACAAACACTGTATGGGGGGAACTGTGGCCGCCATTATGGAAAATGCCATTTTCATGAATAACTACTGAACCACTAATCCTATCATTGTCAATCCAATTGCTAGTCATATGTTTTCATGGTCAAGGAATCTGAAAACGTACACACAAACACTGTATGGGGGGAACTGTGACCGCCATTACGGAAAATGCCATTTTCGTGAATAACTACTGAACCACTAATCAATCCACTGTATGGGGGGAACTGTGGCGCTTGGTGGAGGTCTGCTTTCTCCGAGTGCTTTTCTAGTTTTAATTTGTGAAGGACTTTGTGCTACAACTTTTTGTATAAAAAGTGCTATATAAATAAAGTTTTGATTGATTGATCATACACTAATACTACAGTATACGTAATATACAGCCCCAAGTACCAATTAGGCATGTTGGATAAGCAGTTCAAATAACGGAATGCGTATTGCTTGTGGTTAAATAAAAAAAATGCCTCTATGGAATAGGTATGTGAACAATTACACAGCACACTGTAAACTCAGAAGGTATTGTTTGATTTATTTTCCGTCTCTCTGGTGGGTGAGGAGTGTAAGGCAGCTGTGTGTTATTTGCAAAGTGCTGTCAGCCTTGAGTTAAGATACAGTTTTATTGTTTACTCTTTTATGCGCTCTTATCAAGTCAGGGTGTTTGTTTTTAAAGCAGCTACATTTCTGTTTCAGGCCAGAGCAGATCTATTTTTATAGCCACGTTTAATCAAAGAAAGTCAAGTGAAGACATATGCTCTTTATCAAAGCTGCGGGGTGCAACTACAATCAGTCTGGTAGTGGTACAGGTGAGTAGAGGGGGGTTGGAGTTAATAGGATTTATATGCCCTTCCTCGGGGGTGTTTATAGCTGTTGCTAAATAAAGAGACGGGACTTTATATTCATTTTGCTTGTTGGCAGATTTGCAGAAGGTATTGTTGTAGTCAAGACCACGACAAGACCAGACCGAGAACAGAGTGTACAAAGACCAAAACTATGTCAAAGCCAAGTCTACTGTATATGTAGATCTTGCTCTTGACCCCTTATAGTCTTGGTTTTGAGAGACTTTGGTCTTGGTCTGGCCTTGACTTGGTCTTGACTACAACACTACCAGAAAGTACTGAGGGATTCAAACTGGTGACCTTAGATTAGTGTTGTAGTCAAGACCACACCAAGACCATACAGAGACCAGAGTGTACAAAGACCAAGACTTTAAGGGGTCAAGACCAAGAGCAAGTTGGGCACAAACCAAATCGACACCAAGACCACTGTGCATGTAGGTCTTGACCTTAACTCAGTCTCGACTTAGTCTTGACCCCTTATAGTCTTGGTCTTGACTACAACACAACCAGAAGGTACTGAGTGATTCAAACTGGTTACTTTAGATTAGTGTTGTGGTCAAGATCACAATAAGACCAGACTAAAACCAGATTGTACAAAGACCAAGACTTCAGGGGCTGAGACCAAGTCAAGACCAAGACCACTGTTTATGTAGGTCTTGGTCTTGACTACAACACAACCAGAATGTATTGAGGGATTCAAACAGGTGGCCTTAGATTGGTGTTGTAGTCAAGACCACACCAAGTCCAGACAGAGAGCATCATAAGATAAGATAAGATAAGATAAGCCTTTATTAGTCCCACAACGGGGAAATTCCAGGATTGCAACAGCACAGGGATAGCAACACTCAGAGCAACAATCAGAAGGCAAGGAAAAAAAAAAAGCAAGCAAGCAAGAGCAGCTAATATACATATGTACATATTACTATAAATATATATATATATATATATATACAGTATATATACACACATACACACAGTGTAGAGCATTGTTGCTGGATGGGATACATATATGAGTATATAAACACACAGTACGGAGCATTGCAGCTAGATGGAATAAATATGTAAATATATAAACACAGTGCGGAGCAATGTAGCTAGATGGAATAATATGTAGATATACAGTATAAACACACAGTACGGAGCATTGCAGCTAGGTGGAAAAATATGTAAATATATAAATATATAAACACACAGTGCGGAGCATTGTAGCTAGATGGAATGAATATATAGATATATAAATATAAACATAAACATCATGTACAAGCACCAAGACTTTAGGGACTCAGACCAAGTCAAGGACATGGCCAACCTAGGCAGAGACAAAGTCAAGACCAAGACCACTGTATATGCAGACCCTTTATAGTCTTGGTCTTTGGAGATATTGGTCTTGGTTTGACCTTGGTATGGTTCTGACTATAACACTGCCAGAAGATATTCAAACCTTAGACCTTAGTGTTGTAGTCAAAAACACACAAAGACCAGACTGAGACCAAATCAATACCAAAACTAAGTAAGGCAATGACCAAGTCAGGACCAAGACCACTGTGTATATACTGTAGGTCTTGGTCTTGGCTTGGTCTCTACCTCCACTTGACAAGGTCTGGACACGGTTTGTGACCATGTCCAACATTGCAGGAGACACCTCCCACCCCTCACACTCCGTCTTCAGCCCCCTGCCCTTGGGGAAAAGGTACAGGAGCCTCCAGACCTCCACAAGACTGCTAAACAGCTTTGTTCATCAGGCCATCAGGACCCTGAACTCTGTCCACCCCCCACGACCATAACGCACATTCCCGCACAATAACTACCTCAGCTGTTGGCACAGAAAGACTGGCAGATCAACAGTAATATATTTGCTGCTGAATGTCTCTGCACTTTACTGCAACCATTTGCACAAATGCAATATCTGCTGCTGTCTGTCATTGCAATACTGATCATGCGCAGTCCTATCTGTCACTGTCTGCACCTGCACTACTGCACTGAACTTGCCACTATGGGTACTACTGCTCTACTTTTCTGTATATAGGATTGCTGGGTTTCATCATCGTTTAACTTTATTTGCACTATGGGAGGTCTGGGTCTATCTTTTGTCGCCATTTGCACTACGGGTAGCATTACTGTGCATAGACTGCTGTTGTTGTTTTTCCAGCCTTATTCCTTTTTCTTTTTTATATTGTGCACACCACTGAAGAGAGACAGGAACACCATTTCAATTCTCCAGTATGTCCTGTACGTATAGTAGTATTGACAAATAAAATCTTTGAATCTTGAACGTCCATGCCTTATGTTATTGTGTACTTATTTTCATCATTTATTGTCATTATTATCATTATTCTTAGCACTCTGGTAGGGTTTGTGTTTTTGTTGTCACACCTTATCATTTTTGAGTTACAGTAGCCTTTTCCTTGTTTTTGGTTTTTCCCTTGTTTGCATTACATCACAGCTGTCCCTCATTTTCTTGTCAATTAGCTTCCCTATATATGTTTCACCACTGGCACTACTTGCCACGGCGTTCTTAACGTTACTTTTTTTCTCACCCCTAAGTCTGGGATTATCATTTGCTGTAAAGTTTACCTGCCGTTTTGGCATTCTCTGCTCTCCAGCCTCTGGGCTGACCTCCTTGTTCAATAAAGAAAGCAGCAACTTCTGACTTTCATTTGGGCTTGTTCTTTCCTGCCCCAGAGGGGCACTCAAATCAAATCAAATCAACCTTTATTGTCATATTGCTGTACATACAACTGTAGTGCAGGCAAGATGAAATTGCGTTTCTCTCGACATCCATACAAGTAAAAGAACATAATTTAAGACACACTCACACACACCCTCACCCCCGCCCCACCACATCCATTTACACATCCCTGAGACATACTTGAAAACTAACCAGAACTATAATATACAAATAATATACGTAATGTCCGTAGGTGCAGTCGTATGTATGAGAGATTCCGTATCAACTGTTCAGGATCCTAACAGCTTGTGGAAGGAAGCCGTTAATCAGTCTGGTGGTTCTGCCTCTGATGCTCCGGAATCGTTTGCCAGATGGCAGAAGTTCAAAGTGTTTATGCAGAGGGTGAGAACGGTCCTTGACAATGTTCAGTGCCCTGCTCTTGCAACGGTTCTGAAAAAGTTCTTGGACAGAGGGGGAGGGAGACTCCAATTACCCTCTCAGCTCCCTTAACTATCCTCTGCGGGGCTTTTTTGTCTGACATACTGCAGCTGGAGTACCATGTAGCAATGCAGTACGCCAGAACACTCTCCACCACACCTCTGTAGAAGGTCCTGAGGATGCAGATGGGGAGAGAGGCCTGTTTGAGTTTCCTCAAGAAGTGCAGTCTGTGCTGGGCCTGCTTCCTAATCCCCAAGGAATTCTTGCTCCAGGTCAGGTCCTGCGAGATCTGCACTCAACACTTCTTGGTATTTTCTTGTCTTGACTTGGTCTTGGAGACTTTGGTCCTGGTCTGCCCTTGCCATGGCCTTGACTACAACACTGCTAGAAGGTATTCAAACCTTAGCTCTTAGTGTTGTAGTCAAGACCACACCAAGACCAGAGTCAATTTCAAAACCAAGCCAGGCTTAAGGCCTGTACATAATCTACAAGAACAGAGAAATGTGTTCTTTCCCAGGCCTGCAAGAAAAAAAAAAATGGCATCATTCTTGTCTTGCAGCCCTGGTGAGGAGTTCTCGCAGCTTGTTCTTGACATATCATTTGGACAGAACTTTTTTCTTGGGTGGTGTAAGCGGAAGAAGATGGATGGATGGCTGGATGGTGTCTGTCAGCTGTAGTGAGATTGGTCATAAATTTTAATTTCCCAGGAGTTCTGCACTTGAGTTTCTCATCAAGTATGAAATGTTCTTGCAAGAACTCACGCTGTCCTTGTTCTTGCCACCTTGAGAAAATAAATTTCTCTGTTCTGGAGGAGTATGCACAGGCTTTTAGACAAGATCAAGACCAAGACTAGTGTGTATATATTACAGCTTGGTCTTGACCCCTTACAGTCTTGGCATTATCTGGTCTTGTCTTAGGATTCTGTGGTCTCGGTCTGGTCTTGACAAGTTCTTGACTACAACACTGCCTTAGATATCTGACCACGGAGAGAAGCATTAACCCAGAAAAAATCCTTTTAACAGCATGTTAACCTGAGTCCAGATCAAATCCATCTCTGCACTGAGAAGCTGATCAGCACAGTGCGAGGACATGGATTGGTATGACATGTCACCTGCTATGTTCTCATTAACATAATCATGTCATTATGGACTGTAATTAGAGCTAAGTATCCACCAGTTAACACCATTCAAATGGCCCCTATTAATTATCCACTTCCCATTTGGAACACATGATGGACAAAATGGTTCCATATGGAGTCTTACTCCTCTTCCCACACTATGACGCCACATTATGCTCTTGTACAGCAGCTATTTATTTCATTTCACACTCATAGGTGTGTCTGATTTCTAGTTTTGAACACTTCTTTTCGTTGCCCAACGATTTGTGTCACCTTAGTCGTGACATCATAAGCCATGCTCATGTGTTTGTTCATCTGTGATTCACTGATTCAGCCAGGGGAAATGTTTGCTCTTGAAAAATGAAAACTGATTCAATGCTGAACTCATGGATGAAAAAAATGCATCACCTACGTAGTATATTGAACAAATGCACAATGAATGAAATGCAAAATGTATCCATGTTCTGTATCTTCTTATGCAAAAACTGGACTGTTAAGTGAAGTCTTTCTTTTTAATTTTGTAAAAACCTTTACAAAATTTATTTTTTAGCTTTTGGAAATGATATAATTCAGTTTTTGCTTTGCATTTCTTCTGACATATTTTTCTTTTTGAGTTTAACAAATTGCAACATTAAGAATAAAGCAAAGCAAATTATCAAATTTATATGTTAAAGCCCTGCACCAAATTAAATCTTATCTTAAATTGGAGGACTGCATTAACTCAGCTACAAGGGGTGTACAAGCCAGTGTACTCCTCGTGCCGGTCCCAAGCCCGGGTAAATGGGGAAGGTTGTGTCAGGAAGGGCATCCGACAGAAAAACCTTTGCCAAATCAAACATGCAGTTCATGACAAATGAGACATTCATACCGGATCGGTCCAGGGCTGGGTTAACAACGACTGCCACCAGTGCTGTTAACCGACAGGGTGGCGGTGGAAATTGGGCTACTGTTGGTTGAGGAGGAGAAGAAGGGGAGGGCATGTTAAGACGAAGAGAGAGAAAAGGAAAGGAAGAAGTGCGGAGGTGAGAGTAGGGACATTAAATGTAGGGACTATGACTGGTAAAGGCAGAAAGTTGGCTGATATGATGGAGACAAGAAAGATAGATATCATCATCATCATAGCAGTCTGTCGTGGGCAACAATGTCTGTTTCATTTAGGTCTGACCAGATTCCTCCACACAGCTCTGTCCTTAGCCTTCCACTGCCAGGAACTCCTGTCTATGTCCAACTTCTTCAAGTTTCTTTTTACAGTGTCTTTAAATCTGAGCCTTGGTCTACCCTGATTGCGCCAGTACACACCCTTGTTTCACCCCGTTGCTTACTGAAAAGTCTTTAGATACTGAACCACTCATTGCCACATTTGCTTGCATACCTGTATGGAGTGCCTCGATCAGGCTGACAAACTTCTCTGTACAGCCATATTTCTTGAGTACCTGCCGAAGTCCTTGTCGCGAAACAGTATCGAAGGCTTTACTGAAGTCTATGAAGACTACATAAAGCGCCATGTTCTGTTCGATACACTTTTCTTGAACCTGTTTCAAGCAGAAAATCATGTCCATTGTGCTTCTTCCACTTCTAAAGCTGCACTGTGTTTCCAATAGTACATTCTGTGAGATGTGTTCATTGAGTCTGTTCAGTAGTACACATGAGAGAATCTTACCAACAGTGGCTAGCAGTGATAAACCTCGGTAATTTCCACAATCTTTCCTGTCACCGTTCTTGAACAAAGGCAAAATACAAAGGGTAGGCATCCCACAAAAAGTGGGATGCCTACTTCCGGCGCCACATAAGTAGGCTGCCTTTTGCAACAGCGGATCAATTTCTTCCCATTTCTATTTACTATCTGGCTCTCTTGCTAATCTTTCTGATCCGGTGACACCTTTATTCCATCTCAGACACACAGATTGCCCAAAATGTCTCCTGAGCCAGTGGACGGAGCCACTGTTTCTTGCAGGAGGCAGTACAATAGAGACCAGCTGTTAACACTTAACCGGCCTACGATGCTAACGCAAAAACTCAACATACCGGGAGTAATAAGACGGAAATGGCATAGATGTTGAGCTGGAGTAAGACGGCAGGTGAGGAATATAAGGTACAGACCCGTCCTCCCATCCGTTATTATGGGGAATGTACAATCGCTACTCAATAAGACTGACAAGCTAGCGGATATCTCCCGCTACGAGAGCGTCTTCAGAGAGAGTAGCTTGATGTTGTTTACTGAGACATGGCTAACAGAACTAGCAACAGATGATAACATCGAACTGGAGGGTTTCCACGCAATACGGGCTAACCGGACACCAGACAGTGGGAAGGCAAGGGGCGGAGGAGTGATAATGTGCGTCAATAACAGCTGGTGCAGACCGGAACATATCACGGTTAAACAACAACACTGCAACAAAGACATTGAGTTGCTAGCTGTTAGCATGCGGCCTAGCTATCTCCCGAGGGAATACTCACACGTGATCTGCATTGTTATTTATGCAAATCTGAAGGTGAACGCTGGGACAGCGCGTGACGTCATTGACTCAGTAACTGGCAGGCTGCTGACAGAACACCCAGTAGCTCTTCTCCTCATCTCAGGTGATTTCAACCATATTTCACTGTCCCCCATTCTACCCATGTTCACCCAGTATGTCACATGCCACACTAGAGACAATAAAACACTGGACTTACATCTCATCACCACTCCCCCCACTCGGGAGATCGGATCACAACTTGGCAATCCTTCCTCCCTCGCTGGGGAGGCCACCGCGGGAGCAATGATGTCCCCAATGGGGACCACTGCAGGTGCAATGGTGCTCTAGCCGGAGCCCACCGCGGATACAGCGGAGCTCCAGCCGGAGTCCACCGCTGGGGCAACGCTGTCCCAGACTGGGACCATCGCGGGTGCAGCTATGTCCCAGACTGGGACCATCGTGGGTGCAGCTATGTCCCAGACCAGGACCATCGCGGGTGCAGTTATGTCCCAGACCAGGACCATCGCGGGTGCTACGATCCCCCTGCTCCAAGCTTCAGAGGGCGGGGGGCTCCTATCCCTCGGCTTGGCCACCTACTTCTAAGTTCCCCGATGGGTAGGCTACCTCTTCGCCTTCCCCCCCCGGTCCTGGTGGCTCAACCACGCTGGTCGGCCACCCGAAAGACTTGGCCTTCGGGTCGGGTGGTCCATTGGCCACGGCAGGCCGCTGGGCTCTGCTCAACGGGCCACCTGCTGGTCGGCCCCCTGAACTTTGGAATCTGGGGGGAGGGGGGTTACTGTCCTAGGTGGGGGCTGTTAGGAGGCTCACCTTACTATATTTGCATATTATTTTTTATATTATTCACTTGTTGCTTCCCTCCTAACCCGTTTCCCCTTACCTCCCACCCTGGGTAATTGTTTTTCTCTGGGGGCAGGGTTCCCTGGTTGTGTTTTTTGTGTTTTTCTGCTGGTGGTACTGGGGTGTCTAGATTCCACCCCTTGGAGGGGGGGGGGGGGCTTTGTCATGAATCTGGGTTTGGTGATCCCAAACCCAGTTCTGACACTGTGGCACTCACTCACACACACTCATAATGGTTTCAATTTGCCCAGACACGCTCTCCCACACCGGCGGTCTCTTCCCTCATTAGTATTGTGATTACTTAAGTTCTCTTGGAGTGGGAAGAGATCGCCGGAGCAATTCGCTTCATTCTCAGCAGCGTGTACCTCTGTTTGCTAGCCGTCATTCCCTATGTTAGACTTAGACTTAACTTTATTAATCCCTTTGGGATGACTCCCTCCGGGAAATTTACAATTTCCAGCAGCACATGAAAGGAGCATACAGATCAGAAAAGCAAAAAATAAAAAAATAAATACTTAACATAATATACACAATATAAATACAAGGCTAAATATGGCTTGTACAAGTATGGTTAAGTTAAGGTTATTGCACTATGAATGCCCTACTGTCCTCTGTACTCTATACCCCCCCCCCCAAGTGAGGAGTTATAGAGTGTGATAGCATGGTGGACAAAAGAGTTCTTGAGCCTATTGGTCCGACACTTGGGAAGGAGCAGTCTTTCACTGAACAAGCTCCTCTGGTCACTGATGATGGTGTGCAGAGGGTGGCTGACGTTGTCCATTATATCCAACAGTTTATCCAGAGTCCTCATCTCTGCCACCGTCACCAGCGTGTCCAGCTTCGCGCCAACCACAGAGCCGGCCCGCCTGATCAGTTTATCCAGTCTGGACGCATCTTTCTTGGATATACACGCCACAGAGTAAAAGAGGACGCTGGCAACCACCGACTGGTAAAACATCCGCAGAAGTTTGCTGCAGATGTTGAAGGACCGCAATCTCCTTAGGAAGTACATCCTACTTTGTGTCTTCCCATACAAGTGGCTAATGTATGTTGTCCAATCCAATTTATTGTCCAACCACAATTGAGATATTTGTATGAATCCACAACCTCCACCTCAGCTCCCTCTAACAGGACTGGTTGAGGTCTTGGTCTAGACCTCCCAAAATCAATAACCAGCTCCTTCGTCTTAGAGGTGTTGAGCTGTAGGTGGTTAGTGTGGCACCATGCTGCAAAGTCCCCTACCAGTCTCCGATACTCCTCCTCTCTGTCATCCCTGATACACCCAACAATGGCTGTGTCATCGGCATACTTCTGAATATGACACAGCTCCGAGTTGTAGCAGAAGTCGGAGGTGTACAGGGTGAAGAGAAGAGGGGCCAATACTGTGCCCTGGGGGGCTCCAGTGCTGCAGACAACGGTGTCAGACATAATATTCTTCAGCCCGACATATTGTGGTCTGCCAGTGAGGTAGTCAGAGATCCAGTCCACCAGGTGGGAGTCCACTCCCATCTTGCTTAATTTATCCCGAAGCAAGGGGGGCCGAATGGTATTGAAGGCACTGGAGAAATCCAAAAAGAGGATCCTCACTGTGCCACTTCCCTTATCCAGATGGGAGTGGGCTCGATGAAGCAGGTAGAGGATGGCATCCTCCACACGACACCTGGTTGGTACGCAAACTGCAGGCGGTCCTGGGCGTGTTGCACCTGGGATCTGAGGAGGCTGAGGAAGAGCCGCTCCAACGTCTTCATCAGATGTGAGGTGAGTGCCACTGGTCGGTAGTCATTCAGCTCGCTGGGCCAGTTCTTTTTCGGAACTGGAACGATGCGGGATGTCTTCCAAAGAGTAGGCACTCTCCCAATCTGCAGGCTGAGGTTGAAGATCCGTTGTAGTGGTTCCCCCAGTTCTGCAGCGCAGGTCTTCAATACTCTTGGACACACTTTGTCCGGGCCTGCAGCTTTCCTGAGTCGGAGCTTCCTCAGCTGCCCTCTGACCTGTTCTGTGGTAATAAATGGCAAGGGTCGTACTGATGTAGAGGAGGAGGGGGGGGTGCAATATTTGGAGGGAGGTGTGTGGAGGGGAGGGGGGGCGTGGCTGTAATGAGGGCGGGGGTGGGGGGGCAAGGGCAAAGGCTGGTGGAACCTGTTGAAAAAAATCGTTCAGTTCATTTGCCCTCTCTATTGTCCCCTCAACAACTCTGGTCTTTGTGTTGAGACCTGTGATGGTCCTCACACCTTCCCAGACCTCCCTCATGTTGTTTTGCCTCAGCTTCTGCTCCACCTTTCTCCTATAGCTGTCCTTGGCTTCCTTCACACAGTATTTCACCTCCTGCTGTGCTGCCTTCATGGCCTCCCTGCCTCTGCTCCTAAAAGCAGCCTTCTTCTTGTTGAGGACCATTTTGACTTCCCGTGTTACCCATGGCTTGTTATTAGGGTAGCAATGGACAGTCTTGACAGGGAAGACCATGTCTGTACAAAAGTTCAGGTAATCCGTCAAACAGTGTGTCAGCCCCTCTATGTCCTCACCATGCGGGTCCATCAGCACATCCCAGGCTGTGGTTTTAAAACAGTTTCTCAAGGCACTTTCCTTCTCAGGGACCATCTCCCCATGTTACTCTTCAGCCTGACAATTTAGTCTTCTCTTACACTACTAGACTGTTGAGATTAGTTAATGTAAGCGGCTGTTCCTGCCTCGTCTTCATCCTCCAGACAGCTCGGACCGCCTTGGATTGCCTCAGCCCGTAAGTCATGTTTGCCTTTCTCCTTGTGCCGACAGCTGCCCTGCGGCACTAGGCATTCCCTCTCCCCAGGCTGCTGAGCGTCCGGGTGGTGTCCCTGTTTGTCTGGTGGCCTCAATTGTATCACTGCAACCTTCTGTTTATATTGTGACTGTTTTGCTGGACCTAGTTTGGGGTTTTGTTTAATAAAGTGCACGACTCTACTCCTGGTCATGGGTTTTTCATTCCTCCCTCTGTGCACTGTGTCAGAATCAGAATCAGAATCAGAATCAGGTTTATTGCCATTGTTCATGTAGTACACAAACTAGGAATTTGTCTCGGTACAATGCTACAACATTAAACATGATAAGATAAGAAAAATAAACTATACATGTAATAAAGTGTAGGATAAGATTAAGTGATACTGGTCAACAGTTAAAATATATATTAGCCAGCAGCAGATACTGTGGAGAACTATATAGTGCAGTCGGTAATGCAGGAAGAAAACAGTGATGATTGACATGAGTCTGGTTGAGCTGCTGTACATGGTGCACGAGAGTCACTTAGTGTTCAGCAGTCTAATGGCAGAGGGGAAGAAGCTGTTCATGTGACGGGAGGTTTTAGTCTGGATGGACCGAAGTCTTCTACCAGAGGGGAGGGGGGCAAACAGTACGTGACCAGGGTGTGAGGGATCGGCTATGATCCGGCCAGCACGCCTCCGGGTCCTGGAGATGTACAGATCCTGGAGAGATGGGAGCTTGCAGCCGATCACCTTCTCAGCAGTGCGCACGACGCGCTGCAGCCTTAGTCTGTCCCTGGCAGTGGCTCCTGCGTACCACACGGTTATGGAGGTGGTGAGGATGGACTCGATGATGGCTGTGTAGAACTGCACTAACATCTTGGTGGGTAGCTTGAGCTTCCTCAGCTGCCGCAGGAAGAACATCCTCTGCTGGGCTTTTTTGATGAGTGAGCTGATGGTCAGCTCCCATTTGAGGTCCCTGGTGATGGTAGTGCCTAGGAAGCGGAAGGAATCAGCAGTGGTGATGGGAGAGCCTGAGAGGGTGAGGGGGGGCAGAGGAGTAGTGACTTTCCTGAAGTCTACAATCATCTCCACTGTCTTCAGAGCGTTCAGCTGCAGGTTGTTATTGCTGCACCAGGACGCCAGCTGGGCCACCTCTCTCCTGTAGGCGGACTCGTCGCCGTTGGAGATGAGCCCGATGAGGGTGGTGTCGTCCGCAAACTTGATCAACTTGACAGACTGGTGGCTGGAGGTGCAGGAGTTGGTGTAAAGGGAGAAGAGTAGGGGGGAAAGTACACAGCCCTGGGGTGATCCGGTGCTGATGCTAGTATAGTCTGAGACAGTCTTTCCCAGCCGCACATGCTGATGCATGATGCATGTCGATGATCCACCTGCAGAGGGAGTCAGGCACGTTGAGCAGGGACAGCTTGTCCCGGAGCAGAGCGGGGCGGATGGTGTTGAATGCGGAGCTGAAGTCCACAAACAGGATCCTGGCGTAGGTTCCCGGGGAGTCCAGGTGCTGCAGGATGGAGTGGAGGGCCAGGTTGACTGCATCGTCTACAGACCTGTTGGCTCGGTAGGCAAACTGCAGCGGGTCCAGGAGAGGGGTGGTGATGGACTTGAGGTGGGACAGGACTAGGCGCTCAAAGGACTTCATGACTACAGAGGTGAGCGCTACAGGTCTGTAGTCATTAAGTCCAGTGATCCGTGGCTTCTTGGGGACAGGGATGATGGTGGAGGATTTGAGGCAGGATGGCACGTGGCATAACTTAAGGGAGGTGTTAAAAATGTCTGTGAATACAGGAGCCAGCTGTTTCGCACAGAGTCTCAGGGTGGAGGGAGACACGCCGTCTGGGCCGGGGGCCTTGCGCGGGTTCAGTCTGGAGAACTGTTTGAGCACATCCTGCTCACTGATGATAAGGGGAGGGGGGGAGGAGGGGGGGGGTGCCTTAAATGAAGTAGGGAATGTGGAGGCTGTGGAGCTGGAGGGAGGGGGGGAGTTGGACACAGATGACGAGGTGTCAAAACGGGCATAGTGTTGGGACAGTCTCTGACAAAGGGCTTTGTCATCCTGACCTTTAGGAGCCTTAGGTCGATAGTTGGTGATTTGCCTCAGTCCTCTCCACACGGAAGCCGAATCATTAGCAGTGAACTGCTGCTGGAGTCTCTCTGAGTACACAGATTTAGCCCTCTTCAGCTCTCTGTTAAACCGGTATTTAACCTCCCTGTAGCAGTCCCTGTCTCCACTTTTCAGCGCTGCTTCCTTCTCCTTCCTGATCTGTCTGAGCTTAGCTGTGAACCAGGGTTTGTCATTAGAGTAACTCACCCTGGTGCGTGATGGAAGAATGTTCTCTTCACAAAAGTGGATATATGAGTTCACAGTGTCCGTGTACTCATCCAGATCATGCGTGGCTCCTTTAAGCATGCCCCAGTCAGATATTTCCATGCACGTTTCCAGCTTCTCCTCAGCATCACTGGTCCGTATCTTCGTAGTGCTCACAACAGGTTTAGTGAGCTTCAATCTCTGTCTGTATGTGGGAATGAGGTGAACCATCACGTGATCAGATAATCCCAGCGCAGCTCGAGGGACAGCGCGATATGCGTCTTTCACTGTGGTGTAACAGTGATCCAGTGTGTTTAATCCTCTGGTGGGGCATTTAATAAACTGTTTGTAGCGGGGGAGATCGTGGCTCAGATTGCACTGATTAAAGTCGCCAGCCACAATAATCAGCGAGTCTGGAAAACTCCGCTCTGTGTGTTGAATGTGATCCGCGAGCACGCGCTGAGCTTCGCGCGTGTCCGCATCGGGAGGGGCGTACACAGCGATCATTATGAAAGAAGCAAACTCCCGCGGGGAATAGAAGGGCTTGCAATTGATAACAAGAAATTCCAAGGCAGGAGAACAGTGTTTGGAAATTACCGTTACATCAGAGCACCAGCTGCAGTTGCACTGTGTAATGGCACACGAGGGATCATAACAGTTGTCCCCACATGTTTCAAAACTGCTACCATAATACCAGTTTCAAAGAAGCCCGTCCCATCCAGCTACAATGATTACCAGCCCATAGCACTGACCTCCATCATAATGAAGTGCTTTGAGCCAAAGGTGTAACTTTTTTTGGGGGGGGGGGGGGGGCGGGGGGGGGGTTGAGATCTCTGCCCATTTAAGGATTTTTAAAAAAAATCTTTTTATTGTAAGACTGTCGGGCTATCAGTACAGGCAGTTGTCTCCAATGTCCTCTTTTTTTCATTTTTAAAGGAAAGGGATTTTTTTAAACAAAAAATGACAGTATACAGTATGTATCCTAGTGTTTTGTTTTTTTTTTTTTTGTTACTTATTTGTACCCGTAGGTAGACTTGGTTTGCAGTCTGGTGACAAGCCACCGGCTGCTGGTCGCTGCGTGCGCGAGCGCCCTAAACCTGTATGTTTTTGGTATGCGGGAGGAAACCGGAGAAATCCCGGAGTAAACCCGCGCAACACGGGGAGAACATGCAAACTCCACACAGCTCACTGTTGGTCGGGGGCTGGGATCGAACCCACGATCTCATGATCCCCGCGATCCCCCGGCCGAGGGTAAAACTGTGCTGCCACAGTGCTAAACCACTGCGCCACCGTGCAGTGTTGAGGAAGAGCGCAAAATCTTTAACTTTGCTAAAAGGACAAGGCTAATTTACCTCTTTATTTTGGTATTCCCATACTAGTAACAGTTGTAAAAATTATTTCCCTGATTTACCAAATCTATATTCAGCCTTGTAATAGTTTATGCCACTATGAAGTAGCAGGCCTACTTAATACCCAATTATGCGTTAAGTATTTCAGCACTGGCAGAAACCAAGTTTTGACTATTGTTACCTGGTTATGGGCTGGTTATTACCTGGTTATTGGGCTGCACGGTGGCGCAGTGGTTAGCACTGCGGCAGCACAGTTTACCCTTGGCCGGGGGATTGTGGGGATCGTGGGATCGTGGGTTCGATCCCAGCCCCCGACCAACAGTGATCTGTGTGGAGTTTGCATGTTCTCCCCATGTTGCGTGGGTTTACTCCGGGATTTCTCCGGTTTCCTCCCACATGCCAAAGACATGCATGTTAGGTTAATTGGCTGTTCTAAATTGTCCCTAGATATCTGTTTCCTATAGGCCCTTAGAATAGAGGGTTAGTATTAATGAAAGCGCTTTGAGTGGTCTTTGTGACTAGAAAAGCGCTATATAAGTGCAGGTTAGTTAGTTAGTTAGTTATGTGTGCCTCCTGTGACTCCTCTCTCTCTCTAGTCAACAGTGCTGTCTCCCTCTCTCTCTGGACACCTGTGCTGATTCTCTGGTTGCCTATTTTATCTCCTCTCTCCTCTCCTTCTTGGTTCACCCTGCTGCTGTCACAGTCTTGCTCCTGATATAAAAAAGCTCAGTTAATGTTCAAATGGTTTAACCTCTTGCACGCCGGTGTACCACGGGCGGGCACGTCTCTGCGTCCTAGAGCGCACAAGGGCGCCCTAGGACGCACACTGTGCGTCCTAGGGCGCACTGAAGAAAAAAAAACCCTGCATTTCCGTTCTTCCACTACAGACACAGCCGCGAACAGAAAGCCAAAGGAGTGCTTTGATTGGTTTAGATGTGATTGACCTCTCATTCGACTAATAAGAGCCCTGAATTGGGTTTCTGAAACCTTGAAGAACCAATGACTGAAAACCTAGCAAGAAGAACCCGCCTACCAACGGCCGCGAATACAGCCAGCCAATTGAAGCACAGAAGTTCAAAAGCTGTTTTGTGTAAGGCTGGGTGAAGAGAGACTGACTGCTGCAGCAGATGAAAAAAGGATCCGCAGGAAGAACCGCCACAGACCCAGCAGCAAGGAGACCACCCACAAGTGTGACCTGTGTGACAGGGACTGCCATTCGCGCATCAGCCTGTTCAGCCACAGGCGGTGCTGTCCCAGCAGAGTAGACGTTTAGGATTCTCTTCCATGGTCATCATAGACCGACGGAGGCCGACGACAAAGGCTGGGTGACACACACGCGTTCGCCAGTCTTTTTTTCTTACTACTGTTATTTGTTTTGAAAAATCGTTCGCCAAAACCGCAATCATGGAAGCGCAAAACCGCAATAATGGAATTATGTTTTGACCGGGTCACGTGACCAGAACCACGAGTCCGTAACAAGCGGACCAGCTTTATGTTCGTCTGACAATGAGGAAGAGAAGTTCGCCAGCTATGCTGCTGTTGTGAACAGGTAAGTGTTATAAGCTAAATTATTCTTTATCCCTGAAAATTGTAATCAAAAATGACTTTTGACCGATTGGTAAATTACAACTGTGCGTAATAGACCGCGGCGCACCGTGACCGCGGCGCACCAGGCGATGTCCGTCCTCTGTAGCGGGGGGGACAACCCCCCCCCCCACACACACACACAGCCCTGAGTGTCACCTTTCCTTTGAGCCCAACATCAAGCTTCTATATTGAATCATTCAAAAGTTACAGACGTTTTTCCAAACTGTGCCATTTGGCACAATTTGGCACAGTTCAAAAACACCTGGGAACTACCTGAGTAAAAAGCTGTGTAATATATTCATTTTTTGTGGTATTGCTACAAAATTTTGATCTCAGCTGGATAACACTTGGTTCTACATTTCTGTTGCATTTTCCAGCCCGGATCTGAAGCTGTGTGTTATTTGCAAGCATTTGTATCCAAAAAAACACCCAGGAGAAATTTATTTTCTTCAAGTTCAGTATGTTTAGATGACTGTTACTCAGTGGCCGGAGAAATCTTCGGTGGAAGAAGCAGTTTGTCTTTTGTTTGTTTTAGTTGTTTGTTTGTTTGTTTTTTGTCTGTTTCCCTCCCTTTTCTTCCCCCCTCCACACACTTCCTTTCCCTCTTCCCCATCCTTTTGGGTCTTCCATGGGTAAAATAATTAAAATAAAGTATTAAAAGTTATTACAGGAGGAGTTTACAACAATATACAATACAGTTAGGTACTGTATAAGCTCCTCTTGGAAAAGTAAATCTGTTTTGGCACAATAAGGGTGACAGATCCCTGTTCTGTTTGCCTAGCTGCCTGACAGGACAAGGGAAAAAAAAAAAGTAATGTCACAGTGCTACATAAAACACTGATGAAGTTTATTAAGGGAGAAAAAGAGACTGGACAGAATATCTGGAGCCCCAAATGTTGGTAGTAAGGACAGCTCTAACTTTAAATGGGTTTATAATATGCTTTTAGTTCACACACACACACACACACACACACACACACACACACACACACACACACACACACACACACACACACACACACACACACACAAATACATACACACACGTATATTCAGTACTGAAGTGACCATACAGGAAAAGCAACAGGCTGGAGGAGGTGACAAATGATGCAAGAAAAAAAAATGCTGGAAGAAGCATTACAACTTTTTATTTAGCAATTTCTTTATATTTTTAGCATTTCCTTTATTGCAAATGGACAGTTAAACACCAACAAACTCAAAAGGTACAGTGTGAAGGTGATGAATCTTTTTATACTAGGTGCCAAATTACTATACAGTGATGATAATTCATCAATATCTCAGTGTTTGATTACTGCCTAATTTGTGTAATGCTGTCTCGTGATTAAATAAAATGGGATCAGAAAACTAGAAATGGGATTTTAAGCTCAATAATTAAATTCCAAATTAATCAGTGATGCTGTATTGTAGTGTTTTTGAACTCATTTTAACACATTATGCATATGGATAAAATTTAGAGTGCTGTAGTTTCCTTAATGAGATTTTTTTTTAAAAAAAAGTTTAGGCCGATGAAATGCATCTATTCTTTCATTCATCTATTTGGTGTTTATTTCTTAAATATTCGTTTAGATACTCTTTTGTGAAGTTGTGGTATTTTAACAGAGGACAGAAGGTCTGAAAATGATCTGCATGGAAAACAATCAATTTCTTTTAACGTGGATATTTAAGAATAGCCTTCAGTGTGACTTAGTCTATAATCAAAAGTGGTAAAACTCGCCTTTTAATGGAATTTTACAATTATCAAAATCATGACATTTTCAAAAATACACAACAGTTTAAGGTTAACTTGAATTTTGTGGGGATGACAAGCAATATTTAAAGGCATTTATATTTAAGGACCAGTGGTAGGGGTAGATTTTGTTTGTACTTGATAAATATTCAGAGCTGCTAACATTTTGATGAGTACTGAAACATATGTAAATTTCACTCTAACAGTTGAGGAACAAATCCATTCTGATCACATTTCATGAATGATTAATACAATGTAAAGACCAAATTTGCATGAGAAAAGCTAATCATTTCTCAGATCAACTAAATTCTATCAGGCAACATTTATTCTGTGGTGTACTCAGATAGCTTTAACTCATATTAGCAAACTAGCAACCAGCTAACTTCAGACAACAGTTCACCAGCTAAATCAGTCATACGATATTTACCTCCCTTTGAACAGAGGGGTTTATCCTTTTATTTGACAACCAACAATTTAAAATGGTTTGTTGCCCTTGTGGAGCTCTTTTCATTCTGTCTCACTTGTGAGCTGAATGCATTCTAGACTTAGATGACTGACCTCACCTGCCGCCCCTACAAATGATTCCACGTATTGACCAGAGAAGGCGCATGGACCGGCTGGACAATACCAAATCTGCAGGGAAGGGAAGGGGGGGAGTACATTTATTATTAAAAATGTTACTTTTCATTGCTTGCAAATGAAAAAACGACAACTACTTCATACTCACTTGTAGATATTTTTGATTAATTATAATTATATGATTATTGTGGGGGTTATATTGGATGGATTTGATTTTTTGGGGGGGGGGCTACAACCCCCCATCCCCTCCAGAAATTATGCCTATGCTTCGAGCGGCTGGTCATGCAGAACATCAAGTCTACCCTCCCTCCCTCCCACGACCCATTTCAGTTTGCATACAGGTCAAACAGATCCACAGAAGATGCCATCGATACTGCTCTCCATCTAGCCCTCACCCACCTGGACTCAAAGAACTCCTATGTGCAAATGCTGTTCTTGGACTTCAGTTCAGCATTCAACACAATCATCCCCCAGCACCTAATACAAAAACGTAGACACCTAGGACTCAAAACCTCTCTCTGTAACTGGGTGCTGGACTTTCTCACAGGGAGGCCACAGAACGTGCGGGTTGGCAGCAACACCTCCAAGACCATCACACTGAGCACAGGGGCCCCACAAGGGTCCGTGCTCATCCCACTGCTCTTCACTCTGCTGACCCATGACTGCATGCCAGCCCACAGCACCAACCACATCATCAAGTTTGCGGACGACATGGTGGTGGTGGGCCTCATCATAAACAATGAAGAGGCCAACTACAGAAATGAGGTGAACCAACTGGTCCAGTGGTGTAAAGACAATAGTCTCTTCTTTAAGGGGGGAAAAACCAAGGTCGACTTTAGGAGAGGACACACACAGCATCTCCCTCTGATCATCGATGGAGCAGCTGTGGAGAGGGTGAGCAGCACCAAGTTCCTGGGGGTGCACATCTCTGATGACCTCTCCTGGTCCAACAACACCACATCACTGGCCAAGAAGGATCAAACTCACCTCCATTTCCTTTGCAAATTGAGGAGCGCATGAGTTCCACCCCTCATCATGTGCTCATTCTACCGGGGCACCATTAAGAGCATCCTCACCAGCTGCATCACAGTATGGTATGGAAGCTGCACCCTCTCCTGCCGGAAGACACTACAATGCACAGTGAAAGCAGCCAGCAAGATCATTGTTGCCCCTCTGCCCCCTTCCACCCCTCGGACATCTACCACATCCACCTCACCCGCAGAGCCATCAACATTGCAGGTGACATCTCCCACCCCTCACACTTCCTCTTCAGCCCCCTGCCCTCGCGGAAAAGGTATTGGAGCCCTTGGGCTCGCTCCACAAGACTGCTAAACAGCTTTGTTCACCAGGCCATCAGGACCTTGAACTCTGCCCACTTCATCCCCCACTCCTGGACCACAACACACTCACCCACACAATAACTACCTCAGCTGTTTGCATAGAAAGACTTGGCACAACAACGGTAATACTGTACATCTGCTGCTGTATGTCTCTGCTCCTTACTGCAACCATTTGCACAAATGCCATATGTGCTGCAGTCTGTTATTGAAATATCGTTCATGTGCAGTCCAGTCTGTCACTGTCTGCATGTACACTACCACACTGAACTTGCAATTATTGGTATTATGGCTCCACTTTTTCTATATAAAGGATTGTTGGGGATAGATAGATAGATAGATAGATAGATAGATAGATAGATAGATAGATAGATAGATAGATAGATAGATAGATAGACTTTATTGATCCCAAACTGGGAAATTACAGTGTAACAGCAGCATGACAGTAGACAACCAAACAACAGAAACACACACATGACAGACAAAGGGATTACCCGTGGAAAGTAAAACTAACACGACTATAAAACCTATATACATCATAGCTTAATATATGATGACCCGTATAAACACATGAATCATCCCATTGCACAAAGAAGGACTATCAAGAGCAGAGTGAAATGTGAGGTACCAGTTAGCCTGTAAGGTGCAGTGTGGCAGCATTGCTATGACCAGAATACAGCATCATAGTGAGTTATTGTACAGTGAAATCACATGTGGCAGGAAAGATTTCCTGTACCTGGCCGTTCAACAGCGAAGCTGTAGTAGTCTACTGGAGAAAGTGCTTCGCTGTCTGTCTAGTGTGTGATGGAGGGGGTGATCAGGATTGTCCATGATGGATCGCAGTTTATTTGCACCACAGGGCAGCAGTGGCTCAGGAGGTAGAGCAGGTCATCCAATAACCCAATGGTTGGCGGTTCAAATCCCGCTCTCCCCAGATATCCTGCCGTTGTGTCCCTGGGCAAGACACTTTACCAGGTATGAATGCGTTTAAATGTTTGGTAATGGCTGGAGAGGCCGTTGGCGCAGATTGGCAGTCACGTTTCCGTCAGTCTGCCCCAGGGCAGCTGTGGCTGCAGTAGTAGCTTGCCACTACCATTGTCTGTCTGGAGTGAATGAATAATGTATCTATTTGTAAAAGCATCTGAGTGTCTATGATAAAGCACTATATAAATCTGATGCATTATTATTACAGGGTTGCTGGATTTTATCTTTTATCTTCATTTGCACTACGGGTAGCATTACTGCACATAGACTACTGTTGTTGTTTTTCATCCTTATTCCTTCTTTTCTTATATATTGCACACACCACTAAGACAGCGAGAAATGGCATTTCAATTCTCCTATATGTCCTATATACATATAGAAGCATTGACAAATAAAAATCTTGGAATCTTACGGAGAGCAATGTGGAAGGACAGATGGTTGTGGATTTTGCTAAAATAATGGAAATGGCTGTGGTGAACACATACTTTAAGAAGACAGAGGAATGTAGGGTGACTTACAAGAGTGGAGGAAGGTGCACACAGGTGAACTACACCACGTTCCAAGTTATTATGCAAATAGGACTTAAGCGTCATAAACATTCAATTTTTTGCTTTTCAATTAAACTTATGTATGGTCTTAGGTCTCAGGGTTTGTTGGATCACTGATATCAATCTCAGACTCATGGGAGCACAGTAGCACAGTGGTTAGCACTGTGGCAGTACAGCAACTTACTCTTGGCCATGGGATCTCGGGTTCGATCCCACCCCCTGACCAAGGGTGATCTTTCTGTGTAGAGTTTGCATCTTCTCCCCGTGTTAGCATGGGATTTCTCCGATGTAGTCCCACAGGGGCCAAAAACATGCAGGTTAGGTTAACTGGCATCAACTGGGGAGGTATGAATGTGAGTCGTCCCTTCCCCCTCAGGCTACAGTTGTAAATAAGAGTGTGTTCTGCCTGGTTAAATAAAAATAAAAAAAAGACACCTATCATAATTAGTTTGCCAGGTGAGCCCAAATAAAGGAAAACTATTTAAGAAGGATGTTCCACATTATTAAGCATGCCACAGGTTTCAAGCAATATGGGAAAGAAAAAGTATCTCTGCTGCCAAAAAGTGTCAAATAGTGCAATGTCCTGGACAAGGTTCAAGGTCCCATAGGGGCCAAAAACATGCAGATTAGGTTAATTGGCATCAGCTGGGGAGCTATGAATGAGTTGTCCCTTGCCCCTTCCCCCCACCCACAGTTGTAAATAAGAATGTGTTCTTAATCTGTCCTGCCTGGTTAAATAAAGGTCAATGAGGTATGAAAACATTAGATATTTCACAAAAACTTAAGCTTGATCATTATACTGTGAAGAAATTTGTGGCTGATTCAGAGCACAGATGGGTTCGTGCAGATAAAGACATAATGAGGAAGGCTTCTGCCAGACAAATTCATGGTGGATGGCCACCATGTCCCAACAAGGCTGCAACATCAGCAAGGAGGTGACAGAGTCATGTTTTGGGCCAGAATCATGGGGAGAGAGCTGGTAGGTCCCTTTAGGGTCGCTGAAGGTGTGAAAATGGCAAAGTATACAGTTTCTGACTGGCAACTTTCTTCCATGGTACAAAAAGAAGAACCATGCCTTCCATAGCAAAATTATCTTCATGCATGACAATGCACCATCTCATGCAGCAAAGAATACCTCTGTGTCATTGGCTGCTATGGGCATAAAAGGAGAAATACTCATGGTGTGGCCCCCATCCTCCCCTGACCTCAACCCTATTGAGAACCTTTGAAACATCCTCAAGCAAAAGATCTATGGGATCAAAACAGCAGCTGTGGGAGGCTATTCTGACATCTTACCAAGAAATTCAAGCAGAAACTCGCCAAAAACTCACAAGTTCAATGGATGCAAGGATTGTGAAGGTTATATCAAAGAAGGGGTCCTATGTTAACATGTAACTTGACTTAAGCACTGGCACTTATTAGACTACATCATAGTCAGGCAGAGAGACAGAAGGGATGTACTGGACACCAGAGCAATGAGAAGTGCAGACTGTGGCACTGATCATGTTATGCTGAGATCTAGATTAAGGATTTGGAGACAAAATAGCACTGCAGGACGGGTGCGAAGCCACCACGGAAGCTAAACACTAGTGCACTGAAAGGCCAAAAGAAGCAGGAAGAACTTACACAGGAAATGGATGAAAACTTGAAAGACTGGGACAGCAACAACTCAGAGAATGACATAGAAGAGAAATGGGCAACACTGAAGGATATGGTGTATCATACTGTGAGTGATGTATTAGGCTACCCCGAGAGGAAACATCAAGATTGGTTTGATGAGCATGATGAACACCTGAAGAAACTACTAGAAGCGAGGAATACAGCTAGGCAGGAAAACCTACAGTGTAACACAAGGTCGAAGAAGAAGAAATACTCAAAGGCTCAGAGTGAGCTACAGAAGTACACCAGAGAGATGAAGTCCAACTGGTGGGATGAGAAAGTGGAGAAACTTCAAACTGCAGCAGACAGGAAGGACATGAAGACATTCTTCACAGGTTTGAGAGAAATCTACGGCCCTAAACCAAGAGGATTGATCCAACTAAAGGCTATGGATGGTGAAACGGTTTTGCAGGAGAAAGACAAGATCCTGGACAGATTTGCAGACCACTTTGACCAACTACTAAACAACCCTGGAGATCTCACTGAAGAGGCTAAAGAAGCAGCAACCAGCTGTATCAAGTCTGGATGAACCACCAAGTTTTGATGAACTAATGGCAGCTATCAGGACAATACAGGATGGTAAAGCTCCAGGAAGGGATGGAATTCCAGCAGAAGTGTGGAAATTTGGTGGTGTTCAGCTGACCAACTGCCTGCACAAGCTCATCCAAGAGATATGGGATGCCCAGAAAGTACCTCAAGACTGGAAGGATGCAAGTATTGTGCCTTTGTTCAAGAAAGGTGACAGGAAGGATTGTGGAAATTACCGAGGTATATCACTGTTAGCCACTGTTGGTAAGATTCTCTCACGTGTACTACTTAACAGACTCAGTGAACACATCTCACAGAATGTACTACCGGAAACCCAGTGCAGCTTTAAAAGTGGAAGAAGCACAATGGACATGATTTTCTGCTTGAAACAGGTTCAAGAAAAGTGTATTGAACAGAACATGCCGCTTTATGTAGTCTTCATAGACTTCAGTAAAGCCTTCGATACTGTTTCGTGACAAGGACTTTGGCAGGTACTCAAGAAATATGGTTGTACAGAAAAGTTTGTCAGCCTGATCAAGGCACTCCATACAGGTACGCAAGCAAATGTGGCAATGAGTGGTTCAGTATCTAAAGACTTTTCAGTAAAAAAGTCTTTCGATACAACAAGGGTGAAACAAGGGTGTGTGCTGGCACCGACACTCTTCTTGCTATATCTGGCAGCCATGCTTGAGGTGGCCTTCAAAGACACTTCAGAAGGAGTATAGAGTCTTTGCATAGGGCCATTAAAGTCACGTGACTTGCGGGGGGTAAACATAAACACGCCGTAGGTGCCGCCATCTTGGATGGCAAGAGCAGCAGGTGCACTGTGACAACCCAGGCGTAACTTGTACTGTTTAGCGATCAGAATGAGTGAGGAGAAGTTGTCGGACCTTGTAGAACACCTTCGGGGACTCGAGAAGGTCAGGTACCTAAACAAGATCAGACAAGTGAGTGCTGGAGACCCGTACCTGCTGGCTCAGCGCTTGTTTACCCCTCTTGTGACAGCTCATGCTGCTGAGTTGCGCAACTTTGCTTATGGAGACATAAGCTGCAGAAAGCTTCATGGTGAGATCTGCACGCCTGAGATCTGCACATCCACGCTGGGACTGGCCGCTCTCACAGCTCCTCCACACGAGAGCGCACGCACCTCGTCCTCTCTCCACGACGGTGACCTCCAGGGCCGACGGAGAACACAGCGCGTGGACCTGAACACACCATGACCAATCTACAGCAACAACTCAACAGGGATGACCATCGACACTGACGACGCTGATCTCCATCAAGCTCCCTGACCCTGACTCGCCTCTACAGCGGTCCTGCCACGCACCGAACCCCCGCGCGCACACCGGGGGGTTACGAGGACAGCGCACCACGCACGGGACATTAACGGCTCCACAGACTGCCATCGTCCTTCGCCGCTGCACACAGAACCTTCAGGGCTGCTCACACACCTGAAGCACGCACGCAGCTCGCTCACAGGATTTTGTACGGGTCTCAGCCACGGCGCACAAGGGCGCTCCTTATTATTTTATGCCGCCACAACCAGTCCTGGTTGGCCGTATCTGTTGGTACATCCATGGGCAGCACAGGAGTACACCATTTTGCCGAGTTTGTAGGTACACGTGAGCTATGTTGTTTGTTTCACCCTGCTGCTGCTGTTGTTTCCTGCCATCCAATATGGCGGCACACTCTGGCTGGGCCAGTGCTGCGCGCCCCCTTACGTCATACGCAAGAACCCAATACAGTACATTCAAACAAGGAAAGAAGCAGACTTGTTCAATGTGGCACAGTTTAAAGCCAAAAGTAAGACATCGAAGGTAGTAAGAGAAATGCTCTTTGCCGACAACAGTGCTCTAGTTGCACACAGCATGGAAGATGTACAATCTTTAGTGGAGAAATTTGCAAGAGCAGCTAGCCAATTCAGCCTCCAAATCAACATCAAGAAGACAGAGTGTCTTTATCAACCACCAAAGTTCCAATTATCAACATCCCTACCAGAAGAGATCAGCATTGGTACACAGCCACTAGTCAAGTGCAAGACTTTCAAGTACCTAGGGAGTACTGTTTCAGAGAATGCTAGGCTGGAGGATGAACTATCTCTCAGAATGGGAAGAGCGAGCGCTGTGTTTGGAAACTTGAGGGAGAGACTGTGGAACAATCGACATGTGTCTATCCGTGTGAAATGCAAAGTGTACAGAGCAACAGTACTGGCTACTCTATTGTACGGTGCTGAAACTTGGACTGTCTACAGAGTGCAGGTGAAGAAACTCCATGCGTACGTGATGAGACACCTTCGAGCCATAATGAACATCTCATGGAAAGACAAGATAACCAACACAGAAGTGTTGAAACGAGCTGGTCTACCATCAATGGAGGACATGCTAATACAGATGAACCTGAGATGGCTTGGACATGTTGAGAGGATGGACCACCAGTGTCTCCCTCAGCAGTTACTCTACTCACAGTTATGCGAGGGCAAACGCAATCAGGGTTGACCAAGGCTCAGATTTAAAGACACTGTAAAAAGAAACTTGAAGAAGTTGTACATAGACAGGAGTTCCTGGCAGCAGAAGGCTAAGGACAGAGCTGTGTGGAGGAATCTGATCAGACCTAAATGACACAGTCATTGTCGCCCACGACAGACTGCTATGATGATGATGATGATGATGATATCAAAGAAGGGGTCCTATGTTAACATGTAACTTGACCTGTTAAGATGTTTTTATTTGAAATAGCTTTTGATTTCAGTAAACATGACCTCCCAATACTGCAAATTCAACAAGTGATCAGTTTCAGTTCTTTACAGCCAATAATATGTTTTGCAAGTCTGCTGTGCATAATAATTTGGAACAGCACATTTTGAGGGTTTTTTTTATTTCTGAAAAAAAAAAAATTGTTATCATTGGGAGGTTTGTCCAATAAAATTTCAATTATGCTCTACCAGTTGATGACTTTAAAATTATACTGACTGTCATTTGCATCAACTATTTAGGAAAATCACAGAAATACTGTATCATTTGCATAATAATTTGGAACGTGGTGTACATCTTATGCAGAAGGAGAAATCTGAAAGAGATAGGAGACTGCAAGGTGGTGACAGGAGAGAATGTAGCTGGACAGGATTGGATGGTAGTCTGTAGGATGATTTTAGAAAGCAGGAAGAAGAGAGTGAAGGCAGAGCCAAAGATTAAGTGGGGGAAGTTACAGAAGGAAGAAGGCTGCACAGAGTTCAGGAAGGAAGTGATACAGGTTCTGGGTGGTAGTGAAGAATTACCAGATGATTGGGAAAGTACAGCAAAAGTATTTAGGGAAACTGGTAGAAAGGTATATGGTGTATCCAGTGAACAGAGGAAGGAAGACAAGGAGACTTGATGGTGTAATGAGGAGGTACAGGAAAGTATTCAAAGGAAGAAGTTAGCCAAAAAGTGGGATAGTCAGGGAGATGAAGAAAGGAGACAGGAGTATTTGGAATCTAGGTGTATGGCAAAGACAGAGGTGGCAAAGGAAAAGGCATATAGTGAGTTGTATGGGAGGCTAAACACTAAGAAATGAGAAAAGGACTTACATCGATTGACAAGACAGAGATATCAAGCTGGAAAAGATGTGCAGCAGGTTAGGCTGATTAAGGACCGAAATGGCAATGTACTAACAAATGACGAGAGTGTGTTGTGAAGTTGGAAGGAGTACTTTGAAGAGTTGATGAATAAAGAAAATGAGAGAGAGAGGAGGATGGATGAAGGGAAGATGATGAACAAGGAAGTCCCAAGGATAAGCAAGGCAGCAGTGAGGGCAGCTTTGAAGAGGATGAAGAATGGGAAGGCAGTTGGTCCAGATGACATACCTGTGGAGGTATGGAGATGTTAAGGAGAGATGGCAGTGGACTTTTTAACCAGATTGTTTAACACAATATTGGAGAGTGAGAGGATGTCTGAGGAGTGGAGAAGAAGTGTTTTGATACCAATTTCCAAGAACAAAGGTCATGCTCAGAGCTGTAGTAACTACAGAGGAATAGTGGATCAGCCACACTATGAAGATATAGGAAAGAGTTGTTGAAGCCAGGTTAAGAGGAGAGGTGACAATCAGTGAGCAGCAGTATGATTTCATGCCAAGAAAGAGTACTACAGATGCAATTTTTGCTCTAAGAGTACTGATGGAGAAGTATAGAGAAGGTCAGAAGGAGTTGCACTGTGTCTTTGTGGATTCAGAGAAAGCATATGATAGGGTTTAAAGAAAGAGAAAGAACGAGATTGCGGATACAAGTGGCTGAAATGAGCTTTCTCCGTAGGATCGTTGGACTCACCCTCAGAGATAGGGTGAGGAGCTCAGTCATCCGGGAGAGGCTCAGAGTAGAACCACTGCTCCTCCACATAGAAAGGAGCCAGTTGAGGTGGTATGGGCATCTGATTAGGATGCTTCCTGGACGCCTCCCACTTGAGGTGTTTCGGGCACGTCTCACTGGGAAGAAACCCTGGGGAAGACCCAGGACTCTCTGGAGAGACTATGTCTCCCAGCTGGTCTGAGAACACCTTGGTATCCTCTCTGAAGAGCTCGAGCAGGTGGCTGGGGAGAGGGAAGTCTGGGCTTCTCTGCTTGAACTGCTGCCTCTGCGACCCAGACCTCCGGAAAAGCGGTAGAAGATGGATGGATGGATATGATAGGGTGCCAAGAGAGGAAGTGTGGTACTGTATGAGAAAGTCAGGAGTGGCAGAAAAGTATGTGAGGGTAGTGCAGGACATATTTGAGGAGCAAGATGGTGGTGAGGTGTGCTATCGGAATGACAGATGGGTTCAGGGTGGGGGTGGGGTTACATCAGGGATCGGCTCTGAGCCCCTTCTTGTTTGTCACGCTGATGACAGGCTGACAGACGGGGAGAGGCAGGAGTCTCCGTGAACCATGATGTTTGCAGATGACATTGTGATCTGTAGTGAGAGTAGAGAGCAGGTGGAAGAAAACCTTGAGAGGTGGAGGTATGCTCTGGAGAGAAGAGGAATGAAAGTCAGTAGAAGCAAGACAGAATACATGAGTGTGAATGAGAAGGAGGCAGGTGCAATGGTGAAAATGGAAGGAGTACAGGTAGTGAAAGTAAATGAGTTTAAATACCTGGGGTCAACCATTCAAACGGGAAATGCACAAGAGAGGTGAAGAAGAGAGTGCAGGCAGGGTGGAATGGGTGGAGATGAGTGTTGGGGTGATTTGTGACAGAGCGGTAGCAGCTAGAGTGAAAGGGAAGATTTACAAGATGGTAGTGAGACCTGCCATGATGGATGGTTTGGAGACAGTGGTGATGACAAAAAGACAGGAAATGGAGCCGGAGGTGGCAGAGTTGAAGATGCTAAGATTTTTATTGGGAGTGACTAGGAGGGACAGGATTAGAAATGAGTATATCCGAGGGACAGCTCAGGTTGAGATGAGATGGTTTGGACAAGTGCAGATGAGAGATAGTGGATATATTGGACAAAGGATATTGAAGATGGAGCTGCTAGGCAGGAGGAGACGTGGAAGACAGCAGAGAAGATTCCTGGATGTAGTGAAGGAGGGCATGGAGAGGGTTGATGTCACAGAGGAAGCTGCAAGGGATAGAGTGAGATGAAGGTTGAAGATCTGCTGTTGCAACCCCTAAAGGGAGCAGCTGAAAGAAGAAGATTAAAGAGGACTACATTCTATATTTAATGGCTCTTGTGGAAATTTGCATTATTATAGTAAGAACAGAAAACTGGCTTTTAAATACAATCTAATTTTTTTTAGTGCTGAAAAATAGCTTTTCTTAGAATTATTTCGATATGACAGACTTTTTAAGCTCTCCACAAAGATGAATTAATACCCTTAGGGTCCGAAGAAAGGAAAATTGCTAGACAGAATGAAGGACCTACAAAGTGAAATATCTCTGTGAAAGCAGACATTTTGATTCTCTTACTACCGACTGAGAAATCCATCAGCAAAACTAGGAAGATTACTTGTGAGAAAACCATTTTTCTAGTCTTGAAATTACTTCTCATTACAAGATTTTTCCTGGTATTCCTGAAGACCTCACTGATTTCATGTCTACCGTTTTATGTTCCATGTTTTATAACATGGGCACCAACATCTGGACAGCTCTCTGCATTTACAGAGTCCTTTAACTAAAACAATCACTCTACCTAAAGGTAATGACACCAGTATGCATGTCTTCATATAGTTCCTAGAATTCACAGTTTATTTTCAAATACTGTATGGAAAAGATGGATACAATTACCTTGATATCACCCACTGGTGGGTGAGCATCTGATGTGAAAGCTTTTGTGAATGGAGCATTTTGGGTCACTGTCAATCTGCTGTTTTGAGTTAAGAAACTGAAAGACACCTCATACTCATAAAATACGTCAGAAGGGGCTGGTGACATTAAGAATTTCCATGCTTCATCAACTTTTGGGATGCTAATGGGAACCATAAATCCAAAATAGACATCAAATTAGGTTCAGTACACCATCAAACTAGACAGTGAGGTGATAAAAGTGTTGTCATTTTCTATTTGACTTCTATAGAGGTTCTGAAGTAGGCTCATCCTCTGTTGGCCAATAGAAAGAAGACATTTTTAAGGCTCTCTGAGGAGCTTTGCCTTTCAAACTTGGAATCAACACACATCTTTTTTTTTTTTTCATTTTAGAAAGACTTGGTGTTTCTTTGTAACATACTGTATCTGTTGATTGGTTTGCCCTTAAAGTCTGTTTTGATATGCCATATTATCTTTTTCCTTAAGTTGCAGTTTTGACGATCTCTTGGTATGATTTCTCATATCTATTCTTCTGCTTACATTTTATGAAAGTTTCAATTAATCTAACACCAGAGGCATCATAAACAGAGACATGATAATCCAAGAGTGGTAAATAAGATAAGACAGCAATTGTTTTAATTAAGACAGTCTGATTTTCTCCCTTGGACTGCCTGATGATCCTTCTATAGAATGTACTAATATGAAAATGAACTGCCCATCCTTGACCCCATGGAACCCCATCTACTGGTGTATTTGAGGTATAAATGGCTTTTTGTAGATACCTAAAATTGTCAGAGCTGCCCTACCTCAGATGGCAAAAGTCTTATAACTCTCACATTAAAGTGCACGTTGGTGGTTTGATCTGAAAGTTAGTTTATTCTGCCGAGTGTGTAAAAGCTTTTACCCCCGAATTGCCAATATGACAGGCTTTTTCTACTGCAGCTGCCCACCTCTCCCAACACACACTGCCATACTCTCCTCCCTCACTTCTTTTCACTTCTTCAATTTTTCACCTCACTCTTTACTTGCTCTTGACAGTTTAAGTGTTTGTTACCATCCAGGCTTAGAGTTGGTGTCCTGCTATGCTTTTAACTTCCTGGTGTGCCTCTCAAAATGTCTGGGTTTGTAACAAGACATTTGTGCTTTTTTGACTCCTTCATTCATGAAGATCTCCTTGGAATCAGGGAATTGTTCACATCTCTTCAGGTTTCTTCTTGCCTTTGGGGTGAACTATAGCAGAAGGAAACTAAGGTAGTCAAAGCTAACCTAACACAAGATCAGCCACTAACAAATAAAAGAAAATTTTATATTATTCCTGTACAAAAAATGCAAAACATAGAGTTGAAACATGATTTGTTCAAACCATGTGATAAACATGATTATTTTAACACATGGATTGAAGGTTATTTGAGAGAAATTCTCTCTACAGCAAGCCATGAACATTTTAGTCACTGGCATAGCAACTTAAAGCACAGTTTGTTGCAGATTTCTCAATTTTTTCGTGCTGGTACATTCTTCAAAACAACAATCTCTTTGCGGTGAGCTACAGCAGGAGGAAGCAAAGGCAGGCAAAGCTAAGTTAACACAAGATTAGTCGGTAACAGTGGCTCAGGAGGTAGAGTGGCAGTGATTCAGGAGGTACAGCGGGTCGTCTAATAACTGGAGGGTTGGCGGTGTGAATCCCGCTCTCCCCAGCCATGCTGCTGTTGTGTGCCTGGGCAAGACACTTTACTCACCTTGCCTCCAATGTCCATGACACTGGGTATGAATGTGTATAAATGTTCGGTAGTGGTCAGAGAGGCCATTGGCGCGGATTGGCAGCCACATTTCTGTCAGTCTGCCCCAGGGCAGCTGTGGCTACAGTAGTAGCTTACCATTATCATTGTCTGTGGAGTGAATGAATAATGTATCCACTGTAAAGCGTCTTTAAGTGTCTATGAAAAGCGCTATATAAATCTGATGTATTATTTTTATTAACTTCTTCTTCTTCTTCTTCTTCTTCTTCTTCTTCGTCGATCGCATTTTTATTAACAAACAAAATAACATTTCAGAATATTCCTGTACAAAACATGAACAGAATTTCTTCTTCGAGCATAAATGCAATTTGTTAAAACCACTTTACCATATTAATATATTCGGCTGTTTGTCCACCAAATGCGTTTTTGTCATCCGACCGCCCCGAACGACTTTTTTTCAGCGCTTATGCGGTGCATTCTGAAAAAAAAAACAGTCTGTGCTCTGTATCCTAGCAACAGCTTGTCACTCACAGCTCAGCACTTGCACTTTTCCTATGGTCAAACTTTCTACTTATTTTTTAATAGCAGTCTCTAAATAACAATGGACAGGCAATGTATTCTAGCACTGGTAGCAGTTCTGGATGCAAACTATGATTCCACGGAAAACAGGAGTCTGGGTACAGACTGTACCGATGTCCTATGTCCCGCCCTTTCTTAATTCTGATTGGCTGCTTAAAAAGATCTGACATTGACGAGCTCAGCTATAGTCTGAAAAGGTGAACTTTTTTCAGCTCTGAGTGCTGCGACAAAAAGCGGACACCGCCGAGAGTGTTTCAGTATTGAGGGCACTCAGCGCTGTAGATGCTGGACTACATAGATAGAGAATTAATAGAAAATAGTCATCCACGTGTCCACAAAAACGCGTTTGTTGACACGCCGCCTAACTCAAGAATTGAAGATTACCTGTGGGAAATTCTCTTTGCAGCTGGCCTTTAGCATTTAGCCACTAGCATAGCAACTTAAAATGAAGTACAGTTATTTACAGCTTCCCCAATTATTTATTTATCTTTGCTAGTACATTCTTGAAAACAACAATTTCTTTGGGGTGAGCTATAGCAGCAAGAAGCTAAGGTAGGCAAAGGTAAGCTAATGCAAGATCAGCCATTAACAAATAAAAGAAAATTTTATACTTCTCCTGTACACAATATGCAAAACAGAGTTGAAACACAATTTGTTCATACCACTTTATCACATGATTATTTTAACACATGAATTGAAGATTATCTGTTGGTGCATTCTTGAAAACTACAATTTCTCTGGGGTGAGCTATAGCAGCAAGAAGCTAAGGTAGACAAAGCTAAGCCAACATGAGAACAAACAAAACAACATTTCAGAATATTCCTGTACAAAACATGAACAAGATTTCTTCCTCGAGCATAAATGCAATTTGCTCAAACCACTTTACCCTATAAATATTTTAACTTAACAACTGATGATTACCTGTGAGGAACTCCCTCTGTAGCTAGCCATTAGCATTCTAGTCACCAGCATTACAACATGAAGTTTTTTTTTGCAACTTTCACAATTTTTCCTGCTGGCAGATTCTTCTAAAACAACATCTCTATGGTGAACTGAGAAACCCCCAAAACTGTGAAGCTGTTTGGGCAACATTCAGATATGAAACTGCTTTGGATCGGTCACGAAAACACATTGCAAATGGGCACAGTTTTTACTTTGCACAAAATCCTTTCTTTATCTCATGTTGAGGACCATTATAACGTATGAGCTTTGAGCTGTTATGGCCCAAGGTTAATGGAACAGCAGAGTCTTCTTTGAAAGCAGAGTTAATGCCTGCTGCTGCCAAGCAAACATACAAGACTGAACAACAAGGTGAGAGTCTGGGCAGGGGTACAGCGCGTGCGTGTCTCTGGCACCAAGTTACCAAGCTGAATTTCAACAAATACTGGGGAGAGATAAAGCACAGAAAGTGCGACGCAGTTTCTGATAGATCAAAAATGTGTGAAATATGGCCTTGGCTGAGAAAGTGCTTCAACAGAGCATTTGTACTTTGTAAACCCAACGTAGAACCAGGGTTTTAATCTACACCAAGGTTACATATCTGAAGATACTTCTTTGGTAGAACTGTCATAAAATGAAGTAAATCAGGACTAAAACATTAGCAGGTAAAAAGTAATGAATGAAGAATGGCATTCTCAACGTTTAGTCAAGACTTAAGCCATAATAATAAGAGGATGCCCTTTCACAAACTTTCTAAACTATTCAGAATTCGAGTCATCTACGCTTAGTCGACCTTGAAAAGGTTCAAGAGATTATGCAATCTTTCACTGCTTTTGAGACAAAATAAAGACATTTTTTTAACACTAAAAAAAAGAACTAGAGTGAGACATCCAACTCTAAAGTATTGTCATAACAGTGTGTCACAGTGATGTGAAGTTGGAAGAATGGGAATCCAAAAAGTCAGTCTTGGGAACCAGTTACCACCCTGGGTCCGGGAGTCAGACTCGGTCTCTGCTTTTAAGAACAGGGTAAAATCCTTCCTTTTTAATATAGCTTGCGTTTAAGGAGGGATTTTGTGTCTCTTAACCCCACTTTTGTTCTATTGTTATCTGATCCATAATGCTGGTTGACCTCCAATAATGTACTTGGCATCATACTGTTATGTTCTTTATGTCTGTCCTCTCCATCCTCCCTATCCTCTCATCCCCAGCCAGTCGGAACAGACGACTGCCCCTCCCTAAGCCTGGTTTTGCTAGAGGTTTCTTCCTTCCAAATGGGAGTTTTTCCTCTCCACTGTCGCTTAGTGCTTGCTCATAGGGGATTGTCTGATTGCTGGGTCTTTCTGAGACTGTGTGGGGTTTTTTCTGCACTGTGGCGTCACGAGACGGCTTTTGTTGTGATGTGGCGTATTATAAATAAAGCTGAATTGAACTGAATTGATTTCACAAAAATTACTCCTCCTCCTAAGCCAGAAGGGCGGCAACCTGTACTACACAAAGAGCCACTGTGAGTGATTTTTGTGTAAATAAATTTGCATGGAGCCACAAAATTATCAGATCCTAAAAAGTGCAGTAAAACAGCAAAATTACAACAGCAATCTGGCCTGACAACATCAGGATTAAGAGTTCTTAGAAATTTGCAGCTTTCTTATTGTAAATTTGTAATCCTTTTCTCACAAAATTGTTACTTTTTCTGCTAATTTTTAATTTGTTAATTGCAAAAAGTTTGTGTCTTTTTTTCTTGCAAAATTGTGTGGGTGATTTCCTCATTAAACTGTAATTTTTGTTTTAATTTGTTAGATTTTTTGTATAAATGTGTTTTGCTTATTTCCCCCGTAAGTTTGGCACATTTTTCTTTGCAAGTTTAAAACTATTACTGAATAAAATTGAAGACTTTTTCCATATAAATTTATGACATTTTTCCAGTAAAGTAAATAAAAATGCTGCCTTTTTCATATACTAAATTTGCAACAGTTTTGTAATAAAACTGTATCCTTTTTGGGTAAATTTGAGACTTTTTTTTTTACCAATTTATTTTTTTCCCTCATAAAATTACATGTTCCTTAAGTTTCGAGAATGTTTTTCATAAATTTCAGTTATTCTAATAATTTTTCCTTATAAATTTATTAGCTTTCATGGGTAAAGCTGCAGTATTTCTTACATACATTTATTAGACTTTTTACAACTTGGTAGCACAGTAGTTAGCACTGTGGCAGCACAGTAAGAAGGTCACAGGATCGATCCCACCCCCTGACCATCGGTGACCCTTCTGTGTGGAGTTTGCATGTTCTCCCCGTGTCTGCGTGAGTTTACCCTGGGTACTCCGGTTTCCTCCCACAGGCCAAAAACATGCAAGTTAGGTTAAATGGAGACTCTAAAGTGGCCCTAGTTGTGAATGGTGATGGGATTGGCGCTGCACCGTGGCTGCCTCATCCAAGCAGGTGGATGCCCTGTATTTCCCATCCATCCATATCCATCTTCTCCGGCATAATCCGTTTTTTTGGGGGGGTCGCGGGGGGGGTGTCTTTGGGCGAGAGGCAGGGCACACCCTGGACAGATCGCCAGTCCATCGCAGGGCCAACACAGAGAGACAGACATCCATTCCCTAAGGACAATTTAGAATCCCCAGTTGATGCCGATTCACCTAACTTGCATGTTTTTGGCATGTGGGAGGAAACCAGAGAAATCCCGGAGTAAACCCACGCAGACACGGGGAGAACATGCAAACTCCACACAGATCACTGTTGGTCGGGGTCTGGGATCGAACCCAGGATTCCCCGATCAAGGATGAGCTGCTGTGCTGCTGCAGTGCTAACCACTCCGCCACCGCACTGCCCGCCCTGAATTTCCCTCTGGGGATTAATAGGTTGTCGGCCTCCATCGGTCTATGATGACCATGGAAGAGAATCCTAAACGTCTACTCTGCTGGAACAGCACCGCCTGTGGCTGAACAGGCCGATGCGCGAATGGCAGTCCCTGTCACACAGGTCGCACTTGTGGGTGGTCTCCGTGCTGCTGGGTCTGTGGCGGTTCTTCCTGCGGGTCCTTTTTTCATCTGCTGCAGCAGTCAGTCTCTCTTCACCCGCCTTGAGCTGTCTGGTCAGGGTGCCTCTCCATTTGGAGCGGTCCGTTGCAAGGTCCTCCCAGCGCTCTGTGTTGATCTCCAGGGCCTTCTTGTCTCTCTTGCAGACGTCTCTAAAGCGCAGCTGTGGGCGGCCAACGTCTCTCCTGCCAGTCGCCAGTTCTCCGTAGAGGACGTCTTTGGGGATTCTGCCATCCTCCATACGGTGAACGTGGCCTAGCCAGCAGAGCCTGCGCTGCCTGAGTAGAGTGAACATGGAGGGGAGGCCAGCGCGGGACAGAACTTCTGTGTTGGGCACTTTGTCCTGCCAGGATATGTCCAGGATGTGGTGAATGCAGCGCAAGTGGAAGGAGTTCAGTCTCTTCCTGCCGGGCATATGTTGTCCACGTCTCACTCCCATAGAGCAGTGTGCTGATGACGCAGGCGTTGTACACTGCCATCTTCATCTTGACAGAGAGTTTGGGATTCTCCCACACTCGTGTGGTGAGGCGAGCGAGTGTGAAGGCTGATTTTCCAATCCTCTTGTTGATCTCTGTATCAAGGGAGAGGTTGTTGCTGATCGTGGACTCCAGGTATGTGAACTGATTAATAAAGTATACAATATACAAATAACTAAATAAAAACTTTTTTCCAGTAAATTTATAATTTCTTTTCCTTTAAATTTATGGATTTGCTTTCCTCAAAAAATTGCAAAATATTTCCCTAAATTTGGGAGCTTTTTTGCACAGGTTTTCAGATTTTATCATTTTCTGCTTTTCAGGATATTTTTCTCTTGAATGTGCAACCTTTTTTCTTTATAATTTGTTGCTTTCTTTCTTGGAAATTTATTTATTTATTTCAAGGTCTCAGGAAGCCACTATCTATGGGCAAAAGAGCCACATGTGGCCTAGGAGTTGCAGATTGCGTATGTCTGCCCTAGGCAATTGTGCTAATATTCATTACACTTGTGCACAATGATTCTCAAGTGAGTCTATGTCCAGCTTGTGCTCAAGGCAAAGGTCAACAGCCAGGAGCTCCGTAGAGCAGTGGTTAGCACTGTGGCAGCACAATAACAAGGTCATGGGATCAATTCCACCCCGACCATCTGTGATCTTTCTGAGTGGAGTTTGCATGTTCTACCGTGTCTGCTGTCATGATCCTTCAGTTCTTCATGATTCTTAAGTTTAGTTTGTTTATCCTGTCTAGTTATTGTGTCATTTTGTATTTGTAGTATTGTTTACATTTTGGGGTTGTGTTGTTGTTGTTTCATTATGGGTTCCAGTTTGTGTTTTATGTTGACAGCGCTGTGCAGCTTCTGGCTGTCAAACTGGTTCACAAGCTGCACAGCTGTCATTCATTCTGTTACTTTCTCCACTCATGTATCCACACCTGTTACCCATCTAGAAATGGTATTTAAGGGCACGACAACCCTTCCCGTTGTTGTGCTCTACTGTGACGTCCTCAGATGTTAGCCAAGAGTCTGAGTGTGTTGTTGGCCGTAGCCACTGAGGTGATCACGTTGAGCTCCAACCAGGTAATCATCCTTTTCCCCCAAATCCCTCAGCTGTGAACCCTGCTGCTTCCCGGGTGTGCGCTGGCTGAAACTGTCTCCATTCCCCGGCGTCTCTGAGCACCTCAGCCGTGATTTCCCCAGGCTGTTGTGCTCCCCCTGGTTGTGAGCTCCACTCACCTCCAGCATGTGTATTTCGCTTTTATTTATAAGTGTGTATTGTATGTTATGTTTGTGTTTCCTTTTATAAACATTGCAAACTCACAGATGGCATTTGTTGTTTCATGCTGCCTGTGAAACGGGCAATTTATGACAGAAGGGCACGACCAGTGTGACACCATCCTCTGTGGGTTTGCATTTTTTCCCTTTTCCCACAATCATTTTTTCCATTTTTGTTTTTGCACGCACCTTTACCATGCCACCAATGCATCGGGGCCCCGCTAACCAAGCCAGTGGTCCCACTACAGATCAATTGTGGGCGATGGACTTTGTGGAAGCAGTGCTTGCCTCCCGCTCACTGAAGGAGGTTCGTAGGAACCTGGAGGGGGCGGTGGCTACTGTGGAGGCACATCCGGGGTTGTGCAGCTACCCCAGGTACGCGGGCTTGCTTTACACCATCGCTATCCTCCGCACAGACCCTCACAGCCTGGTTGGAGACCTTCAATCATCAGCGCTGAAGGCCAGATCTACGAGGAAGCAGCCCCGAGCTCCGGCGTCCCGCCTCCATCGCCAGAAGCCCGAGCCTCCGCCTCCTTCCCAGATGACTTCAGCGGTTGCCAGAACAGTATCGTCTGGTCCCACTTCAGCAGCAGGATCCATCATGCCCTGGGAAATAAGGCAAGTCGGTTTTCATTCCTTTTTCCATTATAATTTTTTTTTTTTTTTTTTTTTTTGTTACTTATTTGTACCCGTAGGTAGATTTGGTTTGCAGTCTGGTGACAAGCCACCGGCTGCTGGTCGCTGCGTGCGCCAGCGCCCTAAACCTACATGTTTTTTTGGTATGCGGGAGGAAACCGGAGAAATCCCGGAGTAAACCCACGCAACACAGGGAGAACATGCAAACTCCACACAGCTCACTGTTGGTCGGGGGCTGGGATCGAACCCACGATCTCAATGATCCCCGCGATCCCCCGGCCGAGGGTAAAACTGTGCTGCCACAGTGCTAAACCACTGCGCCACCGTGCAGCCCATAATGAGATACCTTGCCTTATTCCCAGTGATGAGGCTCAGCAACAGCAGCCAAATTTAGCTGAGTCCTCATCATCTGCTGTTGTTGACTCACCCTCGCCTCCTTCTCCTGTGTTTTTCTCTGTGGCCTCCGAGTATCTGCCGGTCCTGGGAAGGAGCCGCCGGATAATGGCGGAACCTGCAGTCCTGGGAGTTCCTGCTCCAGCCCTGCGGCCACGTCCGGGACGGGAGGAAAGTACCATCTGTGCTCTGAAACCTGAGCCAACAGTTGACTGTCCCCTGGGTTCAGCGGCATGGGAGCCAGTGCCGTCGGAAAGGCCACCTCCAGCATCACCCACCCTGCTGGGAGATCCACCAGCGCTGATCGCCACGCCTGGAGGCCTATTGGCTGAACCCACCATCATGACTGCTGCCGGGGCCACCGTAGCAGAGTCGCTGGAGTCCTGGACGGTGGTGGAGGTCGAGTCCAGGCAAGTGCTCTGTTCTGTGTTGTCACCTGCAGATTCAGAGAATTCTTGTCTGGCTCAGGGTGGGGAGAGTCAGTGGCAGATGTCCTCTGCTTCTGAGCTCTCCTCACCAGACTTTACTGCTACCAGCGATTCTTCCCCGGTGTTTTTTCCCTCTCCTTCTCCTGAGGTGTCTGAGTCGGGAGTGGACGCCCAGATGGAGAGAGCTGAGACGTCCCAGCCTGGATTGCCGGAGTCCTGGACAGTGGTGGAGCTCAAGCTCAGTCAAGGTCTCGTTTTCGTTTTCCCTCTGTCTTAGAGTGAGGTTGCCTGGCTCTTGGTGGGGAAGGTCAAGTGCGACCATCCACTGCACCTGTGCTCTCCTCGGTGGGCTCCACTGCTGCCGGAGACTCTGACCCGGTGTTTTTTCCGTGTTTTGTCTGACTCTTCTCCTGAGGTCTCCGTGGGTGTGACGCCTCTGCCCAGGGCCTCCATGGGTGCCCTGCCCCAGCCTGGGGCCTCTGTGGGTGCCCCACCACAGCCCGGGGCCTCCGTGGGTGCCTTGCCCCAGCCTGGGGCCTCCATGAGTGCTACGCCTCAGTCCAAGGCCACTGTGGGCCCCCCTTCCTTGCCCTCGTCTGGCGCCCTGCTCGTTGATTGCCTCCTTGGCCTGGTTCTCTCACAGGTCGGTCTTTTCGCCATGGGTGCTACACTCCAGTCCGGGTCCACCGTGGCTGCTGCACCCTAGTCTGGGGCCGCCGTGGGTGCAAAACCTCCATCCAAGGCCATCGTGGGTGCAATGCCTCCGTCCAAGGCCACCGCATGTGCCACACCTTCTTCCGAGGTCACTGTGGACTCCCCGTACTCACCAGAGGTCCTCGCTGAGAAGCCTCTCCCCTCATCTGGCCTCCTCACTGGTCAACCGCCATCACCGTCAGGCTCTACCATTGGCCAACTGTCTTTGTTGGAGGTCAACCCGTCGCAGCACCAGTTCCGTCTCCTCCAGGATGGAGATCCTGCGGTCTGCTGGGGGCGTAGCTTTCAGCTGCTGCCTCCAGGAGGGGGCGCGTTGTGCTCAGTGGTCCGGTTGCTCAGGTACTCTGGGAGTTCCCCTAACGGGTTATGCCATCCAAGCAGGTGGCTCAAGAACTCTGGGCGGCCACCGGATGTGGCTTACTGCACGCTCCAATAGTCCTGGGACTCTGGCAGGCCACCCGAACTGTCGTAGTCTTTTCCCAGGGGTCCTCAAGCCTGGGTCACCATAATGGTTCAGGTTGTGGGTCATGAGTGGTTTTTTTGTTGTTTGTTTTTGTTTTGTCTTGGTCCCTCTGTGCCTGCCCCCCCCACCCCCGGGTGGGTTGTTTTTCTTGTGTGTGTGGGGGGGTCTTTGTCTTTTTTGATGTTGCCCTGGGGTGTCTGGGGTCCACCCCTTGGGGGGGGGATGTCATGATCCTGGGAATGGGCGGGTGCCGTGCCCAGTCTTCAGTTAAGTTTAGACTTTTTCTGTCTGTTTCTTTGTTTATCCTGTCTAGTTAATGTGTCATTTTGTATTTGTAGTGTTGTTTACATTTTGGGGCTGTGTTGTTGTTGTTTCATTATGAATTCCGGTATGTGTTTTATGTTGACAGCGCTGTGCGGCTTCCAGCTGTCAAACTGGTTCGCGAGCTGCACAGCTGTCATTCATTCTGTTACTTTCTCCACTCGTGTATCCACACCTGTTACCCATCTAGGAATGGTATTTAAGGGCACGACAACCCTTCCTGTTGTTGTGCCCTGCTGTGACATCCTCAGATGTTAGCCAAGAGTCTGAGTGTGCTGTCGGCTGCAGCCATTGAGGTGGCCGTGTTGAGCTCCGACCAGGTAATCGTCTTTTTCCCTTAATTCCCTCAGCTGTGAGCCCTGCTGCTTCCTGGGTGCAGTCCAGCTGAAACTGTCTCTGTTCCCCGGTGTCTCCAAGCACCTCAGCCGTGATTTCCACAGGTTGTTCTGCTCCCCCTGGTTGTGAGCTCCGCACATGTATTCCCCCTTTATTTATAAGTATGTTTTGTATGTCATGTTTGTGTTTCCTTTAATAAATGTTGCAAACTCACAGACGGCGTTTAGTGTTTCATGCTGCCCGTGAAACGAGCAATTTATGACATCTGTGTGGGTTTTCTCCTGTGATGGTCTGGGCATGGTCTGAGGATTGTGCTCACGCTTTCAGTTTATTATTGTGTGATTCTTTGTGTTTAGCATTATTAGTATTATGGTTTCTATGTTGTGTTTCATTTGGATCCTTGCCTCGCTCCTAGTTCTTGATTATCATTTATTATGGTTATGTATTATTCCGGTCATTGTTTTAATCCAGGTTTCGTGATGGTTTTTATTTTCACAGTGTCCTTGGTCATTTCTGATTTTTTTAGCATGGCCCTTGGTTTGTATTCTGTTTATTGTTCTTGGTTGTTTCTGTTTAAGCAATTAGTCCAGCTTTATTTTAGGGAGGCTGCTCTATTCATCGGGGCAGTGTCCTTACATTCCCTATGTTGACATGTCACACACGCTTCTGTCTAGCCTGTGTTTACAGTGTCCTGTTTATTCCTAGCCTGTGTTTAACTGAGTCCTGTTTTTGTCGACCCTGTGTTTTCAGCCCTCGAGCTGCTTTTGGTTTATCTTTTGTCAATAAATCATGTACAAGACTCGCCTCGCATTTGGGCCCTCTTCTTTGCCTCAGAGGGGAAAACCTGACAACTTCAGGTACTCCAGTTTCCTCTCACAGGCCAAAAACATGCAAGTTACTGTAGGTTAATTGGAGACTGTAAACTGGCCCTAGGTGTGAATGTGTGTGAATGGTGAAGGGATTGGCGCCACACCTTGGCTACCTCATCCATCCAGGTGGACGCCCTGTAATTTCCCCATTGTGGGACGAATAAAGGATTATAACGTAAAATAAATAAAATAAAAAATAGTCTGGACATCTGGAAACATGTATGATTTCACAAAAATTGCTCCTCCTCCTAGGCATTTGCCCCAGTGCATACAAAAATTACTCAAAATAATGTTCATGTGGGTCTACATCCTAGTTGCTAGTTGTGCTCAAGGCAAAGGTCAATAGTCAGGAGGTCTGGGAACTTATATAATTTTAAGAAAAATGGCTACTCCTCCTCCTAGGCAATTGCCTTGATTCTCAACAAACTCATGCTCTACAATCAACGGCTAGGTCTGTATCCAGGCTGTGTTCAAGGTCATGGTTAAGGTCAATAGTCAGAACATCTGGAAACTTGTATGACTTCACAAACATTACTACTCCTCCTAGGCAATTGTCCTGATTCTCAACAAACTCATACACAATGATCTCCAGGTGGGTCTGCAGCCAAAATTACTCAAAATAATGTTTATGTGGGTCTGCATCCTAGTTGTGCTCAAGGCAAAGGTCAACAGTCAGGAGGTCTGGGAAGTTGTATATAACTTTCAGAAAAATGTCTCCTCTTTCTGAGCACTTGCCCTGATTGTAAACAAAGTCATGCTCTATGATCCATGGGTGGATTGAGGTGATTTCATCGGTATGGAATGAGCTACTGTGTCACTGATGGTCTGGTTCTCATTTTGTGTGCTTCATTTCTTCTGGTGAGAACACAATAATCACAGCAAAGAGGAACTTGTGGGAGGAAACAAGAAAAAGAAAGTGAAAGTGTGACCAAGCACAAACTCAAACAAGAGTGACCGACTTGCACTCATTGGCGAGAGTTAAAAGAGACACTAGGATGCAAGGGCCTTATTCCTTTTAGACTAACAAATAATATTTTTTACTTAGCGTCTGCTATTTTGATTGGTTTCCAAAAGAGGCAGTGGCTTTTGAATTTGTTGCTTCTTATCTGTCAGCATATAAAAACAAATGCAAAGGTATTACTGACAGTGGTAACAAGACTTCAACATTCCTTCAATCCCAAGATGAGACAGAGACCTTGAAAAAGTTGCATGGAGACTAAGACTGATATTGAGCACTACAGAACATACTGTAAGATGCACAAGCTCTCTGTATTGACAGGTATTTAACTCCATGTTCCCTCGGTGCTTCTTCACATATTAAAAGTCAATAAGTCTTTGGAGTACATTTTCCAGCCATGACATGAAGCATAATTACCACTTATCATGCTGTCAATCTGAGGAATACTGCACAGACAGCTGAGATAGTAAACATCACATAAAAGCCTTGAATTTTACAACTGTGAAAACATCTGAAAAATTCACCAAGCAGCTGCGATGAAGACGGTTACACATCCCTGAAGAGCTGAACCTTGTTGTTCTCCCCCTACATACACACTTTAAGCACATATTTGAACTTCTTTGTGTGTTTTCTGGAATTAAAAAGGTCTTTCTCCTCACCTGCGTTCCGTCATTGTCATTTCATGGTTTGCTGCCGCTGACCTTTCCTTCTGTGGGTCCGCTTGCCCTTGCTCTCCATTTTGTTTTCTTTTGCTATTCTCCAACAGCCCACACCCATGTATTCACAAGCACCTACACACAGACAAATCTACTATAAAGAGTCACAGTCGGCCCTCCTGTGGCCCCGGCAGACTTATGATAAAACGATTTTGGGAGCCCGGCACCTCCGGCCAACCATGACACATTTCAGATCGTCTCCTAAATCTCCTCTGACAGATGGATAGATGTACTACTGCGCAAGTATGAAATAGATCCCTTAAGGAGTATGGGGCCAGGGGTTAAAATATCAAGTCGGCAAAAGTGGAGTACAAGTCGATTCTTTCAGCAGTCTTACACCACATACCTCACAGGAATTTAAAGATTCCTCTCATGCCATAAACGGAATGTTCCAAGGATCTGTATGATATGAAGCACGAGTTCACATAGTGCTTTGGTGGTGGTCTCTAAAACTGTCATTACAAGACAGCATTGGAGAAGTTTGCTTTGACCCAAACATTTTTTATGTTGTGGAGGAGTGCATTTTAAAACCTAATGTATGTACAGTGTTTAAACTTACAAAATGCAGTGGAGTTAAACATTTATATTATTATTATTAGTTTGTGTGACAATCAGTGAGCAGCCATATGGTTTCATGTCAAGAAAGAGTACTACAGATTCAATGTTTGCTCTAAGAGTGCTGATGGAGAAGTATAGAGAAGGTCAGAAGGAGTTTCACTGTGTCTTTGTGGATCTAGAGAAAGCATATGCTAGGGTGCCAAGAGAAGAAGTGTGGTACTGTATGAGAAAGTCAGGAGTGGCAGAAAAGTATGTGAGGGTGGTGCAGGATATTTATGAAGACAGTGAGACAGTGGTGAGGTGTGCTGTAGGAGAGACAGATGGGTTCAAGGTGGGGGTGGGATTACATCAGGGATCAGCTCTGGGCCCCTTCTTGTTTGCCATGGTGATGACAGGCTGACAGATGAGGTCAGGCAGGAGTCTCCATTGACTATGATGTTTGCAGACGACATTGTGATCTGTAGTGAGGATAGGGAGCAGGTGGAAGAGAACCTGGCGAGGTGGAGGTATGCTCTGGAGAGAAGAGGAATAAAAGTCAGTAGTAACAAGACAGAACACATGGGGGTGAATGAGAGGGAGGCAGGTGTAACGGTGAAGATGGAAGGAGAAGAGGTAGTGAAAGTAGATGAGTTTAAATACCTGGGGTCAGCCATCCAAAGCAATGGAAAATGCACAAGAGAGGTGAAGAAGAGAGTGCAGGCAGGGTGGAATGGGAGGAGACAAGTGTCAGGGGTGATTTGTGACAGAACGGTAGCAGCAAGAGTGAAAGGGAAGATTTACAAAACGTAATGAGACCTGCAATGATGTATGATTTGGAGATGGTGGCGCTGACAAAAAGACAGGAAATGCAGCTGGAGGTGGCAGAGATTTAGATGCTAAGATTTTCATTGGAAATGACTACAAGGGACAAGATTAGAAATAAGTATATCAGAGGGACAGCTCAGGTTGAGGGCTTTGGAGACAAAGTAAGAGGCAAAGCTGAGATGGCTTGGAGATGTGCAGAGGAGGGATAGTGGATATACTGGACAAAGGATGTTGAAGATGGAGCTGCCAGGCAGGAGGAAAAGAGGAAGACCACAAAGAAGTTTCATGGATGTAGTGAGGAAGGACATGGAGAGGGTTGGTGTTACAGAGGAAGAGTCAAGAGATTGGGTGAGATGGAGACAGATCATCTACTGTAGAGACCCCTAAAGGGAGCAGCCGAAAGAAGAAGCTTATTATTAGTTTGGGTACTGTATTTAATATTCTAATTCATCAGAATGTCATCCAAGTGGACTGAAAGAGCAATTCACCAGTTGACTGAATTTATTACAAAAATATAGTTGACTAAGCCATAGAACAACTTTTGAATGTCAGTCCCTCCTTACTCACATCACTTGATGAGAAACGAGATGAGGAGAAATAATGGCCACCAACCAGAAATCAATCTGTGGTGTGAGGGAAACCAGTGGAGAAGCACACAACTATAATGATGAGTTGTTTAACTTATGATTATTAATGTTGGTTTATACTGATACTGTTCAAAAATCCTGTACATGTGTCCATTATTTGAAAGCTGATTCAAAAATGTGGTGAGCTTCCATCTGTGATCAGACTGTCATTTACTCCATTATTAACTTGACTGGTGATTTAGCAGTTTTAGCTAACATTAAACTGAGGTGTATGTATGTGTGTGTGTGGGGGGGGGGAATTCCTTATTACTGTATATGCGCAAAACTACATACGTATCTGTCCTTCAAAAATACATAAATCTTCCTTCCGTCTTAATGATCGTCTTTGGTCTGTCAGTCCCTGGTTTAAACGATCTAGAGTCAGTTAGCTGGACTGGACGCCTCCCACTTTGAGGTGTTTCAGGCACGTCCCACTGGGAGGAGACCCCGGGGCAGACCCAGGACTCGGTGGAGAGACTATGTCTCCCAGCTGGTCTGGGAACGCCTTGGTATCCCCTCTGAAGAGCTGGAGCAGGTGGCTGGGGAGAGGGAAGTCTGGGCTTCTCTGCTTGAACTGCTGTCTCCGCGACCCGGACCTCCGGAAAAGCGGTAGAAGATGGATGGATGGATGGATGGAGTCAGTTAGCTGTTAGCCGTTAGCCGCTACATTCCTAGTTTTCTGTTAATGCCCGTTCCTTTAGTGTCCATCAAGCATCATAGTTGTCATCTCTATAATGGCCTGGTAAAATAAAGTTTATATTATATATACAGTATATACAGTGGGGCAAAAAAGTATTTAGTCAGCCACCAATTGTGCAAGTTCTCCCACTTAAAAGATGAGAGAGGTCTCCAATTTTCATCATAGGTATACCTCAACTATGAGAGACAAAATGAGAAAAAAAATCCAGAAAATCACATTGTCTGATTTTTAAAGAATTTATTTGCAAATTATGGTGGAAAATAAGTATTTGGTCACCTACAAACAAGCAAGATTTCTGGCTCTCACAGACCTGTAACTTCTTCTTTAAGAGGCTCCTCTGTCCTCCACTTGTTACCTGTATTAATGGCACCTGTTTGAACTCGTTATCAGTATAAAAGACATCTGTCCACAACCTCAAACAGTCAGACTCCAAACTCCACTATGGCCAAGACCAAAGAGCTGTCAAAGGACACCAGAAACAAAACTGTAGACCTGCACCAGGCTGGGAAGAATGAATCTGCAATAGGTAAGCAGCTTGGTCTGAAGAAATCAACTGTGGGAGCAATTATTAGAAAATGGAAGACCTACAAGACCACTGATAATCTCCCTCGATCTGGGGCTCCACGCAAGATCTCACCCTGTGGGGTCAAAATTATCACAAGAACGGTGAGCAAAAATCCCAGAACCACATGGGGGGACCTAGTGAATGACCTGCAGAGAGCTGGGACCAAAGTAACAAAGGCTACATCAGAAACACACTACGCCGCCAGGAACTCAAATCCTGCAGTGCCAGACGTGTCCCCCTGCTTAAGCCAGTACATGTCCAGGCCCGTCTGAAGTTTGCTAGAGAGCATTTGGATGATCCAGAAGAGGATTGGGAGAATGTCATATGGTCAAATGAAACCAAAAGAGAACTTTTTGGTAAAAACTCAACTTGTCGTGTTTGGAGAAGAAAGAACACCATACCTACTGTGAAGCATGGGAGTGGAAACATCATACTTTGGGGCTGTTTTTCTGCAAAGGGACCAGGACGACTGATCCATGTAAAGGAAAGAATGAATGGGGCCATGTATCGTGAGATTTTGAGTGAAAACCTCCTTCCACCAGCAAGGGCATTGAAGATGAAACGTGGCTGGGTCTTTCAGCATGACAATGATCCCAAACACACTGCCCGGGCAATGAAGGAGTGGCTTCGTAAGAAGCATTTCAAGGTCCTGGAGTGGCCTAGCCAGTCTCCAGATCTTAACCTCACAGAAAATCTTTGGAGGGAGTTGAAAGCCTGTGTTGCCCAGCGACAGCCCCAAAACATCGATGCTCTAGAGGAGATCTGCATGGAGGAATGGGCCAAAATACCAGCAACAGTGTGTGAAAACCTTGTGAAAACTTACAGAAAAAGTTTGACCTCTGTCATTGCCAACAAAGGGTATATAAGAAAGTATTGAGATGAACTTTTGTTATTGGCCAAATACTTATTTTACCAAGGAATTTGCAAATTAATTCATTAAAAATCCTTCAATGTGATTTTCTGGATTTGTTTTTTTCTTATTTTGTCTCTCATAGTTGAGGTATACCTATGATGAAAATTGGAGACCTCTCTCATCTTTTAAGTGGGAGAACTTGCACAATTGGTGGCTGACTAAATACTTCTTTACCCCACTGTATATATATATACTGTATATACAGTATATACTGTATATATATATATATATATATATATATATATATATTAATCCATAATAACACCACCAACACGGCAATATCAGTCACACCAGGTATGAAATGTACAACTTTTTCCTTCTCGATCTTCTAATGATAGATAATGATAGATAACCCACTGTACAAATCCAGGGAACAAACTTTAACTCCAAAAGTTAACCACTTCTTAGTTGATCTAAACTCAACTTCTGGAAGAGCTTCATCCAAATTCATTAATAACAGACTCCTGATGACAGACAAAGCCACCAACATGACCTTCTTGGCTTCACTAAAAGCAAAATGCAGATAGACTATCCAGGATTAAAGGGGTTGTTCTTAAGATAAGAGCTAGTCTATGAAAAGGTCTATGGAACAGGGACATGGAAGTAAATCCGTTTTTCTTTTCTGGCTGCTTAAAAGCATGTTTACACAACTGTAATATACAAGCTGGTTCAGTGAGACCGCTCCTAACACAACTGCCAGGAATTTCTGTGTATTTTTCGATCAGGTTTTGTACTTTAAATCATACACCAAACTAATCTTCAAATTTGCTTACTTTCACTTACATAATATTGCTAAAATTAGGATTATCTTGTCCCAAACTAATGCTGAGAATGTGGAGATGTGAGAATGACGAGGCAGAGTTCTCTCTCAAGTCAGCTTTATTCACATCACCATCATCTCAAAGCAGAAAAGAGCAGGAAACTCTCGTCCTTAAATATCAGGACTCTTACAATTCACAGGTCACATGTATCACAGACCACGTTGCATTATCAAGAAAGTAACAATGCATCCTCACTCCATGATATCACTTCCACTGTCTCCCCTGCATCCCTTCGTTAATCCTTTAATTATACCCCCCACAGTCTCAAGCCTTGAATGCCAAAGCTAAGATTCTTGCAGCTTCCTGTAATCACCAAGGAAGCTCTGCTTTTGTTCTGATCTAAAATGTGAGTCACAAAACAGGTTCACATATGTGTGTCCACCACAAGAATCAGAATCAGAATCAGAATCAGATTTATTGCCATTGTTCATGTGATACACAAACTAGGAATTTGTCTCGGTGCCATGCTGCAACATTAAAAACATAATGAGAAAAAGGGATAAACTAAAAAACTAAAGGACTAGAAACGTGCAATAAGTGTAGAAAAATAAGTAATAATAAGTAATAATAATAATAATAATACTAGTAATAATGAGTAGTACTAGTCAAGGTAGTTTTAAACAAGAAAACTAATCCATGCCTTTGTCATTTCTAGATTTGATTATTGTAATTTGTTTTTATTAGGTTGCCTAAATTCAACAAGAATTGTCCAGTTAATCAAAAATACTGCAACAAAAGCACTGACAGGCCTTAAAAAGAGAGATCATATTATTTCCATATTATCCCGCTGTTGGCTCCCTGTAAAAGTCAGAATTAAATTGAAAATAATCCTTCTGAACTATAAAGTTCTACATACTCTGTCCCTATGTTATCTTAAAGACCTACTGCTGTACGTAGGATAATATGTACCATATTATCCTCAGAGAACATTACACTGAGAGTGTAGGGATTTCAGCAATTCCTAGAATCTCTAGAAATACTATGGGAGGTAAAGCTTTCAGTTATGAGGCTCCTTTTTTATATAACCTGAGGTTACAGACACTCTCTCCAACTTTAAGATCAAACTGAAACCCTGTCTATTCGGTCAAGTTTTTGAGAAGACTGTATGCTGTGTTTTGTTTGAATGTTATTTCTTCTTATGTATTATGCCTACTTTATCTTTTCTTTTTTCTCTCTACCCTCACAACCAACAAGTTGGAGCCGATGCCTGCCTCTCCCTGAGTCTGGTTCTGCCAGAGGTTTCTTCTTTTAAGAGTGTTTTTTTTTTTTTTTTGTCTCAGTGTCACCAAAGTGCTTGCTTATAGGGAATCAACTGATTGTAGGAGCTCTTCTTTGCTTCTTTCTGTGATCATCTGAGTGATGCCTTTTATGCATTCAGCACCTTGAGATGACACTTTGTTATGATAAATAAATAAAGCTGAAATGAAGTGAATACACGACTGCACCATTTGTACTCATTTGTTATCTCGCAGAGAAACCGCTAAGAAAGTCAATGCCTCCATGATAACGCGAGGGTGAAGTTATCCAACTTCAAACTTTGATTAGCAAACTCAAACGTGCAAACGCAGCAGCAGGGCGTGAGCCGCACTCACACAGGCAGCTTTTAAGCACAGATGGAGGGTTTAAAAAGCAGCCGCCCGAGACACTGCTCTGTGTTAACAAGTCATTCGTGCTGTTCTCATCTGGTCCGCGCAGCACGCACACACACGCACACACACGCACGCGCGCACACACACACAGCATGCCAACCATCCACTGCTCAGATTAAAATATCTGAGAACATCTGAAACAGCTCTATCGTTCTCTCTATCAAAGCCACTCAACCTCTTTGTGTTGGGTTTATAATAGTACATGACCAGACGTTCTCCATCTCTTTTCTTTTCGCTCAAACACATTCTCTCTTTTTTTTCCCCTCGTCTTTTCTTGCTGCCTCCAGCTCTTTCCGTCTCATCTTTCCATCTCTTCATGCCTGGAAGAGTCTGGAATTAGTCTAAGCAGATTTGAAAATTAAGTGGCGTTATCTTAGGAGAGGTCAGCTTTGATTGAGGCACTACGGTAGGTCTTACTTTATTTTGAAATTTGAGAAGGGGTTGAGAAAAACACTGCTGGAGTAAATCTGAAGTCAGCATCTGTAACTTTGCTTTGACTCATCATTTTTCAAGTGACAGACAAAGGCATGAGTGAAATGAAGCCCTCTGATATAACTGAAGATCATTTACAGCTCTATGTTGAGGCTGCTGTAGCATATTGTTGTACTTGTTTTAAAAGCCTATAGCTTAAGAGTGAAGAAAATGTACTTGTGTGTACCAGTGCGTGTGGGAGCCTGCGATGCTTTGGCTCTGAAACAGGCACCATATCAATATTAGAAGCCAATAATGAGGACATGAAGGGTTTTTGAGAGATCAAAAACTGGCCCGATCTCTCAACAATCTCCTGAAGCTTCAAAAAAGACTTTCTGTGTAAATGTTTGGGAGATGTTTCACCAACTTTCATGGCGATCTATAGAGATCTCTGAAAGATCCTTGAGAGATTGCTGAGGGATCACTGAGCATTTCTTGGAAGACCAAAGAGGTTTATTTACTGTATATAGGAGAGCTGAAAAATGAAAAAAATTGACAGACCTTTCAACAATCTTTCACTGATCTCTCAACAGTCACCAAGCAATCTCGATTTCTCAATAATCTTTGTTGAAACAATCTATATCATATAAATGTTTGCATCTTTAGAAATGCTTTGACTCCAGACTAGTTTTAGTTTAAATGGGCTCAAAACAAAAATTGAACTGGATGCTCCTTGATCTAAAACCACTGATCTAAGAATAAAGATGATAACAGTACACAGACGAAACCAATCAGGGTAGGACAAATAAACACAGAGTTATCCCAGACAAAACTGAACAAATCAGCGGTACTTAAGGCAACAACTTACCAAGGAAGGCAGAAGGTGATACGGTGCCATTGCTGCGAGAAACCATGACACTGATGCCGGTCTCCACGAATGGAACAGAAAACTCCACGACCTCTGATCTCTCTTCATTAATGGTGAGGGAGCCAATAGCCATGTCCGCCCTGTTGGATACCACCTGGAACACAGGACATGGAATGCTGGTTAGAGTCACAGAGGTGAAAATCATAAGGAACTGTCAGAATGAAGGAGCGATATCTCAAATTGCTTTATTTAAACTTGCAACATGGGAAGAGGGCAGCGTTTCTTCCCTGAGCTCCTCTGGCAGCTGCAAACAAGGCTCAGGTGGTCAGAAGGTGAAGAATCGAGGGGTATTTGGGGGCCCCCGTCGTGTTTCACCTGGCAGAGAGCAGAACTTACTTGACTGAAGCAGAGGGACTGTGGGGGATTGAGGAGCTGGCCGCAGACCAGAAGTTCATTAGCCTGCACTGGCCAGACCCCAACAGCCTGTGAAAGACAAAAGGCTCCGCGGTCTCTCCGCAGGCCCAACTGAGAAGCTTTTCACAAGGCTGTTGAAGCATTAGGGTTCTTCCTCCGTTGAAACGCTGAGTACTCTCAGATATGATGGGCTGCTGTTGATTGCAGTTCACACCTATTAACTATCTGGTCCTGTGGCATCAGTTTCACTGCAAACTGAAAATTCTTTCATTTCCTATTATAAAGGCAAGAATGATTGAAAATGAAATAAACAAGCTATATGTCATTTTATTATCTCAGATAAACATGATTTTCTTCATGGTGTTCCTCTGGGTTCAGTTCTTGGCTCGCTACTATTAGCGCTTTATATCATTTGTGAACATGGTGTTAACTTTCACTGTTTTGCTTCATTGGTTAATTAGGTCACCTGCTCGCTCAGCTGCCCGCACCTGTCGCTCATCTATTCCTGTGTCAGCTATTTAAAGACTGCCTGCTCATTTTCCCACTGCGGCAGTATTGATGGACTTATTGACTGAATGACTGATTCAACAGTTGTTAACCCTCCTCTCGCAGTGTGATTCTGGCTCTGGATAGTAATTCTGTAAATTACCATTCTCCTCAACACTCGCAGGGCAATTCTGGCTCTGGAGTGCTTTTTCTGTTAGTTACCTTTAGTTTGTTTTTGTGTGTGCGCTGCACAGTTTGGATCTTATGTTTGTTTTGTTAATAAAAAAAAAAAAACACTACTGCAGTTCAGCGCATGGGTCTGTCTTTCTGGCCTGGAGGGGCATTGATGACACAATCTGACAGATTTGGAGCATTTTTTTTCAAAGAAGTGTGGGCAAATATTGTCACATCAACATGTGCTATGCTGATAGATTCCTACCAAAAAAGACGGAGTGCTGTAATAAAAGCCAAAGGTGCTGCAACAAAGTATTAGTTTAAGGGTGTGCATATTTATGCAAGCAGGTTATTTTAAGTTTTTAAGTTTTTATTTTTCCCCTTAAAAGATTTCAGTTTGTTTTTCAATTGGGTTGTATAGGTTACAGGTCACATTAATGATGGAAAAAGTTTTGAAATGATTTATCTCAGTCTCATTTTTTTACATCACAAAAACCTGGCATTTGAACAGGGGTGTGTAGACTTTTTTATAGCTACTGTACTAACACAATGCACTAAACTGCTTGAAGAAACATTGTTTCTCCTGTATCTTACAGTGGATGAGAGGAAATGTCCTTAAATTAGATGAAAACGAAACTTAGATCCTTATAACTGGCACTGACACATGGAGATTAAATTGTAAATAGTCTCAGAGACCGGGCCCTTCAGATTAAAGCTTCATTTCCACTAACTGAAGTTGCATTAAGGGTGGATTCACACTACAGTGTTTGGACTGATGTTTACTGTCATTTTGCAAAATCAGAGAAATGAGTCCAAATGTTGGTGAAATTACATTCGGAGCAGGACATTTTTAAATCCAGCGCACACCAACTTTTACTAAAGTGTTTGCCAGCGTTACATTCATTTTTCTATTCATCTTCTACCGCTTAATCCTTTTCGGGTCGCGGGTGGGGGGGGGCACTGTCCTAGCGTCTTTAGGCAAGAGGCAGAATACACCCTGGACAGATCAGCAGTCCATCGCAGGGCCAACATAGAGACACAGACAACCATTCACTCTCACATTCATGCCTAAGGATAATTTAGAATCTCTAGTTGATGCTAATGAACCTAACCTGCAGGTTTTTGGCCTGTGGGAGGAAACCGGAGTACCCAGAGAAAACCCAAGCAGACATGAGGAGAACATGCAGACTCCACACAGAAGGGTCACGATGGTCAGGGGTGGGATCGAACCTGTGACCTTCTTGCTGTGTTGCCACAGTGCCGTTTTTCTATTAGCAGAAGCAAACTTTTGCCAACTTAGGCTAGTATATGGGCAGCAGTTGCCAACTTCAGTCATGACCAGTGTTGGGCAAGTTACTAAAAAATAGTAACTAGATACAGTTACTAGTTACTTCTTTTCAAAAGTAACAGTTACTTTTGAGTTACTGCATGATTAAAGTAACTAGTTACTTGGAAAAGTAACTTTCACGTTACTTAAATCATCTTGCACACACAGCAAGATCAAGGGCCCCTTGTTCTCATCAGAAAAAAGAAGAAAAAGAAAACTGATGAGGAAAAAAGTCTCATCTTACAGAGAAAAAATGTCTCAGATTTACACAAACTATTGTAATCAGTAGAAAGTCGTCAGAAATCTACTAGAAATAAAGCTCTAAATTCAAAACTTTGGACCCCCTGGTGGGCCGTTTTTTGCCCAAGAGCCATATGTTTGACAACCCTGGACCAGCCCATTAAAAACGCATATTTAGAGGATTTACTTACATGAAATAGTTGCAGATCACAACAGCATGTAAATGAATGAGATAAAATAAAACAGAAAGCACACATAAATGAAAGTTCACCGCTTAGAAGAAGCTGAGATCAGTCACTTTTTCTCTGTGCATAAGAAAGCTAAATGCATTTAATGTGGACATTAAATGCGAGCTTCTTGCTCTAAAAATACTCATGTTTAACCACAGAGGTAGGAGCTGTTGGGGGCTATCACTGCTGGGACAACAGGTGATCAGGGCTTGATATGAGAAGCCACTACCGGGTCGCATGTGAACTGGGGCAGGACAGGAAACCAACCTGCGGAGGCTGATGACTGCGCCAGCTATGGTAGGGTCATTTTATTTGCACGAAAATATCTATCCTTATTAATCAAACGAGTAACGCGAATAATGCATCTGATCAAATTTCAGACTGTGAGAGTGAATGGTTGTCTGTCTCTCTGTGTTGGCCCCGCGATGGACTGGCGATCGGTCTAGGGTGTACCCTGCCTCTCGCCCAAAGATGCTGGGATAGGCTCTAGCCACCCCCCCCCCCGCGACCCGAAAAGGATTAAGCGGAAGAAGATGGATGGATGGTAACACATTACTGAATTTTTAAACAGTAATTTTGTTACACAGCACATTACTGCAAAAGTAGTGGTGTTAAACTACACTCCCAACACTGGTCATGACAGTCTTTTTCTTACACAAAGAGCAGAAAAATGAAAACAGCAAATTTTCCAACGAGGAGATCTTTTTGGGGTGTGTATATATATATATATATATATATATACGGTATATATATACTGTATATATATATATATATATATAAATTCCCCCTGTTGCTTATCTGGGCTTTTGGAATTTCAGCACCATGGTAAGCGATATTGCTTCAGTATTTCTCCTGAATTTTTACACATTCGCTGTGCTTTCATCTGTGTCCGTGCATGTTTGCAAAGTGAGCTTTGTCTAAAACCATCTATACTTCCCCCAGCGTTTCAGTTGACGTTCATCAATGAAGCCCAACTTAAGCCGACTTAGGCTAGCTCTGCACAACTTAGCCCAGCGCTTAGGAACTTTTACAAACTGAGCACAACTTTCACCAACATTTATTTCCAAATGATAAATTTTCAGCATGTTGAAGATTTTCAATGAACACAACATTCGCCAGCATTCAGCAGTGAACACCAGCTATCACTGACTTTTACTAACGTTTGCCAGTGAAGTGTGAAACCAGCTTAAGATTCAAGATTGAAAGATTTTATTTGTCAATACTACTATGCATACAGGACATACAGGAGAATTGAAATGGTGTTTCTCTCTGTCTTCAGTGGTGTGCATAATATAAAAAAAAGGAATAACGCTGGAAAACAAGAAAAAACAACAGCAGTCTATGTACAGTAATGCAACCCGTAGAGCAAATGGTGACAAAAGATAGAATTTGCTGCTGCGATGTTGCTTGAGCCTTGAAGTAATCCCCGCTGGTTGTGTTTGTGCTGTCGAGCTGCATGGATCACAACACGGTTCACATGACAAGATCACCTGGGAATGATGTAAAATAATGTGAGATCTCCATAGATCACGAAATTGCGAGGTCATAATGACAAGAAAGCAAGATTGACTTTATTATTATTATTATTATTTATTATTATTTGTTGTTGTTCATTCATCTCAATGCAATCTACCTACATTCTTGTGGGCCCACCACTCGCAGGAGTGTTTGTGGACCAGCCAAGGCCTCTACACTCCAATCCCTTGCTGGCTAAACTGGCTTTGAAGTTCACATTTACTGCAAAATTGTGTGAAGAAGGCACTTGATCGTCTTTGTCAATAAATCTAGATGTATGCCCTGTTTATTGACATTAAAAGTATTGTGTTTGGAGCCTCTAAAGACACCCCTCTGCACAGTTGTACAAGAGTCTTCTTCTGGCTGCTTCCTATAGGGGTTTCCACGGGGGATCATCTGTCTCCACCTCACCCTATCCCTTTGCATACTGTCCTGTAACACCAACCATCTCCATGTCCTCCTTCATTACATCCATAAATCTTCTCTGTGGTCTTCCTCCTCCATCTTTGACAAGCAGTGGCAAGATTTCCACCTGAACCTTGCAAGATGCTGGCCATAAGTATGCCTCAAGAACACCTTAAATTGTTCTTGAGTGCCCCTTACAGCGGTCTTAGAAGATAACGTACGAATCCCTGCTTGTACAGAGATTCGTAAAGCATGTGTGAGGTGGTAGTGAGGTGCTCATAAGGCAGAAGTACATCATTTGTGTGACATTTGTGCTGACAAAATGTGCCGAAAGCCATAAGATCTTCCTATCAACGACTTGAGTGCCGTGAGTTGCACAAAAATTTTTCTAAGATGGTAGTAAATATGCTGCAGGAAGATCCCTAGGCACCTTTACGAAGACCATAAGAACTCTAGAGCCATCGTACGACAGAAAAGCACCTTATTTCTCAAGAATGCCTCAAGTTGCTCTTGTGAACTGAACGGCAGCAGTAAGAAACTATGCCCCCCTCCATGAATCTCTGCGAACTCCAGAATTTGGAGGAGCTGGGAGATTCTTACAAACCCATCGTTCGTAATAGTCTTTGTGACCGTAGCTTAAGTCACATTCTTGATGGTTCACATACTGTATTTGGTTTGGTCAAGAATTTTTCCCGGAAGCCCTCCCTGACACAGCCTTTCCCATTTATCAGAGCTTGGGACTGGCACTAGGAGTACAGTGGCTTAGTTCCATTACTTAGTTATTTAGTTCCATACCAGTCATTCAAATTAAAGTTGAGGTGTATGTTTGTCATGAGTCTGAGCTCTAATGTCATCTCTGAGCTCAGACTCAATTTATTTTTGAGTTATGTATTTCTGTCTTTATTATTTTGTCTGTTTATGTGTATGTACTGGGTTGTGTTTTTTGTGCCCCCTCTCTCCAGACATTCCCACTCACTGCTCACAGTCTGCTCTCCCATCAGCTGTGAGCAGATATGCAATCAGTTCACCTGCCAGCTCAGCTCCTGCACCTGTAACTTATTTGTTCCCCTCTATTTAAGGACTGCCTTATTGTTTCCTCACAGCGGCACGATTGGATTGTCCTGTATAGTTTGCAGTTGAATGAACTTACTTCCCTCCATGTTCCTCCTCATCTCCTCCAGAGTTAATCCGACTCTGGAGCGTATCATCTCTGTAAGTTATTCTTGTTTGCATTTTTGTATTGCTGCACAGTTTTTGGATTTTTGTTAATAAATGTCACAACTATAGTTCAGCACCTGGGTCTGTCCTTCTGCCCCGGAGGGGCCATTCATGACAATGTTGGTCTGTCTTCAAAAGATGGAAGCTACCGAGCTCACTTCCCCTGTCCTGATCAATCTGTCATAAGCTCCTCCTATGAAAAATCCTCAGATAAGACAAAACCATTATCATAAACAAGACACTAAATCCATAACTGTCTGTGAACGAGGCCTAAGCTTGCAATATATGTCTGCCATTGTTGCTCCGGTCTCTCTTTGGGGTCCCACTATTGTAGAGCACCGACAGAAGTGTACATCTGTACGCATGTGTTGTGGATTTTTATATACAGTATTAATAAATGTTCCTTGTTGATCTGGTTAATAAATAAGGTGCAGAGTAAAAGATGCCTTTTCTGGGTATTTACTGTATTCTTGATCAAGAGGAAGCTTTCATGCAGCAGTTCAGCAGAAATGTTCACAGTCAAAACAGTGCGGGCAGATTTTATGCCTTGAAACAAACAAAGACTATACACACGTGGACAAAATTGTTGGTACCCCTCTGTTAATGAAAGAAAAACACACAATGGTCACAGAAATAACTTGAATCTGACAAAAGTGGTAATAAATAAAAAATTCGATGAAAATTAACCAATGAAAATCAGACAATGTTTTTGAATTGTGGTTCAACAGAATTATTTTAAAAAACAAACTCATGAAACAGGACTGGACAAAAATGATGGTACCCTTAACTTAATATTTTGTTGCACAACCTTTTGAGCCAATCACTGCAATCAAATGATTTCTGTAACTGTCAATGAGACTTCTACACCTCTCAGCAGCTATTTTGGCCCACTCCTCATGAGCAAACTGCTCCAGTTGTCTCAGGTTTGAAGGGTGCCTTCTCCAGACAGCATGTTTCAGCTCCTTCCACAAATGCTCAATAGGATTTAGATCAGGGCTCATAGAAGGCCACTTTAGAATAGTCCAATGTTTCGCTCTTAGCCATTCTTGGGTGTTTTTAGCTGTGTGTTTTGGGTCATTATCCTGTTGCAAGACCCATGACCTGCGACTGAGACCAAGCTGTCTGACACTGGGCAGCACATTTCTCTCTAGAATACCTTGATAGTCTTGAGATTTCATTGTACCCTGCACAGATTCAAGACACCCTGTGCCAGATGCAGAAAAGCAGCCCCAGAACATAACAGAATCTCCTCCATGTTTCACAGTAGGGACAGTGTTCTTTTCTTGGTATGCTTCATTTTTGCATCTGTGAACATAGCGCTGATGTGCCTTGCCAAAAAGTTCCAGTTTTGTCTCGTCTGGCCATAGGACATTCTCCCAGAAGCTTTGTCAACATGCCTTGTCAACATGCAGTTTTGCAAATTCCAGTCTGGCTTTTTTATGATTTGTTTTCAACAGTGGTGTCCTCCTTGGACATCTCCCATGAAGTCCACTTTGGCTCAAACAATGACGGATGGTGCGATCTGACACTGATGTACCTTGACCTTGGAGTTCACCATGAATGTGTTTAGAGGTTGTTCTGGGCTCTTTTGTTACCATTCGTATTATCCGTCTCCTCCTGCGGCCTTGTCCAGGGAGGCTGGCTACAGTCCCGTGGGTCTTAAATTTCTGAATAATATGTGCAACTGTAGTCACAGGAATATCAAGCTGCTTGGAGATGGTCTTATAGCCTTTACCTTTAACATGCTTGTCTATAATTTTCTTTCTAATCTCCTGAGACACCTCTCTCCTTTGCTTCCTCTGGTCCATGTTTAGTGTGGTAAACACCATGTCACCAAACAGCACAGTGACTACTTGTCACCCTTTAAATAGGCCGACTGACTGATTACAAGTTTGTAGACACCTGTGATGTTAATTAGAGGACACATCTTGGTTGAACATGTCCCTATGGTCACACTGTTTTCAATCTTTTCTAGGGGTACCATCATTTTTGTCCAGGCATGTTTCATGAGTTTGTTTTTTAAAATAATTCTGTTGAACCACAACTCAAAAGAACTGTCTGATTTTCATTGGTTAATTTTCATAGAATTTTTATTTATTACCACTTTTGTCAGATTCAAGTTATTTCTGTGACCATTGTGGGCTTTTCTTCCATTAACAGAGGGGTACCAACAATTTTGTCCACGGCTGTATGTTATGAGAACTTTCTGTGGGAGTACGGAGCCTAGCTGTTTCCCGGGACTAACCTTGATAAGGCTAGAGTCTCAGTGTCTCAGGAAGAAACATGATATCCTGTGTTTAGAAACATAATAACAGAGACACAGTGTAATATTAATTGATGCAATAAGGAAATCTTTCTCACACACCTGCTGACTGTATTTTTGAGCAACAACACATACCCCAGTTTTAATTCAACTCGTAAATTCCAGGTTTTTGAATGTAGCTAGGTCTGAAAGCCCCACCTGACACTTCTGCTCAGGAAGTGCACAGGTGCGCAGACTTCACTGTGGACCAAAAGAATTACTGTGCAGGGATCATTCATTCCATTGGCTGTGAAAACATTAAGAAGGCAGGAAATTGCAGCCTGATTGGGAGGCATTCATGGACCAAGGACAAAAAGTGCAAGTTTTAAAGACATTATTGCACATGGCGAAGCAAAAGATTGTTCAAGCATTTGAAGGATTCAGCTCAGACACAAGGACATCGAGGGTCTGCCAAAGTCAGGGATTTAGATGTACTGGTGAAATTTAACTGCATGAATATAACAGCTTTTTCAAAAAAGAAGGAAGTGAAAAATCAAAGAAAGAAAAGGAGAAACAAATGAAGGATAAATGTTTTTTTTTTTTTTCTCAACAGTAGTTAATGTGACAGGGAGTGGAGGAGGGCAGGACATCACAAGTGTTCCCACAGACACAGCTCCACGTGCACACGTGTGTAACTGTGACTGTAATTAAGCATCTTAATGAGACACTGTGAGAGACTGAAAAAGAGGCAGCTGGGATGTGGAGAAAAGCAGAAACAGACAAAGGGAAACATGGAACCGCCTACATCTCCAAGGCCTGTCTGAGGCTGCTATCAAAGAGTGATAATGTGACTACTGAGACAAACACAGGTACATTCACCGATGCACAAACCTCTACACAGTTTATGATAAGCTTTACCAGAACTGTTTTCCTACTACTCATAGAATACATCTTCCTGATAAGAGGAAAATGTTTGCAGTAGTTTCAAAACCAAACATTTCTGGGCTCACAAGAAGAAGGCCCATTCATTTTCTTAAGCATTTATTCCAGTTTATGACTTTGGGGTTGCGGGAGTCATTGTCGTGTTTATCAACCCTCCAGACCTTGAGGAAGTGGGTGATTTTGTCTGCATGGGTAGCACCATAAGCAGAGACTAGGGTACCAGCAAAGACATTCAAGCCAGACTGCCCAAAGCTCAGAATGTCTTTTCCAACCACAAGAATATTCTGAAGTCCAAACAGTACTCAGTCAGAACCAAGGTGGAGATCTACAATAGCAATGTCAAGACCATGTTGCTGCATGGGTCTGAACGTTGAAGTATTGTTAAGCAAGACATTCAGAGAGTTGTTGCATTTCACAACAACTGCCTGAGAAGGATCTGTCAAATAAACAAGATCACTAATGGCATCATCCCAGAGATCAAAAGAAGAAGGCTCCAGTGGTTAGGTGATGGATGTACTTCAAACGAATATTGATTGAACCCCGCAAATACTTGCTTTCCATTGGTAAGGAAAGCAGAGACCTGGACGCCCAAGAACAACATGGTGAAGGACTGTTACTTAAGAGCTGAAAGAGGCGGGTTATTCATGGCCACAGGTTCAAGTGATGGCAGATGACTGGGAAAGGTGGAGAAGCACCATGGCAGCCTTATGTCCCACCTGGGATCAATAGAGGAGGAGAAGGAGAAGCAGAAGAAGCAGAAGAAGAAGACGGAGAAGAAGAAATCTTTCTAAGTCTAAGACAGACAATCACACGCTCCCAAATCTATATATACTGAAAATCTACAATGACGTGTCCAAACTATGACCTAGTGGCTGCGCCAACTGGCGACTAGTTGGAAGAAAAAAGAAGCAAAAACTTTGGATGCAAATTAGCCATAATTTTCACTCCGAATCACACTGAATTTGCACATTTGGGAATGTCACGCAAATATTCCATGAAAGTCAAATGAACTCCTGGTGAATTTTACCGGGATTTCATACATGTCACGTGCAATGTGTTGCATGACAAAACTGTGCCTTTTTTAACGACTGTCCCGCGATGTCCATGTAAATCCCGTGCAACACTCACACAAATTGGGACCATATCTCCCCATTCCAAGCAGTCATTTTATCGTCAGATGTAAAGCAAGATCTGTCACAGAGAACAAGTGCAGAGACCGCTGGATGAGGAGGCTGCCTGCGAGTCCTCCGCATTAGCCACAGCAGGCCCTGGGACCACCTCCACTTCCTCTGTAGGGGCCCATGGGGCAGGGACAGAAGCCCCCCTTACCCTTGGGTGGCATGGTGACACTGTCACAGCTGTGTCAGCATGTGCTGCACAATAACTGGGCTGTTGTCTCGCGTTTTTGTCGCCATTCAGTCACGATTTAGTTTCATAGGCTCCCAACCCCTCGTGGAGTTGTTTAACTTTGCTCCCACTTTCTGACTCACGGAAATGACACTAACAACGGTTCTAGAGGGTTCGAGACTTCTGTGCGGACTCTGCAACTGTTTTGAGAGGAAATTTTCAATATTCTGAATGCAAAGTGGATTTTTCTTGGTGGGATTATTAGAGTTGGTGAGTAACAACAACATTGAGTTTGATGGATTTTTGTTTTTATTTTGTAGTGTCAGATTTTAAAAAATAGAAAAATCCACTTTGCATTTAGAATATTGGAAATATTACACATTTTGTGCGTTTTTTAGGACAAATTTGTGATGCCATTGCAAACACTGGAATAAAAAGGGTTAATTTAAAAAAAATCATTAAATACTTGGTAATTATGATCAAGATTGAAGTTGATTAAAAGATTTATGCACAAAAAAACTGAAAAAAATATTAATATATACTGTCTTTATGGCATTTTTGACAAGGACACTTCTGTCCCTTAAAGGGCCTATATCATGCTACTTTAAGCTTTTCAGAGTAAACTATATGCAGGTATGTGATAGTATGTTACCTTTGGTACACTGGAGAATGAATTTCTTATGAAATATGAGTTATTTTCGCGAGCTACTTTTCCAACCCGGAAGTAAGATGCCTTGATCTCTGAGGCTCCGCCTCTCCTTCTTGTGGCTGCCGCCCATTTCATGACGTAACCCCTGAGCTGGCTGCTGCAGCGTGTCGCTGGGTTCTGCCCACGAAAACAACATCTACAGTAAACTTTAGAAAAGATGGATGAGAATGTTGAACTCTTTAGCCTCCTGTTATTATTTTAGCCTATAATATTATTCTTATGTAGTGTATGGTTAGTCACGTTTAATATTGTGATTTTAGCCTCTGCATTCTGGTCTATTTTGACCATTTCTGATGAATAGGCTCTTCTTTAGGAAGGCTGAACAAACTCCTAAATCTCCCACAGCCAAAGACACATTTACGCCACTTAGAAGACATTGTCTTCTGTAAAAAAGCAAACAGTTGTTGTCACTGAGCAGATTAGGTGCGAGAGGAACTACTTCTTCACAGCGTCAATGCTAAAGTGAAAGAGTTTTGTCGATCACCGCTCCGTCAGCTGCGCGGAGAAAGTGGGTGTGTGCATTAGCCTGGGGGCGGTGCTGGCAGCACAGGCACTTCCTGGAGTGGGCGGCTCACCCACGTTCATACGTATGAACGTGGGGACCCAGTCATCATCAGGGACAGGGCGGAGCAGCAGCTCAGAGAGCAGGGTTGAGGAGGAATACTCAGAGATGCGTGAATGGAGCAAAATACCACTTTGGGGGTGTTTTTGGTGAGGAATTAACATTATAACATGCTTAAAAGCTCAAAAAAGTCGATTTTGCATGATATAGGCCCTTTAATGATAACAACATAACATTTTATTTATTTTTTTTTACAGGGTAGGAGGGTTAGTTAAGTAAAGGCAGAAAAAACTTTTCCCTGTAAAAGTCTAAACTAATGACCTGAAAGTGAGACTGGTTTTCAGTCAGACAGACGAGCTGCGTACACTAACTCCACATAAAGCCAGCTCTATTAATCCAGACGCCAGAGTGGGACCGACATCTTCCAGCACATTCAGGCAGGAGCAGCCGCTCGTCCCCGTTTCTCCAGCACTAATCTTCCTGACAGAGCCTCCCTCTCTCTCTTCGCCGATTCAGAACCAATCCTCCCTCTCGCTGGGTCACATTTTAGAGGATTTGAGGAAGGATGAGAAGAATTTCACAGGAGCCATTGAATCAAACGCCCTCTTTGTAAACACAACAAAAGCGCGAGAAAAAAAAAACAATATGAAAAATTATGGCTCTACTGTACGGGGAAACGGGGCAATTTCAAACATAATCTCACTGAGACACACACAGAAAAGGGTCATGGTGCATTTGTGGTTTCCAGGCTGTGAAATTTTGGAATACACCCCCCCCCCCGAAGAAATGCAGAATCTTTTTCAAGTTCAAAGTGAAGACGCATTTTTATGAACTTTATCTCTCCCCGTGGGTTGTTTGTTTTAGCATTCTGTCAGGCAGCGGCAAGTTTTACATGAATCTGAGGGTTGAAAGCCGAGCACAAGAACCCGAGAACAAGATTTACAAAGCTTTTCAGAACTGAGAGGGAATAAAACAAGACTTACCGGGCTCCCAGTTGCTTCTTTTCACACATTTTTGTATTTATAGCACAGCACTGGAGAGTTTTTTTCTCATAAATTTACAGCTTTTTTTTTGATTGCAAATTTGTTACGTTTTTCTCACCAAAATTACAGCATTTCTGGGTAATTTTTTTGATTATTTGCAAGCAATAGTGATTTCTTTTCTCGTATGTTTGTGTGGGTGTTTTCCTCCTGAAACTGGAATGTTTTTGCAAAATTGGCTATATTTTTGGAATAAATGTGTCCTGCTTTTTCAAAAATTTAGCACAATTTTCTCTGAAAATTTGATACCAATACCAGGGATACCAGGGAAACTTTTTAATGTAAATTTGAGCCATTTTTCGCAATAAAATTACAACTTTTTCATAGACTTTGTTCTCACAAAAATGTCTTTTTTGGGGGGGATAAATTTGTTCCTGTTTTCAGGTAAAAATGCAGCCTTTGTCATATAAATGAGCCACAGTATTAAAAAAAATTCTGCTTTTTCTGGTCAATTTGTGTTTTTCACAGAAGATCTCTCTTGACTTCTCTTTCTTGCAAATTTGTGTTTATTTCCTCATAAAATTGTAGCTTTTTCACATAAATTTTGAATATTTTAGCAGAAAATTTCATCTATTCTCATAAGTTTATGACATTTTCCTTTGTAAATTTATTACCTTTCACTAGTAACACTGCAGCATTTGTTTTACATATTTTTTCTCATAACTTTTTTACAGTTCCTTTGAAATTTTTTTTCCCAGTAATTTTGTGACTTGTTTCCTGAAAATTAAAGTTGGACAATCGGACAGATGCCCATGTGGTGCTGCCCAAATGACCAGCGAACACCTCCTACAAGACTGCCCAGACCACGCCGCTCTCAGACGAGCTACGTGGCCTGACCCCACAGCACTGAACCAAAAGCTGCACGGGGACCTCGGGGACCTCCGCAGGACGGCAGCATTCGTCAGGGCAGCTGGTGTGACCATCTAGCGATCGACGAAGAAGAAGAAGAAGAAGGTATGCTTTTGTTAAGATGGCACATGTAAATCCTCGGACCGCAGAGGTCAGAGGCCCTCCCACTGTGACCACTGTTCAGCCCCCACCTGCCCCCACAAGTCTCACACCTGGGCTGCACCATCTTGTTCACATCCTACGTCAGGAGGTGAGATCCATCCTCCACAGAGGGGCCACTGTTCCTCCTAGACCAAACAGAGCAACTCCAGAAAGTGCCAGAATTTCCCAAATCCAGCCAGAAAAGATTCACCAAGATGACCGAATGACAAATCCAAATATGGGCAACACATCCACCATGTTCTTGTGTGATTTTTTTTTTGGCTTATATTAGTTTATTTTTCTTTGATACTCACTGTAACAATTGTTTTTTTTATTATATTACTACTGCAACATTAAAGTCATTTGTGTGTGTTTTCACCTTTGATTTAGATCCATATCTGTTGCTTTTGATTTAAAGTCATTTTATGTGTGATTTTCACCTTCTGTGAGCTATATCCATTATGCGTGTTTCACGTGTGGTACACTGAGTTTTTTCCTCTTACTTAAAGCTGTACGCCTTAGTGGTCTCCACACTTTAAATGTAAAAATTTGTCACCACCCCAGATAAGGCTGAGTTTAAAATAGGTCACAAGCTCTGTCTTTTGAACAGTTGAAATAGAGTCTGTGTACACACACTTGTGAATAGAAACAGAAGCGTTGAGGATGAGTGAACTCTGCCGAATAAAAGCAGGTGTGTGCTTAAAAAGAAGAGTAATTTGGCCAAGGGATTAATCTTGCATTGAAAAAAAAAAAATTGTAGGTAATTCCTTTTGTTAAAATCCTGCCCACCCTGATGTAGCTGTAGCCTTACATGGTGCCGCTGTAGCATTTAAATTATTCAAGGTGACTAAGGCAGGTGAAAGTCTCAGGCCTACACAGTGTGTAGCGGCGTAGTGCGCTAAAATTTGCTTTGGGCTCGATCTCACTTCAGTTTTCCTCAGAAAATTGCAAAATTTTATCTAAATTTGCAAGATTTAAAAATATCAGGTTTTCACTTTTTGGGGCTTTATTTGGTTGATATTTTTCTCATGGATGTGCAACCATTTCTCTTAAAAATTTGTTGCTTCTTTTCTTGAAAATGTGTGAGTTTTTTTTTTTTCACAAGACTTCAAGGCAAAAGAGCATATATGTATATGAACAGAACTTATTGTGAAAAATAAAAATTTACATGGAACAAGTCTTCAATTTTACACAATAAAGGTATTACATTTGAAATGAAAAATATGGCACATTTAGTAGAAAAAACTAAATACATCTATGCCAAAAATGTGACAAATTCTTAAAAAAAAAATACAGTGTAATGAGGAAAACACCAACAGAGGTTTGGAAGAAAGGAAAGACAAACTTTTTGTAAATAATCAAAAAATTACCAGAAAAAGTAGCAATTTTGTGAAAAATAAAGTAACAAATTTATATTTAAAAAAAAAAAAAAGCTGCAAATTTACAAGAAAAAAACTCTTAAACCTGATAATGTCAGGTTTGATTGTAGCTGTAACTCTGCTGTTTCACTTTTGTTTTTAAACTCAGATATTTTTGTGGCTCTATGCAGAATTTTTTTTTTTTTTTTTTTTTTTTTTTTTTTTTTACAAAAAAATCCCTCACAGTGGCTCTTTGTGTAGTACAGGTTGCCGACCCCTGCTCTAGACAATGTGATGGACTGGTGAGTAATATACCACAAAATGACCCATTCTGAGAAGAGCTCCTTCCCCATGTATAAAATAGTTCTGTCATAGTAGTTCTGTCACCATCCACATGGTGAGGACATCGATGGCCTCACTCACACCTTCACGGACTACCTCAGCTTCTGTGTGGACAACACCGTTCCCACCAAGACCATACGGTGTTGCTCAAACAACAAATCCTGGATCAACCCTGAGATAAAAACACTTCTGAAAGAGAAGAAGAGGATCTTCAGGTCGGGGAACAGGGAGATGCTGAAGTCCGTACAGAGGGAGCTGAGGAGAAAGATCAGAGTAGGCAAGGACAGCTTCAGGAAGAAGATGGAGGACAAGCTGCAACAGAGCGACATCAGCGGGGTCTGGAGAAACCTCAAAACCATCTCTGGGCTCCAGAATATCTCCCCCCAGGCCACGGGGGGCAGGGAGTGGGCGAACAATCTGAATCTGTTTTTCAATAGGTTTGACCAACCGCCCTCCCCCCTGACTGCACAACAACCACTGCTGCCTCTAAAGACATCAAGTCCTGCTGTCCACTCCCCATTCCACCAACTCCCCCCCACTCCCAACACACAGCCCCCCAACCTGACCCTGACTAAGACCCAGGTGAGGACGGAGCTGAGGAAGATCAAGGCGAGGAAGGCCTCGGGACCGGACGGCATCAGCGCAAAGCTCCTCAAGTCCTGTGCAGACCAGCTGTGTGGGATTGTGACGTACATCTTCAATCTGAGCCTGAAGCTGGGAGGGTACCACAGCTGTGGAAAACATCTTGTGTGGTACCTGTACCAAAGACTTCCCACCCCAAAGATTTGAACAGCTACAGACCAGTGGCCTTGACGTCCCACGTGATGAAGACCCTGGAGAGACTGCTCCTTGCTCACCTCCACCCCCTGGTGGGACCAGCGATGGATCCACTCCAGTTTGCCTACCAGCATGGCATTGGGGTGGAGGATGTGGTGATCTTCCTCCTTCACCGTTCTCTGTCCCACCTGGAGAAGCCCGGGAATGCGGTGAGGATCATGTTCTTTGACTTCTCCAGTGCTTTCAACACCATCCAACCGATGATCCTGAAGGACAAGCTGCTGTGCGCAGGGGTGGACCAGCACCTGTCATCATGGATCCTGGACTACCTCACTAACCGGCCTCAGTTTGTGAGAACCTGGGACTGTGTGTCCGACACGATCATCGGTAGCACGGGGGCCCCCCAGGGAACGGTTTTGGCTCCCTTCCTGTTCACCCTTTATACTGCGGACTTCTCACATAACACAACACACTGCCATCTACAGAAGTTCTCTGACGACTCTGCGATCGTTGGTCTCATCTCCAACGGAGATGAAGCTGAGTACAGAGGGCTTATCCAGGACTTTGTGGACTGGTGCCATCGGAACTGCCTCCAGATCAATGCGAGGAAAACAAAGGAGCTGGTGGTGGACTGCCGCAGGCAAGGACAACCCCTCACAGCACCAGTAAATATACAGGGAACAGACATCGAGATGGTGACATCCTACAAGTACCTGGGTGTTCACCTGAACAATAAACTAGACTGGTCACACAATACTGATGCACTCTACAAGAAGGGACAGCGCAGGCTGTTCCTACTGAGGAGACTCAGGTCTTTTGGTGTACAAGGGGCGCTGCTGAAGACATTCTACGACACGGTGGTGGCATCAGCCATCACTTTTGGAGTGGTCTGCTGGGGCAGTGGCATTACGGCAGCCGATAGGAAGAGACTGAACAAACTGATCAAGAAAGCTAGATCTGTCCTGGGGCAGCGCCTTGACCCAGTGGAGGAGATAGGAGAGAGAAGGACGGTGGCTAAACTGTCATCTCTGCTGGAGGCCAAGTTCCACCCTATGCAGGATATACTGAACGCACTGAGGAGCTCATTTAGCAGCAGACTACATCATCCTAGGTGCACAACCGAGAGGTTTCGCAGGTTCTTCCTACCTACGGCTGTCAGACTGTACAACCTAAGCAGGGCTGCTCGCAGAGATAGCAAAAAGACGTGACAACCTAATAGTTTTTGAATGCAAAAGACGCAATAGACTTACACAATGGTCCCCTCTGGCATACAACTAGGAAAATACCGGTCGCTATGGAGGGTGAGAATATGTATGGGTACATAATCATACCATGTAGGATAACTAAGTAGACGGTTGTGCTGTTTCATTCCATCTAGCTACAATGCTCCGCACTGTGTGTGTTTATATATTTACATATTTATTCCATCTCGCTACAATGCTCCGCACTGTATATATAATATGTACATATGTATACTAGCTGCTCATGTTTTTTTGTTTTTTTTTCTTGCCTTCTGATTGTTGCTCTGAGTGTTGCTTTCCCTGTGCTGTTGCAATCCTGGAATTTCCCCATTGTGGGACTAATAAAGGCTTATCTTATCTTATAATTAAACCCTGAGGTGTTTTGACCAAAGCCTGTCAGACATTTTCATGAACTGGGCCAACATGTAGAAAAAGAGCTCGAAGGATTCACATACTTCCCAAGAGTCTTTCCTCATCAGGTGCATGTTGAGATCTCATGAAACACCGTCCCATTTTGTGTTTCCACTTATGATAAAAGGACACTGAGGTGGACAGAGTGTGTGGCATTCTCGTCTCAGTGCGGCTCGATAAAATGGCTTAAAGAGTCTCACCTCGCCCACCATGCCATTCCACTGCCCGTCAATGTTCTTGCCATGCCTCCCATTCGTCACCAGGTAAAGGTCATAGGTGAAGCCCACAATCTTGGCCAGGCGCTTCAGGACGTCGATGCAGAACCCTTTGCAGCAGTGCTTCATGGGTCCCGTGCCTTCCACCAACAAACTGAGAAAACACACAAAAGTGATATGATTGAAACATTTTATTAAAGGCACTTTGACCTGCATAGCCCCATGAGGTGCTAGGAATTTTGAAAGGAAATGGGGGGAAAAGGAGGAGAGTAAGCTTCTGTGAGGAGTGGGAGACAAATAGATGAGCACCACGGGGGAAGAAGGTGACAAAGGAAGAGCGAGCGGCTGAGGAAGGAAGGAATTAATGCTGAGGGACTGTGACCGGATCAATATGGGCGTCTTGGTGCTGTTGGGTTTGAAGAGGCAATGCCTGACGGGTCAGGAGGCCGAGGAGGAGGAAAAAAAGTGCTGCATTATCAAAATAGTACGGTGGCCCTGAGAGTTCAACAGACTGAAACATCAGGAAATAACTGCATTCCAATCAAAATGGCAAAACACAGGTGCTTCCAAAAGTCACACTTACAAATACACAAACACACTGCAAAACTCATAACGTAACGGAAGTGACTCCGGGGACACAATAAAGTGACGGACCACGTGCTGCACAGCCTTAGACGTTAGCTTACAGATCCATCATCGGCTGAAGCACACAAAAGTTTTAGTTTAGCCAAAACTTTGGGAGATAAAGGAAAACAAACAGCTAAAATCAGAGAAGTTGCCAGCACAGAAGGGATGGGAATTTGTGGTCCGTCACTTTAGTGCGTCGCCGGCAGAGCTGTGTCCCCACAGGCTCCAAAGTGTCTCCAAAGCTAAAAGTTCACCCTCAAAAGCTTTTGAAGAGGAGAATTAAAAATTGCCTTCCAGTTTTTTGTCATAAATGTGCAACGTTTTTTCTCACAAATTAGATTTTTATGTAAATTTTCAACTTTTATCTTGTAAATTTGTGGATTTTCTCTTCTAAATTTGCATCTTTTTTTTGTCCTGTCCAGCAGCTCGGCAAGTAGTAGGACAAATACAGCGGGGAAAGTCAGTATTGGACACGTCAACATTTTTCTCATTAAACATATTTCTGTTGGAGCCACTGACCTGAGATTTTCACCAGATATCAGTAACAACCCAAGTAATCCATACATACAAAGAAGTCATGGCAACTGTGTTCACAAAACAAGTTATATTTAACAGTTTATTCACACACACATCACACATTATCAACAGCATGAATGAATTACAATATGAATTATCAACAGCATGAGTAACAGTATACAATAGGCCTTTTTTTCCACATTGATTTGGAGTGTGAACAGGTCTAAAGTGGAATGACAAAGAGAATAAGTATTGAACACATGAAGAAACAGAGGAGCATAAAGTCATAGAAAGCCAAGAAACCAGCTGAAATCCATCAGAATGTAGGAAGTCATCCCATCCCCCTTCAGAGCAAATTAATTTCAGCTGGTTAAGTCCTGACTGATAACCTTTAAAAAGGTCTTGTGGCGCATATATTGAGTTCATATTTCCCACAAATGTATGGCTGTATGTTTATTGGGTGCTTCACGTCTCGTGGGACAAAAGAGGTCTGGGCCTGCAGAGGTCTACAGGAGATGACGAGGAGGTGTGAGTTTTGGCCTTTGTCTCAGAGAGGATGCCCCAGGAGGATTCCCGGATCATCAAGGGATAAGAGACAATAGTGAAACATCAAAGAGTTACATTGTGACTAGGATTAAGTACCATGTGATTGTATGTTTGCTAAAGCACCATGTGACTTAGGTATCGTGGCTCCAGCAGTATAAGAGTGTGGTATTTCATTGCTCAGTCTCTTTCTTTGTTTAGAGATTGCTAGAGCATGTGCTCTCTTAATAAAGCTGAACCTGAGAAATAAACTCAGCCTCATCCTTGAACGCATTCTCTACAGTTTGTGAATATCAGATTGTCAGACCACAATTAACTCATGATGGAAGAAGCAAAGAGCTCTCTCTAGACAAGGGGTCGGCAACCTGCGGCCCCAGGCGCACATGCGGCCATTCAGCTTCCATGCTATCACTCCCTGCAGTTATATCTCAAAACACATGGAAATTAACAAAGTTCATTTTAATTATTTTATTTTTCCTGCTTCTTCTGCCCACCCTTGGTAAGACATGAACAAAACCAGAAAAAGTCAAGTCACAGAGGAAAATGGAGAGTTTAATTCTGTGTGGACAGATTTATTTGCGTTCATGTATGGTTGTTATGTGGAGAGAATTTCTCCACGAAAACAAAAACAAGGAGAAAAACAGCTGCCTCGTTAGTGTCTACAGGTACATCAAAAATTTTTTAAATGTGATTATCTAAAATCAACGCTTTAATTATCCTTAAAAATGAGAAACAATCCTTGAATTCCTGCTCAATAATCTTAAAATTAGTCACCTGTGCTATAAATGCTGGATTCACCAACATACCAAAGTCTGAATTAGTGTGAATTTATTTTCACCATCACAGCTTAACACATCCCGAGTTATGTCAAAATAAAAGCCATTTACAAGCGATTCAGTTTTAAGAATGGTTGTTTGTTATGTGCTTTTATTGTGAAACATCATCAACTGGATATAACTGTCTGAAATCAGCAGCATACAGCGGACAGTTTTTCCTCACAATCTGTAAATAAAGAAAAAAAGAGAGGAGAGAAGATTCTCTGACAGTGATGTAGAGGTGAGCCTTTATTTTAAGGATGTTTTAAGCTTTTTGTCTGTAGAATAACTGCTAATTTGTTACCTGTGGGATTTTGGACAGTGAATTGTAAGTGCAGACTCTCTATCCATGCCATGCTTTTTTTTAAATTATTTATAACCAACATTTAGCTCAACAGAAGATTTTTTTAAACATTTTTTCCCACTCTGCTGTAATTATTTCTAACTGACTTAATTTGCACCAAATAATTTGTAAAGTTATATTATTTAGAAAGTTGTTTTAGAATTCTTTTTGTTTTATTCCAAAATAAATAAAGCAAATTTCAGACAACCAATCCACTAGTTGTCAAACTGACAGTCTGGAGAACAGGTGAAGGATAAAGATTTATCCATCCATCCATCCATCTTCTACCGCTTTTCCGGAGGTCCGGGTCGCGGAGGCAGCAGTTCAAGCAGAGAAGCCCAGACTTCCCTCTCCCCAGCCACCTGCTCCAGCTCTTCAGAGGGGATACCAAGGCGTTCCCAGACTAGCTGGGAGACATAGTCTCTCCACCGAGTCCTAGGTCTGCCCCGGGGTCTCCTCCCAGTGGGACGTGCCTGAAACACCTCAAGTGGGAGGCGTCCAGGAGGCATCCTAATCAGATGCCCATACCACCTCAACTGACTCCTTTCAATGTGGAGGAGCAGCGGTTCTACTCTGAGCCTCTCCCGGATGACTGAGCTCCTCACCCTATCTCTGAGGGTGAGTCCAGCAATCCTACGGAGAAAGCTCATTTCAGCCGCTTGTATCCGCGATCTCGTTCTTTCGGTCATTACCCAAAGCTCGTGACCATAGGTGAGAGTAGGAACGTAGATTGACTGGTAAATCGACAGCTTTGCCTTAGAACTAAGCTCCCTCTTCACCACAACAGACCGGTACAACGTCCGCATCACTGCAGATGCTGCTCCAACAGACTCTCATGATAAATTGTATATCAAGGATTCAGTGTACCCCGCCCGGTATGGGGTTACCGGGGCCCCACCCTGGAGCCAGGCCTGGGGGAGGGGCTCGAAGGCTAGCGTCTGGTGGCCGGGTTTCCACCCATGGGACCCGGCCGGGCTCAGCCCGAAGGAGTTACATGGGTCCGCCCTCCAGTAGGTTCACCACCTGCAGGAGGGATCATGGAAGTCCGGTGCTATGTGGATTAGGTGGCAGTCAAAGGCGGAGACCTTGGCGGACTGATCCCAAGCTTTCTAAACTGGATAAAGATTTATATTATATTAAAATTCAAGAGTCAAGATTTTATTTGTCAATACTGCTATACGTACAGGACATACAGGAGAACTGAAATGGCGTTTCTCTCTCTCTTCAGTGGTGTGCACAATATAAAAAACAAAAGAGATAAGGCTGGAAAAACAACAGCAGTTTATGTACAGTAATGCTATCCGTAGTGCAAATAGTGACAAAAGATAGATCCAGAAATTCCATAGTGCAAATAAAGATAAATGATAAAACCCAGCAATCCTATATACAGAAAAAGCAGAGCAGTAATACTTGTAGCTGCAAGTCCGATGCGGTAGTGTAGGTGCAGACAATGACAGATGGGACTGCACATGAACAGTACTGCAATGACAGACAGCAGCAGATATGGCATTTGTGCAAATGGTTGCAGTAAAGTCCAGAGACATACAGCAGCAGATGTATTACTGTTGGTGTGCCAGTCTTTCTGTGCCAGCATCTGAGGTAGTTATTGTGCAGGTGAGTACATTACGGTCTGGAGGAGGTGGGTGGGGGGGGGTTGAACAGAGTTCAGGATCCTGATGGCCTGATGAACAAAGCTGTTTAGCAGTCTTGTGGAGAGGGCCCGGAGGCTCCGGCACCTTTTGCCTGAGGGTAGGGGGCTGAAGAGGGAGTGAGGGGTGGGAGGTGTGGCCTGCAGTGTTGATGGCTCTGCGGGTGAGGCGGGAGAGGGAGATGTCCAAGAGCGGGGGCAGAGAAAAAAGCAACATGGTGCCCCCCGAGGAAGACGTGTTTGCTGGTTCCGTTCTTGAATGCTGACTTTTTCTCCTTTTTTGCATGTTTGCTCCTCTTTCTACAGTGCATAAATGTCATGAACTGCTAACATATGACGGACACTACTGGACATCGCCAAGACAAGCAGTCATATGGAATTTACTGGCTTCATACCACCAAATCTACAATGCAGTGTGAGACCACGCAGTGAGCAGCACCACCCACAGGAAGGCCCCGAAGCATCAAGCCCACGTGAGCATGCTGGCCCCAAGAGAGCATGTCAGAAGTGGGGCAAGCAAGGTAAGAGAGGGGGGCTGCATGCCAGGCTAAAAGCTCGCCCTAGCCGCCCACCGCTACCTAGCCTCCTGCTAGCTAATGTACAGTCTCTGGAAAACAAGCTAGATGAACTAAGAGTAAGAAGTGAAGACCAGCGGGACATAAGAGAGTGTTGTGCCCTAATTTTCTGTGAGATCTGGCTCTCAGACAGAATCCCTCAGTGCGCCATTCAACTACAGACTCACTCAGCACATCGGGTTGACCAGACTGAAGCCTCGGGTCAGACATGGGGGGGGGTGTCTTTATAAACAACTCATGGTGCGGAGATGTACAGACTGTTTACAAGCACTGTTCGCCTGATGTGGAGTTTTTACTGCTGAAATGCAATCCCTATTATCTACCAAGGGAATTTACTGCTGTGTTTTTGGCCGCTGTTTACATTTGCCCGCGAAGCAGCTACACAGTAGCGCTATGCAAACTCCATGATGTCATCAGCGCAGTAGAGACAACCCATCCCGATGCTGTTTTTATTGTTGCTGGTGACTTTAATCAGTGCAATTTACACACTGTACTTCTCAAATATTACCAGCATGTGGACATTCCCACCCGCGATAAGAACACACTGGATTGTGTGTTTACACAAACATATGTGGTGCAGACAGAGCGGCAACCCACCCCCACTTCGGACAGTCAGAGCACATCTCCCTGTTTATGTAACCAGCCTACAGACAAAAGCTGAAACAAACAAACCCTGTTTTTAAACAAATTAAATGCTGGACTCCAGAGACTGAGAGCACCTTGCAAGACTTTTTCTGTACAGACTGGGATGTGTTTAAAGCTGCAGCCACCCGGGAGGACTCTTCTGTAAACATAGAGGACCACGCTGAGTATGTGACTGGGTACATCAGCAGGTGTATTGATACCATCGTACTCACCATACAAGTCAGGAAGTTCCCCAACCAGAAGCCTTGGATCAAGAGTCAGGTACGTCAGATGCTGCATGCTTCCTCTCTTGCAGTTAAATCAGGCAATGAGGTCGAGTACAAAGATGCAAAGTATGGACTGAGGAAGGCTATAACAACAGCCAAGAGGCAGCACAGAGAAAAGCTGGACAGCCTCTACTCCACTCCTGACCCGGGGCGCATGTGGCAAGGCCTGCAACACATCACAGACTACAAGAGGACCAACAGCAACACCACTAGCTCCACAGACAGCCTGCCGGATGATCTCAACACCTTTTACACCCGTTTTGAGACCTCCAGCTACAGTGCAGAGAGAAGACACACACATATGCACCCTCCCCCTCCACTAAACGTCTCATCAGGCCAGGTAAACAGAGCACTGAGGAATATCAACCCCGGCAAGGCAGCAGGACCAGACAACATCCCTGGACGGGTTCTCAGAGCATGCGCTGCCGAGCTGACTGATGTTCTCACGTCCATCTTCAACCTCTCCCTCAACCAGAACATAGTCCCCTTCTGTTTCAAAACCACAACCACCGTCCCCCTCCCCATAAAGAGCCCGCCGATCTGTCTGAATGATTACAGGCCGGTAGCACTCACTCCAGTCATCATGAAGTGCTTCGACAGAGTGTGCTGCCCCTCATTCAGGACAGCATACAGGAAACCCTGGACCCCCTGCAGTACGTCTACCAGCCCAACAGATCCACCTCAGATGCCATTGCTGCAGCACTCCATTATTCTCTCTCCTACCTGGCAGATAAAAATTCCTACATCAGGATGCTCTTTGTTGACTAGAGCTCCACCTTCAACACGGCCATCCCCCAAAAACTCACCGACAAGCTGTTTTCACTTGGCCTGCACCCCAGCCTCTGTGACTGGCTACTGGACTTTCTGACGGGCAGGCCCCAGTCTGTCAGGATGGGTAACAGGACCTCAGCCAGCATCATCACGAACACAGGTGTTCCACAGGGTTGTGTTTTCAGCCCCATCCTCTACAGCCTCTTCACCCATGACTGTGTTCCCTCCCACAAGGACAATACCATCTTAAAGTTTGCGGATGACACAGCAGTGATAGGATGCATCACTGGTGGTGATGAAGCATCCTACAGGAGGTAGGTGGCCAGCCTGGTGTCATGGTGTGAGGACAACAACCTCACCGTCAACACGGACAAGACGAAGGAGATGATAGTGGACATGAGGAAGAGGAGGAGACCCCATCGGCTGCTGTTCATCCAGAAGCTTGAGGTGGAGAGGGTCAGCAGCTTTAAATACCTGGGCATCCACATCAGCAAGGACTTTTCATGGGCATTCAACACCACAGAGCTGGTTAAGAGAGCTCAACAGTGGCTGTACTTTCTGAGGAGGTTGAAGAAGTTTGGCATGTCCCCCAAGATCCTCAACAATTTCTACAGCTGCATCATCGAGAGCATCTTGACCAACTGTATCACTGCGTGATATGGCAGCACTACTGCCCTGGACCACAAACGCCTGCAGAGAGTGGTGAAGACAGCAGAGAAGACCATCAGGACTCCACTCCCCTCTCTGCAGAGCATCTACCACCGCAGAGTCCAAAGGAGAGCTGCCGCCACCCTCCAGGACCCCACCCACCCCCAGCACAGAATGTTCACACTTCTACCCTCAGGCAGGAGGTACAGAAGTGTGAAATGCAGGACATCCAGACAAAAAAACTCCTTCTTTCCCACTGCCATCAGACTCCTGAATAAATAAACTGCAGACACAGCTTTGCAAATGGAAATTCACACACCGGTTGCTAAATTTGCACATTGCTCACTTGCACAGTGTACGTAGTCTCACCCCGTCTCATGTCCATATCATCTCTGCTACTAAAATTACCATTGTACAGTCTACTGGGTATTATCATTACAGAGAAATTCTCACACTGGGTGCTAATTTGTACATTGCTCATTTGCACACTGTACGTAGGCTTATGCCATCTTAGGTTCATATCATCTCTGATATTAATATACCATTATCCATTATAGTCATCCAGTGAACTTTCAATTTCCATTCTTCTTGTTTCTTCTAGTTTAACTGCTTTAACTGTCCTAATTGCCTAATGTGTGTTATTAGTATTCATTAGTATTAGTTCTTAGTATTCAGGTGTGTTTAAGGTGTCCTAATTGCCTAATGTGTGTTATTAGTGTGTGTTATTAGTATTCATTAATATTAGGTGTGTTATTACCTTATTTAGTATTGATATGAATCTATTACCTTGGCATTCGTTCAGAGAGCAAAGTAAGAATTTCATTGCTCAGGAAATGCTGTATTTGTTAACTGTGCACATGATAATAAAGCCTTTGAATCTTTGAATCTTGAAGAGGGGCACCGATGATCTTGCTGGCAGCTTTCACTGTGCATTGTAGTGTCTTCCGGCAGGAGGCGGTGCAGCTTCCATACCACACCGTGATGCAGCTGGTGAGGATGCTCTCAATGGTGCTTGGGTAGAATGAGCACATGATGGGGGGTGGGGGTGGGATTCATGCTCTCCTCAGTTTGTGGAGGAAATAGAGGCGAGTTGGATCCTTCTTGGCCAGTGATGTGGTGTTGTTGGACCAGGAGAGGTCCTCAGAGATGTGCACTCCCAGGAACTTGGTGCTGCTCACCCTCTCCACAGCTGCTCCATCGATGATCAGAGGGGAATGCTGTGTGTGTCCCCTCCTGAAGTTGACCATGATCTCCTTGGTTTTTCCCACGTTCAGGAAGAGATTATTGTCTTTACACCACTGGACCAGTTGACTCACCTCATTTCTGTAGTTGGCCTCCTCATTGTTGGTGATGAGGCCCACCACCGTCATGTCGTCCACAAACTTGATGATGTGGTTGGTGCTGTCGGCTGGTACAGAGTCATCGGTCAGCAGGGTGGAGAGCAGTGGGCTGAGTACGCACCCTTGTGGGGCCCCTGTGCTCAGTGTGATGGTCTTGGAGGTGTTGCTGCCAAACCACACATTCTGTAGCCTCCTTGTGAAAAAGTCCAGTACCCAGTTACAGAGAGAGGTTTGAATCCTAAGTGTCTAAGTTTTTGTATTAGGTGCTGGGGGATGACTGTGTTGAATGCTGAACTGAAGTCCAAGAACAGCATTCACACGTAGGAGTTATTTGAGTCCAGGTGGGTGAGGGCTGAATGGAGAGTAGCAGCGATGACATCTTCTGTGGATCTGTTTGACCTGTATGCAAACTGAGATGGGTCATGGTAGGGAGGGAGGGAGGGAGGGAGGGGAGGATGAACTTGATGTTCTGCATGACCAACCGCTTGAAGCACTTCATTATGATGGTGGTCAGTGCTATGGGCCAGTAATTATTGTAGCTGGATGGGACAGGTTTCTTTGGGACTGGTATTATAGTAGCACTTTTGAAGCATGTGGGAACAACAGCTTGACTCAGGGAAATGTTGAAGATGTCGGCCAGGACATTCTTGAGCTCCTCCGCACAGCCCTTCAGAACGCAACCCAGCATGTTGTCTGGTCAAGCTGCCTTGCGTGGGTTGATCCTGGAGAGGGTGCTCTTCACCCTAGCTGGATACAGACTTATGGCCTGCTTGTCTGGGGAGGAGTGGTTTTCTGTGCTGATGTGACAGAGATCATCCTGCGCAGTTCGCCCCACACGGGACACGAACCCGCGACCTCTCAGTCAACTAACACAGTTCGAGCATGGGAGACACAGCACGATCGCGCTGAGCTAAAGGTCCGACCGGTAGCTCAGCGCTACCATCTGGGGCTCACAGCACCACTTTTAACTAACTGAGGTCATCAGCGCAGTTCGCCCTACACAGGACGCGAACCCGCGACCTCACAGTTAACTGGTCAGAGACACGCACAGCACGATCGTGCTGAGCTAAAGGTCCGACCGGTAGCTCAGCGCTACCGATACTGTATGAGGCTTTGGGAGGGAGGTTTTTACTAACGTTCTACGCCGAACAGTACTAGTTGGCATCCGTTACACTCTCCCCCTTAAACCTCACTCCCATGCCGGGTTCACGGCACCAGTGTGACAGAGATCATCCTGCGCAGTTCGCCCCACACGGGACACGAACCCGCGACCTCTCAGTCAACTAACACAGTTCGAGCATGGGAGACACAGCACGATCGCGCTGAGCTAAAGGTCCGACCGGTAGCTCAGCGCTACCATCTGGGGCTCACAGCACCACTTTTAACTAACTGAGGTCATCAGCGCAGTTCGCCCTACACAGGACGCGAACCCGCGACCTCACAGTTAACTGGTCAGAGACACGCACAGCACGATCGTGCTGAGCTAAAGGTCCGACCGGTAGCTCAGCGCTACCGATACTGTATGAGGCTTTGGGAGGGAGGTTTTTACTAACGTTCTACGCCGAACAGTACTAGTTGGCATCCGTTACACTGATGTGCTGTTTTGTGCTTCAAAGCAGCCAAAGTAGTCATTTAGGTTGTTAAGCAGAGTGATATCATTCGCACAGATCTGAGGTGGAGGTTTGTAGTTGGTGAGTGTCTGTATGCCACGCCAGAGGGAACGTTTGTGTGTCCATTCTGAGCGGGTGCATGCTTGAAAGTATCCCAGTGTGTAGTGCTGAAGCAGTCTTTCAGATCATCAAAGGGCCCCTCTGGCCACACACGTACCTGCTTTTTTGTTGGTCTGATTGTTTTCACTCTGGGTTTGTATGCCGGCCTTAACAAGATAGTGATGTGATCAGAGAGACCTAGGTGGGGAAGGGAGGAAGCGCTGTATGCTTTCTTCTGAGTTGTGTACACCAGGTCCAGCAAATTGTCTCCTCTTGTTGGAAAGTCTACATGTTGGAGTAGTTTTGGTAGGAGGACCTTTAAATCTGCATGGTTAAAGTCTCCTGCTGTGATGAGGAATCCGTCTGGATATGCAGTTTGTGTCTCACTGATGGCCTGATAGAATTCTTTTAGTGCTTTGCTCCTCTTGACGATGCCAGTGGGCGGAACATACAAGGCGACTAACAGGACAAATGAAAATTCTCTCAGAATGTAAACGGGTTGGCACTTGATGATGATAAACTCAATTCAGTTCAGTTCAACTTATTTATATAGCGCCATTTCACAACAACAGTCATCTCATAGCACTTTCAGCTGTAGGGAAAACCCCCACAATTGCAGAAAACCCCCAGCAATCAGGCGATCCCCTGTGAGCAAGCGCTTGGTGACAGTAGAGAGGAAAAACTCCCTTTTAACAGGAAGAAACCTCCAGCAGAACCAGGCTCAGGGAGGGGCAGTCATCTGCTGCAACTGGCTGGGGGGTGAAGGGATAAAGAGATGAAAAGAACAGACATGTAGAGAGCAAACAGCACGATGGGGACTCAAATCTATGGGAGAGAACAAACAGATGTTAATGACCAGAAAAAAAAACAACATTTCATTGATAGTGAAGAAAGGAGTGAAGCCCAGTGCAATTATTGGAGGTCCCCCGGCTGTCTAAACCTAATAGCAGCATAACTAAGGGAGGGTTCAGAAACACATGATCCCTCCCTAATTGTAGGCTATATCAAAAAGAAAGGTTTAACCCTATTCTTAAAAACTGAGATCGAGTCTGACTCCCAAATCCAGATTGGCAGCTGGTTCCACAAGAGAGGAGCTTGATAACTGAAGGCTCTGCCCCCCATTGTACTTTTGGAGATTCTAGGTATTACAAGTAATCCAGCATTTTGGTAGAGTAGTGCTCTGTTAGGATAATAGGGTAATATCAGATCTTTTAAATAAAAAGGGGCCTGATTGTTTAGAGCTTTGAAAGTGAGAAGAAGGATTTTAAACTTAATTCTAAACTCTATGGGAAGCCAATGAAGGGAGGCCAGAACCGGAGAGATATGATCTCTCTTTCTAGTACCTGTTAAAACTCTTGCTGCAGCATTTTGGATCAACTGAAGACTTTTTAGAGATGTTTTAGGACAACCTGATAATAAAGAGTTACAATAATCTAATCTAGAGCTAACAAAAGCGAGGATCAGTTTCTCAGCATCACTCTAAGACAAGGTGCTCCTAAGCTTGGCAAGATTAGGCAAATGATAGAAGGCAGTATTAGAAACAAGTTTAATATGTGAATTGAAAAACAGATCTTGATCAAAAATAAGATAAGATGAGATAAGATAAGCCTTTATTAGTCCCACAATGGGGTAATTCCAGGATTGCAACAGCACAGGGATAGCAACACTCAGAGCAACAATCAGAAGGCAAGAACAAAAGCAAAGATCAAAAACAAGAGCAGTGAGTATACATATGTACATATAAACATAAATATATAGACACACGATGCGGAGCATTGCAGCTAGATGGAATAAATATATAGATATATAAACACACAGTGTGGAGCACTGTAGCTAGATGGAATAAATATATGAATATATAAACACACACAGTGCGGAGCATTGCAGCTAGATGGAACAAACATGCACATATATAAACACACACAGTGAGGAGCATTGTAGCTAGATGGAACAAACATGTAAATATATAAACACACACACAGTGCGGAGCATTGTAGCTAGATGGAATAAATATGCAAACACAAACACACACAGTGCAGCGCACCGTAGCTAGATGGAATAAATATGTAAATATATAAACACACACAGTGCGGAGCACTGTAGCTAGATGGAATAAATATGTAAATATATAAACACACAGTGTGGAACATTGTCGCTAGATGGAATAAATATATAAATATACAAACACACACAGTGCGGAGCATTGCAGCTAGATGGAATGAAACAGCATAACCGTCTACTTAGTTATTCTACATGGTATGATTATGTACCCCTACATATTGTCACCCCCCGTAGCCACCGGTATTTTCCTAGTTGTATACCGGAGGGGACCATTGTGCAAGTATATTGCATCTTTTGCATTCAATACTATTAGGTTGTCACGTCTTTTTGCTATCTCTGCGAGCAGCCCTGCTTAGGTTATACAGTCTGACAGCCGTTGGTAGGAAGGACCTGCGAAACCTCTCGGTTGTGCACCTAGGATGATGTAGTCTGCTGCTAAATGAGCTCCTTAGTGCATTCAGTGTGTCCTGCATAGGGTGGAACTCGGACTCCAGCAGAGATGACAGTTTAGCAACCATCCTTCTCTCTCCCATCTCCTCCACTGGGTCAAGGCGCTGCCCCAGGACAGAGCTAGCTTTCTTGATCAGTTTGTTCAGTCTCTTCCTATCGGCTGCTGTAATGCCACTGCCCCAGCAGATCACTCCAAAAGTGATGGCTGATGCCACCACCGTGTCGTAGAATGTCTTCAGCAGCGCTTCTTGTACACCAAAAGACCTGAGTCTCCTCAGTAGGAACAGCCTGCGCTGTCCCTTCTTGTAGAGTGCGTCAGTATTGTGTGACCAGTCTAGTTTAATGTTCAGATGAACACCCAGGTACTTGTAGGATGTCACCATCTCAATGTCTGTTCCCTGGAAGTTTACTGGTGCTGTGAAGGGTTGTCCTTGCCTGTGGCAGTCCACCACCAGCTCCTTAGTTTTCCTCGCGTTGATCTGGAGGCAGTTCCGATGGCACCAGTCCACAAAGTCCTGGATAAGCCCTCTGTACTCAGCTTCATCTCCGTTGGAGATGAGGCCAACGATCACAGAGTCGTCAGAGAACTTCTGTAGATGGCAGTGTGTTGTGTTGTGTGAGAAGTCCACAGTATAAAGGGTGAACAGGAAGGGAGCCAAAACCGTTCCCTGGGGGGGGCCCCCGTGCTACCGATGATCGTGTCGGACACACAGTCCCGGGTTCTCACAAACTGTGGCCGGTTTGTGAGGTAGTCCAGGATCCATGATGACAGGTGCTGGTCCACCCCTGCGCACAGCAGCTTGTCCTTCAGGATCATTGGTTGGATGGTGTTGAAAGCACTGGAGAAGTCAAAGAACGTGATCCTCACTGTATTCCTGGGCTTCTCCAGGTGGAACAGAGAACGGTGAAGGAGGAAGATGACCGCATCCTCCACCCCAATACCATGCTGGTAGGCAAACTGGAGTGGATCTATCGCTGGTCCCACCAGGGGGCGGAGGTGAGCAAGGAGCAGTCTCTCCAGTAAGTTGCTCCAAGTTGCTCGAAGTAAATAACTCCAAGGTTCCTCACAGAGCTATTAAGAGAAAGAGTAACTGCATCCAAACTAAAAGTTTGATTTGGAAAGGTATTTCTAAGGTTTTTTGGACCAACAAGAATGACTTCAGTCTTATCTGAATTTAATAGCAGGAAATTACAAGTCATTCAAGCTTTGATTTCCTTAAGACAGTTCTAACTTGGCTAATTGATTACTATCATCTGGCTTCATTGACAGGTATAATTGTGTGTAATCTGCATAACAATGAAAATGTATACAGTGCTTTCTAATAATGTTGCCTAACGGAAGCATATATAAACTAAAAAGAGTAGGGCCTAGCACAGATCCCTGTGGAACTCCATGACTGAGCTTTGAGTTGAAAGAAAACTCATTATTGACATGAACAAATTGGAACCTATCAGATAAATAAGATCTAAACCACTGCAACGAAGTTCCATTAAGTCCAACATAGTGTTCTAATCTATCAAGTAGAATATTATGATTGATAGTATCAAAAGCTGCACTAAGGTCTAAAAGGACAAGTACATAAACAAGTCCATTATCAGATGCGATCAGGAGGTCATTAGTGACCTTTCACTAAGGCTGTTTCAGTACTATGATGGATCCTAAACCCAGATTGAAACTCTTCAAATAGACCATTTCCCTGCAAGTGGTCAAATAATTGCGTAGCAACAACTCTTTCTAAGATTTTTGAAATGAAAGGGAGATTAGAGATTGGCCTATAGTTAGCAAACACTCCTGGTTCCAGTGTTGGCTTTTTGAGTAAGGGTTTAATTACAGCAGTTTTAAAAGCCTGCAGTACATGGCCTAAAGGTAATGAAGGATTGATTATTTCAAGAATAAAGCTACCAATAAATGGGAAGACTTCTTTAAATAACCTGGTAGGAATAAAAGACAAGTTGAAGGCTTGGATGAGGAAACTATTTTGTCTAACTCTAAAAGGTCAATTGAAGTTAACTGATCCAAACAGATGTCAATTGATGAAGTTGTAGAAGTTACTGTATTTAAGTTAACGGTGGGAAGAATCTGTTCACACTCCGATAGGCAGTGAAAAGTAAGCTAGGAGCAGGAAGACAAAAGAAGAGGAAAACAGCAGCCTTGTGTGTAGCAGAATGGAATGTACGCACTCTGTTGGACAGAACATCACAGCGCCCAGAAAGACAGACCGCGTTTGTGGCCCTGGAAATGAACAGGTACAATGTAGACATAGCTGCACTTAGTGAAACAAGATTGCCTGGATTTGACAGCTTGGAAGACCATGGGTACATCTTCTTTTGGAGTGGGAGATCAACTCAAGAAAGGAGAGAAGCAGCAGTGGCCTTTGCAGTTAGAAAGGAGATAGCAGCAATGCCTGATGAGGAACCGGTGCCAATCAACGACAGGATAATGACTATGAGACTCCCAGTACAGCGGAAGATGTATGCCACACATCAGTGTATATGCCCCAACAATGACCAACACAGAGGAGGTGAAGGAAGAGTTCTACAATAATTTACGTGAGACTATCAGGTGTGTACTGACTGATGACAGGCTGATACTCGTTGGAGATTTTAATGCCAGAGTTGGTTCGGACCCTGAGAAATGGAAAGGAGTGCTAGGCAGTCATGGAGTAGGCAAATGCAATGCTAATGAAGAACTTCTACTTGCACTTTGTTCAGAGTACAACCTTGTGATATCCAACACTCTATTTAAGCACAAGGACACACACAAGAAGACATGGATGCACCCAAGATCCAAGCACTGGCACTTATTAGACTACATCATAGTCAGGCAGAGAGACATAAGGGATGTATTGGACACCAGAGCAATGAGAGGCGCGGACTGTGGTACTGATCATGTTATGCTGAGATCTAGATTAAGGATTTGCAGACAAAAACAGCACTGCAGGACGGGTGCGAAGCCACCACGGAAGCTAAACACTAGTCCACTGAAAGGCCAAAAGAAGCAGGAAGAACTTACACAGGAAATGGATGAAAACTTGAAAGACTGGGACATCAACAACTCAAAGAATGACATAGAAGAGAAATGGGCAACACTGAAGGATGCGGTATATCAAACTGCGAGTGATGTATTAGGCTACCCTGAGAGGAAACATCAAGATTGGTTTGATGAGCATGATGAACACCTGAACAAACTACTAGAAGCGAGGAATACAGCTAGGCAGGAAAACCTACAGTGTAGCACAAGGTCAAAGAAAATGAAATACTCAAAGGCTCAGAGTGAGCTACAGAAGTACACCAGAGAGATGAAGTCCAACTGGTGGGATGAAAAAGCAGAGAAACTTCAAACTGCAGCAGACAGGAAGGACATGGAAACATTCTTCACAGGTTTGAGAGAAATCTACGGCCCTAAACCAAGAGGACTGATCCAACTAAAGGCTATGGATGGTGAAACGGTTTTGCAGGAGAAAGACAAGATCCTGGACAGATTTGCAGACCACTTTGACCAACTACTAAACAACCCTGGAGATCTCACTGAAGAGGTTAAAGAAGCTCTAGTGCAGCGACCAGCTGGATCAAGTCTGGATGAACCACCAAATTTTGATGAACTAATGGCAGCTATCAGGACAACACAGGATGGTAAAGCTCCAGGAAGGGATGGAATTCCAGCAGAAGTGTGGAAATTTGGTGGTGTTCAGCTGACCAACTGCCTGCACAAGTTCATCCAAGAGATATGGGATGCCCAGAAAGTACCTCAGGACCGGAAGGATGTAAGTATTGTGCCTTTGTTCAAGAAAGGTGACAGGAAGGATTGTGGAAATTACCGAGGTATATCACTGCTAGCCACTGTTGGTAAGATTCTCTCACATGTACTACTTAACAGACTCAGTGAACACATCTCGCAGAATGTACTACCGGGAACCCAGTGCGGCTTTAGAAGTGGAAGGAGCACAATGGACATGATTTTCTGCTTGAAACAGGTTCAAGAAAAGTGTATCGAACAGAACATGCCGCTTTATATAGTCTTCATAGACTTCAGTAAAGCCTTCGATACTGTTTTGTGACAAGGACTTTGGCAGGTACTCAAGAAATATGGTTGTACAGAGAAGTTTGTCAGCCTGATCGAGGCACTCCATACAGGTATCAGAATCAGAATCAGAATGAGATTTATTGCCATTGTTCATGTAGTACACAAACTAGGAATTTGTCTCGGTGCAATGCTGCAACATTAAACATGGAGTAGCACTAAAGATAAAAATAAAAAAACTATGCATGCAATAAAAGGTAGAATATGAATAAGTAATACTAATCTATGCAATTTTTAAATATATTAACAAGCAGCAGATATTGTGGAGTTCCACATAATGCAGTCGGTAGTGCAAAAAGAAGACAGTGATAATTGTCATGAGTCCGGTTGAGCTGCTGTACGTAGTGCACAAGAGTCTAATAAGTCACTTAGTGTTCAGCAGTCTGATGGCAGAGGGGAAGAAGCTGTTCATGTAGCGGGAGGTTTTAGTCTGAATGGACCGAAGTCTTCTGCCTGAGGGGAGGGGGGCAAACAGTGCGTGTCCAGGGTGTGAAGGGTCGGCTATGATCTGACCTGCACGCCTCCGGGTCCTGGAGATGTACAGGTCCTGGAGGGATGGAAGCTTGCAGCCGATCACCTTCTCAGCAGTGCGCACAACGCGCTGCAGTCTTAGTCTGTCCCTGGCGGTGGCTCCTGCGTACCACACGGTGATGGAGGTGGTGAGGATGGACTTGATGATGGCCGTGTAGAACTGCACCAACATCTTGGTGGGTAGCTTGAGCTTCCTCAGCTGCTGCAGGAAGAACATCCTCTGCTGGGCCTTTTTTGATGAGGGAGCTGATGGTCAGCTCCCACTTGAGGTCCCGGGTGATGGTGGTGCCCAGGAAGCGGATGGAATCCGCAGTGGTGATGGCAGAGTCTGTGAGGGTAAGGGGGGCAGAGGGGCTGTGACTTTTCTGAAGTCCACGATCATCTCCACTGTCTTCAGAGCGTTCAGCTGCAGGTTGTTGTGGCTGCACCAGGATGCCAGCTGGGCCACCTATCTCCTGTAGACGGACTCATCGCCATTGGAGATGAGCCCGATGAGGGTGGTGTCGTCCGCAAACTTGATCAGCTTGACAGACTGGTGGCTGGAGGTGTAGGAGTTGGTGTACAGGGAGAAGAGCAGGGGGGATAATACACAGCCCTGGGGTGATCCGGTGTTGATGCTAACAGAGTCTGAGACAGTCTTTCCCAGCCGCACATGCTGCCTCCGGTCCGTCAGGAAGTCGGTGATCCACCTGCAGAGGGAGTCAGGCACGTTGAGCAGGGACAGCTTGTCCTGGAGCAGAGCGGGGCGGATGGTATTGAATGCAGAGCTGAAGTCCACAAACAGGATCCTGACGTAGGTTCCCGGGGAGTCCGGGTGCTGCAGGATGGAGTGGAGGGCCAGGTTGACTACGTCGTCCACAGACCCGTTGGCTCTGTAGGCAAACTGCAGCGGGTCCAGGAGGGGAGTGGTGATGGTGTTGAGGTGGGGCAGGACCAGGTGCTCAAAGGACTTCATGACTACAGAGGTGAGCGCTACAGGTCTGTAGTCGTTAAGTCCAGTGATCCGTGGCTTCTTGGGGACAGGGACGATGGTAGAGGTTTTGAGGCAGGCCGGCACGTGGCATGACTTCAGGGAGGTGTTAAAAATGTCTGTGAAGACAGGAGTCAGCTCCTCCGCACAGTGTCTCAGGGTGGAGGGAGACACGCCGTCCAGACCGGGGGCCTTGCGCGGGTTCAGTCTGGAGAACTGTCTGTGCACGTCCTGCTCACTGATGGCAAGGGCAGGGGGGGAGGAGGGGGGGCGCCTTTGATGAAGTGGGGACCATGGAGGCAGTGGCGCTGGGGGGAGGGGGGGAGTTGGACACAGCTGGCGAGGTGTCAAAACGGGCATAGTGTTGGGACAGTCTTTGACAAAGGGCTTTGTCATCCTGTCCCTTAGAAGCCTGAGGCCGATAGTTGGTGATTTGCCTCAGTCCTCTCCACACAGAAGCAGAGTTGTTAGCAGTGAACTGTTGCTGGAGTCTCCCAGAATACACAGATTTAGCTCTCCTCAGCTCTCTGCTAAACCGGTATTTGACCTCCCTGTAGCACTCCCTGGCTCCACTTTTCAACGCTGCTTCCTTCTCCTTCCTGATCTGTCTGAGCTTAGCTGTGAACCAGGGCTTGTTGTTGGAGTAACTCACCCTGGTGCACGATGGAAGAATGCTCTCCTCACAAAAGTGGATATATGAGGTCACAGTGTCCGTGTACTCATCCAGATCATGCGTGGCTCCTTTAAACATGTCCCAGTCAGTTATTTCCAAGCACGTGCGCAGCTCCTCCCCAGCTTCACTGGTCCATTTCCTCGTAGTGCTCACAACAGGTTTTGTGAGCTTCAGTCTCTGTCTGTATGTGGGAATCAGGTGGACCATCACGTGATCAGATAGTCCGAGCGCAGCGCGGAGAACAGCGCGATACGCATCCTTAACTGTAGTGTAACAGTGATCCAGCGTGTTCTCTCCTCTGGTGGGGCATTTAATAAACTGTTTGTACCGGGGGAGTTTGTGGCTCAGGTTGCTCTGGTTAAAGTCGCCAACCACAATAACCAGAGAGTCCGGGAAAGTCCGCTCCACTTGCTGAATGTGATCCGCGAGCGCACGCTGAGCCTCGCGCACGTCCGCGTCGGGCGGGACGTAAACAGCGGCCAGGATGAATGAAGCAAACTCACGCGGGGAATAAAATGGCTTGCAGTTGATGAATAAATATTCCAGAGCGGAAGAACAGTGTTGGGAGATCACAGTTACATCGGAGCACCAGCTGCTGTTGATGTAGAAGCAGACTCCTCCGCCTGTGGTCTTGCCGGAGAGCCCCGTGTCGCGGTCTGCACGAAACAGCTGAAATCCCTCGAGGAGGAGCGCGCTGTCCGGTGTCTTTTCCTTGAGCCAGGTCTCAGTGAAGCAGAGGGCACACGAGGTGGAGAGGTCCTTAAATCGCATCAGCAGTCTCAGTTCATCTACCTTGTTATAAAGAGCGTTGACGTTGGACAGAAAGATTCCAGGCAAAGCCGTGCACGTGCCTCTCCTGCGAAGCCGCACGAGGGCGCCCGCTCGTCTTCCTCTCTTTCGCCCTTTCACTTTTTGGGCTAAAAAGTGAACCAGATCGGCGGCAGGAGCCAAAAAAACTGGGAGTAGGTCCGTGGGAGTGAACGTCCTGATATTTAGTAGCTCTTCACGGGTGTAAGCGCAGGCAGACACACAATTGACAAACAAAAACAAACAAAAAAAAGCGCAGCGAAGCACCATGGCGACCACTGTGGGCGCCATCTTGGATCAATCAAGCAAACGTGGCAATGAGTGGTTCAGTATCTAAAGACTTTTCAGTAAGCAACGGGGTGAAACAAGGGTGTGTGCTGGCATCTACACTCTTCTCGCTATATCTGGCAGCCATGCTTGAGGTGGCCTTCAGAGACACTTAAGAAGGAGTATACATTCAAACAAGGAAAGAAGCAGACTTGTTCAATGTGGCACAGTTTAAAGCCAAGAGTAAGACATCAATAAAGGTAGTAAGAGAAATGCTCTTTGCCAACGACAGTGCTCTAGTTGCACACAGTGTAGAAGATATGCAATCTTTAGTGGAAAAATTTGCAAGAGCAGCTAGCCAATTCAGCTTCCAAATCAACATCAGGAAGACAGAGTGCCTTTATCAACCACCAAAGTTCCAGTTATCAACATCACTACCAGAAGAGATCAGAATTGGTACAGCCACTAGTCAAGTGCAAGACTTTCAAGTACCTAGGGAGTACTGTTTCAGAGAATGCTAGGCTGGAGGATGAACTATCTCTCAGAATGGGAAGAGCGAGCGCTGTGTTTGGAAACTTGAGGGAGAGACTGTGGAACAATTGACGTGTCTATCCGTGTGAAATGCAAAGTGTACAGAGCGACAGTACTGGCTACTCTATTATACAGTGCTGAAACTTGGACTGTCTACAGAGTGCAGGTGAAGAAACTCCATGCGTCCATGATGAGACACCTTCAAGCCATAATGAACATCTCATGGAAAGGCAAGATAACCAACACAGAAGTGTTGAAACGAGCTGGTCTACCATCAATGGAGGACATGCTAATACAGATGAACCTGAGATGGCTCAGACATGTTGAGAGGATGGACCACCAGCGTCTCCCTCGGCAGTTACTGTACTCATAGTTATGCGAGGGCAAACTCAATCGGGGTAGACCAAGGCTCAGATTTAAAGACACTGTAAAAAGAAACTTTAAGAAGTTGTACATAGACAGGAGTTCCTGGCAGTGGAAGGCTAAGGACAGAGCTGTGTGAAGCAATCTGATCAGACCTAAATGAAACAGTCATTGTCGCCCACGACAGACTGCTATGATGATGATGGGAAGAATCTGACTGATTTTATCTCTGATAGATGAAATTTTATTATTGAAAAAGTTCATAAAGTCCTGACTAGTAAGCTCTAAGGGAATGCTAGGATGGACATAGTCCTGACTCTGTCAGCCTGGCTACAGGCTGAAAAGAAACCTGGAGTTATTCTTGTTCTCTTCTATTAATGCAGAATAATAACTTGTTCTAGCTTTTCTAAGAGATTTTTTATAAATTAAAAGATGATTTCTCCATGCTAAATAGATTTCATCTAAATTAGTGGAGCACCATTTTCTTTCTAATTGACGAGTCTTCTGTTTTAAGCTATGAGTTTCTGTGTTGAACCAAGGAGTTAGAAATCTCTGATTAGACTCCACCAATGGAGAACAGTGTTTACGCACATCAGTTGCATCTCGGCACCAAGCATCACTGATGTAGACACAGATGCCTCCACCTCGGGTTTTCCCTCCTTCCATGAACAGCCTATCAGCCCGGTAGCATGTTAGCCCTGCTAACTTAACTGAATGGCAGAGTCTGGTATATTGTCATTTAACCACGTTTCCATGAACACAAAAACACAGCAGTTCCGCACATCATGTTGCGTAGTTCTCAGGAGCTGTATGTGGTCTATTTTGTTGTCGGGGATCTGTGTGGGCTAACAGTTAGCTTCGTTCAGATACCTCTGCGTTTACCTCTCTTTTGTTGCCGCTCACATCGACTACGGTTTCTCCATTTGGAATGAGACACAGCAGTCGAGTCTGGGGGTGTGGAGGTCTGGAGGAGAAGACCAAGGCCACAGCATTCCTCTGTAATGCTCTGATCCAAGACATAATGTTTGGACATATTCCTTATCTCCAGAAGGCTGTGGTGATTGTAGCTTATGCGCAGCACAGCATCATAGACAGACATTAAACAAATGAATATACACTTAGGCGTAATTTAAACAACACTAAATGGCACAAAACACAAAGAGAGAAGGGAGGCCGCTGCGTGTCCATGCGCCACCTAGCATCATTAATAAATCTGGAATAAGGAGCATTATGAGGAAATATAAAAAGCATGAAAAGTAGTGAAAAGTAGCTTCTTCTAAATAAAACTGTAGTCTCTAATTTCTTAAAAAAGCATCAACTAAAGCTGTGTGATCACTGTTGAAAGTAGGAGATGGATGATATTTTTCAAATTTAAACAATTTATGAATGTGCTGATAATTGAACATTGGAGTCACAATCGTAGTATGAATTCATTAACCCCTTGCACTCCGGTCAATTTCCCTAAAAATGCCAAAAAATAACGTGCCCAAAGTAAATCGAAAGCTGTTCTTCAACCCTTTGCAGCATCTTCATGGGGTTGTCACATTTAAAAAAAAATACTTTGAGTTTTTTGGCAAAACAGTCATAATCTCTCTAAGTGCTCCGGCCACTGAGTTACGGTCATGTAAACATAGTGAACTTGAAGAAAATAAATTTGGCCTGGGTGTTTTTTCGGACACAAATGCTTGCAAATAACACACAGCTTCAGATCCGGGCTGGAACATGCCAAGTGTTATCCAGCTGAGGTCCAAATTTTGTAACAATACTACAAAAAATGAATATATTACACAGCTTTTTCCTCAGGTAGTTCCCAGGCGTTTTTGAACTGTGCCAAATTGTGCCAAATAGCACAGTTTGGAAAAACGTCTGTAACTTTTGAATGATTCAATATAGAAGCTTCATCTTGGGCTCTAATGAAAGGTGACACTCAGGGCTGTGTGTGTGTGTGTGTGGGGGGGGGGGGTTGTCCCCCCCCCTCGCTACAGAGGATGGACATCGCCCGTTGCGCCATGGTCCGTCATGCAGCGATGACGCACAGCTGTAATTTACCGATCAGTCAAAAGTCATTACCTCCGCCAAAGAAGGAGGTTATGTGATCATCGGCATTGGTTTGTCTGTTTGTCTGTTTGTTACCTCCGCCAAAGGGGGAGGTTATGTGATCATCAGCGTTGGTTTGTCTGTTTGTTTGTCTGTTTGTTAGCATAATGCTCAGATGATAATGCTCTTCGAGTGCTTTTCTAGTTTTGATTACAATTTTCAGGGATAAAGAATAATTTAGCTTAGAACACTTACCTCTTCACAGCAGAAGCGGAGCTGGCAAACTTCTTCCTCATTGTCAGACGAATGCGACGCTGGTCTCGCAACCCAATCAAAACATAATTCAATTATTGCGGTTTTGCGCTTCCATGATTGCGGTTTTTGGCGAACGATTTTTCAAAACAAATAACAGTAGTAATTAAAAATAGACTGGCAAACGCGTGTGTGCCACTCAGCCTTCGTCGTCGGCCTCCATCGATCTATGATGATCATGGAAGACAATCCTAACGTCTACTCTGCTGGGACAAAAACAAAAAAACACCGCCTGTGGCCGAACATGCCGATGCGCGAATGGCAGTCGCTCTCACACAGGTTGCACTTGTGGATGGTCTCCGTGCTGCTGGGTCTGTGACGGTTCTTCCTGCATGTCCTTTTTTCATCTGCTGCAGCAGTCTGTCTTCATCCAGCCATACAAAAAACAGCTTGCGAACTTCTGTGGTTCAATTGGCTCGCTGCATTCACAGCGTTGGTAGGCGGGTCCTTCTTGCTAGGTTTTCAGTCATTGGTTCTTCAAGGTTTCAGAAACCCAATTCAAGGCTCTTATTAGTCGAATGAGAGGTCAATCAGATGAACTAATCTGTTCGCGGCTGTGTCTGCAGTGGAAGAACAGAAATGCAGCTTTTATTTTCAGTGCGCGCTTGGACGCAGCTCCATCGTGCGTCCTAGAGTGCACGAGGGCACACAAGAGCGCCCTCGTGCGCTCTGGGACGCAGAGACTTGCCCGCCCGCAGTACAACGGAGTGCAAGAGGTTAATGAAACAATATTCAGAACGACTGTATGTACTGTATATAAAAACTGTATAAACAGCATAATTTTTATTTTACAGGTTAAATTGCTGTTGCGGTCGTCAGCCACTTCCATTTCAGTCAGAGTCGGGCAAAATGGCTCTTCAGTTGGCAAAGGATGCAGACCCCTGCTCTCGACCTTCATAACCTTATTGTTGCAAAACATAGTGATGGCATTGGTTACAGGTGCATTTCTAAACTGCTGAATGTTTCAGCGAGCACTGTTGGAGCAATCATTTGGAAGTGGAAAGAACATCATTTTACCACAAACCAGCCACGACCAGGAGCCCCTCGCAAGATTTCTGACAGAGGAGTCAAAAGAATTACTAGAAGAGTTATCCAAGAGCCAAAGACCACTTGTGGAGAACTCCAGAAAGACTTGGAGTTAGCAGGTACTGCTGTTTCAAAAAAAAAAAACAATAAGTAATTCACTCAACCGACATGGGCTATATGCCCGCTCACCTCACAAGACTCCATTGCTGAAGAAAAAGCATGCTGAAGCTCATTTAAAGTTTGCTGTACATTTGGGCAAGCCAGTAAAATACTGGGAGAATATAGTCTTATCACAGGAGCCCAAAATTGAACTTTTTGGATGCCACAACACACAGCATGCTTGGAGGAGAAATGGCACTGCACATCCCATCATGGTGTAGGGGTGTTTTTCAGCACATGGTAAAGGCAGATTTCAAATAACTGAAGGTAAGACGAATGGACAAATGTACAGAGACATGCATGATAAGAACTTCTTGCCATCTGCCAAGATGCTGAAGATGAAACGAGTGTGGACATTTCAGCAAGACAATGATCGCAAACACATAGCCAAGGAAACTCTCAACTGGCTCCAGAGATAGAAAATAAAGCTGCTAGAATGGCCCACTCAGTCGCCTGACTTGAATCCAATTGAAAATCTATGGAACGGACTGAAGATCAGAGTTCATAGAAGACACCCATGGAATCTTCAAGATCTGAAAACAGTTTGTGTGGAAGAATGGGGTAAAATCACTCCTGAGCAATGCCTAAGCCTAGTTTCTCCATACATGAGGTATCTGGAAGCTGTCATTACCAACAATGGCTATTGTACTAAATATTATATGAATTTCACCAAGCGTGTTCAATACTTATTCCCTGTGTCATTCCACTTTATTAAATAGAACTTGTTTTGTGAGCACAGTTGCCTTGATTCCTTTGTAAGCATGGATTACTTGAGTTGTTATTGATATCTGGTGAAAATCTCAGGTCAATGGCTCCATCATAAATACAGTATCTCACAAAAGTGAGTACACCCCTCACATTTTTGTAAATATTTTATCTTTTCATGGGACAACATTGAAGATATGACACTTTGATACAATGTAAAGTAGTCAGTATACAGCTTGTATAAGAGTGTAAATTTGCTGTCCCCTCAAAATAAATCTACACACAGCCATTATTGTCTAAACTGCTGGCAACAAAGGTGAGTATATCTCAAAGTGAAAATGTCCAAATTGTGCCCATAGTGTCAATATTTTGTGTGGCCACCATTATTTTCCAGCACTGCCTTAACTCTCTTGGCCATGGAGTTCACTAGAGCTTCACAGGTTCCCACTGGAGTCCTCTTCCACTTCTCCATGACGACATCACAGAGCTGGTGGATGTTAGAGACCTTGTGCCCCTCCACCTTCCGTTTGAGGATGCCCCACAAATGCTCAATAGGGTTTAGGTCTGGAGACACGCTTGGCCAGTCCATCATTTTTACCCTCAGTTTCTTTAGCAAGGCAGTGGTCACCTTGGAGGTGTGTTTGGGGTGGTTATCATGTTGGAATATTGCCCTGCGACCCAGTTTCCAAAGGGAGGGGATCATGCTGTGCTTCAGTATGTCACAGTACTTGTTGGCATTCATAGTTCCCTCAGTGAACTGTAGCTCCCCAGTGCTGGAAGCACTCATGCTGCCCCAAACGATGACACTCCCACCACCATGCTTGACTGTACGCAAGACACACTTGTCTTTGTACTCCTCACCTGGTTGCCACCACACATGCTTGACACCATCTGAACCAAATAAGTGTATGTTGGTCTCATCAGACCACAAGACATGGTTCCAGTAATCCATGTCCTTAGTCTGCTTGTGTTCAGCAAACTGCAGGCTTTCTTGTGCATCATCTTTAAAAAGGGCTTCCTTCTGGGACGACAGCGATGCAGACAAATTTGATGCAGTGTGCAGCATATGGTCTGAGCACTGACAGGCTGACCCCCCCACCCCTTCAACCTCTGCAGCAATGCTGGTAGCACTCATACATGTATTTTCAAATGACAACCTCTGGATATGACGCTGAGCACGTGCACTCAGCTTCTTTGGTCGACCATGGCGAGACCTGTTCTGAGTGGAACCTGTCCTGTTAAACCGCTGTATGGTCTTGGCCACCATGCTACAGCTCAGTTTCAGGGTATTGGCAATCTTCTTATAGCCCAGGCAATCTCTATATAGAGCAACAGTTCTTTTTTCAGATCCTCAGAGAGTTCTTTGCCATGAGGTGCCATGCTGAACTTCCAGTGACCAGTATGAGAGAGTGTGAGAGCGATAACACCAAATTTAACACACCTGCTCCCCATTCACACCTGAGACCGTGTAACACTAATGAGTCACATGTCATCGGAGAGGGAAAATGGCTAATTGGGCACAATTTGGACATTTTCACTTCGAGGTGTACTCACTTTTGTTGATAGTGGTTTAGACATTAATAGCTGAGTGTTGAGTTATTTTGAGGGGACAGCAAATTTACACTGTCATACAAGCTCTACACTGACTACTTTACATTGTAGCAAAGTGTCATATCTTCAGTGTTCCATCCATCCATCTCCTACCACTTTTCCAGAGGTCCGGGTCGCGGAGGCAGCAGTTCAAGCAGAGAAGCCCAGACTTCCCTCTCCCCAGCCACCTGCTCCAGCTATTCAAAGAGGATACCATGGCGTTCCCAGACCAGCTGGGAGACATAGTCTCTCCACCGAGTCCTGGGTCTGCCCCGGGGTCTCCTCCCAGTGGGACGTGCCCAAAACACCTCAAGTGGGAGGTGTCCAGGAGACATCCTAATCAGATGCCCATACCACCTCAACTGACTCCTTTCAATGTGGAGGAGCAGCGGTTCTACTCTGAGCCTCTCCTGGATGACTGAGCTCCTCACCCTATCTCTGAGGGTGAGTCCAGCAATCCTACGGAGAAAGCTCATTTCAGCCGCTTGTATCCGCGATCTCGTTCTTTCGGTCATTACCCAAAGCTCGTGACCATAGGTGAGAGTAGGAACGTAGATTGACTGGTAAATCGACAGCTTTGCCTTAGAAATCAGCTCCCTCTTCACCACAACGGACGGGTACAATGTCAGCATCACTGCAGATGCTGCTCCAATTTGTCTGTCAATCTCTCACTCCATTCTCCCCTCACTTGTGAATAAGATCCCAAGATACTTGAACTCCTCCACTTGGGGCAGGAGCCTGTCCCCAACCTGGAGAGGACAATCCACCTTTTTCCGGCTGAGGACCATGGACTCGGACTTGGAGGTGCTGATTCTCATCCCAGTCGCTTCACACTCAGCGGCAAACTGTCCCAGCAAGAGCTGTAGGTCATTGCTGGATGAAGCCAACAGGACAACATCATCTGCAAACAACAGAGATGAGATCCTGTGGTCACCAAGCATGACACCCTCCATTCCCTGGGTGCGCCTAGAAATCCTGTCCATAAAAATTATGAACAGGATCGGTGACAAAGGGCAGCCCTGGCGGAGTCCAACTCTCACTGGGAATGAGTCCGACCCAGTGTTGGCAATACGAACCAAACTCTCACAACGGTCGTACAGAGACCAAATGGCTCGTAACAACAAGCCTGATACCCCATACTCCCGAAGCTCCCCCCCTCCCCAAAAAAAAAACAAAACAAAAAACACTAAGGACGCGGTTGAATGCCTTCTCCAAGTCCACAAAACACATGTAAACTGGTTGGGCAAACTCCCACGAACCCTCGAGAATTCTTGAGAGGGTAAAGAGCTGGTCCGATGTGCCATGGCCAGGACGAAAACCACATTGCTCCTCCTGAATCCGAGGTTCAACCAACGGCTGGCCTCTCCTCTCCAGTACCTTGGCATAGACCTTCCATGGAGGCTGATGAGTGTGATCCCTCTAAAGTTGGAGCACACCCTCCAGTCCCCTTTTTTTGAAAAGAGGAACCACCACCCCAATTTGCCATGCCAAAGGCACTGCCCCCAACCTCCACGCAATGTTGCAGAGGCGTGTCAACCATGACAGCCCTACAACATCCAGGGCCTTGAGGTACTCAGGGCGAATCTCGTCCACCCCCGGGGCCCGGCCACCAAAGAGATTTTTAACCACCTTGGCGACCTCAGCCCCTATGATAGGCGAGTCATCCCCCTCGTCCACAAGCCCTGCTTCCTCTGTGGAAGGCGTATCAGTGGGATTGAGGAGATCCTCAAAGTATTTCTTCCACCGCCCGATGATATCCCCAGTCAAAGTCAACAGTGCCCCATCCGCACCATACACAGTGTGGACAGGGAGCTGCTTCCCCCTCCTGAGCCGCCGGACAGTTTGCCAGAATCTCTTCGAGGACAACCAAAAGTCTTGTTCCATGGCCTCACCGAACTCCTCCCATACCTGGGTTTTTGCTTCAGCAACCACCTGAGCTGCACTCCGCTTGGCCTGCTGGTACACCTCAGCTGCTTCGGGAGTCCCACAAGACAACCAAGCCTTATAGCACTCCTTCTTCAGCTTAATGGCCCCCCTCAACACTGGTGTCCACCACTTGGTTCGGGGGTTGCCACCACGAGATGTCCCGACGTCCTTGTGGCCACAGCTCTGGGCAGCCACTTCAACAATGGAGGTGGAGAACATGGCCCATTCAGACTCCATGTCTCCAGACTCCCTCAGAATGTGGTTGAAGTTCTTCTGGAGGTGGGAGTTGAAGACCTCCCGGACAGGGGCCTCAGCCAGACGTTCCCAGCACACCCTCACTATATGTTTGGGTCTAGCAGGTCTGAATGGCATCCTCCCCTGCCATCGGATCCAACTCACCACCAGGTGGTGATCAGTTGACAGCTCTGCGCCACTCTTTACCCGAGTGTCCAAGACATATGGTCTCAGATCTGATGGCATGATAACAAAATCGATCATCAACCTGCGACCTAGGGTGTCCTGGTGCCAGGTGCACATATGGACACTCTTATGCTTGAACATGGTGTTTGTTATGGACAAACTGTGGTTAGCACAGAAGTCCAATAACTGAACACCACTTGGGTTCAGATCGGGTATGCCATTACTCCCAATCACCCCCTTCCAGGTTTCACTGTCGTTGCCCAAGTGTGCATTGAAGTCCCCCAGTAGGACAATGGAGTCTCCAAGAGGAGCACCCTCCAGCACCCCAGTCAGAGACTCCAAAAAGGGTGGGTACTCTGAAACATCATTTGGTGCATAGGCACAAATGATGGTCAGGACCTGTTTCCCAACTCAAAGGCGCAGAGAAGCAACCCTTTCGTCCACCGGGGAAAACTCCAATATAGAGGCAGCAAGGTGGGGGGATACAAGAATACCCACCCCTGCTCGTCGCCTCTCACCTGGGGAAACTCCAGAAAAGGCCAAGCTCCAGCCTCTCTCCAGGAGACTGGTTCCGGAACCGGAGCTGTGTGTTGAGATGAGGCCGACTATATCTAGCCGGTATCTCTCCACCTCGTACACCAGCTCAGGCTCCTTCCCCACCAGAGAAGTGACATTCCACGTACCAAAAGCCAGTTTAGAAAGCCTGGGATCAGTCTGCCAAGGTCTCCGCCTTTGACCGCCACCTAATCCACATAGCACTGGACCCCCATGATCCCTCCTGCAGGTGGTGAACCCACTGGAGGGCGGACCCATGTAACTCCTTCGGGCTGAGCCCGGCCAGGTCCCATGGGTGGAAACCCGGCCACCAGACGCTAGCCATCAAGCTCCTCCCCCAGGCCTGGCTCCAGGGTGAGGCCCCAGTAACCCCATACCGGGCGGGGTACACTGAATCCTTGATCTAGAGTTTATCATGAGAGTCTGTTGGATCGTTCTTAGTCTGGCCCTTCACCCAGGACCAGTTTGTCTTGGGTGACCCTATCTGAGGCAAATTGCCCCAGACAACATAGCTCCTGGGATCACTGGGGCACGCAAACCCCCCACCATGATAAGGTGATGATCCATGAGGGGATCTTCAGTGTTGTCCCATGAAAAGATATAATAAAATATTTACAAAAATGTAAGGGGTGTACTCACTTTTGTGAAATACTGTATGTTTAATGAGAAAAATGTTGACCTGTTCAATACTTATTTTCCCCACTGTATCTGCTTGCCTTGTTGTACCAAACACATTTACTTTGCTAAAAGAAGCTCTACTCATATTTGCTATATGCTGTATATAAATAGTATTTATAGATTCCTCATGCTGTATAATAACTTTAATACTTTATTTAAATGATCTTACTTATGCTGGACCTGAAAGGGGGGGATGGGAGACAGAGTTGAAGAGATATGCAGAGGTTGGAACTAGTGGTGGGCAATTTTTTCTTAAAAAAATGTGCTGCTTTTTTCTTGTAAATTTTAAACTTTTTTCCTCATAAACTTGTGCCCTTTTTTCTTGTTCAACTGCAACTTATTTCATATAAGTAAATTTGCAACATTCAAATGGATGTTGGTGAAATTTTTACTCTACTGTATGTAATGGCCTTCAGTGGGATCACCACCTGCAGGAGGGATCATGGAGGTCATGGTGCTATGTAAACCAGGTGGAAGTCTGCCTACTCTGCCTGGACTGATGCCCCTGTGACCCGGAGTCCCGGATAAGTGGTCAAGGATGGATGGATGGATGGATGTAATGGTTTTTTTTTTTTGTTCCACTAAGCAGTTATTAAGTTTTTAATGTTTTTGTTGAGATCTGTCTTTTCAGGTTGTGAAAAAAGCTGCAGATTTACAAGAAAAAAAGTTTCAAGTTTAAGAGGGAAAAAAATTGAAGGAAATTTTAATTCTCTCCTAAAAAATATTCACGGTGAACTTGTAGTGGCTGACGGGGCCCTGCTGCATTTGTGTTTACTCCTTTACAGGCTTCCCATAGCCCCTCTGGTACTTTGAACTAAACTAAAAGACACATACATGTATTATTATTTAAGAGATGGCCCCGGGGGCCTGCTGGTGATTGGGTTTAGGCCAGGTGTTGGAGGTCCCTGGGTAAGGCTGACAGCCTCAGAAGTTAGGGTTGGTGTCCTCGGGTTATTACGCATTGAACGTTTTAAACACACTATTTGACTTCTATGATGTGGGCCTCATAAACACAGGAAATAAAAAGCAACTAGTGCATGCCCTTCCAAGGATATTTTATATTTGTGCTCATTTTCAGCATTGAACAAACAAATCATGACCTTGGTGGTGACAACAGGAGAAAATAAAAAAGATAAAAACATTTTCCTTCTGTAGCAAATAAAAAGAAGATAAATAGTTTAAATATGCAATACATATTCAATGAAAAAGCAGAGAGACATAAATGAAGAAGCATCCTTGGAGGGAGCAAATGAACTAGAGGAAAACTGATTAACAAAAGAGCAACTTTGTTACTCAGGCAGAGAACAAGGCCAAAAAAAAGATGGAGGATGAACTTCTTATCTCTCCACAGGCCAGGTCGTGTGCTGGCAGGAAGGAAGCTTATCTGGGTCTGACATGGAGTGCACACGAATGGACACGCGCACAGACAGAGACGATTTATGTCTGTCTTTGGCTGACTTCATTTTGCCTCAGACAAACTTTAGAAGTACACAAAAGGATAATATAAGTTAGAATTTCTATTTATTATTCAAATGAATTGAAAGACAATTAACCCGACTTATCATTAAGAAACACCTGTAAAAAAAAAAAAAAAAAAAAAAAAATCTGGCTTGGTTCCTAAATCTGATACCATCACGAGATTTATTGGCTGTATGGAGGCTGTGAGGCAAATTAATTTACGCTGTAAGATAATTAGGTATTCTGTGCAGCTTTAATCTATTGATCAAAAGAAGGCAAGTCTCTTTTTTCCCAACCTTCCCCTCCCTGTATATGAACCAGGCGATGGCAAAGATTTACTGTCTCATTCTTGGATGTGTGGCCAGATGAGTCAATTTCACAAGGGATTAGAGCATAGGACCTTCTGGTCTAAAGGTTTGTTTTTATCTAATCACTTTTCCAAGCTTCTTTTCCACTTTGTACTGGGGTTTAACGGACGATAAGATGTCAGGGAAAATAACACCAGGAGATGGTGAAAAAAAAAAAATAATAAGGATGTACTGAAACAAAACTAAATGGGCCTTTCATGAACAACCAGAACTATACCCATTGTCTCCTGGGAATTCCCTCCAACCGTTCCCCCTAGGCAACTCCACCCAGGGCTATGACTCCTCCAGAACCGGACTATAAGTGTAGTGTGTTATCTACTATTTATCTTTCAGTTCTACGTCAGTTCACCTTGGGCCATTTCCCTCCTGAACCATTTGCCCCAGGGATGTTCCCCTCAGGCTATTCCCTTTCGGAACCAGATTTAAAGTGTAGTGTGTTACAGTGTCTGTTATCTCTCTTTCAGTTCTACATCTGGTCGCCCTAGGCCAGTTCCCCCCTGAACCATTTCCCCCAGAGATATTTCCTTCAGGCTATTCCCTTCCCAAACCAGACTAGAAGTGTATTGTGTGGCAATACCTATTATCAATCTTTCAAATCTACATCCATTCACCCCTGGCCAGCTCTCCCCTGAACCATTTCCACCTGGAATATTCCCATCAGGCTATTCCCTTCAGGAACCAGACTAAAAGTGTAGTGTGTTACCGTATCTACAGCGGTACCTCTACTTACAAACGTCTCTACATACGAAATTTTCAGGTTACGAGACGCCTCAACGAGAAAATATTGCCTCTAGTTACGAACAAAATTTCAGGATACGAAAGGCAAAAAAAGTACGCGCTCCTCGCAGCTCCCGTATTTTACCGAACGTAAACATACCTGTAGCTGCTCTGCCATTGGCTATCGCCTAGCATCTTCCTGGTATCCCATTGGCCACGAATGGGTGTGTTTGGTTGATCTCGCTTTATCTTATTATTATTTACTATTCTTACTACTTTATTTTATCCTTCTTACCTCTTGTAAGACTGTTGACTGAACTACACAATTTAGAGAAAAAAAATTGTTAACTGCCATGTTTATCACCATCTACGTTATAACTCTGTACTTTCACCTTGTTCTTAATAAAGTTTTGGGGAAAAAAAAAAAAAAACAACATCAACGATCAGCACGGTATTAAAACAAAAGGAAGCCCTTACAAGCCGATAAAAGCAAATGTCCTTGGATCGTTTCATCACAAAATGTCAGGCAAAAACCACTGATGAGACAGAACATGAACCAAAGAAGGCAAAAGGTGACGCTGACGCCGACGATCGCAGTTAAAAGGTAAATGAACATAATTTTTATTATTCTTTCTCTTTTATTATTCTTTCTCTCATTTTAAACTCTCATTTTATGTTTATTGTGCAGTAATCTAATTGTAACATGTATTTGTTACATGTTTTGATGCGTTTTTACGATTTATAAAAAATTTATGCCCGAATTTTGGGGGCTTGGAACGGATTACGGCATTTACATGTAAAACGCGCCTCTACTTACGAATTTTTCACGTTACGAGAATTCTTCCGGAACGAATTAAATTCGTAAGTAGAGGTACCACTGTATTATCTATCTTTCAGATTTAGGTCTATTCACCCAGGGACAGTCCCCCCCCCCCCCCCCGAACCATTTCCCCCTGAGATCTTCCCCTCAGGCTATTCCTTTTTGGAACCAGACTAAAAGTATAGTGTGTTGGTGGGTCTCTTCGAGGACACCAACCTGTGTGCCATCCACGCCAAGAGGGTCACCATCATGCCCAAAGACATCCAGCTGGCCCGCCGCATCCGCGGAGAGAGAGCTTAGACTTTCTGCTGCACATTCACCAACCACAATGCTCCGCACTGTGTGTATATATATATATATATATATATATATACAGTATATATATATATAGATATATATAGTAATATGTACATATGTATACTAGCTGTTGTTGTTTTTTCTCTTGCCTTCTGATTGTTGCTCTGAGTGTTGCTATCCCTGTGCTGTTGCAATCCTGGAATTTCCCCATTGTGGGACTAATAAAGGCTTATCTTATCTTATCTTATCTTATCTATCTTTCTGATTTCCTGGTCTATTCTCCTCAGGCCACTCACCATCCAACCTTTTTTCTAATGAATTTACGTCTTTCGTCTTATTATATAGCAACTTTTTCAATAAATTTGAGATGTATACAGCTATAAAACTACTCAAAAATGTTTGGAATTTCCCCATTGCAGGACTAACTAGAAAAGCACTCGGAGAGCGCAGACCTCCGCCAAGCGCCACAATTCCCCCCATACAGTGTTTGTGTGTACGTTTTCAGATTCCCTGAGCATGAAAAGATATGACTAGCAATTGGATTCACAATGATTATTTGTTTATTTGACATGGACAGTGCAATAAACAGACAATTAATGAATGACAATCAATGTGATAGTGATAGGATTAGTGGTTCAGTAGTGTAAAACGGGGCTATAAGGGACGGCGGGTTAATAAGGGACACTTTTCTGGGAAATGTTTTAAATGTAATTCTGCTTTTTTTATTTTGAGCAGGACGCTGAGTTGTGTTGTTATTGTCAAATATCCATGAATCCTTCATCAAATCTAGGCGGAAGCAAAATTAAACTAGAACAGCACTCGGACAGCGCAGACCTCCGCCAAGCGCCACAGTTCCCCCCATACAGTGTTTGTGTGTACCTTTTCAGATTCCTTGACCATGAAAACATATGACTAGCAATTGGATTCACAATGATAGGATTAGTGGTTCAGTAGTTATTGACAAAAATGGCATTTTCCGTAATGGGGGTTTAGCGCCACAGTTCCCCCATACGGTGTTTGTGTGTACGTTTTCAGATTCCTTGACCATGAAAACATATGACTAGCAATTGGATTCACAATGATAGGATTAGTGGTTTAGTAGTTATTCACGAAAATGGGATTTTGCATAATGGCGGTTTTCTTGTGGACAGTGATCCAGATCACCACCAAAATGTAATCAGTTCTTCATTGTAGCATTTCCAACAACACCTGAAAGTTTCATCGAAATCCGTCGAAAACTTTTTGAGTTATCTTGCTAACCAACAGACAGACAGACAGACAGACAGACAAACCCCGGCAAAAACATAACCTCCTGGCGGAGGTAATAATAAACTAGAAAAGCACTCGGAGATCGCAGACCTCCGCCAAGCGCCACAGTTCCCCCCATACAGTGTTTGTGTGTACGTTGTCAGATTCCTTGACCATGAAAACATCTGAGTAGCAATTGGATTCACAATGATAGGATTAGTGGTTCAGTAGTAAAAGCATTACCTCCTTGGCGGAGGTAATAAACTGAAGTGTTGGTGTTGTTTCCATGTCCTGCATCTGCAAACTCCCAGGCTGGGGGCGTTGCAATTGAATGAACGAATGAATTAATCTTTATTTCGAATAGATTAAGAGTACAGGTTAAAAGAAAGTGAATAATATAACAAAGGGGGTAATAAAATCCAACAAGGTCAAATTAGACAATAGCTCCTCTGATTATACAGTTCAACATAAGTTATCCGAAATATGTGATGGCTGAATCCGCAGCTTATATTGCCCACCCATGTTCCATCCAAGAATTCAAAAGAAAAAAACAAAAGAAGTCCTGACACAACTGCGTACAACCCACAGGCCAATGGGTTATGTGAGCGTTTTAGATCACTGAAAGCAGCACTGAGGGCTTCACTGACGGATGCCAATTAGGTAGACGGGTTGGCGTGGGTTTTATTCAAAATTCAAACGTTTATTTCAAACTCAGGGTTCATATTAAATGCAGAACTAAAAGGAGTAGAAAATAAATAAATAAATAAATAAAAGTATATACAGATCAGCAGACAGTCGGCGGTCTTGTAACAACAATAACATACAATATTGGACTCAGTATAAAATGGAACGCCACCACTTCCAAATGCTGAAGTGTGAGTGACGAGTTGACAATTGCTGATATAAGATGATTGTTACATGGCAGCAACTTTCTCATCAAACTGTAAACATCGTTACGTATCAACTCGCCAAAAGACGGAATGTTCACAGACACAAACATCTTGCTTGCACTCGACCTTCATGGTACATCTAATCTTTATCTTTATTACCTCCGCCAGGCCGAAAAGGCCAGGAGGAGGTTATGTTTTTGCCAGGGTTTGTGTGTTTGTGTGTTTGTCTGTCTGTCTGTTTGTCTGTCTGTCTGTCTGTTTGTCTGTTGGTTAGCAAGATAACTCAAAAAGTCTTGGACGGATTTCCATGAAACTTTCAGGCGTTGTTGGAAATGGTACAAGGAAGAACTGATTAAATTTTGGGGGTGATCCGGTTCACCGTCTGGATACAGGAATTTTTTTAAAGCATTTTTCAACACTGTGACATAGGGCCATTTTCAACATGTGCGCAGGCGCAATGGAGGGCGCTGGTCGTCGTGTCTGCAACACAAACTCTGCGTTCTTCGACGTTTTAGGCACAAAAGCATGCGGAAAACACTGCTGGCCTGGGCCCTCCAGCGTGCTCGTGTTTGCGCGCAACTGCAAAACCTCACACGGGCAGCTGTCCGCCGACGGATTCTTTGGCAGAAATTCCCCGGCCAGCCATAGGAGCTGCGCATTTGGCAGAAATTCCCCGGCCAGCCATAGGCGCTGCGCATTTGGCAGAAATTCCCCGGCCAGCCATACGCGCTGCGCAATAACGAGCTCTCTACCGGCGAAGCTTCTAAATTCTCGTTTGCCACGGAGCGAAACCCCAAAATAATATAATATAAAACCCACGGCAACCTGTCTACCCAATTTGCATCCGTCAGTGGAGGAGATGGACACAACAGCAACACTTCAGTTTATTACCTCCGCCAAGGATGCAATGCTTTTACTACTGAACCACTAATCCTATCACTATCAGATTGATTGTCATTGATTAATTGTGTGTTTATTGCACTGTCCCTGTCAAATAAACAAATAATCATTGTGAATCCAATTGCTAGTCATATGTTTACATGCTCAAGGAATCTGAAAACGTACACACAAACACTGTATGGGGGGAATTGTGGCACTTGGCGGAGGTCTGCGCTCTCCGAGTGCTTTTCTAGTTGGGGCTGCGCTCCGTGGCCAAAGATGATTTGGAAAATTCCCCGGCAGAGAGCTTCTTTTTGCGGAGCTACTATGGCTGACCGGGGAATTTCTGCCAAATAATCCAGCGACGGACAGCTGGCTGTCTGAGCTTTTGCAGCGTTGCGCAAACACAGGCACACAGCACGCTGCCGAGCAGCTGGTTTTTGCGCAGCGCCTATGGCTGCCCGGGGAATTTCTGCCAAATAATCCGGCGGCGGAGAGCTGCCCGTCTCAGCTTTTGCAGCGTCGCGCAAACACAGGCACGGTGTTTTCCGCGTGCTTTTGTGCCTAAAACGTTGAAGAAGGCGGAGTTTATGTTGGTCAGACACGATGACCAGCACCCTCCATTGCGCCTGCGCACATGTTGAAAATAGCCGTATGTCACAGTGTTAAAGAATGCTTTAAAAAATTCCTGTATCCAGACGGTGATCCGGATCATCCCCAAAATTTAATCAGTTCTTCCTTGTACCATTTCCAACAACGCCTGAAAGTTTCATGGAAATCCGTCCAAGACTTTTTGAGTTATCTTGCTAACCAACAGACAAACAGACAGACAGACAGACAAACACACAGACAAACCCCGGCAAAAACATAACCTCCTCCTGGCCTTTTCGGCCTGGCGGAGGTAAAAAGCAGAATTACATTTAGAAAAGTGTCCCATATTACCCCGCCGTCCCTTATAGCCCCGTTTTATGGTAGTAAAAGCATTGCCTCCTTGGCGGAGGTAATAAACTGAAGTGTTGGTGTGTCCATCTCCTCCACTGACGGATGCAGATTGGTTAGACAGGTTGCCGTGGGTTTTATATTATATTGGGGTTGTGCTCCGCGGCAAAACAGAATTTAGAATCTTCCCCGGCAGAGAGGTCGTTTTTACGCAGCGCCTATAGCTGGGCAGGGAATTTGTGGCAAATAATCGGGCGGCGGACAGGTGGCCATGTCAGGTTTTGCAGCGTGGCGCAAAAACAGGCACGCTGGCGGGCCCAGGCCAGCAGTGTTTTCCGCGTGCTTTTGTGCCTAAAACGTTGAAGAACGCGGAGTTTGTGTTGGTCATACACGACGACCAGCGCAATGTGCGCAGCGCCTATGGCTGGCACAGGCACGCTGGCGGGCCCAGGCCACCAGTGTTTTCCGCATGCTTTTGTGGCTAAAACGTTGAAGAAGGCGGAGTTTGTGTTGGTCAGACACAACGCCCAGCGCCCTCCATTGCGCCTGCGCACATGTTGAAAATGGCCCTATGTCACAGTGTGGAAAAATGCTTTAAAAAATTCCTGTATGCAGACGGTGATGCGGATCATCCCCAAAAATTTAATCAGTTCTTCCTTGTACCATTTCCAACAACGCCTGAAAGTTTCATTGAAATCTGTCCAAAAGTTTTTGAGTTATCTTGCTAACCAACAGACAAACAGACAAACACACAGACAAACCCCGGCAAAAACATTACCTCCTCCTGGCCTTTCGGCCTGGCGGAGGTAAATATCACAGCTTTTAATGCTAATGTGACTGCCAATCTCATATTTGTCTTTTCTAATCATCCTGGGAAGGACTACGGTGATCTACCCAAGCTGGACCGGTCCTGTTTCCCAGAGTTAACTGGGATAATGTCCTGTCCCCACTGCTCAACCCAAGTTGGACAACGTGAGAAGAGAATGGTTGGCTCCATTATTAACCTCTCATTATCCTCTCTCAATGAGTCAAACAGAGACTTGACTTTCCGCCATCACTGTGATTAAGGTAAAAGCCATAATGAGCAGTCACAGTGTTGTTGAAAGTCATGAATGTTAAAACCGGTGGTGAAACATCTAATTAGAAATAGAAGAGGGGTTACCCTCATGACTTTTCTTATATATGTGGAAGGCATCAGATATTTTTATACCAGTTTAAACCAGACTGTCAATGACAAAGTAGCTTATTGCGGCCTGATGAAATCCCCCAGAGGATGTTAAGATCTCCTAACTGCTGACCTTGAGCACAACCTAGATGCAAACATACTTGAGGATCATTGTGCATGAGTCTGCCAAACACTGGGCCAATTGCCTAGGAGTGACAATTTTGGGGAAATCATAAATGCTCAGATCTCCTAACCTTTGACAGTGACTTTGAGCACAACTTTAATGCAGACCCACCTGAGGATCATTGCGAGTGAGTTTGTTGAGCTTCAAGGCAATTGCCAAGGAGGAGCAGTGATTTTTCTGAAATCAAATGAGTCTCCAGATCAGATCTTTCACTGTAACCTTGACATTGAGTACAACCTAGATGTAGACCCACCTGAGGATCATTGTGTGAGAGTTTGGTGACCACTGGGAAAATTGGCCAGGAGGAGTAGCAACTCCTGTGAAATGCGGACAGATGGACGGATGGAAAACAGACGCCATGACATTGCATTAGCTTCTTTTGGCTTTGCTGGAATGAGCTAAAAGTCTCTACCTGAGAAAAAGTCAAATAAATTAACACCAGAATTGATTAGAATTGGCAGTCTCATATGTAAACACTGTTAGGCTCATTCCCCCCAGGCAATTTTCCCCTCTGAGCTCTTTCCAACCTAAAGCCAGACTAAAAATGAACTGTATTACCCAGGGTTGTTTCCAGATTTTTGACAGTCCTACAGAAGCATGTCTTTGTGAAGAACTGCCTGGGTGGAATGAGCTTGTTACCACATGCATAAATAGCTAAATCCGTATAAAGCAGAGACAGCGATTCTTGCGCCTGTGTATCACCTGGAGTTGACGGGCATGCGGCAGGGCACCGAGTCCCGGATGCAGGAGCTGGTGCCCGGGTCGGCGGGCTCCACAATGACGAAGGGCCGCTCCTCCAGCGTCACCACCCGAAGGTGCTGGGAATCATCCAGTGGCTTCAGGAAGGTGCCATAACGAGACCAGGGGTGGTAGCGTAAACGCAGGTGTCCATTCTCCCACCAGCCCACCTGGGAAACACAAAGATGTGTATACAGTAGGGTTAAAGGCCACAAATTTAGTTGATATTTAACTTAAGTTTTGTGTGTCGAGGTAACTGGATCCAAAGAGAGTTCCAGAACTACAAAGCCAAACTACAAATCACATTTAGATGCAACCCGAGAGTCAACAATCTGTGGTGCTTTTGACAACTCACTGTGGTTTTGACAAAAAATGAATGAATAAATAAACATGGCTCAAATATATTTTGTGGTTTAAAGCCAATTTTTCCAGCTCAAAAATGGCTTCAAATTACAGTTTTCACAGCACAAGTTGTCAACACCTGACTTAGCTTTTCAGTTCAGAACATAAATTGATATAGAATTCTGTTTACAATTACATTGCACTTTCTACTTGGCTTCTTGTGGCTTCTAAATGATTTTTCCAGTCAAAGCTGACTATAATACCAGACGTGTCAAACAGTTCCACCCCCTAATGCTCTGTAGCATGCTCTGTAAATCTTCTATTAGACATGGGGGGGGGGGGGGTCAACAATGCAACAGTCACACGGGAAAATGCATCTCTCATGAATTTCAAACAGCCGCCGAGGACCTGTGTGATGAACCAAACCAAATGATTCCAGCTGATCTGACTGGAGCTGCTCTTTTTTGGATTCAGTCATGCTTCACTGCACACGTGAATCCCATACAGCCTCCATACAAAATTCTATTCATCCACGTCCCCTCTCTGATTTAGGTTGTTTGCTTTGCGATCCCATGGAGGTTTGTCTGCTTATCTTTGCCAATTACATGGCTTTCATGTATTTGCTTATGGTGCATTTTGAGGTGAGATTTCTTCCTTCAAATCTCCAGGGTTCAACTGAACAATTTGTTCCTACTGTGTGTGTGTGTGTGTGGGGGGGGGGGGGGTTAAAAAGGAAATAAATACTGCAGATGATATTTGCATTCAACCAATCCCCCTTGTGGATTACTGCCACGGTGTCAAATTTGGTTGTTGGTATACATATGTGAAATGAAACATGCAAAGCCTCCTCAAACGCACTCATTTCTGAGGCCTGTGAGAACTAGTGTTGTAGTCAAGAAGATCAGGCCAAGACTGGACCAAGACTTTAAGAGGTCAAGACCAAGACCAACCAGGCAGAGACAAAATCGAGACCAAGACCACGGTGTATGTAGGTTTTGGTCTTGACTTGATCTTGACCCCTCAGGGTAGTATCTCATGGAGCGGCAAATGCTACGGAACGTTCAAGAATGTGGGGATTTGAAGAGGTCATCAGGGTTTGTAAAATGCTGCAAAACAGTTCACGCAAAAATATGAAGATCTTCAACAGTTTTGTCATGAAGATTCTTAAAGAGGTGCTAATGCTTACTACTTGGCGAACCAAAAAGAACTTAAACCCTGTAACCTGCAGAGTGGCGAACACTGGCAAACGCAGTGATTTTTGGATTTTGTCACGGTCCATAAAAGGTTGCCAAACAGTTTTCAAACAGTTTCTAAGGTCCTGTTGTGGATTTTCTTTTTATTAATAAATGTCCCTTGTTGATCTGGTGAATAAATAAAGGTGCAAAGTCAAAAATACCTTTTATGGGTATTTATTCTTGATCAAGACGTAAATTTTGTGCAGCAGTTCAGCAGAAGTGCTCACAGTCAAAATGGTGCAGGCAGATTTTATACTTTAGAACAAACCAAGATAATATGAGAACGTTCTGTGGGAGCACAGAGCCTAGATGTCTCCTGGAACCGACCTTGACAGGCTAGAGTCTCAGTGTCTAAGAAGGAAACATGATATACTGTGTCTAGAAGCAAAATAACAAGAAAACAGTGTACTACTAATTGATAAAATAAGAAATCTTTCACAGTCCCAAACAGTTTTTCTTGTCGCCAAAATTCTTTGAAAACATTAAAATATTTTTAGGTTGTAAGGTGTAAGGTGTGTTGCTAAAGTTCTTTTTGGTTCACCAAGCAGTGAACACAAACAACTGTTCAAGAATCTTTATGACAAAACTGTGTTTGACCTTAGCAACTTTGTACAAACTGTTTTTCAACCTTTTATGAACCCTGACAAAACCCAAGCAGTGCAGCGTTCTTGAACATTCCTCTGCATTCGCAACTTCATGAGATACTAGCTTCTCGATAAGACAAGATAAGACAGATAAGCCTTTATTAGTACTACAATGGGGAAATTCCAGGATTGCAGCAGCACAGGGACAGCAGCACTCAGAGTAATAGTAATTAAGATAATAAGATAAGAATTGGGTAGCCAAAGCAGTAAATAGATATACATATGTACACAGTTATATACACAGCACAGGAGCATTGCAGCTAAATGGTATCAACAGCATTACAGTTAGTTAAATTACCTGGCAAAATATAAATATGGACTCAGACATTTGTTTCAGAAAAGTTGGCAAATGCAAAAATCGTTAGTCAGCAATCACTGCTTCGTGAGATACTGCTCTTAGCAACATGTGCTACAACTGTTTATTGCAAACATTTGCAACAGTATACAGAAAAATACATTTGGAAAAAAAAAATCTAACATGTTCAAAATGTTTTTGTGACACGAAAAACTGTTTTGGACCTTACAAACCGTTTGTGAACTGAACTTCTACAAACCTTGAGGAATCAAACAACTGCAACATCTGCGGACATTCCTCAGAATTTACCGCTCCATGAGATATGGGATTTATGGTCTTGGTCTTGGGAGATTCTGGTCTTGGTGATGACTTGACTACAACACTAGTGGGAACAGAGGGTTGCCTCACCTTTAATCACAGGTGCAACTTCCACTTTAACCTCCACACTATTTAAGCGATTAGTGTGATACGTCTAATGCCCTCTGCTACATGTCGAGCATTAGATGTATCACACCCGTGGTTAGTATTTTCATTGATACCGTACTCCCTCTTGTGTAATACTGCTTTTATACAACAGTTCCACAAGCAAAATTTATTAAATGACAGCAATACTGGACAAAATATAATGATTTGTTTGTTTAACCAGTTATTTTGCACAGCTGAGAAAGAAGTAATTCCTTCTAAATGTAGCCAGTAACTGTTATTGAGCACCTAAATACATACCGGGTCCCCTGTTGAGTCTGTACTGCAGAAGGGCCCAGATCAATGCTGGTGACTCATTAGCATGCTAGCAATTAGGCTTCGGCACACTTTGCTCGCTTTTTCTTGGCATTTTCAGATGAAACAAAGAGTCCATCACCACAAAGGTATTGTGGTTTTCTAATCAAGTCAGTAAATTCAACTCTAGCCTGTCTGTTTTGTTTAAACAGACACAAAATATATTGCCAGATGTTTAAAAGGACAGGACTTCCAGATCAAAGATGGCTGAGACTGTAGTTGCTTTTCAAACAGCGCTTCACTGTGGAAATTAAAGTATCCAACACAGTATTGCAATTGCAATTACTAGCAGTAAATTGCTGTTAGTGATTAATGGTTACTAGAACACCTTGGAAGTGGAGTGATACATATCCAGTGAAATGCTGGAGTGCAGTTATCGTGGAATATAGTGACTCCTGGAATCCCTGTTGTCCAATCAAATTGTTCAGTCAGAACTAACTGTTGTATAAAACTAGATAATCAAGAAAAAAGGAGACAAGCTTTTGGATAAGAATTGAATAAATCCTCACAAATGTACAAACATTTATACCCTTATTGTGAGTGCTCATGACTGCAAAGTTGAACTTTGACCAATAGCGTGACTGTGATGAAGTCGGCAGCATAGTCTCATGAGAACCAGATGGCAAAGAAGAACGTGATGTCTGTAGACTGTTTGTGTTTGCCATGAGGGAGCTTTGGAGAAAAACAGCTTGGGCACCAGCAAATCTGCACATCTGGTTGAGAGGAGGAGGTTTCCCGTATACATGTCGTGGCAATACAGGAATGTTGAGATGCCTTTTCTATCTCCCAAGGCTGTATTAAAACTTCCTCAACTGTAGATTTTCAAATCTTAAGAAATCTCATCCTAACAATGACATATTCCATCACAACCTGCAACCTTCTTCCATCCTTATGCCCTAGACTCATATCTTTCAGTGGGTGTCAAACTTATGATCTGCTATGCTGAATCAGAATTCATAACCAGACCATCAATAAAGGAGCAGCTCATTCCAAAATATGATGAATCCACCTATCAGTTGTGCTCCCGTCAGATAGCAATTCTATCTATCCTCCACCTCATCCCGGTCTGATTGGTCAGGAGGCCGTGGCTTTGTTCATACTGATCTCTTGTCTAGAATCCAATCTGCTCTGTAGCAAGTTAGTTCTCCCACACTATCTACCTCGCTAAAAAGTGACCCAGCTTCACAGCCCTGAAAAGCCAGGGTTAAAATCAAAGTTCCCCCAGTAGACCTCTAATCCTGCTTCAAAGACCTCGGTGATCCCCGACAGAACAGCAGTACTAAACACCTCGAGACATGTTTGTGCTGCAGGAGCACATGTGTGGTGCTGTCTGTTTGAAAGTAAATACAATGACATGCCTTTTCTGAATTTTCCACTTAGTGTTGTACAATAGAATTAAGTGAGTGTGTCAATGTGCTTTTCCATGCATATATTTCCAATGAGACTGCTCGCATGAAATTTTCACCAGACTTTGGTGTTAACTCAAGAAATCCACATAAAGAAAAACAATCATAGAAAATTATATACAAAAAAGTGTAATGACACAGGAAAAAAGTATTTAACATATTAGAAAAGGCAGTAGACCAAGGCCTGAATAAGTGATTTATAAATCACTAGAAAGTAGTTCTACCTTCTATCTGTGGAAATTAATTTCAGCTGTGTAGGCACTTCACGGGTGCTTATAAAAAGGTTTTTTGTTACCAAAGTGTCATACAAAAAACATTTCATGATGGGTAAAAGCCAAGAGTTCTCCCAAGTCCTTCACAACCTGATCTTCCTATTGAGTTTTGGCATATGACGTCGGGGGCGTGCCGCACTGGCCCGTTAGAGTGTGCCGCCATATTGGATGGCAAGAAACAGCAGCAGCAGGGTGAAACAAACCACATAGCTCACGTGTACCTACAAACTCGGCAAAATGGTGTACTCCTGTTGTTCCCCCTGATAAGGGGATAAGCGGGGAATTAAATGGCCGGTGTGAAATGCAAAAAAAAAAAAAAAAAAGTTGGATTTTTGAATAATTACCTTCACTGACGTAATCTCTCGCTTTCTCATAACGGGCTGCACGGTGGAGCAGTGGTTTAGCACTGTGGCAGCACAGTTTACCCTCGGCCGGGGGATCGTGGGGATCATGAGACCGTGGGCTCGATCCCAGCCCCCGACCAACAGTGAGCTGTGTGGAGTTTGCATGTTCTCCCCGTGTTGCGTGAGTTTACTCCGGGATTTCTCCGGTTTCCTCCCGCATACCAAAAACATGTAGGTTTAGGGCGCACGCAGCGGCCGGTGGCTTGTCACCAGACTGCAAACCAAATCTACCTACAGGTACAAATAAGTAACAAAAAAAACCCCAAAAAACTTTGAGTCGGGTCTGGTTTGGGGGCGCCTCTCTGCTTGCTACAAAGGACAATGCACACATGAAAGGGGAAAAAAATATTGTAAATGTGCATAAAATCAGGTACGTTTTAACGCGGCGCGCCATGGAGAGCCTTTAAAAAAAACAAAAAAACACGCAGCGCGCCTCACTCACCTCTGAGTCCGAGGAGCTGCTGTTGTTTTCCGACTCGTTCACCAGCAAAGACTTCACATCATCCACATCCCTTTCCGCTGACACGTCTTCTGATATCTTTTCCTCCTGCTCCCCTTCGTCTTTGAAAGATATCATCTCATCGTTTGCCCCAAATCATCCCCGCTGAGCAGATTACTGGCAGTCATTGTTCTGCTAATTGCTTCAGCTGTTACCCCACACCCGCCACCTCCGTTCAACTGAGGCATTTCGGCACACCAGAGGAGCGCACGGGAGCAAGATTAAAAACACTTGTCTGCTGTTATGACTGCTGACAATGACTCCACTGAATGTGACACAGACATCGCAGACACAGTGTCAGAGGCCATAGTGTCAGTTGTTGAAGAGGATGATAGGGATGTTACTATGTCAGACTGTGACTGTGTGTTCTCCTCACTCATTCTGATCGCTAAACAGTACAAGTTACGCCTGGGTTGTCACAGTGCAACTGCTGCTCTTGCCATCCAAGATGGCGGCACCTACGGCGTGTTTATGTTTACCCCTGCGAGTCACGTGAATTTTACGAGCCTACGCAAAAACTCTATAAGCACCATTGGGGCCATTATTCATGAGTAGAAGGAACATCACTCCACCATCAGCCAGTAATGCACAGGAGCTCCTCATAAGATATATGACCAGGAAGTCAGAAGAGAAAGAAGCAGACTGAAGTTCATTTGAAGTTCTCTAAGCAGTATTTGGACAAGCCTATGAAATGCTGGGATAATGTAGTGTTGTGGCGCATAGGTTAGTTACATATTCCCCACAAATGTGTTGCTGTATGTTTATTGTGTGCTTCACGTCTCATGGAACAAAGAGAACTGAGACTCAAGGATTCAGCAGAGGAGTGTGAGATTCGCCCTTTGTCTCCGGGAGACGACCGAGGAAGATTTCCGGGCCACAGAGACTAGAGGACAATGGCTTGAGATCAAAGGGGTTACTTTGTGACTGTATGTTTGATTAAACACCATGTGACTGCTGTTTCATGCCCGGGGTATAAAACCCCTGATGTGAGATGAAAACTTCCTCTTGATTTGCTTTGAGATTTGTTGGAGATGTGCTCTGTGAATAAAGCTGAATCTGAGGAACAAACTCAGCCTCATCCTTGAACACATTCTCCACACTGGTGACCTTACGACTCAGAATGAGCAGAAATAATTCTCCCGAGCGGGGCTCGGCAGAAGCCAGCCTGATGGCTGCCTCCACACTCCGGCTGCCTGACTTCTGGCAGCATAGCCCGCGCTCCTGGTTTAGCGCGGTCGGGGTGCAGTTCAACCTCCGGAGAATCTCGAAGGATGACACGAGATTCTACCATGTTGTGGCGAAGCTGGACAGCCACACAGTTCAGAGGGTGGAAGATCTGGTCAACCACCCACTGGACGGCGACAAATACGGCGCCTTGAAAGCTGCGCTTATCAGTCATTTCACCCCCTCCGTGCAACAGCGAGCAGAGGGGCTCCTGACATTGATGGAGTTGGAGAACGACAGACCCGTAGACCTGATGGCCAAAATGCTGAGACTGAAAGACTCCGAGGACTGCGAATTTGTCTTCGCCCACCTTTTCCTCCGGACCCTGCCGCCAGCGGTGAGAGTTACCCTGGCAGATTCACCCCGGTTGGCCAAGCGAGACTACCACGGGCTGAGCAAGGAGGTGCAGCGACTCGTCGACGCCCACAAGCAGAGCGCAGTTTCGGCTGCAGCAGCGGAGCTAGGAGCGATGCCCGGAGATAGCATGGGGCCAGTGGTTGCAGCACCAGACGCGCCGACGACGGCAGCAGTCAGCACCAAGCGACACGGAGCGGGTGACGTTCTGTGCTTCTATCATCGCCGTTTTGCAGAGAGGGCACACAAGTGCCTCCTGCCGTGCCACTTCAAGCATTCGGGAAACGCCAAGACCGAGGGTCGGTAGCGGCTGCGGCCCTCGGGGAAGAGAACAAGCTGCTTTACCTGACGGATGCACGTTCGGGAAAACGATTCCTCGTGGACACAGGCTCCCAGATGAGCTTCATCATGCCTTCCTACGTGGACCGGCTGATGCCGTCCCAAGTTCCCCAGGTGTCAGTGTCAGCAGCGAACGGCTCAGCTATTAAGACCTTCGGTGAGAGGACTCTGCTTCTGTCTTTGCAGGGTCGTTCATTTGAGTGGACTTTTGTGGTAGCTGCAGTCAGTTTCAACATGTTAGGGGCTGATTTTTTGTGCTCTCATGGTTTATTGGTTGATCTTGCTAATAGACATCTGGTTAATGCACTGTCTTTTCACTCTATTCCCTGCACAGCACGAGTGGCACTGCCAACTGCACAAGCCAACGTCACGACTGCGGGTGGTAAGTTCCACGCACTCCTCACTCAGTTCCCAGCACTAACAGTCCCAACGTTTTCGGCGACAGTGGCCAAACATGGGGTGGAGCATTATATCACTACCACCGGGCCGCCCATTTTTGCAAAAGCTCAGCGCCTGGACTCAGCTAAACTGGACATAGCGCGCGAGGAGTTTGCCAACCTGGAAAAACTGGGCATCATCAGACGTTCGAAAACCCCCTGGGCTTCACCATTGCACATGGTCCCAAAGACTGATGGCTCGTGGCGACCTTGCGGTGATTTCCGCAGGTTGAATAACGCTACCGCACACGACCGCTACCCGATCCCGCACATTCAAGATTTTTCGGTTCATTTGACAGGAGCGTGCATTTTTTCTAAAATAGATTTGGTGCGCGGCTACCATCAGGTTCCAGTGCGCGCCCAGGACACACCCAAAACAGTGGTAATAACTCCTTTCGGGCTTTTTGAGTTTTTGCGCATGCCTTTTGGACTCAAGGGGGCCGCGCAGACGTTCCAACGCATGATGGACGCGGTGCTGCGCGACCTCCCTTTCGTGTTCGTCTACTTGGATGACATTTTAGTAGCCAGCACGTCCGAAGACGAACACGAAATCCACCTCACGGCAGTTTTCCGGAGGCTGGCAGAGCACGGGTTAATAATTAACCCAGCGAAATGCCAGTTTGGGGTAGCGCAGATTGATTTTTTGGGGCATCGCGTTTCGTCAGAAGAAGCGGTCCCTCTCCCCGATAAAGTGCGCACAATAACAAATTTTCCCCAACCTCAAACAGTCAAAGCGTTACAGAAGTTTTTGGGAATGGTTAATTTTTATAACCGTTTCCTCCCAAGTGCAGCGTGGCTCATGCAACCATTGTACGCGGCACTGAAAAAACAAAAGCCCTCAAATAAAATCGAATGGTCTCCTGAGCGGGAGCGCGCATTCTCTCATGTCAAAACAGCGCTGGCAAATGCGGTTTTGTTGGCACACCCAGTTCCAACAGCCCGCATGGCCCTCACCACTGACGCGTCCGATTTAGCGGTAGGGGCGGTCGTTGAACAGTGGGTAGCGGGGACCTGGCAACCGCTCGAATTTTTCAGCAAAACCTTGCACGATAGCGAGCGAAAATACAGCGCGTTCGACAGGGAGTTGTTGGCCCTACACTTAGCCGTCCGCCATTTCCAGTTCTGGCTGGAAGGGCGCCGTTTCACCGCGTTCGTGGACCACAAACCGCTGACTTTTGCGATGGCCAAGATTTCTGAACCTTGGTTGGGCCGGCAGCGAAGACAGCTGGCTGCGATATCAGAGTTCACCACCGATATCCAGCATGTCGCAGGTAAACATAATGTAGTGGCAGACTGCCTCTCGCGTGCTGTGCTGGCGCCAGACCACGTGAGGGCAGACTCTGCAGCCATGGCCGCGGGCCAGGGTAGCAACGCGGGAGCGTGCACGGCCCCGGTCCGCTTGGGGTTAGATTATGCAGCCATGGCCGAGGAGCAGGTTAGCGATGCAGACGTGCGCGCGCTCCAGTCTGGACCAACAGGGTTAAGGCTGGAGCACAGGGTGCTGCAAATGGGTATGCTCCCCCTAATCTGCGATGTCTCCACGGGACGGCCGCGCCCCATGGTGCCAGCTGCTTGGCGCCGCCGCGTTTTTGACTCGATCCATTCTCTGGCGCACCCAGGGGTGCGCGCATCGGTCAAAATGGTGGGGGAGAAATTTGTATGGCCGGGGTTGCGCAGACAGGTCAAGGAATGGGCGACAGCCTGCATAGCGTGTCAGCGAGCCAAAATACACAAGCACACTAGAGCTCCTTTGGAGCCTTTTCACATCCCTGCTAAGCGCTTTGATCATGTGCATGTCGACTTGGTAGGCCCCCTCCCGTCGTCACAGGGGCACACACATCTTTTGATGATAGTGGATCGCACCACGCGTTGGCCAGAAGCGGTCCCTCTGGCGTCAACCACAGCGGAAGAAGTGTCACGCGCGTTTTTAACAGCTTGGGTAGCGCGTTTTGGAGTCCCGTCGGACATAACGTCAGACAGGGGTCCTCAATTTGTCTCCGAACTCTGGTCGTCGATGGCCTGCAGCCTAGGGGTAAAGATCCACCGCACCACCGCGTACAACCCCCAGGCTAACGGTTTATGCAAGCGTTTTCACAGGTCATTGAAAGCTGCCCTCAGAGCGTCACTTACGGATACAAATTGGGTTGACAAGTTACCATGGGTCTTATTGGGGTTGCGTTCTGCACCTAAGGAGGATTTGCAAGCCTCTCCAGCGGAATTAGTTTTTGCACAGCCTCTCCGTTTGCCAGGGAAATTTCTCCCCGATAATCCTGCCCCAAATTGACCCCCCGCTCAGCTGTTGCAGAGCGGCACAGGATCAAACACGGTTCCTGGCCCGGTTCATCACAGTTTCCCACGCGTTTTTGTGCCGAAGGCTTTAAAAAATGCGGAGTTTGTTTTTGTGAGACACGATGCTTGTCGCCCCAGCCTGCGCCCGCCTTACGATGGGCCGTTCAAGGTGCTGGAAACAGGAGAGAAGCATTTTTTGCTAGATTTGGGAGGCAGAAAAGAATTGATTGGTATTAACAGACTCAAACCCGCTTTTGTTTTGGCGGATGAAGAGGTGCAGTTGGCAAGAGCCCCCCGTCGCGGTAGACCCCCTAGAGGGCATTCTACAGGACTCCCACAGAGATTGACTAACAGTTCTAATCCACAGGTGCAGACAGCAGCAAAGCCGGCTTTCAGCAGATACGGCAGGAGACTGAGAGTTAAGCAACTGGTGGATTGATGTGTAGTGATGTTATGATGTCATGTGTCTCTGGTTATGTTTGTCCCATTTAGACGTTTGCGGGGGGGTCTTGTGGCGCATAGGTTGGTTACATATTCCCCACAAATGTGTTGTTGTATGTTTATTGTGTGCTTCACGTCTCATGGAACAAAGAGGACTGAGACTCTGGGATTCAGCAGAGGAGTGTGAGATTCGCCCTTTGTCTCCGGGAGACGACCGGGGAAGATTTCCGGGCCACAGAGACTAGAGGACAATGGCGTGAGATCAAAGGGGTTACTTTGTGACTGTATGTTTGATTAAACACCATGTGACTGCTGTTTCGTGCCTGGGGTATAAAACCCCTGATGTGAGATGAAAACTTCCCCTTGATTTGCTTTGAGATTTGTTGGAGATATGCTCTGTGAATAAAGCTGAATCTGAGGAACAAACTCAACCTCATCCATGAACACATTCTCCACAGTGTGATCATATGAGACAGAAATAGAGATTTTGGCTGTGTTTTTGGCTACACACCATGTCTGGAATAGAAATGGCACTACACATCATTCAAAAAACACTACTCCAACAGTGAAGTTTGGAGGTGGAGGCATCATGTTGTAGGGTTGTTTGCCATCTGATGGTGCTGACAGACTTCATATAAATAAAGTGAATAAATGAATGGAGCCATGCACTGGATTACTACTGAAAACAGTTTTTTTTCCCTGTTTCATTCCACTTTACCTCCCATAACTTTGTTTAATAACCTAAATGTTTTGATTTCTTTTTGTGTGAATTTCTTGAGGTAATGTCAAAGTCTGGTGAACATTTCATGTGACTAACCTCATTAGAAATACAGCAAATGTACCGAATAACACCTTGTCACATTGAAGGCAAAATGAAATAATTAGACTGCAAGTGCATCATGTTTGAAACCCATGCATCTGGGTATAGATTATTGCTCCTCGACAACTCCATGATGAAGTAAGGACACAGATATCTCCACAACACAAAAAAGGACCCTCAAGTTCAGATTCCTCCTGCATAAATGCAAAGACCTCTACATTCCAAACACAAAAGATGGGACACACAATGAGATAGAAAATTACAACTGCCCTCGACCACACTGTCACACATAAATATTCATCATGGCCTCTTTAACATATTAAACAGAGGAGCAGAGAGACAAACATGAGGTCTCGTTGTATTTTTCATGTCCTGCCCGCCTCTGTGTTTTTCTTCTGCTTTTGCCAGTCTCTCCTTCTGCTGCATAAATAATAATGCCAGGATCCAACAGTTCATTAGGGAGCATCATAATTTGCTCCTCATTTGTCCTGCAGTTCACCTCTTCACCAGATTCTGCATTAACTGATATGAAAACAGATTGCTTAAAAAAAAGAAGTCGATGTAAAAACCGCTCAACATCTTGTAATTCTTGGGTTTTCATGGAGCTTAGACAAACACTGTCAAACATGGTGCACATGCAATCACACAAAGACATGCATTTTAATATTTACCAAAAGCTTTTACTCAGCGGAGAAATGGATCTCAGTCCTAATAACTGTTTATCTTTCTTGTCCATTGCACTCAGGCACTTGTGGGGACGCTGCTCAGAGAGCTCAATAAATCTGGGCCCCATATTTGGTTAAATAACTAAATGGAGGCCGAGCAGAGGAGCTCTTAGCCACACACAGTCTATGTTCTCTTACTTAATTGTTTTTTTCTTCTGTAGTTGTTCGCCTCTATGGAAACACAGCAAAAAGCTCAGGAAAAACGAACACTGATTATTTTGACCGGACGCTGTGCCTCTACAGGAAATTTCAAAAGCAATTTAATTTTATACTTGATTTAACCTCTTAAAATTGCAAGAAAAAGTTGCAAATTTGCAAGAAAAATATTGCAAGTTGAGGAGAAAAAAGTTGCAAATTTAACCTCTCAAAATGCCAGCGTTCTGCTGGTGGGAAATTTCAATTTTTTTACTGCCACTCAGAGAAGAAAGAATTTGATTTTCTTTGCGTATGCTAAATTTAGAGAAATTTGCTGGAATGCTAAGAAAAGTTTCAAATCTACAGGAAAAAAGTTGCAAATTTACAGAAAAAAAGTTGCATATTTTTGAGAAAAAGGTTGCAAATTTATAGAAAAAAGTTGCAAAATTGCACAAAAAGATTTTTTTTTTTTTTTTTTTTTAATTTTGTATACTTTATTGATCCCCAGAGGGGAAATTGAGGACATCCACCTGGATGGATGAAGCAGCTACGGTACGGCGCTATCCCTTAACCATTCACACACACATTCACACCTAGGGCCACTTTAGAGTCACCAATTAACCTAACCTGCATGGTTTTGGCCTGTGGGAGGAAACCGGAGAAATCCAGGAGTAAACCCACGCAGATACGGGGAGAACATGCAAACTCCACATTTTATATAAAAAAGGGCAGATTTACAAGCAAAAAGTTGCAAGTTGAAGAGAAAAAAGTTGCAATTTTAAACTCGATAGTTATTTTAATAGTGGGAGTGGAGGTTCAAACTTTTTTGGAAAAAAAAAGTGATGAATCTCAAGCAAATCATCCACTTTTTCCTCACACATTTCCTTCTTTTTTCTCATGCATTTTCTACTTTTAATGTTTCCAACCCCATTTGTCATCCAGCAAACCCCTGAGAATTTAGTTTCTGATACTTTAACAATTTCAGTTTCATTTTTATGGGTTTTCTATTTTCACTGATTGATTCTGAAATATAGATGCATTTATGTTTAATGATAATCTAGCATCTTCTAATTCCTTCTCCACAATATCCAAGAGTTGCTGCAGATTTTCTTCACTATTATACACAGTTGTGTCATGAGCAAACAAGGGTACTTTCATACCTAACCAGTTTGGGCCAGACTATTGGAGTTTTCAGTTTGATTCGGACGAAAGTTTTAGGTGCAACATCTCCCCTGAGATGTGGTCCAGACGAAAGAGATGAACTTCAAGTGTGGTTGCAGATGTGTCCAGAGCTGCTTGAAACACTGTGGGGAGTGAGGAGCATGTTTGCCAACGATGGTCTGTGCTAAGAACACAAAAGTCGTCATGACAACAAGATGGAGGCACATTACTAAAGCTGTCTAGTCTGCTTGGAAAAGGAGCAGTGTGTAACCAAACCTAACCGGAACAAATGCAGACAGTGTAACAAAAATATGAACATTGGTGCAGAGTTTCAGGTGTGAAAATCCCCTTAAACAGAATGAAAAGCAATGGACCAATCACCAAACCCTGAGAAACACCATATGTTACTCTTAAAAGATGTGAAATAAAGAATTTTTTTTTGTATACTTTATTAATCCCAGAGGGAAATTCAGGGCATCCACCTGGATGGATGAGGCAGCCACAGTGCAGCGCCAATCCCTTCACCATTCACACACATTCACACCTAGGGCCACTTTACAGTCTCCAGTTAAGCTAACTTGCATGTTTTTGGCCTGTGGGAGGAAACTGGAGTACCCGGGGTAAGCCCACACCGACATACAATAATAATAATAACAATAGATTAGATTTATATGGCGCTTTACATGTTAAGTGATCTCTCAAAGCGCTTACAGTGAGTCCATTATTCATTCACTCCAGACATACATAGATAGTGGTAAGCTACCTCTGTAGCCACAGCTGTCCTGGGGCAGACTAATGAAAACGAGGCTGTCAAGCCATGCCAACGGCCTCTCCGACCACTACCAAACATTTATACACATTCATACCCAGTGTCATGGACACTGGGGGCAAGGTGGGTAAAGTGTCTTGCCTAGGGACACAACAGCAAGGTGGCTGAAGAAGATTTGAACCACCAACCCTCTGGTTATTGGACGACCTGCTCTACCTCCTGAGCCACTGCTGCCCACATTTCCCTCCTCCGTTCCATTTTTGTTGAGCACCAAGCTGGACGGCAGGAAGTTCCATTTTTATATGGTTTTAGCATGATCCGGCCGGGACTTGAACGCTGACCTCCCGGTTGTGAGGTGGATGCTCTACCTCTAAACCATCACTCTGGTGTGGCTTACATGGGAAGAACATGCAAACTCCACACAGAAGGGTCACTGATGGTCAGAGGTGGAATTGATCATGTGACCTTCTTACTGTGCTGCCACAGTGCAAACCACTGCTCCACTGAGCTACCATCTCTCTCTCTCTCTCTCTATATATATATATATATATATATATATATACTGTATATATATATATATATATATATATATATATATATATATATATATATATATATATATATATATATATATATATATATATATACAGTATATATATACTACCGTTCAAAAGTTTGGGGTCACCCAGACAATTATTTTGTGTTTTCCATGAAAAGTCACACTTATTTACCACCATGAGTTGTAAAATGAATAGAAAATATAGTCAAGACATTGAGAAGGTTAGAAATAATGATTTGTATTTGAAATAATTTTTTCCAGATACTCAACCTGCTCAAAGGAAGGTCAGTTTTATAGCTTCTCTAACCAACTAAACTGTTTTCAGCTGTGCTAACATGATTGCACAAGGGTCTTCTAATCATCCATTAGCCTTCTGACGCAATGAGCAAACACATTGTACCATTAGAACACTGGAGTGATAGTTGCTGGAAATGGGCCTCTATACACCCATGTAGATATTGCACCAAAAACCAGACATTTGCAGCTAGAATCATCATTTACCACATTAGCAATGTATATTAGATATTAGAGTGTATTTCTGATTAGTTTAAAGTTATCTTCATTGAAAAAAACAGTGCTTTTCTTTCAAAAATAAGGAAATTTCTAAGTGACCCCAAACTTTTGAACGGTAGTATATATGGTGGGGCAAAAAAGTATTTAGTCAGCCACCAATTGTGCAAGTTCTCCCACTTAAAAGATGAGAGAGGTCTCCAATTTTCATCATAGGTATACCTCAACTATGAGAGACAAAATGAGAAAAATAAATCCAGAAAATCACATTGAAGGATTTTTAATGAATTAATTGGTGAATTCCTCAGTAAAAGGAATCAGCTATCTCTGATTATAAGCCCAGCAACTCCATACCTGTAGCCATGACTGTGCCCTTTCTCAATGAGCTAAATAACTTCTATGCTCGTTTTGACAAGGACAACAATGAAAAGAACATCAATTTCCCACCCTCTGATGACCTCCACCACCTCACACTCACCCACACCGACGTCCGTAATGCACTGAGTCATGTCAACGTACGTAAGGCTGCTGGCCCTGATGGCATTCCTGGGCGTGTGCTGAGGGCATGCGCTGAGCAGCTGGCAGGGGTCTTCACAGACATCTTCAATCTGTCCCTGGCCCAGGCCGTGGTACCAGCGTGCTTCAAGACCACTTCAATAGTACCAGTGCCGAAACATTCAACACCATCGTGCCTAAATGACTATCGCCCTGTGGCACTGACGCCCATAGTCATGAAGTGCTTTGAGCGACTGGTCTTGGCACAGCTCAAAAAAGGCCTGCCCCCAACACTGGACCCTCATCAGTTCGCCTACCGGAGCAACAGGAGTACAGAGGATGCGGTTTCTACAGCGCTGCACTATGTACTCTCACACCTGGATGACAAGAACACCTACGCAAGAATGCTGTTTATTGACTTCAGCTCAGCATTCAACACAGTTATCCCCTCCAAGTTGCTCACCAAACTTGGGGACCTGGGAATCAGTACCTCCACCTGCAACTGGATCATGGATTTTCTGACCAACAGACCCCAGCATGTTAGGTCAGGCCCCAACCGTTCTTCCGTCATCACACTCAACACTGGTGTACCACAGGGCTGTGTGCTCAGCCCATTCCTCTACTCCCTCTACACCCATGACTGCAGGCCTATGTATGGATCCAATTCCATCATAAAGTTCGCAGATGACACCACGGTGATTGGACTCATCAGGGACAACGACGAGTCAGATTACAGGGCAGAGGTTGAGCACTTGGCTACTTGGTGCGCTGACAATAACCTGCTCCTTAACACCAGCAAAACCAAGGAGCTCATAGTGGACTACAGGAAGGAGAGGGAAGAGACACATGACCCCATCCATATCAATGGCATAGCTGTTGAACGTGTCCCCAGCTTCAAATTCCTGGGGACCCACATCTCGGAGGACCTGTCCTGGTCAGTTAACACCACCAGCCTGATCAAGAAGGCCCATCAGCGCCTCTTCTTCTTGAGGACATTGAATAAGAACCATCTGTCAACTGACATCCTGGGCAACTTCTACCGCTGCGTGATAGAGAGCACCCTGACCAACTGTATCACACTCTGGTATGGGAGCTGCTCTGTAGCTGACCGCAAGGCGCTGCAGCGGGTGGTGAAAACCGCCCAACGCATCACAGGGACTCCACTTCCAGCTATAGAGGACGTCTACAGGAAAAGATGTCTGCGCCGGGCACGCAGCATTCTTAGGGACTCCAACCATCCTGCTCATGGACTGTTCCAGCTTCTCCCCTCCAGAAGATGTTTCAGAAGCCTTTGGACTAGAACCAGCAGGTTTAGGAACAGTTTCTTTCCAACAGCTGTCACGTTATTGAACTTAGTTCCCCGCTGACTCTCTTACAATCATCTTTTACCATCCTCACCTGTACATAACTGCATAACTACATAACTACATCTAACTTATTGCACATTATTTGCACATAACAGTACTTTTAACTTTCTGCACTGCTGCATATATTTGCATATATTTGCTTAAATTGCACATACTGTTAATTACCGTATATACTGCCCTGCTGTCCTTTGCACTTCTGATTGGATGCTAAACTGTGTTTCGTTACCTTGTATTCATACATGTGTAATGACAATAAAGTTGAATCTAATCTAATCTAATCTAATCTAAAATAAGTATTTGGTCACCTACAAACAATCAAGATTTCTGGCTCTCACAGACCTGTAACTTCTTCTTTAAGAGGCTCCTATGTCCTCCACTCGTTACCTGTATTAATGGCACCTGTTTGAACTCGTTATCAGTATAAAAGACACCTGTCCACAACCTCAAACAGTCAGACTCCAAACTCCACTATGGCCAAGACCAAAGAGCTGTCAAAGGACACCAGAAACAAAATTGTAGACCTGCACCAGGCTGGGAAGACTGAATCTGCAATAGGTAAGTAGCTTGGTGTGAAGAAATCAACTGTGGGAGCAATTATTAGAAAATGGAAGACATACAAGACCACTGATAATCTCCCTCCATCTGGGGCTCCACGCAAGATCTCACCCGGTGGGGTCAAAATGATCATGAGAACGGTGAGCAAAAATCCCAGAACCACACGGGGGGACCTAGTGAATGACCTGCAGAGAGCTGGGACCAAAGTAACAAAAGCTACATCAGTAACACACTACGCCGCCAGGGACTCAAATCCTGCAGTGCCAGACGTGTCCCCCTGCTTAAGCCAGTACATGTCCAGGCCCATCTGAAGTTTGCTAGAGAGCATTTGGATGATCCAGAAGAGGACTGGGAGAATGTCATATGTTCAGATGAAACCAAAATAGAACTTTTTGGTAAAAACTCAACTCGTCATGTTTGGAGGAGAAAGAACACCATACCTACTGTGAAGCATAGGGGTGGAAATATCATGCTTTGGGGCTGTTTTTCTGCAAAGGGACCAGGACGACTGATCTGTGTAAAGGAAAGAATGAATGGAGCCATGTATCGTGAGATTTTGAGTGAAAATCTCCTTCCATCAACAAGGGCATTGAAGATCAAACGTGGCTGGGTCTTTCAGCATGACAATGATCCCAAACACACTGCCCGGGCAACGAAGGAGTGGCTTCGTAAGAAGCATTTCAAGGTCCTGGAGTGGCCTAGCCAGTCTCCAGATCTCAACCCCATAGAAAATATTTGGAGGGAGTTGAAAGTCCGTGTTGCTCAGCGACAGCCCCAAAACATCACTGCTCTAGAGGAGATCTGCATGGAGGAATGGGCCAAAATACCAGCAACAGTGTGTGAAAACCTTGTGAAGACTTACAGAAAACGTTTGACCTCTGTCATTGCCAACAAAGGGTATATAACAAAGTATTGAGATGAACTTTTGTTATTGACCAAATACTTATTTTACCGAGGAATTTACCAATTAATTCATTAAAAATCCTTCAATGTGACTTCCGGGAAGATGGCGGAGAGACATAACGCTTAAACAGAGAGCTCTCCCTAGCCGGATTAAAAATCATCGGTAAATGGCCAACTCGACATAAACGGATCAATAAACCAAGGGATGAAAACACGAAGGAGCCGGGCACACGGACAAAAGCAGGGTAAAATTAAAGAATTCCTCTTCAACAATGCAGGAGAAATCGCTGAACACGAGGCCCAAAAAAACGAGGTGACTGCAGCAGGGAAAATGGAGGACGCCAAACTCGATACCATGAACATTGGCTTCGCCAATTTAGGTAAAGAGTTAAAAGACTTCAAGTGGCAACTCCAACAGGATTTAGCGGCTCTTAAGGAGGAGCTGAAAAAAGAGATGAAGGAGGAAATTATGGGCCTCCGAAGAGAAATGGAGCGCAAGCTAGCAGAAAACATGGAGGAGCTGTGCTCTCAACAGGCGTGTATGACAGAAGCACAGGCCCGAATATCGGAGCTGGAAGAATGGAAGAGTGAGGCAAACGAGCGGCTGCAGACCCTGACGACGCAAACACAGAGGATGCAGGAAAAAATAACCGACCTGGAGAGCAGGTCCAGACGGAGCAATATACGCATCTTCGGGATCCTGGAGGGCATTGAAGGCAACTCGATGACGAAATTCATGGATCAGTTCTTAAAAAAAGAGCTGGAGCTGCCCAGTGAAGCGGATCTGCAGATTCAACGAGCGCACAGAGCCTCGGCACAGAACCCGAAACCAAACTCTCCACCCAGGTCAGTTGTGGTAAACTTTCTTAAATATGATGTAAAGGAAAGAATCCTGACACAAGCATGGAAAAAAAAAGATACGAATCGGCGACAAACAGATATTCTTTGATCATGACTACCCAACAGAAATTGTGCAGCAGAGAAAGAAGTATGTCAACATTAAAAAAACGCTGAAAGAGAAAAAAATTAGATTCCAAACGCCGCTAACGAAGATGAGGATTCATTGGGAGGACGGCGTGAAGACATACAACACAGCCAGAGAGGCAGCGCGGGACATGATGGAGCGGGGCCTTGTGGTGAGCGTGCCGGAGGAAGCGGCTGGAGCAGCGGCGGCACTGAACGCATCACGACAGCCGGAGTGGAGACGAGTGAGCGGCAGAAGAAGGGGGAGAGACGTGGAGCAGCGGGCCCAGGAAAAACTGCAAGGCTTTCAACTGAAAGCCTAGATTGTAACAAAGATTAAGAAAGGCACAGAAGAAATGAAGGCCAAGAAGACAAGGTAAAAGCGAAACAAAAGGCTAGGAGAGGTTTAAGTGATTTTTGTTGGACATTTCTAGACTAATGACTATTACTTGGATAGTAAATATAGGTCTAGGGAGGGCCCCTCACTCGGTGAGGACATTCCCTCCACCCACCAACAGGGACCAGTGGGCAGTAGAAAGGCCCAAAGTACGGAGGTCGAGATTTTTTAATGTGCTTTTATATAAATATGTGTTATTTTTGTTGTTAAAGGGGTTAGGAGCACAAGTTAAAAAAATGGAAAAACATGAATATGGGTAAAAATCTTAAGATAATGACACTAAACGTGAATGGTCTGAACTCACCTGTTAAAAGGGAAAGAATAATAAGAAAATTCAAGAAGGAAAAAGCCAAAATTATATTTATGCAAGAGACACATTTGAGCAAGACAGAACATGTGAAACTAAAGAGATTTGGCTATAAGAACTCCTACTACAGTTCATTTCAGGGAGGAACTAAAAGAGGGGTTATGATACTAATTTCAAATAAAATACAATTTGAATGTGAACAAGAAATCCAGGATAAAGAAGGCAGGTATGTAATAATAAAGGGAAGAATAGATGGTATGCAGATCACATTAGTGAACATCTATGCTCCACCAGAAAGTGACAAGGGTTTTTTTCAACATCTGTTTGATCTCATAGCAACACACAGTGAAGGAGTCCTAATTTGTGGAGGAGACTTAAATGCTGTCATGGATCATGAAGTTGACACAACAAGTGTTAAGAAGACAAAAAAACATGTAACAAAGTTCATAAGAACCTCACTCGCAGAAATGGGTATGGTAGACATATGGAGGGACCTGCACCCACTCGAAAAAGACTATACACATTATTCAGCAGTCCATAAAGTACACTCTAGAATAGATTACTTCCTTATGAATGAAGGTGACAGACACAGGGTGAGAAATTGTCGGATTGGAGGGGCAGAAATATCAGATCATAATCCTATATACATGGAAATATATTTAAACAATAGAAAACGACAAACAACATGGAAACTTAATGTAGGACTGTTAAATGATGAGAAAATGAAAGAAAGAATAAAAATAAACATAAACGAGTATATCCAAGAGAATGACAATGAAGAAGTGGACCCAACAATACTATGGGATGCACTAAAAGCCGTGTTAAGAGGTAAATTAATTGTAGAAACAGGAAAAGCAAATAAGTCTAAACTGGAAACATATGAACAAAGATGTGAGAGACTGAGGGAATTAGAACGTAAACATCAAAGCACAAATGACCCAAAAATATACCAAGAAATTAAAGAAGAAAAAATAAAGATAAAAGAAACACAAATATATGAAATTGAAAGGAAAAATAGATATCTAAAGCAAAAATATTATGAAACGGGACCAAAAGCCACAACACTGCTGGCAAAACGGTTAAGAAAACAACAAACAGTGAATAATGTATATAAGATTAAAGACCCCATCACAAATAAAATCACAGTTAATCCAGAAAACATCGAAGAAATATTCCATAATTTTTATCAAGAACTATACTCGCAACCTGAAGAAACAAATACTAAGGATATTAAAAAATTTCTATGCACATTGGACTTACCATCAATAGGAAATCAACAAAATGAAAAGCTAACAGCAGAAATAACAATACAAGAGATTAGAGATGTGATTAAGTCACTTAAAAACAGTAAATCACCAGGTAGTGATGGATACCTGTCTGAGTTTTATAAACTGTTTATAGAAGAACTCAAGCCACAGCTCCTAAAGTCATTTAATTGGACATTAAACAACAACAAAATACCTCCATCATGGAACAAAGCCATTATTTCAGTTATTTTAAAGCCAGGGAAAGATAGAGAACAATGAGGAAACTATAGACCAATCTCTTTATTAAATGTGGATTATAAAATATATACAACAATTATATGTAAACGAATAAAGACATTCTTGACGGAATTGATAGAAGATGATCAAACTGGTTTCAGAGAGGGGCGCCAAACACATGACAATATCAGGAGAACAATACATATAATTAATCAAATATATAAAGAAAAGAAAAGCGCAGTAATAATGAGTTTAGACGCAGAAAAAGCATTTGGCAGGGTTAACTGGAAATTCCTATATAGTGTGCTGGAACGCTTTGGATTTAATGAAAAATCAGTACAATGCATAAGGACGCTGTATCAAGAACCTGTGGCAAGAATCAAGATAAATGGTAGCTTAACAAACAAAATAAATATACAAAGATCAACCAGGCAGGGATGTTGCTTATCGCCCACCTTGTTTGCTCTGTTCATAGAGCCACTGGCTCAAGCGATACGACAAAACAAGAAATTAAAAGGTGTAACAATAAAGGGAGCGGAACACAAGATTGGGCTATTTGCAGACGATATTATAGTTTACCTTGAACAACCAGATGAATCAATAATGGAAATGATGAACTTGATAGAAAATTTTGGAAAATTATCAGGATACAAGATAAACATAACAAAAACACAAATACTGACATTCCACTATAACCCTTTAAACCAGATAACTGATAAGATCAAACTAAACTGGAAACAAAAAGAAATAAAATACCTTGGAGTGAACATACCTAAAGATCTAAGCAAAATCTATAAAGCAAACTATGATTTGGAACAAGAAATAAAAAAAGATATTGATAGATGGTCAATCTTAAACATGGATCTGAATTCCAAAATTAAGACAAAATCAGCATACAACCTAGACTGCTTTACCTCTTCCAGGCTCTACCAACAGAGATTCCAGGTGCCCAGTTCTCAAAGTGGGACAGGATGATATCGAGATTTGTTTGGGGAGGTAAAAAGCCAAGAGTGAAATATAAAACTCTCCAGTTACCAAAAGAGAAAGGAGGCATGGGCCTACCGAGTCTAAAGGAATATTACTACTCAGCACAAATAAAATATATCATATGTTGGTTCGACGAAGGATATGAGGCAAAATGGAAAGAAATGGAAAAGGAAATTGAGGGACTCCCAGTACAAAGCATAATAGGAGATAAAGATGCATATAAGCAAATCAAACAAATAGACCCAATCACTAAATTTACTTTGGAATTGTGGTATAAAATAGTACAAAAGTATAATATAAAGGAAGACATAAAACTACTGAAAAGGGTAGCATTTGACAGTCAGTTTGAACCGGCAAAGCAAGATAGGGGATACAAAAACCTGGTGAACAAGGGAATCACAGCATGGGGCAATATCGGAAAAAAAGATCTCGGGAGCTTTGTAAACATCAGAAGAAAATTTAAACTAGAAAGATCGGAATTCTTCAGATATCTGCAGATGAGAGACTATTATATGAAGAAGATTAGGCATAACCTCCAAACAGATGTAAGCGAGATTATACAATTCATTTTAAGTTCATATACAGGAAATAAAATAAGAATTATTTCAAAGCTATATCAGAAACTTATGGCAAACAAACATTCAAGTAACTATATAAAGGAGAAATGGGAGAAAGAGCTCAATTTAAACATAACAGAAGAAAGCTGGCAGGAAATATGGAAAACACAACACACATCAACAAATTCAAGGATATGGAGGGAATTTGGATGGAAAAACCTAATTCGCTTTTTCATTACACCACAGATTCAAGGAAAATATACAAATACCCAATCTTTATGCTGGAGGGGATGTGGGGCTCAAAATGCAGACCACTCACATATGTTTTGGAAATGCAGTAAAATCTCATCATTCTGGAAATCTATACATGTGACAATACAGAGGATATTAGGATATAATATACCAATGAACTGTAACCTGATGTACTTATGTGATCTTAAAAGAGACAATGTAATACAGGCTGAGGACAGATATCTAGTTAAAATCTTGTTGATTGCATGTAAAAAAACAATCACAAAAAAATGGTGATCAGAAGTTCTTCCTGACCAAGAGCAATGGACTGACATTGTTGAGGACATACGTATGATGGAAAAACTAACATATCGACAAAGAATGCAAGAAGGACTATATGAAAAAAAATGGCAGAAATGGACACACTACAAAGTGCAACAACGAGACAGAAATTGAAAGAATAACCAAAGACACTGGAAAAACCAGAAGAATTAAGAGATGGAAGCTAAAAACTTGATGCTCCAACATTTGTCCCCCCACTTTTTTTTCTTTTCCCTTTTTTTTCTTTCTTACTCTAGCCCCTTTGTTTTTTTAAATGTAGACTGTGATCTGAATGCCATATATATAATGAAAAATGAATAAAAATCTAAGTTACAAAAAAAAAATCCTTCAATGTGATTTTCTGGATTTTTTTTTCTCATTTTGTCTCTCATAGTTGAGGTATACCTATGATGAAAATTGGAGACCTCTCACATCTTTTAAGTGGGAGAACTTGCACAATTGATGGCTGACTAAATACTTTTTTTCCCCACTGTGTATATATATATATATACACAGTATATATATATATATAAACACATCAATCGGAACCCGAGTGGTGTTCAGTTATTGGACTTCTGTGCTAACCACAGTTTGTCCATAACAAACACCATGTTCAAGCATAAGGGTGTCCATATGTGCACCTGGCACCAGGACACCCTAGGTCGCAGGTCAATGATTGATTTTGTTATCGTGTCATCAGACCTGCGACCATATGTCTTGGACGCTCGGGTAAAGAGAGGTGCAGAGCTGTCAACTGATCACCACCTGGTGGTAAGTTGGATCCGATGGCAGGGGAGGAAGCCATCCAGACCTGGTAGACCCAAACGTATAGTGAGGGTGTGCTGGGAATGTCTGGCTGAGGCCCCTGTCCGGGAGGTCTTCATCTCCCACCTCCGGAAGAACTTCAATCACATTCTGAGGGAGTCTGGAGACAGTCTGAATGGGCCATGTTCTCCACCTCTGTTGTTGAAGCAGCGGGCCAGAGCTGCGGCTGCAAGGTGGTCGGTGCATCTCGTGGTGGCAACCCTCGAACCAAGTGGTGGACACCAGTGGTGAGGGGGGCCATTAAGCTGAAGAAGGAGTCCTATCAAGCTTGGTTGGCTTGTGGGACTCCCGAAGCAGCTGAGGTGTACCGGCAGGCCAAGCGGAGTGCAGCTCGGGTGGTTGCTGAAGCAAAAACCCGGGTATAGGAGGAGTTTGGTGAGGCCATGGAAGAAGACTTTCGGTCGGCCTCGAAGACATTCTGGCAAACTGTCCGGCGGCTCAAGAGGGGAAAGTAGCTCCCTGTCCACACTGTGTGTGGTGCGGCTGGGGCGCTGTTGACTTCGACTGGGGATATCGTCGGGCGGTGGAAGGAATACTTCAAGGATCTCCTCAATCCCACTGATACGCCTTCCACAGAGGAAGCAGGGCTTGTGGACGAGGGGGATGACTCGCCTATCACAGGGGCTGAGGTCGCCAAGGTGGTTAAAAATCTCCTTGGTGGCCGGGCCCCGGGGGTGGATGAGATTCACCCTGAGTACGTCAAGGCCCTGGATGTTGTAGGGCTGTCATGGTTGACACGCCTCTGCAACATTGCGTGGAGGTCGGGGGCAGTGCCTTTGGCATGGCAAACTGGGGTGGTGGTTCCTCTTTTCAAAAAAGGGGACCGGAGGGTGTGCTCTAACTTTAGAGGGATCACACTCCTCAGCCTCTCTGGGAAGGTCTATGCCAAGGTACTGGAGAGGAGAGTTCGGCCATTGGTCAAACCTCGGATTCAGGAGGAGCAATGTGGTTTTCGTCCTGGCCATGGCACATCGGACCAGCTCTTTACCCTCTCGAGAATTCTCGAGGGTTCATGGGAGTTTGCCCAACCAGTTTACATGTGTTTTGTGGACTTGGAGAAGGCATTTGACCGCATCCCTCGTGGTTTTTTGTGGGGGGTGCTTCGGGAGTATGGGGTATCGGGCTTGTTGTTACGAGCCATTTGGTCTCTGTTCAACCGTTGTGAGAGTTTGGTTCGTATTGCCAACACTGGGTCGGACTCATTCCCAGTAAGAGTTGGACTCCGCCAGGGCTGCCCTTTGTCACCGATCCTGTTCATAAATTTTATGGACAGGATTTCTAGGTGCAGCCAGGGAATGGAGGGTGTCATGCTTTTTGACCACAGGATATCATCTCTGTTGTTTGCAGATGATGTTGTCCTGTTGGCTTCATCCAGCAATGACCTACAGCTTTTGCTGGGACGGTTTGCTGCTGAGTGTGAAGCGGCTGGGATGAGAATCAGCACCTCCAAGTCCGAGTCCATGGTCCTCAGAATGAGATCACGGATACAAGCAGCTGAAATGAGCTTTCACCGTAGGATTGCTGGACTCACCCTCAGAGATAGGATGAGGAGCTCAGTCATCCGGGAGAGGCTCAGAGTAGAACTGCTGCTCCTCCACATTGAAAGGAGTCAGTTGAGGTGCTATGGGCATCTGATCAGGATGCCTGGATCCTGGATGCCTCCCACTTGAGGTGTTTCGGGCATGTCCCACTGGGAGAAGACCCCGGGGGGACCCAGGACTCGGTCGAGAGACTATGTCTCCCAGCTGGTCTGGGAACGCCTTGGTATCCTCTCTGAAGAGCTGGAGCAGGTGGCTGGGGAAAGGGAAGTCTGGGCTTCTCTGCTTGAACTGCTGCCTCCGCGACCCAGATCTCCAGAAAAGCGGTAGAAGATGTATGTATGTATGTATATATATATATATGTGATGTTAATTAGAGGACACATCTTGGTTGAACATGTCCCTATGGTCACATGTTCAACCAAGATGTGTCCTCTAATTATCATCACAGGTGTCTACAAACTTGTAATCAGTCAGTCAGCCTATTTAAGGGGTGACAAGTAGTCACTGTGCTGTTTTGTGACATGGTGTGTACCACACTAAACATGGACCAGAGGAAGCAAAGGAGAGAGTTGTCTCAGGAGATTAGAAAGAAAATTATAGACAAGCATGTTAAAGGTAAAGGCTATAAGATCATCTCAAAGCAGCTTGATGTTCCTGTGACTATAGTTGCACATATTATTCAGAAATTTTAGATCCATGGGACTGTAGCCAACCTCCCTGGACGTGGCCGCAGGAGGAGACGGATAATATGAATGGTAACAAAAGAGCCCAGAACAACCTCTAAACACATTCAAGGTGAACTCCAAGGCTAAACCACTGCACGGTGGCACAGTGGTTTAGCACTGTGGCAGCACAGTTTTACCCTCGGCCGGGGGATCGCGGGGATCATGAGATCGTGGGTTCGATCCCAGCCCCCGACCAACAGTGAGCTGTGTGGAGTTTGCATGCTCCCCCCGTGTTGCGCGGGTTTACTCCGGGATTTCTCCGGTTTCCTCCCGCACACCAAAAACATGTAGGTTTAGGGCGCTCGTGCACGCAGCGACCAGCAGCCGGTGGCTTGTCACCAGACTGCAAACCAAGTCTACCTACAGGTACAAATAAGTAACAAAAAAAAAAAAAAAAAAAAAGGTACATCAGTGTCAGATCGCACCATCCGTCGTTGTCTGAGCCAAAGTGGACTTCATGGGAAACGACCAAGGAGGACACCACTGTTGAAAACAAATCATAAAAAAGCCAGACTGGAATTTGCCAAACTGCATGTTGATAAGCCACAAAGCTTCTGGGAGAATGTCCTATGGACAGACGAGACAAAACTGGAACTTTTTGGCAAGGCACATCAGCTCTATGTTCACAGACGCAAAAATGAAGCATACCAAGAAAAGAACACTGTCCCTACTGTGAAACATGGAGGAGGTTCTGTTATGTTCTGGGGCTGCTTTGGCACAGGGTGTCTTGAATCTGTGCAGGGTACAATGAAATCTCAAGACTATCAAGGTATTCTAGAGAGAAATGTGCTGCCCAGTGTCAGACAGCTTGGTCTCAGTCGCAGGTCATAGGTCTTGCAACAGGATAATGACCCAAAACCCACAGCTAAAAACACCCAAGAATGGCTAACAGCCAAACACTGGACTATTCTAAAGTGGCCGTCTCTGAGCCCTGATCTAAATCCTATTGAACATCTGTGGAAGGAGCTGAAACATGCTGTCTGGAGAAGGCACCCTCCAAACCTGAGACAACTGGAGCAGTTTGCTCATGAGGAGTGGGCCAAAATAGCTGCTGAGAGGTGCAGAAGTCTCATTGACAGTTACAGAAATCGTTTGATTGCAGTATTGCCTCAAAAGGTTGTGCAACAAAATATTAAGTTAAGGGTACCATCATTTTTGTCCAGGCCTGTTTCATGAGTTTGTTTTTTAAAATAATTCTGTTGAACCACAATTCAAAAGCATTGTCTGATTTTCATTGATTAATTTTCATAGAATTTTTATTTATTACCACTTTTGTCAGATTCAAGTTATTTCTGTGACCATTGTGGGTTTTTCTTTCATTAACAGAAGGGTACCAACAATTTTGTCCATGGCTGTAGCGGAGGATTAAAGCAGACAAGACACGAGGTGACGACAGAGAGGTTTATTTCTCCTCCAACACAAAACAGACATCAACATACACATTAACACATTCGCGCCCCTGCGTCTTCAGGTGTGAGTCTGGCACTGGGTGGAGTGTCATCTCCTTTGTGTCACCACACAGCCCCCCACCCCTGAACACCCAGAAGGGGTCCTAACCCTCTGGACCTTTGGGCTTGAGCAAGCGCCCAAGAGGCGGGTAGGTGAAATGTTTGGTCTCTGGAGGGGGAAAGGGTGGGGAGGGGAAAAGTTTGTTTCCTGAAAACAGTCCTCTGTCGGGGGAACACTAACCTGTGTACCCACTGTAGGAGGTCGCCCATGCCGGGGAGATTGAACCAACACCACCTGGCTTGTCTACCAACACATAAGTGGGCTTCAGCCTGTCTATCCAGACGGTTTCCTAAGCCCCCGACCCCCAAGTCTCACACAAAATGTTTCTTCCCAGTTTCCAGCACTCTGAACGGGCCGTCGTGTGCGGATGCAGCGGGGTTCTGTGGGTGTCGTGCCTGATGAAAACAAATTTGGCGTTCTCTAAGCGTTTTGGAACAAAAGTGCGGGGAAAACAAAGGTGCACCGGGCCCAGAACACTTGCAGCCCCTGTACTGGAAAAAAGCGTGTGGGTGGATCGGTACCGGGCGCAGGCCTCTCTGGCAAAAATTCCCCTGGGATCCGCAAAGGCTGAGAAAAACGAGTTCTGCCGGGGAAGTTGCCAAATCATCCTTAGGTGCGGAGCACAACCCCAATAGGACCCAAGGCAGGCAGTCAACCCAATTTGCATCTGTTAACAAGACTCTGAGCGCTGCTTTAAGTGACCTGTGAAAACGCTCGCACAAACCATTAGCCTATGGGTTGTGCCTGTGGTATGGTGGATTTTGACCCCCAGGCTGTCGGCCATAGCGAACCAAAGTTCCGAAACAAATTGTGGATCCTTGTCGGAAGTGATGTGCGATGGGGATCCGAACCGTGCGACCCAAGATGACAAAAACGCGTGGCCTACCTCAGCCAACTTGGTGGAACTCAGCGGAAACACCTCTGGCCAATGTGTAGTGTGGTCCATGATTGTTAAAAGGTGTGTGAACCCCTGCGGCGGCGGAAAGGGACCCACTAAGTCCACTTGTACATGATCGAACCTCCTGGCTGGAATTTGAAAAGGGTCGAGGGGGGCTTTGGTGTGCTTGTGCACCTTACCCCGTTTGCATGCAATGCACGCTGCAGCCCATTTTTTCACATCCCTGCGTAAATGAGGCCAAACAAAGTTGGACACCACTAGTTAAACTGAGGCTCACACACCAGGATGTGAAAGGGAGTGGACGGACTCGAAAACACAGCGGAACCAGGAGCTTGGAACCATTGGAGATGTCACAGAGCAAGGGGGGGAGAGACACCCTTCTTGTACCACCCTGTTCTCAAGTTTTAATCTGGTAGCTGCAGACTGGAGCGCACAAATGTCTGCGTCCCCGGTTTGGTCGGCAGCCGTTGCGGAAAAATTGATGCCCATGTATACCGGAGAGACCAGCGCGTGTGACAAGCAGTCTGCCACAATGTTCAATTTACCGGCTACACGTTGGATGTCAGTCGTGAACTCCAAAAGTGTGGCCAAGTGCCATTGTTGCTGAGCTGACCATGGTTCAGAGACTATGGACATTGCGTAGGTCAGTGGTTTATGATCAAACACAGTAAACTTGCAACCCTCGAACCAGAACTGAAAATGACGCATAGCGAGGTGGAGAGCCAACCACTTTCTGTCGAAAGTGCTATACTTATGCTCGTTGTCGTGCAAAGTATAGCTGAAAAAGGCGAGGGGCTGCCATAAACTGGAGACGTACTGCTCCACTACAGCTCCTACCGCGACATCAGACACGTCTGTGGTGAGTGCTATCTGCACTGACGGGGCTGGGTGGGCCAGCAAAGCTGCTTTAGCGAGCGTCATTTTGGCATTTGTGAACACCTGGATCCGCTCGGGGGTCCAGTCGATGATATCCGCGGGCTTCTTTTTCTTAAGTGCACTGCAGAGCAGCTGCAGCAGCTGAGCTGCTCGGGGGAGGAAGCGGTTGTAAAAACTGACCATCTCCAAAAATTCCTGCAGTGCCCTCACGGTCTGTGGACGAGGAAAATCCGACACTGCACGTGCTTTATCCAGCAGCGGGATCGCGCCATATGGCGAGATGTGGTGGCCTAAAAAGTCAACTACCGGCAGCCTGAACTGACACTTCGCTGGGTTAACAATCAGCCCGTGTGCTTCCAAGCGTTGGAAAACTTGTTTGAGATGGGCGAGGTGCTCCTCCTCTGACGCGGTAGCCACCAAAATGTCGTCCAAGTAGACAAAAACAAACAGCAAGTCACGAAGCACCACGTCCATCATCCTTTGGAAAGTTTGTGCTATGCCCTTTAACCCAAACGGCATGCGCAAAGACGCGAAAAGACCAAAGGGAATTATCACTGCTGTTTTGGGGACATCCTCTGTGTGCACCGGGACCTGGTGGTAACCGCGGACCAGATCCACTTTTGACAAAATGTGCGTCCCAGCCAGGTGCACGGAAAAATCTTGGATGTGTGGGATGGGGTAACAATCATGCTTCATGGTGTTGTTTAAGTGTCGGAAATAGCCGCATGGTTGCCACGACCCATCGGACTTGGGCACCATGTGCAGCGGGGATGCCCAAGGGGTGTTGGAGCGCCTAACGATGCCTAAGCGTTCTAAGTTAGCAAACTCCTCACGCACGATGACTAGTTTAGCCACATCCTGGCAGCGAGGGCACGCAAACACAGGCGGACCTTTCGTGGTGATAAAATGCTCAACCACGTGCTTGGTTACTGTAGCGGAAAAAGTGGGCACCGTCAGTGCTGGGAACTCGGAAAGCAAATGCTGATGCGGGATCCGTTTGCCAGCGTTAAAGATGGCCAACAGCCTTCTGCCAGCCTGTCTGCACTGACTGGCAAAATGAGGCTCTTCTGGGAGCCAGAGTCTACCAGAAAACATCTCCTCGAACGTGTGTCCATGATGAAAAGCAGCTTCTCCCTGTCACCAGTGGCTGGAGCTGTTACTGACCACTGGCTGTCCTGTTTCCTGGCTTCTTGAAGTGGCACGGCGGCAGACAACGTTGCACTTCCTTGCCAAAACAGTGGTGATAAAAACACAGCGTCCCAGTCCTGTTTCTCCAGGTGGCCGTCTCAGCCACCACCATTGACTCCTCAACCTCACTGGGCTTCGCCGGAGATCCTGGTGTCGCTGCCTGAATGCTGAAAGCCTTGTTTTCCAGGATGATACAGTCTGCCTCCTCTGCCAGCGCGCGGCAGTCCCTGGCCGCCAGCAGCGGTGAGTTAGCGAGAATCGCTCTTGAAGAAGCCGGTAGGTTTCTGAGGAAGAGGTGGGCGAAAAGGAAAGATCCGTCGTCCATGCCCATCAAAGGAAGCATGCTCTCCATCAGGTCCACAGTTGATCTGTCTCTCAGCTCCGAGCGGATGAGGAGCTTTTCTGCCCTCTCTGCGTCTGAAAGGGTATAACAGCGCAGCAGCAGTCACTTGAGAGCGCTGTATTTTCCTTGGGTTGGCGGAGTTCGGAGTTGACTCATAGCGAGCTGCGTGGTGCGCGCGTCTACCAATGCCACCACATGGTGGTACTTTGTGTCGTCTGCCACGACTCCGAGAAGGGCAAACTGGGCTTCCGCATGAATAAACCAAGTGGCCGGGTCATGAAGCCAAAAGTCTGGGAGTCTGACTGCAACGGCGCATGCAGCGGTAGGAGACTCCAGCGGGAGTGTCTCTGTGGTGGTGCTCGGTCCTTTTTCCATTTCACGTTTCTAGGTCACCAATGTGGAGGATGAAAGTAGATGAGACACGAGCTGAAGACAAAGAGGTTTATTTCTCCTCCAACACAGAACAGACTAACTCTGGGTGCCAAAGCGATCTGCTTTATACATTTTCTCCCTGCCTCTGGCACTCAGGGTAAACACATTTACATACCTGTTACCGAGTGCGAACACACATCAACATACACATTAACACATCCACGCCCCTGCATCCTCAGGTGTGAGCCTGCCACAGTGGGGGCGAAAGGCACATCTTTATTTACTACATACCCAACGGTGTTCTGGCGCCCCTGGTTAGCACCCCCAAGACCCCGAAGTACTGGGTGGAGTGTCATCTCCTTTGTGTCGCCACTATATATATATATATAAGTATTACATAATATAAATATATTACACAGATATAAGCCTTCCCCCCCCACATCTTTCTCATGAATCTAGAAGCATTTTCCTTATAATTCTTGCAACATTTCTGTCGGGATAGGCATAATGAGCCCATCCTGACAAAAATGTTTGATGTCCCAAGGCCAAAATATGTCAATTACTGACTGAACAAGCAAACTTGAGTGTACTGAACCATGTGGAAACATTTTCACAGTCCATATTTGAGCTCCAGGTGAAACCTTATCAAACCCCCTTTTGCTGCATGGAGCTACAATATTTTCCCATGTGGAGTGTAGCGCTAACAATTTAGCCATCGTTATCTGAATAAATCATTACCATCGTTCCCAGAAGACTCCATGAGATCAACCTGATCCATCTGCTTCCTGTCAATAATCTGACATTACTCATCCCACACCAAAAAAAACCTCCATAACTCTGAATATTTTATTTTCTTTGCATTTTTCATAGACACATTCACACATCTCATTGAAACACAGCTCCTATTCTGTTTATTACAAAACAGATCACCGCTGCTGCTGCTGCTGCTGCTGCTGGAAAGGTAAAACTCATCACTCTCTGAGCACCAGAGGACCTTTTCATAGAACAAACACTCAGTGATGAGAATAGCAATTGCAAAGATTGTTCCAGACTGAATCACCGTTAAAATGTCTGCTTGGAGATGGCAGAAAAACGCACTCACCTGTAAGCTTCTTCTGATTTAATAAAGACTCAGTTTTACATTTAAATCTTTGGTAGGCTGATAGATTTTCTTGGTACCTATTACAAGGGTACAGCTACAAATCACAGTTTAACTGAAACTATTTAATGTTAGTGGCATTACAACACATTTAAATTAATTTATAATTATTCAAAAATATGACTAGCCTGTTTATAACTATAAATTCTGAGGGTTCAAACTCACAAAAAAAAAAAAAAAAGACAGCGGTGCTTCAAGTAGCCAGAAATTGTACTGAGTAAAAAAAAAAAAAAAACAGTTTATAAAATAAATCCCTCGAGTACACGTAAGAGTAGTCACCCACAACACTACTTTTGCCAATTTAACCTCATCACTTTTGTTTCTTTAAATGCTCCTAAGCCCCAATTCTTCCAGCCCTGATTCTTTAGTCACTTATGATGTCAGTTGTTGACGCTATAATGCTAATACAGTGATCCCTCACTTATCGCGGTTAATGGGTTCCAGAACCGACCGCGAAAAGTGAAAAACCGCGAAGTAGTGTCACCCCTAATGACGTCACCCATAAATAACACGTACGTTCATTCTCTCACTCTCTCTCTCATATGATACGTGTGTGTGTGTGTGTGTAAGTGTACATACATACATAGATGTAAATAAAGTGTACATAAATATGTTTTTAGAACTCTTATTTTTATAACAAGATATGTAACTCAAGATGAAGATGATTTACTGCACAGGTTAATGAGAGCTTTACTGCTCCTCAGGTGACGCCTCATCGTCAGGTGCTAGAGGCGCAGCATTGTCGAGGGCAGCTGCAGGAGGCGGCGTAGTGGCTCGACGGGAAGACTATTTCGCACAAAAAGGGACAAGAGAACAGCGAAAAGTTCCACGCGGCGAGACTAGCGATAAAGAACAATGAATGCGGTCTTCCTTCGCTGGGTATGGGCGCTCGGCAGGGAGAGAAACTGGGTAAAACGTCTTGGCCAATCAGCTTGCAAGGTAAAACGTCTCAGCCAATCAGCTTGCGAGATTCCCGAGCAGTGAAGAGGTGGGCGGAGAGGAGTGGAGCGGTGGTCAGAGAGGTGGATTTTGAGTTGTGCGGCTCTCCGTGTTGATACCTGATGTTCTAATGTAGTCTCCCTGCCTTCTGCTAGCCCCCGCCCATTTTTTGTCAATTTTGAATTTTTGATGAATATTTCTGAAAAATCCGCGATGCACTGAGGGCGCGAAAGGTGAAGCGCGAAGTAGCGAGGGATCACTGTACTAATTCCTAGCTCGGGTAGCTAACGCAGCTCAAGCCAGCTGACGTAAAATCTACTGAAAGAATGAATTCAATAAAGCATCAGTGGTGGATGGGGATGTGTGGATTCAGCTGTCAACAGGATATGACCAGTCCCCGAATGAATGAATGGTCAACAGCTAACGGCAGCTTTGGTCAAGACTCAACCGCGATCCAACAACTAAGCTAGTGCTAGGTGATCTGATCTGTCTGCCCCTTCCTGCCAAGGTGAGCTTTAATGCAGTTAGACAAACTGACTGCCAAGCTAATGCCAATGGTCCAATCTACTGACCATCATGATGAAAATACTAAAATAAGCCACAATGACATGCAATATAATATCAACTGTGGATTACTGAACCAGGTGGGAACAGAGAAGTCTAGTGGGGTGACTGGAAATTAAAGAAAATAACAAAAACAACCACATTTGCTAAGCTAACACCATACTAGCACTGTTAGCTCTGATGCTAACACCTTGGGCTCAGAAACCCTGGGTGAGGACTGGATTAATAAGACAACCAAGAGCACAGTGACAGGTTGTAACTGAGGGCTGGATTATGTGTTATTGGAATGGAATCCAAAAGCTACAGGTTCACCATCCACAGTTTTTTGTTTGTTTGTTTGCTTTTTTGGGGGGTGGGGGTAATTACCATAAACTTTTAAGTTTTCCTTTTTAAAAAAAATCAGACTTTGCTACATTTTCTTCTAAATCCATCCACCCATCCATCCTCTACCACTTACCCAAGGGTCTGGGCAGCAGTAGCAATGGTCCTAGCAGAGCAGACCAGACGGCCGCCCGGCTCACACAGCACCATGATCCTCACAATCTCTCCTGCAGATGGTGGACCGGTGTGGCTCCTTTGGGTATCCTGGGTCCTTGTTGTAACTTTTTTCAGTGGGATCCACTGGACCGCCCTTGGCCTGGCCCTTCACCCAGGATCTGTTTGTCTTAGGACACCATAGCTCCTGGGATCAATAGGGAACACAAACCCTTCCACCACAACAAGGTGGTGATCCATGGAGGGGCTTTTCTTGTCAATATGCAACTTTTATTCAGATTTTTTCTGGTTTGGTATCCTTCAGAAAATGTACCCAGGAAGTGTAAGGTTGAACTTTGACCTATGGTGTGACTGTGATGGAGTCAGCAGCAAAGCTGGATGAGAACCAGATGTCAAAGCAGAACGCGATATCTACGGACTGTTTGTGTAGGCCATGAGAGAGCTCAGGCGTCAGCAAGCCTGACATCTGGTTCAGGTTAGGTCAGTTCAGTATACAGGTCAGAGCAAGATGTAAAATGCTGAAAGATGCCTCTTTCTCTCTCCCAGCACGCTGTAATAAACTACCTTAATCAAAGATCAATATGTCAAGCCTCTTTGTTCATCAAATCTTTAAAGTCTCACCCATATTCCAGGGGCCAAAGCCCTAAATTTTTGTGAACCTGGTTTTGTTGGATACAGTTTTTTTCTTTGTTGATTCTTGTAGCCTAGGAATAGCTAAATAAGAATCAGGGGGGTGCCCGGCAATACCCCTTGGGCAACTTTAGATATTAACCCCCTTTTATTGGATACACTCAAATTCTGAAAAAAAAAAAAAAAGATTTCTCCATGAAGTATTTTTTACCAACAATCTCTATGTTTACCAAGGACTTAAATATACTTGTTTATCATGAATATCCATGCTGTGGAGTATGTTCAAACCATTTTATGCCCAAAATATGACAATCAACCCTTTTTTCTGGTCATTACATGGAAGCCTTGTTGATGTCATCTGAGCATACCAAAGTTCAACAACGCTATGCTTGTCAGAATTATTAGATCTTTCCATCCTTTTCCATCTTTTATTCAAATATATATTTTTAAGCTACCGCTGCCACCATGTCAGGTTCCACAGGTTTATTATTGTGTTTTATTATTGGTGCCAGTGGTGGCCAAATGGTTAGGGATGTGGATTGGTGAGTGGAGGGTCGCTGGTTCAATCCCAGAACCGGCAGGATCAGATTTGGGTGGGAGAGGTGACGTAGCAGTGTTTGCCCCACCCTCTTTAATCCCACTGTGTTGCCCTTAAGCAAGGCCCTTAACCCCAGCTGCTCAGTGGCCACAGGTAAGTCTGTGGTTGTACTGGGCAGCTTCCAAGTGTGAATGTATGAGTGTAAACAGGGTGTCCTTGAAAAAGAGAGGTCGTCTCTCAATGGAACTACCCTGTATAAATAAAGGTTAACCTCTTGCACTCCGGGGTACCGCGGGCGGTCACGTCTCTGTGTCCTAGTGCGTCTTAGTGCGCACTATGCGTCTCAGTACGCACTGAAAAAAAAAAAAAAAGCTGCATTTCCGTTCTTCCACTACAGACACAGCCGCGAACAGAAAGCCAAAGGAGTGCTTTGATTGGTTTAGATTTGATTGACCTCTCATTCGACTAATAAGAGCCTTGAATTGGGTTTCTGAAACCTTGAAGAACCAATGACTGAAAACCTAGCAAGAAGGACCCGCCTACCAACGACTGCGAATACAACGAGCCAATTGAAGCAGAGAAGTTCGATGATTGAAAGTGTGCGTCCCGTGCGTAAAATCTGTTTTGTGTAAGCCGCTGTGTGTAACGGTAGCGTTCGCCAGTCTTTTTTTATTACTACTGTTCTTATTTGTTTTGAAAAGTCGTTCACCAAAACCGCAATCATGGAAGCGCAAAACCGCAATAATGGAATCATGGTTTGACCGGGTCGCGTGACCAGAACCATGAGTCGTAACAAGCGGACCAGCGTCATGTTCATCTGACAATGAGGAACAGATGTTCTCCAGTGACACTGCTGTTGTGGACAGGTAAGTGTTATAAGCTAAATTATTTTTTAATCACTGAAAATAGTAATCAAAATGACTTTTGACTGATCAGTGAATACAACTGTGCGTCATCGCCACATGACGGACCGTTGATGGACCGTTTTTTTGTGCGCCGTGCTCCTCTGTAGTTGGGGGGGGGAGTTGTTATCCTCTACATTGCAGATATTTTAGTATAATTTTTATTGCACTGTAGGTTATTTTTTCTTGTAAAAAAAAAGGCCACACATTTTTTACGTGGCATGCTTCTTTGTGTGTGGGGGGCTTGTTTGTTCATTCATTCATTCATGAATGAATAAACAACCCCCCCACACACACAGCCCTGAGTGTCACCTTTCATTTGAGCCCAAGATGAAGCTTCTATGTTGAATCATTCAAAAGTTATAGACATTTTTCCAAACTGTGCCATTTGACACAATTTGGCACAGTTCAAAAACGCCTGGGAACAACCTGAGAAAAAAGCTGTGTAATATATTCATTTTTTGTGGTATTGTTACAAAATTTTGACCTCAGCTGGATAACACTTGGTTCTACATTTCTGTTGCATTTCCCAGCCAGTATCTGACAGCTGTGTGTTATTTGCAAGCACTTGTATCTAAAAAAACATTCAGGCAAACTTTATTTTCTTCAAGTTCAATATGTTTAGATGACTGTTACTCAGTGGCAGGAGCACTTAGAGAGATTATGACTGTTTTGCCAAAAAATTCAAAGTGTTTTCTTTTAAAGGAGACCAACCCCATGAAGATGCTGCAAAGGGTTGAAGAACAGCTTTTGATTTACTTTGGGTACGTTATTTTTAGGCGTTTTTAGGGAAATTGACCAGAGTGCAAGGGGTTAAACTAAAAAAAAAAAAAAAAATATTGAGTGGTACAATTTGCGACAATGTTAAAAGATTTTGAGAAGATGTGGCCAGAAGGATTTTATAGCACCACCTCCAAGAAAGTGGAGCCCATGGCAGCATGATGCAAATCTGTTCAGATTTGTGACTCTAAAGTCTATGATCTGAATGTAATCTACTCAACAATCATTGCATTGTTAGCTAGTGACCGAGATGTTGATAAGAACGATGTATTTTCTAATGAGCTTGCACCTTTCCCCACTGCAATGTTCACAAAAGATGGAATGCCAAGCCCAATCAAGAGGTCACTCCAGATTGAAGTTTTGGGGAGGAATGCTGGTGAGGCAGATGTCACTGTCACTGTCATTGATGAATCAGCCAAGCCGACTATACATTGGCCAGCAAAAGGGTCTGTCGCAGATTTCATTGTGAATGTCAAGAAACGAATAGCTTCTTACCTGACCAACAGTGGTGTCTACCTCATCTTTGACAGGTATCACGATTACAGCATAAGTCCACAACCCAAGATGGCAGGGAGACAGTGTCACTAGGAAACATCACCTACTTCAGACAATGAAGTTGCCTGCACAGGAAGTTAATTTGTCATCTGTTGAAAGCAAACAGCTGGTCCAGATCTTGGGTGAAGAGCTGACACAAGGCAGGCTTCTTCATCTGCTGTGTAGACCACAAATTGGTTGTGAAAGGGAAGGACCCTTGCCCCATTGAAGTCAGTAACAAAGACGGAAGGACCCATTTCGATCTTTAAACTCACCAGGAACAAGCTGATATCATCATTGTCTAAAAAGTCTTAAAATGGGTTGGAAAGCCAATCAAATTTCTATGATTTCAGATGATACAGATGTTTTTGTTTTGCTGCTGCATCACTATCAAATGGAAGGACTTCATGTGCTGCTGACAATGGAATCTTTGAGCAAAGAATGGGTGATATGTACTTGACAGCAAATCGACCAGTGTTAAGCATAAGGAAATTATAAAGAACCTTCTTCTAGTGCATGCTTTATCAGGATACAACACAGTGGCATGCTTCTTTGGGACTGAAAAAGGCACAGTTATGAAAACCTTGAAAGACAGATAAGACTTGTCAGCAATAGGGACTCTGGACACATCCCTCCAGCAAGTGATTGATCAAGCCACTTGTTTCATTCCAGCTTGTTATGGTATGAAGGACAGCACGAACATGTCACACACGAAAAAAAAAAAGAACAGCAAAGGTCGCTCGTCTTCCCCAAACGTGGCTGTTCTTCCACCAACCACAGAGGCTTTCATTGAAAATGTGAAGAGGGCCCATTTTCAGAGAGTGTTGTGGCAATCTATTAATATTAACCAAAACTTAACCCTGAGCAATTTGGTTGGAAGAGGGACACAGACAACAAGTCACTGACTCTCACTGCTGTACCAGATAACACAAACCCTGCCCCAGACTACATTTTGAAAATGATCAGGTGTGGCTGCAAAAGTGAACCCCCCATAACACCAAGCGATGCAGTCGTAAGGATAAAGGCTTACCTTGCACCATATTTTGTGCATGTTTCAGGATAGGATGCTCAAGACCACAGTAGCCTGAACTAGCCATCATGCATGGTTCGGATTGCCAGGGTTTCTCAATCTGTCAATCTTGCTGCAAATTTCAAGACTTTGCTTGCTTGTCAAGGATTTTTGACAGTGGTAATTTAGGTTGTTTACATAGAGTAATGAATGATGCTAACCACACAGAAGTTTCTGAGTGCTGTGAAGTAAGGTTAAAAACAGATCGAATAGTCTTTTACATGAATAGTTGGCATTAGTCTACTGTTGGTTAACTATTGTCTGCAAAATTGTGCTGGAATTGTCGAAATCCACTAATTTGAAGTGGCTAGAAAAGGGTTAAGACATTCAGCTTTGAACCATATTTGATTCTGCCTACAGTAGTGTGTAAATAAATGTCAGAGAATATAAACTGGGTGCATCTGATACTTATCCCCTCATGGATCGTCACCTTATTGTGGTGGGGGGGGGTTGCGTGCCCCAGTGATCCCAGGAGCGATGTTGTCTGGGACAATTTGCCTCTGATAGGGTCACCCAAGACAAACTGGTCCTGGGTGAAGGGCCAGACTAAGAACGATCCAACAGACTCTCATGATAAATACTAGAACAAGGATTCAGTGTACCCTGCCCAGTATGGGGTTACTGGGGCCCCATCCTGGAGCCAGGCCTGGGGGAGGGGCTCGATGGCTAGCGTCTGGTGGCCGGGTTTCCGCCCATGGGACCCAGCTGGGCTCAGCCCAAAGGAGTTACATGAGTCCCCCCTCCAGTGGGCTCACCACCTACAGGAGGGATCAGGGGATCCAGTGCTATGTGGATCAGGTGGCGGTCAAACGCGGAGACCTTGGCGGACTGATCCCAAGCTTTCTAAACTGGCTTTTGGTACGTGGAATGCCACCTCTCTGGTGGGGAAGGAGCCTGAGCTGGTGCATGAGGTTGAGAGATACCGACTAGATATAGTCGGTCTCACCTCAACACACAGTTTTGGTTCCGGAACCAGTCTCCTGGAGAGGGGCTGGAACTTGGCCTTCTCTGGAGTTTCCCCATGCGAGAGGCGACGAGCAGGGGTGGGTATTTTTGTATCCCCCCAACTTGCTGCCTCTATATTGGAGTTTTCCCCGGTGGACGAAACGATTGTTTCCCTGCGCCTTTGGGTTGGGAAACGGGTCCTGACCATCATTTGTGCCTATGCACCAAATGATGTTTCAGAGTACCCACCCTTTTTGGAGTCTCTGACTGGAGTGCTGGAGGGTGCTCCTCTTGGAGACTCCATTGTCCTACTGGGGGACTTCAATGCGTACGTGGGCAACGACAGTGAAACCTGGAAGGGGGTGATTGGGAGGAACAGCCTGCCCGATCTGAACCCAAGTGGTGTTCAGTTATTGGACTTCTGTGCTAACTACAGTTTGTCCATAACAAACACCATGTTCAAGCATAAGGGTGTCCATATGTGCACCTGGCACCAGGACACCCTAGGTTGCAGGTCGATGATCGATTTTGTTATCGTGCCATCAGATCTGCGACTGTATGTCTTGGACGCTCGGGTAAAGAGATGTGCAGAGCTGTCAACTGATTACCACCTGGTGGTGAGTTGGAGTAGATGGCAGGGGAGGATGCCATTCAGACCTGGTAGACCCAAACATATAGTGAGGATGTGGTGAGAACGTCTGGCTGAGGCCCCCGTCCGGGAGGTCTTCAACTCCCACCTCCGGAAGAACGTCAACCACATTCTGAGGGAGTCGGGAGACATGGAGTCTGAATGGGCCATGTTCTCCACCTCTATTGTTGAAGCAGTGGCCCAGAGCTGCGGCCACAAAGTCATCGGGGCATCTTATGGTGGCAACCCCCGAACCAAGTGGTGGACACCAGTGGTGAGGGGGGCCATTAAGCTGAAGAAGGTGTCCTATCAGGCTTGGTTGGCTTGTGAGACTGCTGAAGCACCTGAGGAGTACCAACAGGCCAAGCGGAGTGCAGCTTGGGTGGTTGCTGAAGCAAAAACTCGGGTATGGGAGGAGTTCGGTAAGGCCATGGAGCAAGACTTTCAGTCTGCCTCGAAGAGATTCTAGCAAACTGTCCGGCAGCTCAGGAGGAGGAAGCAGCTCCCTGTCCATACTGTGTATGGTGCGGATGGGGTGCTGTTGACTTCGAATGGGAATATCGTCGGGCAGTGGAAGGAATACTTTGAGGATCTCCTCAATCCCACAGAGGAAGCAGAGCTTGTGGACGAGGGGGACGACTCGCCTATCACAGGGGCTGAGGTCGCCAAGGTGGTTAAAAATCTCCTTGGTGGCCGGGCCCCGGGGGTGGATGAGATTCACCCTGAGAACCTCAAGGCCCTGGATGTTGTTGGGCTGTCATGGTTGACACACCTCTGCAACATTGTGTGGAGGTTGGGGGCAGTGCCTTTGGCATGGCCAACTGGGGTGGTAGTTCCTCACTTCAAAAAAGGGGACTGGAGGGTGTGCTCCAACTTTAAAGGGCTCACACTACTCAGCCTCCCTGGGAAGGTCTATGCCAAGGTACTGGAGAGGAGAGTCTGGCCGTTGGTCAAACCTCAGATTCAGGAGGAGCAATGTGGTTTTGGTCCTGGCTGTGGCACATTGGACCAGCTCTTTACCCTCTCGAGAATTCTCGAGGGTTCATGGGAGTTTGCCCAACCAGTTTACATGTGTTTTGTGGACTTGGAGAAGGCATTCGACCGTGTCCCTTGTGGTTTTTTGTGGGGGGTGCATCGGAAGTATGGGGTATCGGGCTTGTTGTTACGAGCTATTCGGTCTCTGTACAACCGTTGTGAGAATTTGGTTTGTATTGCCAACACTCGATCGGATTCATTCCCAGTAAGAGTTGGACTCCGCCAGGGCTGCCCCTTTATCACCGATCCTGTTCACAATTTTTATGGACAGGATTTCTAGGCGCAGCCAGGGAACGGAGGGTGTCATGCTTGGTGACCACAGGATCTCATCTCTGTTGTTTGCAAATGATGTTGTGCTGTTGGATTCATCCAGCAATGACCTACAGTTCTTGCTGGGACGGTTTGCTGCTGAGTGTGAAGCAGCTGGGATGAGAATCAACACCTCCAAGTCCGAGTCCATGGTCCTCAGCCGGAAAAAGGTGGATTGTCCTCTTCGGGTTGGGGACAGGCTCCTGCCCCAAGTGGAGGAGTTTAAGTATCTTGGGGTCTTATTCACGAGTGAGGGGAGAATGGAGCGAGAGATTGACAGACGGATTGGAGCAGCATCTGTAGTGATGCATACGTTGTACCGGTCTGTTGTGGTGAAGAGGGAGCTGAGTTCTAAGGCAAAGCTGTTGATTTACCAGTCAATCTACATTCCTACTCTCACCTATGGTCACGAGCTTTGGGTAATGACCGAAAGAACGAGATTGCGGATACAAGTGGCTGAAATGAGCTTTCACCGTAGGATTGCTGGGCTCACCCTCAGAGATAGGGTGAGGAGCTCAGTCATCCAAGAGAGGCTCAGAGTAGAACCGCTGCTCCTCCACATTGAAAGGAGTCAGTTGAGGTGGTATGGGCATCTGATCAGGATGCCTGGATCCTGGATGCCTCCCACTTGAGGTGTTTCAGGCATGTCCCTCTGGGAGAAGACCCCGGGGCAGACCCAGGACTCTGTGGAGAGACTATGTCTCCCAGCTGGTCTGGGAACGCCTTGGTATCCTCTCTGAAGAGCTGGAGCAGGTGGCTGGGGAGAGGGAAGTCTGGGCTTCTCTGCTTGAACTGCTGCCTCCGCGATCCGGACCTCTGGAAAAGCGGTAGAAGATTGATGGATGGCATGTGATACACTTTTTGCCACATGATTATGGGAACTTTCTGTTTTTTTCACGATTCTGCCATGTTGGATATAATATATATCCAGAGTTGCCCAAGAGATATCACCGGACACCCTTCTGATTCTTATTTAGCTACCCACTGACAACCAGAACCAACAGAGAAAAAAACTTTATCCGACAAAATCAGGTTCAACCCCAAGACTCCCAGACTACAAGGAGTAGGGAGACATTTTAATAGTTTCACTTTAATCATATGACTTAAGAAGGCATTTTAGAAGGTTAAAACTCACAAACAGACCATGTTTTAGAAGAGATAAACTTTAAATAGATTACAGTTGTTGATCTGTCATAGCAGTCAGGAGTTTAATTACAAATGCAGAAAAGATATTCAAGTGTTACTGAGACTATGGTGTGTACAAGCTAATACATCAGCAACGTCCAGTAAAACTGACTCGTATATTTTGCTTTTGGCTGTTTCTATCCTTTTTATTGCCATTATGAAATTTCTTTTAAAAAAAAACAATGTAGCAAATACTTGATAGTACTGTTTTGAATGAATATTCAAAACGATCTACTACTAAAAAATCAGGACAAGAAGTAGAAGACGCCATAAATCAGAAGCCCTCACTCTAAAAAGAATAAACCTACAACCTCAGCGCTTGTATTTTCCATAGGACTAGCAGCTATTTTTGATGAGCTTTAAATTCTTTGCTGGGACTCCTGCCAGGAGAGGATTCATAGACTGCCATTAAGTGATTTCTGGCTCCTTTTTTAAATCCTGTTGGTCTGTCATGTGTGCAAAACAGCTGTAAATTGTAGTAAACAAATGGAGTGCAAAGCTGGCCCGGGAGCAAAAACACTTCTGAGCGCTGAGTAGCTGCAGACATGGAAACATGACTGAAAGCGAGACAAATTATGGTGTGAAACCACACAAGTGACGTTTGATGAGAAGAGCGTTTTAATTAAATACATTCTGACATACACAGAGAGAATTAAAATTGTTGTGCCAAACATGTCCGGCATGGTACTGCACGTTCACACAGCTGTGAACATTTGACTCTATTTGGCGTTAAACAAACTCGGAGATACTTCTTATGATACAAGAGTTTAGTTCTAAACAAGCAAACTGATTGGACAGTATGGATTAAAGGAGTTATGTAGCCCATCATTCCACTGCAGCAATGTTCTCATATTTGTCAACTATAGCATTTATTTTTAGCTTCTTATAATGTGTGTGGATTGTAATATGCTGTGTGGCATCAACAGCGAGTTTGAAAACAGCCTTCACAGCCTAGATACTGTGTTGTTCTGTCCTGGGTTCATGCTAATAATTAGCCTGGGTTCATGCTAATAGTTAGCCTAGCCATGCTATTTCAGTTTTAACCCAAAGTTTCGATTAAATCTTTAAGGCGTGATTTTCCTATTGAAGCATCCTGAGTGTCAAGCACGAATCTGGCTCTGTACATCCTCTGAAGATGCTAATAAGAAGGCAGCGAAAAGAACATAAAAAATATTGCTCTAGGCTAGTTTCTATATGTACAGGCCATCACTCCCTTGTCATTTGGATGCAGACACCAGGGGCCTCATGTATAAATGGCGCGTACGCACAAAAACATTGTGGACACCGATTTTCATGCAAACAGTGGGATGTACAAAAGCAAATGTAACATAAGAAAAACAACTGCAACTCACAACATGTGCTAAAATAACGTTTTATCATGATTAGCCCCTCAGACTAGCTACAAAGCTAAAAAGACAAACAAACCAACAACTAAAACAAACAGAAGACAAACTGCTTGTTCCACCGAAGAGGTCTCAACACGAGTCTGGCATCCGCATCTGTTAAAGGGGAGACATCTGTTCATGTGCGCCTGTGTGCGTATATATGAGAGTGCGTGCAAAATAAGCATGTGCATGTGAGTGTTGTGTCATGTCAGGAAACATGAAGAGGTGGGGGCTGGTCACAGCAACTCCCCCCCCCCCTTCCCGGAACCCCGAGCAGGCAAGGCAGCACCGCCAACCCCCACGGGGCACAAATGCTCGAGGTCAGCAAGCCCCAGGAAAACCGGGCATCTGCCCCCCGGAGGGATAATCAAGGGAGGCCAGGCCGCCAGGTGGCCGGTGTGGCGGGCCCACACCCCCAGGCCCACCAACACCCCACCCTCCCAGCAGGGCTAATGCCAGCACCAGGGCCCCAGGCACCAGGAGGCAAGCGCCCCCACCCCCCGGGCAGGAGACCAGCTCGCGACCCCTGGCACGAGCCCCCCAGGCACCCCCAAAGCAGCCCCCCCCCAAGCGTCACCGCCGCAAACCCCAGGGACCCCCACCCCAAAGAAGTCCCCCGCCTCCGCCCAGGGGAGCCCACATAGCCAAGAGGCACAACCCCCCTCAATCTAGCACCTCCGGACCAGCAGACACACCATCCCCACACCTACACACCCTCATACGCCCCCACACACACTCCCTCACTCCCCACACAATCCCACTCTCGCATTCTCGGACCCACCCTTTCTCTCTCACTCCTATACCCGCTCAATCTCACTCCCACTCACCCGCCCTACTCACATCCATTCGTGCTCTCCCCCTCAAACTCACCCACCCTCATTCACCCTTATTCCTTAGAGCGACTGTGATGCAGATGCAGGAAACCTGATTGTGCACCAGTGCCTGGCAGCGGCCAGGGAGACTGTTGTTGCAGGCCAGCCCCCCGCCGACCCACCCCGGGGCAGCCGCAGCCACAGAAGCAGACCCCCACCCCCAGCGCCCACCCGAGCGACTGATCAGCAGATCACCGCAGGTGCCCTGAGATGCCACCCAACATACAAACCACCACACAAAACTGGCCCACCGTCACCATCTCCATTCATCACTCCCTCACTCTCGCTTACTCTCTTATTCAGTCCCTCTCTCACTCCTTTGCTTGTATCTATACATTCAGCAGCACCCAGGGATTTTGACAATATGATGGGTCCCAGGCCCCCCACCGGGCCCCAGGGTCCTCGGCAGAAGGAGGGCAACAGGGGTGGGGGTCCTCCTTCCCCTTGCACAAAACATGGTAGGTGTATATCAGTTGAATGATGTGGCTGTGTGTAAATGTGTGGACTACCATAGTGCAGTTAAAATTGGGGGGATGGTGGTTGGAACACCAATAACCACTGCGACAGGCAGCGGGGCCCCCATCCCCCCAAGCCCTCAGTGTCTAAAATGCAATTAAAATTGAGGTGAAGGCAGCCCCACTGCGCAGCAGAGGTATCCCCGTCACAGACACAGTGTGGTACACACCCCACCCCAAAGCCCAAAGTGTATGCAGGAAGATGTATATTCCACCCAGAATCGGGGGGGGGGGGGGGTTAAGACTGGGAGGGAGGAGGTCCAAAAGCGAGCCCCCCCCCAGAAGCCCCCAAATCCCAACTCAGGGCGAGGGCTGCCAGGCCAAGCAGCCCAGGACCCACCGGCGTTGCGCCCTGGTGCTCCCCGCACCACAAACATGATGGAGCAGCCACACCCATTCCCACTCATCTTGCACACACAAACATGCACAACAATAGTCACAATAGTGAACAATGGGCCAGACCCATACAGCACCCCACACGCCAAGTGACACCCCCGAGCGCCCACCGCAAGCCCACCAACCACCCACCTCAGATGCACACCAACAGCAGCAGGCCGCCCTGCAGCTGCAGCCACCCCAGAGCAGCCTGACGGCAACACGGCCACCAACTCGCATCAACGGCTTCCCCCCAACAACACCCCCGAGCACCCACACACACCCGGTGCAAATGACACCAGGAGCAATGCAACAAAGCGCCCTGCCCCGTGACACAACGGCAGGGTGGCTGGGATAAGCAGGCCCCAAATCGCCAACCCCCATGCCACTAGATGGACCACCCTACCCCCGCCACCCAACAAGGTTCTCCTACCCATACACACATCCGCACCCACACACACACACACACACACACACACACACACACACCATCACACATGCCCACCTACACCCATCCACAGCCCCACATACAACACACACACCCACATGCACACACCCACTTCCGCACCCGCTCACACGCATGGCCCCACTCACACCCACTCTCTCACACGTACACACACACACGCACACCCACACCTGCAGGCCCCAGAGGACAGGGAGAGCGACCCCCCAGGACACAGGCACCTGCCCCAGAGTGCCGCCAGGACCCCAGGGAGGACACGACCCTGCCGCATAAGGGCGCACCGGTGCCGGCCCGCACCACCAGCACACACCCGACCCTGACCCAGTGGGGGAACACCCCCTCAGCACCAGGGGCCTAGGGCCAGACCCAGTCCCACCAGAAAGGCAAGGTCAGCTGGCCATGGCCCCCCCTGCCCCCCTCCCAACCAACCCCCCTGGGCCAGACACATAGACCCCTGTGGTCGGGGCGCAGCCAGCCACCAGAGGTGCCAAGGAGAGCAAGCCACTGCCCACCACCCCTCAGGTTATAGAATTAATAAGCAGGGACCAGAGAGAATTGAATTCAGCCATTTGATTATTTGAGGAGGCAGACATTCTCTCCAGGCTAATATAATCTAATAATAAGTTATTATAGTGAGTCATGCATAAATTATTTCTTGATTTCCAATTCATGAGGATAGTTTTCTTTGCGATGCATAAGGCGGTGAGAACCATGTGTGACATCCTTGCCTCTATATTTATTTAACTTAAATCACCTAATATGCAAAGTGTGGGTGAGGATGCGACACGAGACCCAAGGCATGCCGACAGGACCTTACATTCCTTCCGCCAGAACTTTTGGACTGGTGCACAGGACCACATAGCATGCATATAGCTATCCGGGATGTTGCTGGTGCAGTAGAAGTAGATATTTGTGCGACTCAGGCCCATTTTGAACATCCTTTGTCCTGTGTAATGAATTCTCTGCAGAACTTTATACTATATGAGTTGTAAATTAGAGTTTTTAGTCATCTTAAAAGTATTTAAACATATTTGTGTCCAGAAGCTTTCATCCTTTTTGATTGATAAGTCTGTCTCCCATTTTGATAATGGAAGAGATACTGACTCATCCAGTTTTGATAATAGTCCGTATATTTTCGATATCAATTTAGGGGAACGAAGATTTAGAAACTCTGCCACCTTAACTGGTACCTCTAAATCTGTCTGATTAAGATTGAATCTTGCTTTTATTATGGATTTAAGCTGTTGGTACTCAAGAAACTTTTTATTGCTGATATTGTACTGTGACACTAGTTCCTGAAACTGGATAAAATTTCCACCATGAATAAGATGTTCTAAGTTTTTTATTCCCTTCTCTTGCCGTAGTGGAATGTTTAAAGTCCTCTTTTGTTGCAAGATATCAGGATTATTCCAAATGGGTGTGAGTTTACAAGGGACAAGTGAAGATCCCGTTATTTTTAAAAATTTCCACCAGGCTGTCAGAGAGGAGCTGATATTAATGCTTTTAAAACAGTCATGGCGTTTAATACAGGGACTCATAAAAGGTAAGTCAGAGATACATATTTAGCGACCCACAGAGAGCCTGTTCAGCATCTAACCATGGGTTTCCTAGTGGGGTTGATTTTGTCCATTTAGAAACAAACTGCAGTCTATTGGCTAAGAAATATTTAAAAAAAAAAAGATTTAAACCGCTGCACTTTTTTTCCTTTTTCAAGAGTTTTTAGACTGATCTGTGATGGTTTATTCTTCCATAAAAAATACTTATATTTGAGTCTAAAGACAAACTAGGCCATAGATGGTTGGGTAGGAATCATTGAGAACAGATAGTTGATTTTAGGAAGGATCATCATTTTAACGGCTGCGACTCTTCCCATTAGTGATATAGGTAATGTCCTCCAGTGCGTATGGTCATCTTGTATTGTTTTTAAAAGGGGAATGTGATTTAGTCGTAATAACTCTGACAGCCTGGGGGAGATATCTATTCCTAAATATTTGATATTACCTGATTGTATTGGAATAATGGATGTATTTGAGAAATTACAATTTATAGGTAAAAATTTTGATTTACCCCAGTTAATAGAGTAGTCTGATAATGATGGAAATTAAGTAAATGAGCGCCACTGTCTAAAGAAGAGATTTTTGTGAGTTTTCAAGGAAAATCAATACATCATCAACATAAAGACTTATCTTGTGTTCTTTTTCTCCAGTTTGGATACCTCTGATATCAACATTGTGTCGTATGGCTGCTGATAATGCTTCAATAAAGATGGTAAAAAGTGAGGGAGAGAGTGGACACCCCTGCCTAGTACCTCTCTGGAGATTAAAGCTTTGGGAAATCTGATGATTTGTTTGGACAGACGCAGTTGGACAGCTATATAGTGTTTTAATCCAGTTTATGAAAGATGAGCCAAACCCAAACTTGTTTAACACCATAAAAAGAAATTTCCAGTTAACACGGTCAAAGGCTTTCTCTGCATCCAGAGATAAAACTGTAGTTTCTACATTATTGATCTTGCAGTAGTCAATTAAATAGCCTGCATGTATTATTAGCTGAGTGCCTACCCTTGATGAAACCTGTTTGATCTGGGTGTATAATAAATGGAATTATCCTTTCCAATCTTTTGGTGAGAGCTTTGCAAATTATTTTAAGATCGACATTCATAAGTGAGATGGGACGGTAGCTGGATGGAAGCATAGGTTCTTTTCCAGGTTTAAAGAGCAGGATAATACTAACCAAATTCATATTTGGAGGGATTACATTATCTTCTTTAATTTGATTCACCATTTTCAAGAAAGTAAGTGCCATCACAGGCCATAATTCTTTATAAAATTCTACTGGAAAACCATCTGGTCCTGGAGCTTTGTTGTTTGGGATGTGCTTAAGTGCCTCCTGGAGTTCAGACACCTGAAGAGGTGCATCCAGAGCTACAGTCTGTTCATTATTTAATCGTGGTAAATTAATATTGTCCAAAAATTTATTTATCTCTGAGTCAGATAGGCTAATCTGAGATGAGTAGAAGTTTTCATAAAACTTTCTGAAGGAGTTGTTTATTTCTTCAGGCTCATGGGTAATATTTCCAGTCATATCCTTAATAGAGTGGATAGTTGTTTTTTTCTTTGTTCAATCTAAGCTGATTCAAAAGATATCACCCCGATTTATTACTGTGTTCAAACTTCTCAAGACGCAGTCTTTGTATTAAAAACTGTGTTCTTTTGTTTGTAATTTCTTTTAATTCCAGCTTTAATTTTCTCAGATTGTTGAATGCCTGTTCTGTGGAGAAACGGCACAGGTCGTCTCCGGTGATTTAGTTTTCTGTTCTAACTCCAGTACCAGTGCTTTTCCTTTTTTATTCTTATATGAACTGTAAGAGATTATTTTACCTCGCATGACCACTTTTGCTGCTTCCCAAAGACGACATGGGGATATTCCTGGCACATTATTATATTCCAGATATGATTCCCACTCTTTATTAAAGTAATTAATAAAGTCTTTGTCTTTTAGTAGTGATGTATTAATTTTCCAGCTCCTAGTTTTCCTTATAGCTTTTCTATTTACTAGTGTAAGAGATACTGGATGGTGACCGTTAATAGCTTGATTTGAACATATTTCAGTGTCTGTGATGTCCCTCACAGTAGAGTTACTGGCTAAAAGGAAGTCTAAACATGAATGTGAACTATGAACTTATGAAAAAAAGTGTATTCCCGAAGAGTTGGGTGAAAAGAACGCCATTCATCGCAAAGAACAAAATCATTCAGGGATTGTTTGAGAGTATCAGTAGCCTGCTATTTTCAATAATTCCCTGATGCACTGAGCCTGTTGATTGCAGGGTTTAATACCAGGTTGAAGTCTCCTCCTATTATGAGTGTGGTGTCCAAATGCTCAGAAAAAAAGGTGAAGAAAGTGTGAAAATAGGATGGGTTGTCAACATTTGGGCCATAAACACTTGCAATACATAGATCCAAATTTTGAACTGAGATTTTTAATATTATAAATCTACCTTCCAGATCTGCTATGGTATTATTCACAACAAAGTGTATTCTTCTGTTTACCAATATAGCTACCCCCCTTTGTTTAGAATTAAAGCCAGCTGAGTACATGTGGGGGAATTCCGGGGAGGTGAGCACATCTACAGGCGACTTAGAAACGTGTTTCCTGCAATAAGACTAAGACTGCCTATAGATCCTTCAGTTGATTAAAATCTTTTAGCCTTTTCTCCCTGGTACCAATTCCACATATGTTCCACGTGATATACTTAAATGTGGACATGTTTTCACTAATTGGTTTTTGTGCTAAAGGCTAACTAAATGTGCCTATGTGATTATATGTCCGTAATGTATGCATGTGTGTGTATATGTATGTTGTGTGTAAAATATATGCCTACATATGTATGCTTGGGTGTGCACGCATGATGTCTATGTTCCATTTGCCTGCAATTGCAAGCAAATGGGGTGTATGGACTTAGGGTGCATGTACTTAAAGTTATTTAGTAAATTGTAAAAAAAAAAAAAATGCAGATAACATACAACGGCCTAACAACTTCAGCAAAATTAGCTACAACAGACAAACAAGCAAACAACAACCTCGGCAGAAAAGAAAAAAACATTAGACATATGTTAAATTAAACAGAAATCGAATAGTGGTTAACACTGCGGCAGCACAGCAACTCAGCTTTGGCCATGGGATCCCTGGTTCAATCCCAGCCCCTGACCAACAGTGATCTGTGTGGAGTTTGCATGTCCTCCCCGTGTCTGCGTGGGTTTACTCTGGGAGTTCTCCGGTTTCCTCCCACAGGCCAAAAACATGCAGGTTAGGTTATTTGGAGACTCTAAAGTGGTCCTAGGTGTGAATGTGTGTGAATGGTAAATGGCCTCGGTGTGGTGAAACCAAGAGCGCGGGTTGTGCTGCCAGAAATCCGGTAGCTTGACTGAAACTGCACACGCGTTGCTGGGGGTTCCAGTCTTGGCTGTCTGTGGAATGGCTGCTGCGTCTCTGGGGCTTCCCAACCGGGCCAGCTCTGGGGTTCTCGCCTCGTGTTCCATAATACGTCTTGGGTCACCAGTGTGGAGTGTGTAAATGAAGAGGCAGCTTCATGTCAGACAATTTATTACACACTCACATCTCCCAAGCACAGAACAGACTGACTGGTTACAGCAAGCACTCCTCTCTATATCCCAAGTCACCTTCACAAGCTTCAACGCACTTCCTCATACACAGCATGATATTTACACTACACTTCATTCAACCCCCTCTCACCCTCTTGGGCATTGTTCTCCCATGTGTATTCACTGTCTCTGTCTGAGGTGCGAAATAACCTGACTTTCATAAAATAGTGATTACAGCAAATTATTTGGAAAATGGTATACAGGTACATCTCAAAAAATTAGAATATCATGAAAAAGTTCAATATTTTCTGTCACTCATTTCAGAAAGTGAAACCCATATATTGTATAGATTCATTACACAGAGAATGATATATTTCAAGGGTTCATTTATTTTAATTTTGATGATTATGGCTTACAGCCCATGAAAACCCCAAATTCAGTGTCTCAAAAAATTAGAATATTACATAAAATTAATTTTAAAAAATAGTTTTTTAATTGAAATGTTGGCCGACTGAAAAGTATGTCCATGTACACACTCAATACTTGGTCGGGGCTCCTTTTGGATTAATTACTGTATCAATGTGGCGTGGCATGGAGGTGATCAGTCTGTGGCACTGCTGAGGTGTTATGAAGGGGGGGGGGGGTGCCAAGTCCTGCTGGAAAATAAAATCAGCTTCTCCATAAAGCTTGTCAGCACAGGGAAGCATGAAGTGCTCTAAAATTTCCTGGTAGACAACTGCGCTGACTTTGGTCTTGATAAAACACAGTGGACAAACACTGACATGACATGGCTCCTCAAATCATCACTCACTGTGGAAACTTCACACTTAACTTCAAGCAACTTAGATTCTGTGCCTCTCCACTCTTTCTCCAGACCCTGGGACTTTTGATTTCCAAATGAAATGCAAAATTTGCATTGGCAGCTGGTGAAAAAAGTCTGTCGTCTGTGTGTGTTTTTATGTACTTTTATATGTTTTTACGAAATCCTCTGTGTCATTTCTGCCCTGGAGTGTTTGTGGACTGTATGGCGAAGCGCTCCCTGGTTCCAACAACATGGACTTCCTTCCCTTTCTTGCACTGCTGCTACTTTCCTCCGGCTCTTTGTCTCTGAAGTAAACGCGTTCGGCACCATGGCGGGCAGGATACATTATTCCAGGGACATGTTGCTGCATTTAAACATGGTTGATGCAGCGGCTGTGATTGAGCCTAAGCCACAACTGCTGGACTTTATTTTGAGAGACAGACATAGCGGTGAAAAGAGAGACGGCAGAAGGAAGCGTGGAAGGCATGGAGGTGTGAAATTGCGCCTGAGGAGATGTCAGTTTGGTAACATTCCTCTTCCTTCAATGATTTTTGGGAACGTACAGTCTCTGAGAAACAAGGTGGATGAAATTCAAGGGAATGTACGCTACCAGAAGGACTTTAAGAACTGCTGTGTCATGGCTTTCACGGAATCTTTGCTTCCTGCGCATGACCGAGACGCAGACCTGTGGATTGACGGCTTTGGAGCCCCACTGCGCTCGGATCGGCAGGAAGAGGTAACGGGAAAACGTCAGGGGGGCGGCGTATGTTTATACATTAATAAGCAGTACTGCACATCTGTCACAGTCAGAGAGCGTATCTGTACACCCGATGTGGAGCTGCTGTCTGTCACTATGCCCCTTTTATTTGCCTCGCGAGTTCCCCCAACTTTTCATCACAATTGTGTACATCCACCCAAGGGCAGACGCTGACTCCGCCTGCAGCACAATCTTTGATGTGGTCCGGCAGCTGCAATCAATTTCTCCAGAGGCGCCAAACTTCATTCTTGGGGATTTTAACCATGTTTCTTTAAAGAAGACACTTAAAAACTTTTATCAGTATGTCTCCTGCCCAACCAGGTGAAAAAAGACATTGGACCTGTGCTATGGATCCATTGAGAGGGCCTATAAATCACTTCCCCTTCCTCCTGTAGGATCCTCAGATCACAACTGTGTACATTTGCTGCCCACATATAAAACTGCTCTCAGAAGAGGCAAGGTGGAGACGAGAGACATAGATGTGTGGACAGAAGATTCTGTGCACAGCCTCCAGGAATGCTTTGACTGTACAGACTGGGAGATGTTCACACTGGCCTGCGGGGATGATTTGGACTCTTTGGTAGACGTCACATGCTCATACATGGCTTTCTGTAAAAATAAGATCGTTCCACGTAAACGTAACAAAATATATCCCAACAACAAACCATGGGTTACAAAATCAGTTAAATCCTGCTTACAGAGGAAAGCACTTGCCTTTAAACAGGGGTCTGTTTCTGAGCTACAGGTTGCCACAAAAGAGCTGAAGTCCGAAATTTTAAGAGCAAAACAGAATTATAAATCAGAATTGGAAAATAAGATGGCAACAAAGAAACTTGGTTCAGCCTGGGCCAGTATGAAAACTATTGCAGGCCTTCAGAGCACAGAGCGCAGTAATCGTGTGTTTTTAGATGGTTTTAATTCAGACACAGAGCTGGCTAATGCTCTTAATTGTTTTTACAGTCGTTTTGACTCCTTTGATTTTAGCACAGAAACCCAAGATTTGAAACAGAAACTCAAAGACAATCAGCACTTTAATATTGAGGTGCAGGATGTTAAAAGGGAGTTCTGCGCTGTAAAAGTGAACAAAAGTCAGGGCCCTGATAATATATGTGGGCGCTTGGTAAAGTCCTGTGCACATGAACTGAGTCCTATATTTCATTACATTTTCAATAAGTCCTTACAGACACAACATGTGCCTAAGATCTGGAAAGAAGCCGTGGTTGTTCCCGTTCCAAAATCCAGCTGTCCTAAAACGGTAAACGACTTTAGACCAGTTGCTTTGACTTCAATTTTAATGAAAATTTTTGAAAAACTGGTCAGATGTGAGGTCCTAAAGCAGACTGAGCATGCATTGGATCCTCTGCAGTTTGCCTATAGGCCTCACAGAGGAGTGAAGGATGCCACTGTCACTCTGTTTAACATGCTTTTTAAACATCTGGATTTTAATGGGACACATGCCAGACTTTTATTTGTGGACTTTTCCTCCACCTTTAATACAATCCAACCTCATATCTTAGTTGAAAGGCTCCTGCAGCAATTTGATTTGAGCAATAATCTGGTGGGTTGGATTCTGGATTTCTTAACCAGCAGGATGCAGAGAGTAAGGGTCAATGGTACATTGTCTGACCTAAAGTGCTCTTCTACTGGCTCTCCTCAGGGGTGTGTGTTGTCACCACTACTCTTCATCCTGTACACAAACATGTGTCGGAGCAGACATGACAACAGACACATTATAAAGTATGCTGATGACTCAGTTATTGTCAGTCTCCTCCAGGATGGTGAGAGTGGCCACGGCCCAGTAGTTGATGATTTTGTTCACTGGTGTGAGGATTCCTACCTGCAGCTGAATACGACAAAAACTAAAGACATGATTATTCACTTTAGGAGGAAAAATCCCAGGCACAAAGTCACCGTACTAAAAGGCCAGACCACCGAATGTGTACAATCCTACAAATATCTTGGGACGATTATTGATAGTAATTTAAACTTTGAAGAGAACTGTGAAAGGGTGTGCAAAAAGGGTCAGCAACATTTGCATTGCTTGAGAAAACTTGCACGCTTCCAAGTTGACCGAACCATAATGACAATGTTTTATTGGGCTTTTATTGAATCTGTTTTATCCTTTTCTTTAGTGTCATGGTTTGGTCAGATAAAACTGAAACAGAGGAAATCCTTGGATCAGGTAGTTAGATGGTCCAGTCATTTGCTTGGTGAGCCACAGCTGAGCCTGACATCCCTGTACACCAGACAAGTGCAGAGGATGGCTACCTCCATTTTAAATGATGACTCCCACCCTTTGCACTGCAACTTACAGCTTCTTCCCTCAAGACGGAGGTTTGCTGTCCCAAAAAGTAGAACCCAGCGCTACAAAAACAGCTTTGTTCCTGCTGCTGTCAAAGAGCTGAACAAGCTGTAACAATATATTGCACATAATTTAGGTATCTATTTATTAACTCCATTTTATACTTACTTATTTTTGTAGGATGTCACTTGGGTTCTAAATATTTTTATTGGGTTTTAGACCTTTGAGTTTTTAACCTCTTTGACTAGTTTTTAACTTTTGATATGACCCTTCTCTCTTACCTCTGGTTTTTCTCCCATCTCTTTGTCTTTTTATACCCTGATTGATGGAGCCTTGAGTATTTTTATCATGTCTATAGTCAGCTTCATGTGTGCCTGTGTTTGTGTTTATGTTGAATGTAATTTGTGGCTTGTAAATATGGATGTCACCAGACTGCAAAAGAAATCTACCTACGGGTACAAATAAAGTAACCTGAACCTGAACCTGAACATGAAAATTTACTTTTATCTGAACAGAGGTCATCTGCTGGTGTTGGTCTACTGTGTTTTATCAAGACCAAAGTAAGCGCAGCCGTCTACCAGGAAATTTTAGAGCACGTCATGCTTCCCTGTGCTGACAAGCTTTATGGAGAAGCTGATTTTATTTTCCAGCAGGATGTGCCCCCCCCCCCCACACACACACACACACTGCCAAAAGTATCAAAACCTGGTTTAATGACGACAGCATCACTGTGTTTGATTGGCCAACAAACTCTCCTGACCTAAACCCCATAGAGAATCTATGGAGGATTGTCAAGAGGAAGTTGAGAGACACCAGACCCAACAATGCAGACGAGCTGAAGGTCACTATCAAAGCAACCTGGACCATCATAACACCTCAGCAGTGTCACAGGTTGATCACCTCCATGCCACGCCACATTGATACAGTAATTAATCCAAAAGGAGCCCCAACCAAGTATTGACTGTGTACATGGACATACATTTCAGTCGGCCAACATTTCTATTAAAAACTATTTTTTTAAATTAATTTTATGTAATATTCTAATTTTTTGAGAAACTGAATTTGGGGTTTTCCTGGGTTGTAAGCCATAATCATCAAAATAAAATAAAATTAAAAAAAACACTTGAAACATATCACTCTGTGTAATGAATCTTTATAATATATGGGTTTCACTTTCTGAAATGAGTGACAAAAAATATTGAACTTTTTCATGATATTCTAATTTTTTGAGATATACCTGTAAAATATGATACATAGAGCTATAATAAATAATTGATGAATTAACCCCTCAGCATTCCAGCCAATTTCCCTCAATATACCATATTCAAAGTAAATCAAATGCTTTCTTCACAGAGTGGCAGTTGAAAATTTTCTCCTCAATTTGCAACATTTTTCTTCCACATTTGCAACTTTTCTTTTGTAATATTTTAACTTTTTTTTTCTCAAATATTTGTAATTTGTAATTTGTAACAGCATGAGTCTATATCCCACAATAACACATCCCAGTAGAATCACAGTTCACTCTGCTACACTTATTGACAACCTGTTTGTCAATGTTCTCGACAAGAAAATAGAAAGTGGATTATTGATAAATGATATAAGCGACCACTTGCCAATCTTTGCACTTATCCATGGCCACACGGGGCCCAACCCAGAAAAAATCTCAAAATCGTTCAGACACAAATCACCAAACGCAATCAGTTCTTTTAAAGAGGACTTGCTGAAGCAAGACTGGACAGAAGTCTATGTATCAGATGTAAATGAAGCCTATGACACATTTACAAACATTGTAACCACTCTTTATGAAAAAAACTGCCCATTAGTTAAAAAAAAGCTTAAACACAAATTTACTGACAAACCATGGCTAACCAAAGGACTACAAAAGGCGTGTAAAAAGAAAAATTTATTATATAAAGCTTTCATAAAGAAAAGGACAAAAGAAGCAGAGCAGCGGTATAAAACATACAAAAATAAGTTAACATATATAATAAGATGTAGTAAAAGAGACTATTACAGTAAAGAACTGGAAAAAAACAAAGACAATATTAAAAATACATGGACAATAATCAACAGTATCCTTGGAAATAAAAGCAGAAATACCAGCTACCCAACTAACACTCCAAAAAATAATAAATCGACTCCGAATGTGAATATAGCTTCACCTGCAGATGAATTTAATAATTTTTTTGTTAACATTGGACCTAAACTGGCCCGAGAAATACCCACTACGGTGCCAACAGGTGATTCAATATGCAATAACACTGCTGTAAAAGACACCATCTTCATAAAGAACACAGACGAAAGAGAGGTCATTGAAATTGTTAAATCGTTCAAAAGTAAAACATCTACTGACTGCGATGGTATTGATATGCTACTAGTCAAAACTGTTATCAAATGCATAGTGAAACCACTGACGTATATCTGTAACCTGTCTCTCCAATCAGGTATATTTCCCAATGCAATGAAAATAGCTAAAGTAATTCCGATTTACAAGACAGGCGACAGAGGGGAACTCTCCAACTACAGACCAATTTCACTATTACCGCAATTTTCCAAGATACTTGAAAAAATATTCTATGAGAGAATTGACAACTTCATACTGAAGAATGATTTATTGTGTGAGCAGCAATATGGGTTCAGACACAAAAGGACAACAGCATATGCCTTAATGGAATTTACAGAAAAAATATCAACAGCCATTGAAAATAAAGAGTATTCAGTTGGAGTATTCCTGGATCTTAAAAAAGCATTTGATACAGTAGATCACAATCTATTATTAAAGAAACTACAAAATTGTGGTATCAGAGGGGTAGCACTGTCCTGGTTAAAAAGTTACTTAAAGAATAGATATCAGTTTGTATGTGTTAACAACAAAAACTCAGAGCTACTGAAGGTCACCTGTGGAGTCCCACAGGGTTCAGTTTTGGGACCATTATTATTCAATATGTATATAAATGATATATGTAAAGTTTCAGAAAAAATGGACTTAATATTGTTTGCTGATGACACTAACCTGCTATGCAGTGGAAACAACTTGGAACAACTTCTGGATACACTCGGAAAGGAATTAGGAAAGCTGAAACTGTGGTTTGATTCAAACAAATTAACGCTCAATTTAAGCAAGACAAAATTTATAGTCTTTAACAACCATCACAACTACCCAGTACCCAAACTCAGTGTAAATGGTGTAGAGATTGAAAGGGTATCCGAAACTAAATTCCTTGGAGTAATAATTGATAACAAACTGTGTTGGAAGCCACATATTAATTATATAAAAGGTAAAGTATCCAAATCAATTGCAATATTACACAGAGTGAAAAATTTGCTGAATCAACCCACACTATACACCTTGTATCATTCATTAATACTCCCATACATGACATATTGTAATGAAGTATGGGGAAATACATATAAAACAAACATATATCCACTCTTTATGCTTCAAAAGAGAGCTATTAGAATAATCAACAAAGCAGCTTACAGGGAACCAACAAACCCACTTTTTCTTAAACAAAAAACTCTCAAGTTGAAAGATCTGATCGACTTTAAAACCGCAATAATAATGTTCAAAGTGAAGAATCTATCACTGCCCGCAAATATCCAAAAGTTGTTCCAAACAAGGGAGAAACGATATCACTTCAGAGGAACATGTATATTTCAAAAGCCTACAGTGAGAACAACTACCAAGCAACACTGTATTTCAGTGCAAGGTGTCAGATTATGGAACGATTTTGGACCTGAATTAAAATCATGTACAAAGCTTGGACAATTTAAACAAAAACTAAAGGAAGAAATACTCCAAACATATTTACAAGACGACATGTAAACTCACATAAGGATTGACATTTCCAGCCTGTGTTGTGTTATAGCTTAGTTTTTCTTTTTTCTCTGTGACACTATGTCTTAGATTTGTTTTTGAATAGTAACCGCTTAACTTAGACTAGCTCAGTTTTCTTTTTCTCTCAGTCATATTTTGTCTTAGCCTTGTTTTAAATTGTAATCGCTCTTGTCTTGTTTTCTCTTTTTTCTCCTTTGAATTCTTGGATGGAATATGGGTGGGCAATATAAGCTGCGGCTTCAGCCATCACCCATTTCGGATAACTCACGTGGAATTGTATAGTAGAAGGAGTCTTTGTCTAATTTGACCTTGTTGTTATATTATACAGTTTCTTTTAACCTGTAATGTACTATCCGAAATAAATTCATTCATTCATTCATTCATTCATTAATGTTTTTCTATAAATTTGCTACCTATTTCTCAAAAAAAAAAAAAAATGCAGCTTTTTTCTGTAAATTGGCAACTTTTTTCTTGTAGATTTGAAACTTTTCTTTTAACCCCTTAGCATTCCAGCCAAATTCCCTAAATTTAGCATATGCAAAGAAAATCAAATTCTTTCTTCACTGAGCGGCAGGAGAAAATTTGAAATGTCAAATCCGCCGGCGGAACACCAGAATATTAAGAGGTTAAGTGGGTCTACTTTAGTCAGACCTTGAACTGCAGTGACCCCATACTGAAAGCAGGGGGAAGCAGGAAGCGCGCACACACACACACACACACACACACACACACACACACACACACACACACACACACACACACAGAGGTCTGTTGCGCAGACACATACAAGCTTGGAAACAGGGGATCCTGAGTTAGAGAAAAGCAGTAAATTAAATACATTATCATATATGACCAATCTTTTAAGGACAAACTGAAATTATGTTTTTAATTGAACTATCAAATATATCACAGCCCCCTCCCAAAATCTGTATATAAGCTGTGCCCAGCCAGCACTAGTCAGCTCTTCCCTCCATGGTGGGGAGGACTCCGTGCATTTTGTTCTGTCTGGTATATCTTGGTGGAATAACACAACAACAAATAAACAAAACAAATTCTGTCATTGCGTACTACTGTCAGCTCATAAACTGCATATGTGTTGTATAAGAGCAATATTACAGTCAAGTCTGTGTGAGATGAATAGAGCATGGTGGTGATATCTTCAGCGGCTCACCACACCAGTATATTAATTGATACTTCACTTTCTTGGGTCACAGTTCTTAGTTAAATACGAAAACAAAACAAACAAACACAAAAAACACACAACCTGGTGGTGCCTGGAGGCATTTTGAAAACTCAAGGTTAGACCCTGAGGCTGCGCTCAAGACTTCTCAAACTTGGAGCACCACGGCAGATTCTAGCAAATTAGCATTCTTCAAAATGGTTTTCATTATGAGACCAGTCATTTTATCATTAATGCTAGTTTAAAATCTACGCGGCAGCTTCAGCGTGGTGATGCGGCGAAGAAGATAAGCTGCTCAATTTACACGACGCTTGATAGTGCCTGATGTTTGCTGATTGTAAGTGTGTAAAAATCAGTGATCAGTGTAATTCTTATCTGCTTTCTGTGATCAGAATGAGGATCTGAATACGAATGCTAGGGGACTGTCGGGTAAAAAGTGGCGTTGATGGAACTTACAAAGGAACAAAAGATACTGCAGAATATTGTCAGTAAAGCTGACAGTTAAAAAAAAAAAAAAGGAACACTCAAAGCATGAATACAAACAAGAAAGCAAACGCTAAGAGGTGAGCCGAGGCCTGGACAACAGAGCAGGATTAAAGGCTTAGCGAGGCAATTTCAGACTTAAGCAGACGTGGAGACGTAGAGCCACCAGAAACTGTACTCAAGTAAAAGTAGCCACGATGCTAATTACTCAAGTACAAGTGATGAAAATAATGAGTGTGTGTCCATCGTGTTTCATTGTTGCATTCCAGTGATTTTCCACAGCTTGGACGCTTGCAGACAAAGGGAGGGTTGTGAGCGGGGAGAAAACTGGAACTGGACACTCACACTGCATAAAAAGGACCTGAGAGTGTGTGTGTGTGCGTGGGGGGGGGGGGGTGATTGAGCACGTTGTGAGCTGCAGCCTTCGTGGAACCTCAACGCTAATTTCTTGTGAGAAATAAAGCTGTTCCTGTCTGTAGTCGATTCAAACTCTGGAGTTTCGTTAAAATTTTCACCCAAAAAGTTATTTGGGTAAAAGTGAGAGTAAGAGTGGCAGTGACTTAGGAGGTAGAGCGGGTCGTCCATCAGCCAGAGGGTTGGCGACTCGAATCCCGCTCTCCACAGCCATCCTGCCGTTGTGTCCCTGGGCAAGACACTTAACCCACCTTTCCTCTAGTGTCCATGACACCGGGTATGAATATGTATAAATGTTCAGTAGTGGCCGGAGAGGCCGTTGGCACGGATTGACAGCCACGTTTCCATCAGTCTGCCCCAGGGCAGCTGTGGCTACTGAGGTAACTTACCCTTATCAATGTTTATCTGTGAAGTGAATGAATAATGTGTCCTCTGTAAAGCGTCTGAGAGTCCATGAAAGGCGCTATATACTGTAAATCCGATGCATTATTGTTACAACCCTAGTGGTGAAGAAAGAGTAACCCGTGTTTCTCCTCAGGTCTGGTTCCCCCTGACTCCCTCATTGGCTATTCCCAGCCCACACCTGCATCCTGCTGGCCAATCAGTGCTCCTTCCCTGACTATAAAAGGCCAGAGAAGCAGGAGATCCATCCCTCCACCTTTGACTTGGGTTGCCACCACACCACCAGCCTCGTAGTTTCTGCTGCCATTCTAGACACTGATAGGTTTGGAGCCTTTTGGTATGTCTTAGTATGTTTTGAATGTTTATCTGTAAATTGTAGTGAACTTGATTAATTTCTGGTTAAAATTAGCCTGCCTGATGACCTGTGTTTTTCTTCTCTATTTTCCAGAGGAAGCTGTAGGGGAGAGCTGCCATTTTGTTTAAACCCTTTTCTCCTGTTTTTCTTGCAGATCAGGGAATCGCTTGTCAGGGTTTGTACCTTTTCTTTCAACTTAAGTTTAAGTAAGACTCTTGTTTTTAGTTCTGGGTGGTTTTGTTTGTTGTTTTGGCCTGGGTTCTCCCTGACGTCAATTTTGCTTGGGATTATTCTGGCAATAAGCAATTTAAAACTGATCAACCCTCTCATCATTTTGTCACCTGGTTTATGTTACTCCCTTTTACCCCTAGACAGCCACTGGGGTCGCAACGTAAGTGGGAGCTCGTCCGGGATTTAAACCCGGGACCTCTCACACCCCAAGCAAGAATCACACAATTCTTATTTGATAATAATAAGGAAGGGGGCAAATGAGTTTCAGTTTTAAAGTCTGACTTCATCACATTGGTATGAGCCATCTTTTTACTTTAATTTTCATCTCACTTTAACAAGTTAAGAATAAAACACCTTTTAAGACAGTTTTTATGCATAAGTGCAGAAATAAAATGCCAAACGGCATGTGAAGTAGTATTCTTGAACTTGAGAATAAAATTTCACCATTGTGGTCTATATTAACCATATATTCCATAACTTACATATGTTGAAGCATGTGGAAATGTTTGGTAATTACATATGTAAAGAACTTCACACCTCTGAAAGGACAAAGGACTCTCACCCGCCGAGTGAAGAACAAAGACGTTCCCGGACGCGGCGGAGGAGACCGGAGGAGCCACCCTCACCCCCTAAGGCGAGGAGAGGAAATACCAAGACAATGGGGGGATTAAGATAATGAGGGATGTCAGCCTTTGTTATGCATGTCTTTTGTTGTGTGCATGTATATAATCAGTGAGTGGGAAAGATTCTGCCTCTTTTCCCTTCTGCCACTCTCTGTACCAGATGAGACTTGTTAGAAGAGCTGAATATTAAAGCTTTGCTTATAAACCAAATCGCCTCTTCATTTCCAAGCTCTTCGACACTGGTGACCTTGACGCGAGTATGGACCTGAGGCGTTCCCCCGCAATCGACTCATCCGCGGCGACCCAGGCAGACGCCAGCCGCCACGCAGACGAGGGAGCAGATGGACAACTTTTCCCCCCGGCAGAAGAGGTTGAGAGGGCTCAACCGAGCACCAACACCGCCGCGAGAGCCGAGGCAAGGCACTCTCACCCAGCGGGCACAACAGTGATGGTGTGCACGAATGCCGTCGCTGTCCAGCTGCCAGACTTCTGGCAAGAAGACCCCGCCTCTTGGTTTCAGCAGGCTGAAGCCCAATTTGCACTGGCGGGCATCACAGCTGGTGACACCAAATTTTATCATATCGTCTCCAAACTCGACGCCGCCACTTCGAAGTGTGTGCGGAGCATGATCCGGCGACCACCGGCCCGGGACAAATACGAGACGCTCAAAGCAACCATCGTGGCGAACTACGTCCCATCAGCGGAAGAGAGAGCCGAGAAGATCCTGGCGGTCTACGGCCACAGAGGGTGCAAACCGAAGACCCTCATGGAGGATTTGCTACAGCTCAAAGAAGAGGACAATGACAACTTCCTCTTCCAGTTTATTTTCCTCAGCACGCTGCCGCCACACATGAGAGGGACACTCGCCAGCATGAAGTGCAACAACCACCAAGACTTCCGCGTGCTGGCCAATGAAGCTCATCGGCTCGTCAACGCCTGCAAGGAGCAGACACCCACAGCAGCATCCGCAGACCTCAAAGCTGACGCCCCGAGCCACGAGGAGCCACAACCCACGGAGCAAACCCAGCCCACGGTGACAGCGACGCGGCCAAAACGTAACAGACAGAGCGACGTCTGTTATTATCACCACCGCTTCGCCGAGAAGGCTCACAAATGTGTTCCCCCCTGCAAATTTAAACGCCAAAGCCGAGAGCCGTTAACGGCAGCGGCTCTCGGCGAGAAGAACAAGCTGCTGTACGTGACGGATGGACACTCAGGCAAGCAGTTCCTCATCGACACAGGAGCCCAGCTGAGTTTCGTCATGTCCTCCCACGCAGATCGAGCCACGGGCACCCGGGGCAACGGAGCAGTGGCAGCCAACGGCTCTAACATCGACACGTTCGGCGAAAAGAGCTTGCACCTCCTCATCCACGGCCGCAGCTACAGATGGACGTTTGTTGTAGCGGCGGTGAGTTTTAACTTGTTAGGCGTGGATTTTTTGTGTGCACACGGGTTATTAGTGGATCTAGCAAATAGGCGCCTGGTTAATGCACTGTCCTTTGCTTCTATTCCCTGCTCAGCCCGAGTTTCTCCACCACCTGTGCAGGCTAGCGTCACCGCGGCAGGAGGTAAGTTTGAGCAACTCCTCACCCAATTTCCAGCACTCACAATTCCCAAATTCTCAGCCACTGTGGCTAAACACGGGGTTGAACACTTCATTCCAACAACGGGACCTCCCGTTTTTGCCAAAGCGCGCCGCTTAGACGCGACCAAGCTCAACATAGCACGGGACGAGTTTACAACTCTTGAAAAATTGGGCATTGTTAGACGCTTGAAGAGCCCCTGGGCCTCACCATTTCACATGGTTCCGAAATCCGACGGTTCTTGGAGACCGTGCGGAGATAACCGCAGATTAAACAACGCTACAGCGCATGACCGCTACCCAGTCCCTCACATTCAAGATTTTTCACTACATCTAGCAGGTGCGCGCATTTTTTCAAAAATAGACTTAGTCCGCGGTTATCACCAAGTCCCAGTCCGAGCAGAAGACGTTCCTAAAACAGCGGTAATAACACCTTTCGGCCTTTTTGAATTCCTGCGAATGCCTTTCGGCCTCAAAGGCGCTGCTCAAACTTTTCAACGAATGATGGATGCGGTCCTAGGCGACCTTCCTTTTGTTTTCGTCTACCTCGACGACATGCTGGTAGCCAGCTCGTCTGAGGAAGAACACGAGCAGCACCTCACTACGGTTTTTCAGAGGCTAGAAGAGCACGGGCTAATAATCAATCCAGCCAAATGCAAATTCGGCGTGTCACAAATTGATTTTTTAGGACACAAAGTCTCTCCGAAGGGGGCAGTTCCACTTCCAGACAAAGTTCATGCGATAGAAAGTTTTCCACGGCCACAGACGGTCAAATCGCTACAGGAATTTTTAGGGATGGTTAATTTTTACAACCGTTTCCTCCCCCACGCAGCTCAGCTCATGCAGCCCCTGTATGACGCGCTCAGAAAAAAGAAAGCTTCCAACGCAGTCGAATGGACCCCGGAGCGCGAACGCGCTTTCGCGGAAGTAAAAAGCGCCCTAGCTAACGCCACATTGTTAGTTCACCCAGATCCCTTGGCCCGCATCGCACTAACCACAGACGCTTCAGACCTAGCTATAGGGGCAGTTGTAGAACAACTTGTCAGTGGGGTCTGGCAACCTTTAGCATTCTTTAGCAAATCGCTAAACCAAACTGAACGCAAATACAGCACTTTTGACAGAGAGCTGCTGGCACTTCATTTATCCAGCCGCCACTTCCAGTTCTGGTTAGAAGGGCGGAGTTTCACGGCTTTTGTAGACCATAAACCGCTCACTTTTGCTATGGCTAAAATTTCAGAACCATGGTCAGGCAGGCAACAAAGACAGCTAGCTGCGATTTCAGAGTTCACCACAGACATTCGACACGTGGCAGGCAAACTTAACGTAGTAGCGGACTGTCTCTCTCGCGCTGTGACACCACCAGAGCGCGGGGAGACAGATTATACTGCCTCAGCAGCAGAACTCTTCACTAACGCAGACACATACGCAGCACCTATCCATGCAGGGATAGATTATGCAGCCATGGCGGAGGAACAAAACAGTGACGCGGACGTGCGCGCACTCCTGTCTGGACCAACAGGGTTAAGGCTGGAGAAAAAGGGTTTACGCGACGGCGTGCCCCCCCCTAATATGCGATGTTTCAACCAGCCGACCTCGCCCGTTAGTACCAGCTACATGGCGCCGCCGTATTTTCGATGCAATTCACTCCCTCGCGCACCCAGGTGTGCGCGCCTCGGTTAAAATGGTCGCCGAAAAGTTTGTGTGGCCAGGCCTGCGCAAAAACGTAAAAGAATGGGCAAAAACTTGCATTTCTTGTCAACGCGCCAAAATACACAGACACACAAAAGCCCCTCTGGAGCCTTTTCCAATCCCTGCTAGAAGGTTCGACCACGTTCATGTCGACCTTGTGGGGCCACTACCTTCCTCCCAAGGTTTCACACACCTGTTAACAATGATAGACCGCACCACGCGCTGGCCAGAGGCAGTCCCTCTAGCGGCAACCACAGCGGAGGAAGTCGCTCGCGTTTTTTTTTGACAAACTGGGTGGCACGTTTCGGCGTCCCATCGGACATCACGTCCGATAGGGGGCCTCAATTTGTCTCAGAGCTCTGGTCAGCCATGTCCAACAGCTTAGGGGCAACAATTCACCGCACTACCGCTTATCACCCTCAGGCTAATGGGTTATGCGAGCGTTTTCACAGGTCTTTAAAGGCTGCCCTCAGAGCCTCACTAACGGACACAAATTGGGTAAATAAACTTCCCTGGGATTTATTGGGGTTGCGTGCTGCGCCTAAAGAGGATCTAGACGCCTCTCCCGCAGAATTAGTCTTTGCTCAACCTCTCAGGCTCCCAGGTGAATTTTTACCAGAGAACCCAGAGCCAGGGTGCCTTCCAGTCCCAAGGTTTTTAGGCAACAACGGACCAAACTCTCTCCCCGGTCCAGCTCATCACTCCTTCCCACGGGTTTTTGTCCCTCAGGCTTTAAAAAACGCTGAGTTCGTTTTTGTTAAGCATGAAGCTTTAAAACCTACCTTTCGCCCACCATACGATGGGCCTTACAGAGTGCTGGAACCTGGTGATAAACACTTTGTGCTTGATTTTGGGGATAGAAAAGAAACAGTCAGCATTGACAGACTTAAACCTGCCTTCTTGTTGAAAGACGAGCCTGCACAGTTGGCGAGAGCACCTCGGCGGGGTAGACCCCCCAAGAGAAAAGACTCAGCCCCCCCAGCAGGGAACAGTTAACCTCTCTCCTTCCCACACTGCAGATCCCTCTCAAGAAGGTCCCAGCAGGGCGCCTAAACCAACCTACAGCAGTTTTGGGAGAAGATTAAAGCCCAGACAGCACAGGGACTGATACAAACCACTCCACAATTTTTCACTAATTGTGCTGCAACAGTTTAGGACTGACTTATGATTTTACTAGGCTGTTATAATTACCACTGAACTCTCTTAGGGGCATGGCTGCTAGAAAGTTTCTTCCGTGGCAACAGATGTAACACTTAGTATGTCATAATAACTATCTTAGACTGTGAACCTTCCTGTTGTCCTTTCTTAGTTGTTTGGGGGGCCTGTGGTCTATATTAACCATATATTCCATAACTTACTTATGTTGAAGCATGTGGAAATGTTTGGTGATTACATATGTAAAGAACTTCACACCTCTGAAAGGACAAAGGACTCTCACCCGCCGAGTGAAGAACAAAGACGTTCCCGGACGCGGCGGAGGAGACCGGAGGAGCCACCGTCACCCCCCAAGGCGAGGAGAGGAAATACCAGGACAATGGGGGGATTAAGATAATGAGGGATGTCAGCCTTTGTTATGCATGTCTTTTGTTGTGTGCATGTATATAATCAGTGAGTGGGAAAGATTCTGCCTCTTTTCCCTTCTGCCACTCTCTGCACCAGATGAGACTTGTTGGAAGAGCTGAATATTAAAGCTTTGCTTATAAACCAAATCGCCTCTTCATTTCCAAGCTCTTCTACAACCATCATATTTTTAAGTTCAGTATATTTTTGTAGAAGCCTTTCAAAGGAAAATCTATTTTTTTTTGGTTGTGAATGCAGGCAGAATCAACTTTAAAAGCCTGGTCTGTGGTGAAATTCCCTCTGAATCACTGGAATCGATTCACAGCCGCCATCAACCCCGGCGTGCAGATGCGTTGTGATCACCCCCGTGTTGCGGCCTTGTAAAACTCTTATTGCACCTTTAAACTCAGTTGAAATGGATTTAAAGTTTGTGTGCATTAGGATGATTCCACTCCTGTCACTTTGATTAAAAAGCTGCTTGGCTTTCTTGTCTCATTCGCTCGTTGATCCGCTGTATACCCACCCTCAGAGAACAAACAAGCTCAATACGACTTGCTGTACTGTTGCATCATATACCACGAAACTCCATAGAACTGACAGCATGAGATGTTCAAAAGCCACAGCTGAAAAAAGGACCGAATTACAGAGAAATAATAAAAATCAAAGAGCGCGAGGATGTTTTTATATTCAGTGTGATCTGCACAGAAATGAAAACACGTGACAACAGCATTATTTGATGCAGAAGAGTGACAGCAATAGTCCTTAAGAGTGCCTTGCAAGACGCAAAGTGACAGGGATAGCTTTCTTTAAAGGCGCTAAAGATGTTTTTTCTACTTTAACATATTCAAAAATGTGCAGAATTTCAGTTAGTGTTTAGAAACAACCATTATGGCACTATACCAAAGATACAGCTACTGCACAATGAAGTTTCCCAAAATGATCCTGCAGTGCCGCTGTTTGGCCAGCAGGGTGCGCGCTGAGTCATGATTCTCACATAGAGATTCACGTTTATGGCACAGTGCTGCCACCTGCTGCTGACAGTTAGAATTAACTCAAAGTTACATGTAGCTCCTTTAAATTAACATATTTTAACAGTGTATGCCATTAATCTTATCTGCAACTGTATGGAAAATGAGTGTGCTATGAGATGACTGTTGTTTATAAACAAAGTTGAATTGAACTGAATTGAATCGAGAGCGAGGGTGTCTTTCATATTGCCATTATCCTATGATAATGCTTTGGTAAGACACTGATTTACCTAAAGATCATGAGAAAACAAGTTGTGATCTTATTAAATTATATATATATATATATATATATATATATATATATATTTATCTCATGATTTTGAAAAAACTAACTGAACAAAAAAGACAATCATGGCCACTTCCACCTTAAGAAACAAATCAAATGAGCTGAAGGGAAATGATGGGGGAAAACCCACTGAATTTGTTATTTTCAGACATACAGCAGGTAAAATAACTATTGAACTATTCTCTGTGGAACCAGTTACCACTCTGGGTCCGGGAGTCAGACTTGGTCTCTGTTTTTAAGAACAGGGTAAAATCCTTCCTTTTCAATATAGCCTACGATTAAGGGAGGGATTTCATGTCTCTTAACCCCGCTTCTGTTCTGCTGTTAATAGATTCAGACTGCTGGATGACCGCCAATAATGTACTTGGTTTTTCACTGTTTCATGTTCTTTATGTCTGTTCTTTTCATCCTGTCTATCCCCTCACCCCCAGCCAGTCGCAGCAGATGACTGCCCCTCCATAAGCCTGGTTCTGCTAGAGGTTTCTTCCTGTTAAATGGCAGTTTTTCCTCTCCACCGTCGCTAAGTGCTTGCTTACAGGGGATCGTCTGATTGCTGGGTCTTTCTGAAATTGTGGGGTTTTCTCTGCATTTTGTAGCGTTATGAGATGATCTTTGTTGTGATGTGGCGCTATATAAATAAAGCTGAATTGAAATGAACTGAATTGAAAAATTGAACATGTCACAAATTTTCTCAGTAAATATATTATGGGGCTATTGTAATGAAATGTTCACCAGTTGTCAGCAATAACCCATGCAATCCACATGTGTAAAGAAATCCAATAGATGCTCATAAATTAAGTTTTGCTTAATATTGTGAAATGACACTGGGGAAAAGTATAGAACACATGAAGAAAGAGAGATGAAAAACGGTATGGGAAGCCAAGACACCAGCTGAAATCTATCAGTAATTAGAAAGCAATCCTACCCCTTGTCAGTGCAAATTAATATTAGCCGGTGAAGTCCCAACTGATGGCCTATAAAAAGGTGTCTCATTACCAAGGGGGCACACAAGAAACATCTCATGATGGTTAAAAGCAAAGAGCTCTCTCAAGACCTTTGCAACCTTACTGTTGCAAAACTACTGCTGACATTGGTTACCGAAGGATTTCTAAGCTTCTGAATGTTCCAGTGAGCACTGTGGGGAAAGAGAGCATCATTTCATCAGAAACCAGGTGGTCCTCACAAGATTTCTGACAGAGGAGTGAAATCATAAGAGTTGTCCAAGGACCACTTGTGGAGAACTTCAGAAAGACCTAGAATTAGTAGATACAATTGTTTCAAAGAAAACAATAAGTAATGCACTCGACTGCCATGGCCTGTATGCTCACTCCACTGCTGAAGAAAAAGCACACTGAACCTTGTTTAAAGATTGCTGCACAATATTTGGACATGGCTGGTAAACACTGGGAAAATATAGTCTGGTCAGATGAGACCAAAACTGAGCTCTTTGGATGCCATAATATACACCATGTTTGGAGGAGAAATGGCACTGCACGTCACTCCAAAAACACCATGCCAGCAGTGAAGCTTGGAAGTGGGAACATCATGGTGTGAAGCTGTTTTTCAGCACACAGTACTGGCAAATGTCATATAATTGAAGAAAGGATGAATGAGAATGAAAATGTACCAAGACATTCTTGATTAAAAAAAAAAAAATCTGCTGCCATCTGCCAGGTTTAAGATGAAACGAGGGTGGACATTTCAGCAAGACAATTATCCCAAACACACAGCCAAGGACAGAAAGCAAAGCTGCTAGAATGGAATAGTCAGTCACGTGACTTGAATCCAATGGGCTAAAATCACACCTGAGCAATGCATGTGACTAGTTTCTCCTTACAAGAGGCTTTTGTATGAAGTATTAAATAACTTTTAGTAAGCACGCTCAATATTTTTTTGCTGTGTTATTTCACATTATTACACATAATTTATGGACATTTAAGGTTTGATTTATTTGCATGTGTGCATTGCTTGGGCTGTTTGCTGAGAGTTCGTGAAAATTTCATTACAACAGCCCCATTAGAAATATATTTACTGAGAAAAATGGTGACATGTTCAATACTTATTTTACCCGCCAAATTAATGATTTAGTCAAAAGTGCAAAACTCATTCATGGGCATGTCCAAGTCCATTCTGCTATAACAATGGCTATAAAACAACGGACTTTGTATATGGCTGCCCTAACTCCCAATTATTCAGAGGTAATTTTGGGGTGCAACATGCAATAATCCAATCAGCATGCATGTCTCCTCTCCTCACCTTTAACAGCAGGGGCGCATGATCTAAGGTAGACCGCTATGATGGCATGTTTTGTCAGAACGTGGGTTGGTCCCATGTCCTCACTTTTATTCCTAGTTTATTTCCTTGTCACCCGGACATGGGTTCAGCCCACATCCTTGCTTTGAGTTTTGTTTTGTATGATTCTCTGTTATTATTATCGTCATGATCTCTGTCTTGTTTTTTATGTGTCCATGCATTGTCCTTAGTTTTGGTTATCATTATTAATAGTATTATTATTATCATGGTTTTCTCTTGTAGTTTATTCCTGTCATCATCTGTGGTTTTGATTTGGGCTTTTATTTTGACAGCGCCCTTTGTTTCCTTCCCTTTTCACCTAGCTTATTTCGTGTCTTGTTAAGATCTTGACTACTCACGGCTAGTCATGATTTCATTAATTTACCTCGTTCTATTTAATGGATGGCGCTCCTTAGCTTAGGGCGACATCCTTAATGCCATATCGGCGTGAGCAACATGCTTCTGTTTTTGTCTTGCCTGTTTTCTTGCCATAAGTCTGGTTGCCTTAGCTTGAGTTATTTTGCTTGGTGTGTAGTTTTGTTTCAGCCCTCGAGCTGCTTTATTTTATGTTTAATAAATCTCACATATTTAATAAATTTAATTTGCAACTTTTTTCCTTTTAAATTTGCAACTTTTTTCCCATAAATTTGCAACTTTTTTCCTTTTACAGGGAAAAAAAAAAGCTGAAAGAAACAAAGAACCAAACATAGTGAGAGGAAGGTTAAACCTGAATGTAGTGTGTTTAGTTGTTCTGTTGTGCCTATGAACCAAGTGCCATACGCAGTTTAGATCCAGAGATCTCAAGATGGGGCTGAGGAAAACTTTAAAAGAGCCTGACGTAAAAAAAAAATCCTGTGAGTTCTGAGGCATCCTTATTTGAGCAATATACGACTACCCTGAGGGTTTTTCTTCTTCCGCTGACCTGAACATCCCATATAAAAGACTAGCAGAAGATTGGCCTTTGATGGCAGCGGTGCAACATAAACTTTTATCTATTTGCTTTTTTCTCCTCACCTGCAGTAGAAAGTTTTTCATCATCTATCTTGTCCAATCCCATGGAAAACAAGATGGCAGCCCACCTCCCTCCATCAGCAATGGAGCCTTCACTCTGCAGAAATTAAATACTGCAAAGGTGAGATGCTTCAGAAAAGGGCAAAGGATTGTGCTGTGATTTCCTCGGATTGAGCGGTGCTTCAGTTTGTTAGCTCTTGGAACCGAGCAAAGCTATACGTTTTTCCTCTCCTGTAAGGTTAACTACTGCCGGAGGAAGAAACGCATGCTGGATAAATGCCGCAAAAAAAAAAAAAAAAGTGAGAGAGAGAGAGTGGGAGAAGACTTAAAGCATGAGGAGGAAAACTGACACCAGGGACATTTGTAGGTTTTGTTGGCCCCATGCAAGTTAGTGTTAGGGAGGAGAGCTCTATTTTTGTTATGGGGAAGAGTGAAAACACCTTTAAAACAGACAAAAAATAATAATAATAAAAAAAAAAATAAACCTTTCCAGCATCTACATTAATGTTTTGCAACCAGGGTTCTCCAGAACATCCAAGGATTCATTTCTTAATTGGTCCAAAAAATTGCAATAAATAAATAAATAGTAAACCTATGCATGGGTTTGCAACAATGGCAAATTACAGTGGGGCAAAAAAGTATTTAGTCAGCCACCAATTGTGCAAGTTCTCCCACTTAAAAGATGAGAGAGGTCTCCAATTTTCATCATAGGTATACCTCAACTATGAGAGACAAAATGAGGGGAAAAAAAATTCCAGAAAATCACATTGAAGGATTTTTTTAATGAATTAATTGGTAAATTCCTCAGTAAAATAAGTATTTGGTCACCTACAAACAAGCAAGATTTCTGCCTCTCACAGAGGCAGAAAAAAACTCTTAAAAACTTCTTCTTTAAGAGGCTCCTCTGTCCTCCACTCGTTACCTGTATTAATGGCACCTGTTTGAACTCGTTATCAGTATAAAAGACACCTGTCCACAACCTCAAACAGTCAGACTCCAAACTCCACTATGGCCAAGACCAAAGAGCTGTCAAAGGACACCAGAAACAAAATTGTAGACCTGCACCAGGCTGGGAAGACTGAATCTCCAATAGGTAACCAGCTTGGTGTGAAGAAATCAACTGTGGGAGCAAATATTAGAAAATGGAAGACATACAAGACCACTGATAATCTCCCTCAATCTGGGGCTCCACGCAAGAGCTCACCCTGTGGGGTCAAAATGATCACGAGAACGGTGAGCAAAAATCCCAGAACCACACGGGGGGACCTAGTGAATGACCTGCAGAGAGCTGGGACCAAAGTAACAAAGGCTACCATCAGTAACACACTACGACGCCAGGGACTCAAATCCTGCAGTGCCAGATGTGTCCCCCTGCTTAAGCCAGTACGTGTCCAGGCCCATCTGAAGTTTGCTAGAGAGCATTTGGATGATCCAGAAGAGGATTGGGAGAATGTCATATGGTCAGATGAAACCAAAATAGAACTTTATTGTAAAAACTCAACTTGTCGTGTTTGGAGGAGAAAGAACACCATACCTACTGTGAAGCATGGGGGTGGAAACATCATGCTTTGGGGCTGTTTTTCTGCAAAGGGACCAGGACGACTGATCCATGTAAAGGAAAGAATGAATGGGGCCATGTATCCTGAGATTTTGAGTGAAAACCTCCTTCCATCAGCAAGGACATTGAAGATGAAACGTGGCTGGGTCTTTCAGCATGACAATGATCCCAAACACACCGCCTGGGCAATGAAGGAGTGGCTTCGTAAGAAGCATTTCAAGGTCCTGGAGTGGCCTAGCCAGTCTCCAGATCTCAACCCCATAGAAAATCTTTGGAGGGAGTTGAAAGTCCGTGTTGCCCAGCGACAGCCCCAAAACATCACTGCTCTAGAGGAGATCTGCGTGGAGGAATGGGCCAAAATACCAGCAACAGTGTGTGAAAACCTTGTGAAGACTTACAGAAAATGTTTGACCTCTGTCATTGCCAACAAAGGGTATATAACAAAGTATTAAGATGAACTTTTGTTACTGACCAAATACTTATTTTACCGATGAATTTACCAATTAATTCATTAAAAATCCTTCAATGTGATTTTCTGGATTTTTTTTTTCTCATTTTGTCTCTCATAGTTGAGGTATACCTATGATGAAAACTGGAGACCTCTCTCATCTTTTAAGTGGGAGAACTTGCACAACTGGTGGCTGACTAAATACTTTTTTGCCCCACTGTACCTGCAGTGTTCTGGGCCATTTAAGAAGTGGAACTGAATTTCCCATGGAACCCTGGATGTTCTGGAGAGCCCATCTGAAAAACACTGGCAAATGAACAGAAAAAAAAAAATTACATGATTATGATTACAGTGATTACAAAATCATTACACAATCATCCATATGAGTCAGTCACAAATTTACAAGAAAAAAGTTACGAATTTATGTGGAAAAAGTCAAAATTGTGTGAGAAAAAAAATTCAAATCTGCAAAATACTTGCAAAACTACAAGAAAAAAAGTCGCAAATTTTCAAGGAAAAAACACAAATTTACAAGAAAAAGTTACAAATTTAAAAGGAAAAAGTTCATTCAAATTTATGAGAAAAAAGTTGCAATTTTAAAAGGAAAAGATTTGAAAATATAGATAAAAGCTGCCAATTTAGAGGAAAAATGTTGCATGTATGAGAAAAAATATGTAAATTTACCTAAAAAAAGATGTAAAATTACAAAAAAAAGTTGCAAATCTACAAGAAATAGTTACAAATTTACAAAAATAAAGGTCATTCAAATTTATGAGAAAAAGTTTCAATCATAAAAGGAATGGAGTTGGAAATTTACAATATAAAAGATGCAAATTTACAAGAAAAAGTCACAAATGTATCAAAAATATGAAAATTGACTTGAAAAAGATTAAAATTTAGAAAAAAGATGCAAATCTACAAGAGAAAGTTGAAAGTACAAATCTGAGGAAAAAAAGCTGCAAATTTAAAAGGAAAAAAGTTGCAGATTTAAAAGGAAAGTTGCAAATTTACATGAAAAAATGTTGTAAATTTAAAAGGAAAAAGCTGCAAATTTATAAGATAAAAGGTCGAAATTTACAGGAAAAAAGTTTTAAATTTATGAGATAAAAGTTGCAAAATTACAAGAAAAAGTTGCAAATTTACAAAGAAAAAAGTTGAAAATTTACAGGAAAATGTAATGTACAAAATAAGAAAATTTACCTAAAAAAGATTAAAATTTACAAAAAAGTGGCAAATCTATGAGGAAAAAAAAGTTCAAATTTATGAGAAAGAAGGTGCAAATTTACAAAAAAATAATAATCACAAATTCAAGAATAGAGCAAATTTATGAGAAAAAATTTGAAAGTAATCTCAGTTTCCCCCCCCCCCCCCCCAAAAAAAAAAAAAAAGTTGAGGGGAAACTGGGGTCCGGTAACATTTGCGTACTCTGCTCTATAGCCAGGTCGCCTCTTTCTACACAGCCAAGTGTTTAGGAAGAGTCACCAGAGGCCATCCTTTCAATGTTTCCTCTGAATAAAAATCCCATTTTGAACCTCGTTAAACTCAACAAAGCACGATTGCGGGTCAATTTGAGATCACAGAGTGTTTTCAGTTTTAAAATTCAGCGAGTCGCCTCTACTCAGACAATAACCACCGAGTCCCGGGGCTTTTCTGACCACTCAGAATCCCACTCAGAGTCCAGAGAGAGAAACATCATGCAGCGTCATCAAGTGAGTTTGCTTCATTGTGAATGTGGACTAGCGAGACGGAGCGATTGGGAGGGCAAGTTCAGATCTCTGATTCACCATGAGACACAGCGGAGGATGTGAATGTCTAACAACAGAAACAAAATGGGATTCTACAGGCAAATTTTACAGGAGAAAAAAAAGGACATTTCTGTGTAGAAATGCGCTTTCTAATGGATATCCATTTTCCCGAAATTGTTGCTCCATATTTTACAGTTCAATTTAATGATGCTGCATCATAAAAACAACAGTAAAATGTCTGAATATTCTAATGTGGGTGCATATGCTAATTCATTCAATTGAATTGGCTAGAAACAGGTCGGGGGTGGGGGAGGCTGCAAACAGGAGAGAAGCATTGCAACCTGCTGACTAAGCAGGTAGAAATACAGTAATATCACAAACACCCAAGTGTGTGCTTAGGATCACTGTCTTGCTTCATGACGCACTCTCTCTTGAGATTCAGTTCATGGACAGATGTCCTGACATTTTTCTTCAGTGTTTGCTGGTATAATTCAGAATTCACAGTTCCATCCATAATGGCAAACAGTCCTGGCCCAGATGCAGCAAAACCAGCCCAAACCATGATAGTACCACCACCATGTTTCACAGATGGGATCAGCTTCTTATGGTGGAATTCAGTGTCTTCCTTTCTCCAAACATAACATTTCTCATTAAAACCAGAAAGTTCTATTTTGGTCTCATCTGTCCACAAGACATTTTTCCATTAGCCTTCAGGCTTGTCTACGTGATCTTTAGCAAACTGCAGATGAGCAGCCATGTTATTTTTTGAGCGCAATGGCTTTTTCCTTGCAACTCTGCCATGCACACCATTGTTGTTCAGTGTTCTCCTGATGGTGGACTCATGAACATTAACATTAGCCAGTGACAGAGAGTCCTTCAGTTGTTTAGAAGTTACCCTGGAGTCCTTTGTGACCTCGCCGAATATTACACACCTTGCTCTTGGAGTGATCTTAGTTGGTCGACCACTCCTGGGATGGCAACAGTGGTCTTAAATTTCTTTCATTTGTGCACAATCTCTCTTACTGTGGATTGGTGGAGTCCAAACTCTTTAGAGATGGTTTTGTAACCTTTTCCAGGTTGATTAGCATCAACATTTCTGAGGTGCTCAGAAATCTCCTTTGTTCGTGCCACACATGACACACTTCCACAAACATTGTGTTGAGACTTTAATAGATCTTCAAGTAAAAGATTCTTTAAATAAAACAGGGTGTCCACTGACACGTGATTGTCATCCCACTGATTGAAAACACCTGACTCTCACTTCACCTTCGGATTACCTGCTAATCTTAGAGGTTCACAAACTTTTGCCACTCACCGATATGTAATATTGGATCATTTTCCTCAATAAATTAATGAAAAAGTAAAATATTTTTGCCTCATTTATTTAACTGGGTTCTCTTCATCTACTTTGAGGACTTGTGTGAAAATCTGATGATGTTTCAGGTCATATTTGTGCAGAAATGTAGAAAATTCTAAAGGATTTACAAACTTTCAAGCACCGCCGTATTTGGGTACATGGAGTGGCTCTGAAAAAAAACTTTGTTAGGGTGGGTGACAGGGACCCATGGATGTTCAAACCCACGCTGACAGTGCTGTCATGTACGCCTACTATGCTATGGAGTTAGCATGCTAACAGCAGTTTAGATTGCACCATTTATACCTTTAAATTCTACCCACCCAATCAGTGAACAGATTCTAACAAGAAATGCAAATGGTTTGGAAAGGTTGACAGGCTACATGGCAGTACACCACAGTAAATGAAACTGGCTGTAACTAAAGCGTCCGGCTTTACTTACTTGTAAATTTGCAGCTTTTTTCTTTTAAATTTGAAGTTGTTTTTTTTTTATCTCATAAATTTGCATCTTTTTAATCATACATTTGCAGCTTTTTACTTGTAAATTTGCAGCCTTTTTCTTTTAAATCTGCAGCTTTTTCTCATAAATTTGCAGCTTTTTAATCATAAATTTGCAACTTTTTTCTTCTAAATTTGTAGATTTAAAATCATAAATTTGTAACTCTTTTCTCGTAAATTTGCAGCTTTTGACTAATAAATTTGCACCCTTTTTCATTTAAATCTGCAACTTTTTCTTGTAAATTTATTTGTAAATTTACTACTTTTTCCTCATACAATGGTGTGAAAAAGTGTTTGTCCCCTTCCTGATTTCTCATTTTTTTATATGTTTGTCACACTTAAATGTTTCAGATCATCAGACAAATTTAAATATTAGACAAAGATAACACAAGTAAACACAAAATGCAGTTTTTAAATGAAGGTGTTTATTATTAAGGGGGAAAAAAATCCAAACCTACATGGCCCTGTGTGAAAAGTGAATCCCCCCCCCCCCCCATTAAAACATAAATTAACTGTGGTTTATCACCTCTTTGGAAAGCTGAGTTGAATTTCTCTAGCCACACCCAGGTCTGATTACTGCCACGCCTGTTCTCAATCAAGAAATCACTTAAATAGGACCTGTCTGACAAAGTGAAGTAGACCAAAAGATCCTCAAATGCTAGACATCATGCAAATCCAAAAGATTCAGGAACAAATAAGATCCAAAGAAATTCAGGAACAAATGAAAAAAAAAAAAAAGTAATTGAAATCTATCAGTCTGGAAAAGGTTATAAAGCCATTTCTAAAGCTTTGAGACTCCATTGAACCACAGTGAGAGTCATTATCCACAAATGGCAAAAACATGGAACAGTGGTGAACCTTTCCAGGAGTGGGAAGACGACTCATCCAAGAGGTCACAAAAGACCCCACAACAACATCCAGAGAACTGCAGGTCTCACTTGCCTCAGTTAAGGTCAGTGTTCATGACTCCATCATAAGAAAGAGACTGGGCAAAAATGGCCTGCATGGCAGAGTTCCAAGGCGAAAACCACTGTTGAGCAAAAAGAACATAAAGGCTTGTCTCCGAAAACATCTTGATGATCCCCAAGGCTCTTGGGAAAATACTCTGTGGACTGACGAGACAAAAGTTGAACTTTTTGGAAGGTGTGTGTCCCATTACATCTGGCGTAAAAGTAACACAGCCTTTCAGAAAAGGAACATCATACCAACAGTAAAATATGGTGGTGGTAGTGTGATGGTCTGGGGCTGTTTTGCTGCTTCAGGACCTGGAAGACTTGCTGTGGTAAATGGAACCATGAATTCTGCTGTCTACCAAAAAATCCTGAAGGAGAATGTCCGGCCGTCTGTTCGTGACTGCAAGCTGAAGCGCACTTGGGTTCTGCAGCAGGACAATGATCCAAAACACACAAGCAAGTCCACCTCTGAATAGCTAAGAAAAACAAAATGAAGACTCTGGAGTGGCCTAGTCAAAGTCCTGACCTGAATCTGATTGAGATGCTGTGGCATGACCTTAAAAAGGCGGTTCATGCTCGAAAACCATCCAATGTGGCTGAATTCCAACGATTCTGCAAAGATGAGTGGGCCAATATTCCTCCATAGCGCTGTAAAAGACTCATTGCCAGTTATTGCAAACACTTGATTGCAGTTGTTGCTGCTAAGGGTGGCCCAACCAGTTATTGGGTTTAGGGAGCAATCACTTTTTCACACAGGACCATGTAGGTTTGGATTTTTTCCCCTTTAATAATAAACACATTGATTTAAAAACTGCATTTTGTGTTTACTTGTTATCTTTGTCTAATATTTAAATTTGTCTGACGATCTGAAACATTTAAGTGTGACAAACATACAAAAAAATGAGAAATCAGGAAGGGGGCAAAAACTTTTTCACACCACTGTGCATTTAAAATGTTTTTCATAAAATTGCAACTTTTTATTGTACATTTGCAACAAAATTCACTACTTTTCTGTCATAAATTTGCAACTTATTTCTTAAAAATTTGTGACTTTTTTCCTTCTAAACGGGCAACACTCATATAGATGCTGGTTTCATTTTTATTCTGTGTAATTACTTAAATTTTCTTTGTTCATATAGATAATGTCTCAAGTTTTTATAAAGTGTTTTTTAAGGGTTTGAACTCTTCTTTATTACAAATATAGTGGCCCCAAAACACGATCTTACATACAGCAACATCTATAGTGTCCCCCTCAATCTTTACTCCGGAGAAAATGTTCTGGCTATTGTCCCTCCCCAACAGTGAAATGAAATTTCCGCCCATGAAGGTCCTGTGTTATTACTGTGAGAAAATCTGACTTCTCTCCTCACCAAAGCCACAACTTATCGCATTATTTCTGTGCCAAACAAACTTTGGGCCATAAAATGTCCAGCGTCTCTAAAAACTTGGAAAAGATCACCTGCGATAAGAAGCAGATAAAGTTGCGGTAATCGCCACGTCCCGTACACAGCGGCGTGTGAGCTTTCCTGCCAGCGGGACACTTCCACACAGCACATCAAACAGCTTGAGCTTTCTGCACGTTATTTCTCTGGACAGAAGATTAACTCGCTGTATCTGGTGGCCCCTAATTTTGGGAAGTGGATGAGTTCAACTCTTTAAAACTGAAAAAATAAAAGATTTCTCTGCCCAGCAAAGGCAGTAAAAAACGAAACTTGCATCATTGTCTAAATAGTTGTATGGAATAAAAAAAATTAACCAGCATTTATAGAAAGCTTGCAAATTTGGGAAACTGTTGAAAATTCATGAGGGAAAATTGTGCAGATTTTTACAATCAAAAAAGCTGCAAATTTAGAAAAAGTAAATTTATGAGAAAAAAAAGTTGCAAATGCAGGAGAACCATGTTGCAAATTTGTGAGAGAAAAGAAGATTTAATTTATGAGGAAAAAGTTGCAAATTTCTGAGAAAAAAGATACAAATGTGTGAGAAGAAATTAGCAAATTAATGAGGAAAAAAGTAGTAAATTAATAAGAAAAAGTAGCAGACATAAGAAAAAAAGCTGCAAATTCATAACAAAAAGTTGCAAGTGAAAAAGAAAAAAAAAATACATTTAGAAGGGGGAAAAAAGTCACTAATTTATGAGTTAATTCTCTTCCACAGCGTGCAGGACACCATGTGGTGCAGAGGGGCGGTGCCTGTCTCCATTTCTCTGACCCTAGGCCACACAGCTACTGTAAGTAGTGAATGGTACCGTGGGAGGTCAGTCCTCTGGTAGCTCTGTGCGTTAACTTTCCTTTTCCCGTTCTGTTATGCTCAGCACCAAGCTAGAATGCAGAAAGTGTCATTTTTACATGGTCTTTGATATGATCCGGCCTTGAACCCACAACCGGGAGATGCTCTACTTCTAGGCCACCACTCTGGTACCAGTTTGTGAGAAACAGGTTTAAAATTTACTGGAAGAAAGTCACAAATGTACGAGGAACAAGCTGCAAATTTACAAGGCAAAAATTGCAAATTCATGGGAAATACTTTAAAAAAAAATTATGAGTGTAAAATAGCAAATTTATCAGGAAAAAGGAAATTTAATGAAGAAAAAAAGTCACTAATTTATGAGAAACAAGTTGCAAATTTACAAGTTCCAAATTTCTAAGAAAAAAATTGCAAATTTGCAAAAAAAGATGCAAATTTACGAGAAAAAAGTTGCAAAATTTATGTGAAAAAAGTTGAAAAAAATACGAGTAAAATAAATTTATCACAAAAAAGGAAATTTACGAGAAAAAAGGTCACCAATTTATGAGAAACGGTTGCAAATTTATGAGAAAGTAATAAATTTATCAGAAAAAAGTTGCAAATTGCTGATAAAAAAATTTACAAATTTGCAAGAAAAAAGTTGCAAATTTAATGGGAAAAAAGTGTTTTGAAATTATAAGAGTAAAATAGAAAATTTATTTTAAGAAAAAGAAATTTACAAGAAAAAGTCACCAATTTATGAGAAACAACTTGCAAATTTACGAGACAGTAACAAATTTGAGAAAAAAGTTGCAAATTTCTAAAAAAAAATTTAATTTATGAGAAAAAGTTGAAAATTTATAATAAAAATTGCAAATTTATGAAGAACAAATTATAAATTTGCATAAAAAGTTGCAAATTTACATCAAAAAAGCTGCAAATTTAGAAGAAAAAAGTTGCAAATTCATAAGAAAAAGTTGCAAACTTACAAAATATTGCAAACTTATGAGAAAAAGTGATATTTAGAAGAAAAAAAGTCACCAAACAAGTTGAAAATTTACTTGAAAAAAGTTACAAATTTGAGAGAAAAAAGGTGAAGTTGATTTTAATTCTCCTCCCAAAAAATGTGTACGGTGAACTAGCAGCCTGAGGCCCCCCCGTGGCTGGGGGCGCCCGTACAGTTTGTGTACTCAGCTTTGTGGGCAGAGACGGGCGTGCCTCTCCACGGGTCTGCATATAATTTAATGCTTACTGCAGAGCTGACATGATTATGACTCCCTTGTAGAAGGCCGGGCTTCTGTTGCTGTTTTCCTCTCTGTTATCATCCTCAAAACAAAGTTTGTGTGTGTGTGTGTGGGGGGGGGGGGGGCTGGGAGTCGCCACTTTCTGCTGTAAACATAGCGAGTCTCAAAAGGTCAGGAGCAAGTGGAACACAGCGGGGGTGGAACACAGAGCTTTACGTGTTTTTCCTCCGGTTGAAGGAAGTCCAGAGGAACTGAGGGCACACCTTAGATTTGGTGCTATTACCGCACAACTGTAACGTATGTGCCCCCCCGCCCCCAGCGCCCCCCGACAGTGAGGGCATCGCACTGTGAATTAGCCCCGACTAACAAGGCCGACAAACCCTGAAGAGAGTGGAGAGAAAGAGGAAAAGGTGGAGCGTGGATTCAGAGATGGACTAATGAGCAATGAGACAGCAGAGAGGTGAAGGCCAGCACTGATGAGTCGGCATGTTTGATGGGCCGTGAAGCTAACGCCAGCCCCCCCGTCTGGCTGCCGCGTCGCGATCATTAGAGTAAAATCTACGAGGGCGTGCACTGACCTCTTCCCAGCCCCTGCCGTTGGTGTAGGAGATGACGTCGAGCAGCGGGTTGGACAGGTAGCCGTCGCTGTTGAAGGAGTAGTCCCGCCCACCGATGGATATGTTGGTGAAGTACCTGTGACAGAGAAGGGAGAGTTAAGGCACTTTTTTTTTTCCCCTACATTTAGACGATTCCTACAGGTCTTCATCAAATATCTGTGACATGCTGGTCAAAACGCCTCAGGGTTTAATTACCGCTGCACCATTTTGACCATCTTCTGCAGCCTTCCTCACAATGGCTCATTTCAATGCATGCTTCTTTAAATGCCCCGGTTCATTCCGTCCCGACTCTTTGGTCATTTACAAGGTCAACAGCCACACTGCTAACATTAGCTTGCTAGGTCCTAGCTCCTCTAGTGGTGGATAGGATATGACTGGTCCATGGAGGACAAGCAGCAGGCAATTTGTTATTTTTATGGCAAGGGTAGACACACATAACTGTCAATTAGGTTGCAAGAATAAAAGTGCAAAGACATGATAAAAGATGCCTATCTAAAAATTTTAAAAAGTTGCAAATTATTATTTAATTATATTGGATAAAACTTTAACCAGCATCCAGATGAGCGGTACAAATTTATGAGAAAAAGTTGAAAATTTACAGCAAAATAAAATGCAATTTTTTGAGAAAAGTTTTAAAATTTACAAGAAAAAAGGCTGCAAATTTATATAACAAAGATTCATATTTACAGGGAAAAAAGTTGCAAATCTATGAGGAAAAAAGTTGAACATTAACACAAAAAAATACAATTTTCCAAGCAAAAAATTTAAAATTTCTGAGAAAAAAGTTGCACATTTTTGAGAAAAAAACCCAGACTTCTAATTTAAAAATAGTTTATAATATTACAAGAAAAATTGCAAATTTACAAAAAATTATAATTAATGAGAAAAAACTTGCAAATTTTTGAGAAAAAAAGTAAAAAAAATGACAAAAAAATTTTGAGAAAAAACTAAAAAAAAAAATTCTATGACAAAACAGTTGCAATTTTTGGGGAAAAAAATGTTGCAGATTTGAGGAAAAAAGTTTTAAATCAATGAGAAAAAAGTTGTAAATCAACAGGAAAAAAACTGGCAAATTTCCAAGCAAAAAATTGTAAATTTTTAAGAAAAAGTTGCAGATTTTTGAGAACATAATCACCAATTTATGATTAAAAAAAGTTAGATTTATGAGAAAAAAGTTCAGAATATTACAGCAAAAATTGCAAATTTACAAAAAAAAAGATAATTTAGGAAAAAAAGGTTGCTAGTTTTGAAAAAAAGTTAAAAAAATGATAAAAAGTTGCAATGTTTTGAGAAAAAAGGTCAAATTTATGATAAAAACGTTAATTTATGAGAAAAAATTGTAAATCTATGAGGGAAAAAATGAAAACTTACTGGAAACAATGCAAATTTACAAGAATAAAATTGCAAATTTATGAGGAAAAGTTCAAAATTTTTGAGAAAAAAGTCTCAAATTTAAAAGAAAAAAGGTGCAGAGTTATGAGAAAAAAATAGAAAATTTATGAGAAAAAGGAAACAAATTTTTGAGAAAAAAGTTGCAAATCTACAAGAAAAAAAATTAATTTGTTGCATTTATATTGAAGCTGGTTGAATTTCTATTCAGTGTAATGGTTTTTTTTTTTTTCTGTTCATAATAAACAATCATTTTAAAGAGTTTGCTCATTACAAAAACAGAATCGTGCACCGCGTTTCCAAAATGCTAAAATCAGCCCTGCTAAGACTAATGAGAAAATATCAAGAGAAGAAAGCTTGAAACGAGGAACCCAAAACTGCGGCGTTTGAGCCGAGACATCGGCGGCGGGGATTCTGTGCGAAAGACAAAAAAAAACAGGTTTCAGAGAGGAAAAATCCCATTTCTGAGGAGCAGCAACCGCGGGGTGGGAGAAACACAGGCGAGACGCGGTGAGGCGGGAGGGAAAGGTGAGACGCGGCGCTGAATTCGCTAAAACATTTCGCCACCTTCCACTGAACCAGCGGGAAGCTCGCAGAGAAAAGTTGAAAGAGGACAAACACTTGAGCGCACTTCTAATTCTTGAAAAAGACATAAGCAAGGCACGTGGGTGGCGGTGTGGAACTGAGAGAGAGAGAGAGAGAGTTTCAGCTTTGATGTTTTGTAATGGAACATCTTCCCTAAAAGCACCTGGATAAAAAAAACCACATCAAAGCATCCTAATGAAGCCATCCGGCATCCTCGAAAATACACAAACCTCAGCCAGAGAAAAGCCTAATAAGAGCTGAAATGGCACATAATCAGCTGCGGTGGGATGCCGCAGAAATGTGAAGCCACGCAGAGCCAAACTGGAGCAGGGCAAACATATTCCACAGATGTTTATCTAAATTAGCGCTTTAATAATGCGTCATCTAAGTTTATAGTCAAGGAATTTATGCATCATGCACTTCCAAGATAAGAAGGGAAGCATTTCTGCATCATTGACTCTGCAGAATATCTTTGTGGGTTTTTTTTTTTTTTTTATTTCCATGTACTAAATCTAAAGTCTGGAGCGCAGGAAGTAACATTGTATGGCAGCACATTATCCTGCAATGACTTCATCCAAATTAAATTAATCTTTGGTGGAAGAACTGGGGGGGGGGGGGGCGACTTTACAGCGGCTTCATTTATCCAGAGAAGACCTTGACGTGAGGCTATGCTTGCATGTGTAGGACCCACGATGAACAGCTGTTAAATCAGTTAAATGTCAGTGTTATTATGTCCATAATCAGTAACCCAATGACCAGGCCGGAGGTGCAATAGAGCTCAACTTTATTGTGCAAACTCACAGACACAAGGCGCTCCGGTACAGGCAGAGGAGAAGGTCAAAAGCGAACGTGCCTCTTACGCATCGGCCTTTTTGTACCCAGGGTGGCGGCAGAACCAGAAAGGTGGCGCGACCACCCTCATCACACAATAACACGTCATATTTATATATGACACCCCCCCCTTTAGAAAAGTCCAAAACACATGCACACCAATTAGGCCCTCCCAAAATTTAATACCTGAGTCACGCCCTAATGACAAAAAATAAAATAGGCCTATCCATACACACAAACAACTAAAACTAGAGGGGGACAGGTGGACTGCCGTCCCACCTCCACACGGCTAGATGGATTATTCTACCGTCTTTGGTACTAAAGGTCAATAAAATAAAACCATCCCGTGTTTCTAATATAATATCCAAACAATCCCATGAACTTATACACATAAAGAAAAATTCAATGTAATAAACACACACAACCAGTCGACATGCACCTTCATACATCGCTACAACATTCCCAATGATATCACCCCAACCCGGGCAAACCCCACAGTAATACACACCCCTGAACATGGTGACACACACATTACATGTTTTGTTTTGTTTTTTTCCCACATGGGCACCTGTTATAGCAGTCCATTATGAGAAACATGTCAACTATGTAGCCCAGGCAATTCACCTTTAACCCAATCCATCGCTCCTTGCTACCATGTAGTCTCGAAGGAGAGGCCACCCTCCGGAGGACTCATCTGGTGGTTCCCGCCCAGAGCTCCTTCGTCTCTTGGTCCCTGGAGATGAGCCACGTGGGGGCCCTGACACCTCCGTCTTCTTGATAACACGCCGCAGCTCATTGGGATGTCTCCATGAGTCGTCTGACAGCTGAAGGTATCCGTCCTCCCGAAAAGCCACCACGTTCAGCCGCCCCTGGTCGTCACGTCGCTTCCTCTTTCCGTGGGCACCTCTCAGTTAAGCCTCCTCTCTGGGTCGAACCACATCACCGACTCTTAAAGGAACTCGCCAAGACTTCTCGTGTCCATGATGTCTCCACCGGGCCTCCTAACCGGGCAGCCGGTGACCATCCGCAAAGCCCGACTCGGCCTACAGTGTTCCTGTGTGGCACATCTGTTTCCCGTGTCAGCCGGTCCTGCCCTGCTCTTTTTCATTTTAATCTCCAGGTCTCCTGGTATCTCCAGGCCAAACCCCGGAAGCAGAGGGGATGGACCTGCGATGTCATCGCCAGTCCCTGCGATGGACTGGCGATCTGTCCAGGGTGTACCCTGCCTCTCGCCCAAAGATGCTGGGAAAGGCTCCAGCCCCCCCGCGACCCGAAAAGGATTAAGCGGAAGAAGATGAATGAATGAATGAATGAATAAAGTTAAACAGTAGTAAAAATGAAAGGACATACTGTACAAGAGTAAAACACAATATCATGACTGAAGAATAAAGTAATGCATTAAATTATAAGGCAAATAAATGTCAATTACATGTTTAAAGTGTCATGAGCCGAGCTCTGGAGGTTTCCGCCAGGCTCGGTCTAATGGCTTTTTCCTTATATTTACAGTATCTCACAAAGTGAGCACACCCCTCACATTTTTGTAAATATTTTATCATATCTTTTCATGGGACAACAGTGAAGATATGACACTTTGATACAATGTAAAGTAGTCAGTGTACAGCTTGCATAACAGTGTAAATTTGCTGTCCCCTCAAAATAACTCAACACACAGCCATTAACCCCTTGCACTCTGGTCAATTTCCCTAAAAATGCCAAAAAATAATGTACCCAAAGTAAATCAAAAGCTGTTCTTCAACTCTTTGCAGCATCTTCATGGGGTTGGTCTCATTTAAAAGAAAACACTTTGAATTTTTTGGCAAAACTGTCATAATCTCTCTAAGTGCTCCTGCCACTGAGTAACAGTCATCTAAACATACTGAACTTGAAGAAAATAAATTCCGCCTGGGTGTTTTTTTGGATACAAATGCTTGCAAATAACACACAGCTTCAGATACTGGCTGGAAAATGCAACAGAAATGTAGAACCAAGTGTTATCCAGCTGAGGTCAAAATTTTGTAACAATACCACAAAAAAATCAATATATTACACAGCTTTTTTCTTAGGTTGTTCCCAGGCATTTTTGAACTGTGCCAAATTGTGCCAAATGGCACAGTTTGGAAAAACGTCTGTAACTTTTGAATGATTCAATATAGAAGCTTCATCTTGGGCTCTAATGAAAGGTGAAGAGCTGTGTGTGTGTGTGGGGGGGGGGTTATTCATTCATGAATGAATGAATGAACAAACAAGCCCCCCACACACAAAGAAGCATGCCACGTAAAAAAATGTGTGGCTTTTTTTTACAAGAAAAAATAACCTACAGTGCACTAAAAATTATTCTAAAATATCTGTAATGTAGAAGATAACAACTCCCACCCCCCAACCCCCCCGCTACAGAGGACGGACATCGCCGATGTGGCGACCACGGCGCACAGTCCCCATGGTCTACTATGCACAGTTGTACTGAAATATCTGCAATATATCTGCAATCCGCTACAGAAGAGTAGCGGGGGGGGGGGGGGTGTTCACCATATGACGGGGGGGGCCGTTCGCAACATGACGGACCCGTTGTAATTTACCGATCGGTCAAAAGTCATTTGGATTACAATTTTCAGGGATAAAGAATAATTTAGCTTATAACACTCACCTGTCCACAACAGCAGCGTAGCTGGCGAACTTCTCTTCCTCATTGTCAGACAAACATGAAGCTGGTCCGCTTGTTACGGACTCGTGGTTCTGGTCACGCAACCCGGTCAAACCATAATTCCATTATTGCGGTTTTGCGCTTCCATGATTGCGGTTTTGGCGAACAATTTTTCAAACAAATAACAACAGTAGTAAGAAAAAAAGACTGGCGAACGCCTGTGTGTCACCCAGCCTTACACAAAACAGCTTTCGAACTTCTCTGCTTCAATTGGCTGGCTGTATTCGCAGCCGTTGGTAGGCGGGTCCTTCTTGCTAGGTTTTCATTCATTGGTTCTTCAAGGTTTCAGAAACCCAATTCAAGGCTCTTATTAGTCAAATGAGAGGTCAATCACATCTAAACCAATCAAAGCACTCCTTTGGCTTTCTGTTCGCGGCTGTGTCTGTAGTGGAAGAACGGAAATGCAGCTTTTTTTTTCAGTGCACTCTAGGACGCAGCGCCCTCTTGCGCCCTCATGCGCTCTAGGACGCAGAGACGTGCCCGCCCGCGGTACACCGGAGTGCAAGAGGTTAATGTCTAATAAAGTGAGTACACTCCTAAGTGAAAATGTCCAAATTGTGCCCAACTTGCCTTTTTCCCTCCCCGGTGTCATGTGACTCATTAGTGTTACAAGGTCTCAGGTGTGAATGGGGAGCAGGTGTGTTAAATGTGGTGTTATCGCTCTCACACTCTCTGACTGGTCACTGGAAGTCCAACATGGCACCTCATGGCAAAGAACTGTCTGAGGATCTGAAAAAAAAGAAATGTTGCTCTACCTAAAGATGGCCTAGACTATAAGAAGATTGCAAACAACCTGAAACTGAGCTGTAGCATGGTGGCCAAGACCATACAGCTGTAGCAAGACAGGTTCCACTCAGAACAGGCCTCGCCATGGTTGACCAAAGAAGTTGAGTGCACATGCTCAGCGTCAAATCTAGAGGTTGTCTTTTGAAAATAGATGTATCAGTGCTGCCAGCATTGCTGCAGAGGTTGAAAGGGTGGGGGTGGGGTGGGGGGGTCAGCCTGTCAGTGCTCAGACCATACGCCACATGCTGCATAAAAGTGGTCTGCATGGCTGTTGTCCCAGAAGGAAGCTCCTTTTAAAGATGATGCACAAGAAAGCCCGCAAACAGTTTGCTGAAGACAAGCAGACTAAGGACATGGATTACTGGAACCATGTCTTGTGGTCTGATGAGACCAACATAAACTTATTTGATTCAGATGGTGTCAAGCGTGTGTGGCGGCTACCAGGTGAGGAGTACAAAGACAAGTGTGTTTTGCCTACAGTCAAGAATGGTGGTGGGAGTGTCATGGTTGGGGGCTGCATGAGTGCTGCCGGCACTGGAGAGCTACAGTTCATTGAGGGAACCATGAATGGCAACATGTACTGTGACATACTAAAGCAGAGCATGATCCTCTCCCTTTGGAAACTGGGCCGCAGGGCAGTATTCCAACATGATAATGACCCCAAACACACCTCCAAGACGACCACTGCCTTGCTGGAAAAGGTGATAGACTGGCCAAGCATGTCTCCAGACCTAAACCCTATTGAGCATCTGTGGGGCATCCTCAAACAGAAGGTGGAGGAGCACAAGGTCTCTAACATCCACCAGCTCCATGATGTCGTCATGGAGGAGTGGAAGAGGATTCCAGTCGGAACCTGTGAAGCTCTAGTGAACTCTATGCCCAAGAGAGTTAAGGCAGTGCTGGAAAATAATGGTGGCCACACAAAATTTTGACACTTTGGCCACAAATTGGACATTTTCACTAGGGGTGTACTCACTTTTGTTGCCAGTGGATTAGACATTAATGGCTGTGTGTTGAGTTATTTTGAGGGGACAGCAAATTTACACTGTTATACAAGCTGTACACTGACTACTTTACATTGTACCAAAGTGTCATATATTCAGTGTTGTCCCATGAAAAAATATAATAAAATATTTACAAGGACGTGAGGGATGTACTCACCTTTGTGAGATACTGTACATATTTGTTGTATTCTGTGCTTTTTGGGTTTTTGTAATTCTTGTACCGTTTGCCATTTTCCTGTTTGTCTTAGTTTTGTTGCATTTTTATTTTGTATTTATTTACATTTATATTTTAGTCTGCACTTGTTGATATTTTATTCTTTAGTTCTTTACTGTTGGGTTGACAGCTGTCAAGGGCGTTTCCAGGTTTTGTGCTTCATGTGGGCATTGCCCCGTCAGCTGTCAGCTTCAGCCTCTCCTCTCATTGCCCCCAGCTAGTCCAATTATGCATCATTGTTTTTACCTGCCTGCTCATGTGACCTACACCTGTTACTACTTATATAAATTGTTTTTGATTTTATTTAAGGGTAGTATTTTCATTTCTCCTTGCCGCTGTCTTGTTGAAGAAGTTTCTCTTCATCTCCACCAGAGCCCTGTTCCTACTCTGGTGTGCTGTGTTTGTAAGTTTAACCGTTTGTTTACATTTTCCATTAGAGCACAGTGTTGGACTTTGTTTTTGCTTTTTCAATAAACCTCACAAACTCACAATCCAGTGCGTGGGTCTTGTCTCTCTGCCCCAAAGGGCAATTTATGACATAAAGCCTCCATGCTATTATCAGCCCATGGTGCATTTTACTTTGTGCAATCGTAGGAATACTGGAACAATAACCCTCCTTGAATGCTACATAAAAATAACACATTACAGATATTTGGAAACATCATCTTGTTAGAAGTCATGACACAAACCTCTAGCCTTTATAAATATTAATGCTGTAATGCTGATACTGTCACAGGTAGGGTGCTGTCTTGGAAAGGGACCAATTAAATGGAAGGCCATCCTGTTCAAAACATTGCCACTACGTGCAGTTACATTTCTGGAGAGGTGCACGTCAGGTCAGTATCAGCTACTATATACTGTATTTATTGCAGCCCAGTTGAGCTCTGGGAGAAGTGGAGGTTTGTCAGCAGGTCCTTCATATCGCTGTTGTAGTATCATCAGAATTAAACACTGCATGCCGTATTCACTGGGTATTACTGTTAGTATCATCATAAAACTTTACTTAAATATCATGTTACATAAGAATGGCAGGCCAATGTTAAATGTGTCATGAAGTCTCATAAATCTTCAACTGATGTGGTTATCCCCATTAACTCCACCATCTGTTTATAATATAGCTGATTATAACTCAGTAGTCGATGGGATGTGACAATCCCTGGAGAACAACAAGCACAGAAATGAGCGTAAATGAGTGAATAGGCAACTGCTAATGGCAGCTAACTGTCATTGGTCCAAGTCTGAGGATAATAACAGCTATAATAACCAGCTAAAGTAACATCTAAGAATGACAGACATGGTCAAGTATTGGTAGATGAACAAGGATTGCAGTGGGTTTGGATAAAACTAATAGAAAACGCAGTAGAAACAACTCCGACCACCTAGCCAAGCTAATGCTAAAAGTGTAACATACCAACTATCACAGTGAAAAAAAACAAAACAAACCAGAACGATGCAATACATATTACTGACTGTGGATTAGTGACTCAGGCAAATGGAGGGATGCCTAGTTATTGGAATTTAAAGAAAATAACAATATTCCAGGTGCTAAGCTAACTCCGTAGTACAGGCCTATTCAATTAGTGGCCGACGGGCTACATGCGGCCCAGAGCCATCCTCCGAGTGGATCGCGGGCCCAGGCCACGCCAAGAAAATATAAAGTTAAGAAAAAATATGAAGGAATGACGGTCCGCAAGCACGTACATGAACAACACACGTAACTGTCATCCGCTCGGAGTTCAGAAGTACCCTGCCCACGTGTGCGTTCCAGTCGGCAGGCAGGCAGGCAGAGTGTCTTTCTACCGTTGCTGCCCGAGAGAAGCATGAGCTTATTAAAGCACTTTAAAAACAAAAAAAAGCAGAAGAGGTATGTAAGCAGTGAAGGAATTTATGGTGGTTTTAATCCGCTGGTAACGGGAACAATAACAGTCACTTACCAAAAAGGTGTGGTTAAGCTTCATACTGTATGCAAGGAAAGGCAAGACTGACTGAATTGCTGAGGACTGACTTCACCAGGTACTACAATATCCATCCAGATGGATGGATATTATGTACCTGGCAAGTTAAGATGACCGAAATTCACAAAGTCAATGACTTTAATCCGTCCACAGCCTTCAGACAAACTTTAACGTGCCAACATTTGGATTTCAAAATAAGGGAGGTTTTTCCTGCTGTCTGAGTGGTGAGGAGAATTCTAAAAAAAAAAAAAAAAAACTATAACTATATAGAAATATTTTAACAGAAATAACAGCATCTTTGGTAATTTAAGTTAATAAAATTATATTTAATGAAATAAATTATTTTTTTTCTTTGAAATCAGAGTTAGATTATTGTTTTGTTCTGGTTCTTCAAAATTATGGTCAAAAGTGTAAATTGTATAAGGAAAAAAATATTGAACACATCAATGAATTGATGTGTTCAATACTTATTTTCTCCTCTGTAGGGAACTGAAACCCAAAAGAGCTACCCCGGCTTCTGGACATTATGCCAAAATGTAAAAAATTATATACACAAGTGAAGAAAGATTTTTTTTATATTTTTACTTTAATAATACTAGTGCATACCTGTGCATGCCCGTGCATGCCCATAGAAAGCAAATGTAAGGAAGCATTTCTGCATGCCTGTAGAAAGTTACTGTTACCATGGCAACAGTAACCATGGTGAAACATGCCTTTGATCTTTGACGTCACCACTCATTCAGTGATGACTGCCTTTGATCTGTGATGGCTGCCTTTGATCTTTGATGATGTCATAACAAGTCCTATGATTGTGAGTGATGCCTGAATGTGATCTTTGATGATGTCATAGCAAGTCCTATGATCTTTTAGCAAGTCCTATGATCGTGACGTATGTGGCGGACAGACACACAGACAGATGGACACACAGATTTCTTGAATTATATATAGAGTGATATACGTAGAGTCACCTACTTTCTACAAGCTCCTGACCAGATAGAGTGATGATATAGAGTGAAGTACGTGGCGGTAATGATGAGATGAGATGAGATTCAACTTTATTGTCATTACACATGTATGATGCACCTGTAAGCTGGTTGCCAACCGCCAATCAAATCTAAAAGAAGAAGACATTGTGACAGAAAGGGTTTGATGATGTCAGCTATGCCATCAGGAATCACTGAGCCTATGATGTGCCTATGATGTCTATATGACAGTCCTATGATCGTGAGTGAAGCCTGCCTTTGATCTTTGATGATGTCATAGTGAGTCCTATGATCTTTTAGCGAGTCCTATGATCTTTTACTATGATCTTTTAGCAAGTCCTAGTCCTATGGTCATGACAAACAGACACAGACAGACAGAGATTTCTTGACCGGACAGAGTGATGATATAGAGTGAAGTATGTGGCAGTAATGCACCTGTAAGCTGGTTGCCAACTGCCAATCAACTCTAAAAGAAGAAGTATTTTTATGGGTGAACCTTGCAAATACAAGATGTTTTAATGAATCTGACCTTGAAATGCAAATTACCTCCAGGTCACTTCTGAGAACTGTGGTTGAGGCTAATGTAAGAAGGCTAGGTCTGGTTGTCAGACACAACCTGAGATATAACAGAGTTACCAACTTTTCAGAAAGTGCAAAGGAGAGACTGGGGCGGTGGGATGGAGTGAGAATGGGAAGTACTTCTTTACCTCAGAATAAGTTTTAGAACATGTTCAGTCTGCCTTATCCTGCCTTGAGACCTCTTATTGTGGGAAAAATCTGAAGAAAATCAGCACAATATTGTCAGTAATGTTCTCATTTCGGAGTGAGAAATTTGGTTTGTGATGTGAGAGAGAGGGAAAAAGAGTGAGAGTTGGCAACACTGGATGTGTCAGGATGCTGCACCTCGGACGCAGTCCAGAGATGGATGTTTTTTTTTGCGTATGGGGAGCTGTTCAGAACTCCTTATACAATGATATAGAGTGATGATAATCTAGTCACTGGCAGCAATGCACCTGTAAGCTGGTTGCCAACCACCAATCAAATCTAAAAGAAGAAGAAGAACTAATGTTGAAATTGAATATGTGGGAATGAAAAGCCCAGATGGGGGTGTGTGGTTTGAGTGGTCAGTCGGGCGGGACCAATCCCTGGTAATAAGGACAGAAATGAACCTGATCAGCTGGCTCTGCAGCTAGCTGGTGGAGCAGACATCCTGGCCAAAAATAAACTGCAACAAAATAAAATAACATTTAAAATGAGAAATATGTTCAATGGTTGGTGGATGATTTGACTGAGATTATGCATATTGGATGATGTGGGTGAAATATGCAGAGGGGAAGCACAACTGCTAGCTAAGCCAGCCTAACTCAGCAAGCCTATTTGCCTGTGATTACAGGTCGGATAAATAAACCAGATTATACAACAGTTAGTTCCGACCTAGCAATTTGACTGGACAATAGGGATTCCAGGAGTTACTATAGTCCATGATAATTGCACTCCAATGTTTCACTGGATATGTATCACTCCACTTCACAGGTGTTCTAGTAACCGTTAATTGCAAACAGTATTTTACTGGCAACTTTGCAGACTTGAGAACCGCAACACTATGTTGGATACCTTAATTTCCACAGTGAGACACTTTGAAAAAAATTATACATCCGTGACCCGAAAGTCCCACCCTTTTGAAAAAGTCTTTATTGAGTTTACATCTGCCCTTGTATAAACATCGTTAAGCTATTTCACATCTGTTTAAAAAAAAAAAAAACAGGCAGTGCTAGAGCTGGATTAACAAACCACAATATGTTTGTGGTGATGGACTTTTTGTTTCATCTGAAAATGCCAAGAAAAAGTGAGTGAAGTGTGCCGAAGCCAAATCGCTAGCATGCTAACTAGCTACCGATATCATCATCTTGTTCTTTTAGATTTGATTGGCAGTTGGCAAACAGCTTACTGGTGCATTACCACCACTGACTTGATTATCATCACTCTATATCTTTGTATAAGGAGCTCTGAACAACTCTTTATGCGTGAAAAAATTATCCGTCCTTGGACTGTGTCCTTGGCGGCGTGAGACTGAGCTACCGGTATCAACGGGAACTGGTCAAGTGGACCCTTGCCCATCGACCACCCTTCTGCGGTACCGACTCAACATGTGACTGGTATGTTTTATAAAGACTTATTACTTTTGCACTTGACAATATTTGTTTACTTGTGTGTGTGAAATAACAAGAGAATATTTTATCCAGTATTGATGTCATTTAATAAATTGTGCTTGCGAAACTGCTGTATAAAACCAATATTACACTTGAGGTTGTACGGTATCGATGAATATAGCAGCTGCGGGTGTGATACTGTATGTCGGGTAATATTGCTTAAACAGTGCCTAGAAGTCAGATATATGATCAAGTGTGGACTGTTGAATCAGGAGGGAGGGAACATGAATGTCTAGTAGGGTGAGCTGAATATATAGAAAGTAGCCATAAAACTGTGGTTGCTATAAGCTAGGCTAATAATGTGACAGAGTTGTGTTTTTTTCAGAGTTTTTCTATTGGTAGCCACTCCCAATCACCAAATTAATGTGCAGAGGTACTGAAAAAGTGAAAATTTCATCATATGTCCCCCTTTACACTTTTTAATAACCCACAGCCATGTGCAGATTCAATGCTATGAAGCCTGTTGAGCTGTTTGTTAAAATACTTTCTGAAAAACAGCGATGAAGAAGGTAGACCTCACAGTGACAAATTTACCAGCTATTAAAATGAGCTTTTTAATTAAGAGTTTATCTCTTCCAATATAAATGAAATATGACGTTTAATTTAGCTTTTACACACACACACACACACACACACAAAAGTCTCAGAACAAAATTCAGCTCCGACAGATGCAACAGAACAGTCGGCAGTGTTCATTCACATTCACTTTCCATCCCATTAACTGCTGGGTTCTTTCACAGTCATTATACAGTCAATAATACTCAGTTTGATAATTATCTAGTCAAAGAAACACTCACACTGTATGCATGCCGATGTGTTCGCGAGAGAGCGAATTCAACCATTCGTATTGTGCAGTATGTTTAGAAAAGTTGCTTGGATGGGTAGTTGTACTCGTCATTATAAGAAAACAGTGTAATCTAGTTGAAAATCGGAGGTGGTGATGGGGAGCTTTCACTGTGGAAAAAAGATGAAAAAATAAATAAACAGCAACAAAACACAGTGAGGCTGCTGTACTTGAATTACCATATACTGTAATTCTAACATCCATCCAGCGCCGCGGCAGCTGTTAGACTAATATTTGAAAAAAAACACCGTGCGTGTGCTTGTGTCGGCTGGCGGCGGCTGAAATAACCCCCCACCCCTCCCGAACACATCAGCTCCAGATCTAATCTCTGTGGGCGCTCTGACCAAAGCAAAAAAACGTACTCATGAATTCACGTGTTGAGCGTTCCATGACTGCAGAGTGCTTGGTGTACCCAGCATGAGGTTTGGGCCTCTAAACCTGCTACTGCGCCCATGAGCAGCTGATGTTGCCTGACATGTGGGAGGCCCCCGCGGTCCTCTGCTGTTTCCATCTCACCTGCTGTCACCCCAGAGAAACAGCCTGCCTCCGGGCTCGGAGCAGCACGAGTCAGAAGTGTGTCTGTAGCTACAGGGCACTGCTAGCTTGCACTGAATACCGGCTACAATCCTACATTTTTTTAAAATTTACTCTTATTTTTCCTCTGCCTGTGCTTCTTACCTATAGGTGTAAATGGGGAGGGGGGAGGGGGGGGGCAACCTGGAAAAAACAGACTTGTCCCTCGACAATATCATCATAAACCTTTAATACCATGTAATATAAGCCTTTGAAGCTTCAGTGCTAAATGGGAAAAAAGCATGCAAATTTGGAACATTTCTTATAAATTTGAAATTTTTTAAAATCTTAAATCTACATTTTTTTTTCATAAATTTGCAACCTTTTCCTTGTAAATTTGAAACTTTTTCATTAATTTGAAACTTTTTCTTTTAAATCTTCAACTTTTTCCATGAACATTTATAACTTTTTTCTCAAAAAATTGCAAACTTTTCATGAATTTGAAACTTTTGTCTTTTATATGTACATATGTATATTCGCTGCTCTTGTTTTTTCTTGTCTTCTGATTGTTGCTCTGAGTGTTGCTATCCCTGTGCTGTTGCAATCCTGGAATTTCCCCATTGTGGGACTAATAAAGGCTCATCTTATCTTATCTTATCTTAAATCAGCAACTTTTTTTCACAAATTTGCAGCTTTTTCTCATAAATTTACGTTTTTCCTTTTAAATCTGCAAGTTTTTTTTTTTTAACTTTTTTCTTTTAAATCTGTAACTCTTTTTTCATAAATTTGCATTTTTTCCTCAAATTTGCTACTTTTTCCACATCAGCTTGTTATTTTTTTCATAAATTTTCAACTTTTTTCACATAAATTAAAATTTTTTTCATGTAAACATGCAATTTCTTTCCTCATCAATTTGCTATTTTTTCCTGTAAATTTGCTAATTTTTTCAACATAAATCTGCAGCTTTTTGGTTGTAAATTTGCAGCTTTTTTAAGTTTTAAATTCGCAACATTCCTATAAATGCTGATTAAGTTTTAATTATTCTATATAATGCCTTAAGTCTTCTCTCTTCATCAAGACAGTGACTCAAGTTTGTTTTTTATAAAGTTTGTTTCAAAGGGTTTGGACTCTTCCCTATGATAAAAATAGGGGCCCTAAACACTATCTGGCATAGTGCCCTGACTACCTATAGTGTCCCCCTATATCTTAACTCTGGAGAAAATGTTGTATGTACCCCCCCCCCCCCCCCCAACAATAACATGAAATATCCGCCCATGCTCACACCATCTCCAGTTCTCTTGATTTTTTTTTTTTTTGCCCCCTCACAGACGGTACACTACGCTGCAGAGGAGCAGAGGTGACAGCAGTGAGAGAGTCTAAAGAAGTAACAGGAGAGAGGGCAGGGATGTGGAGAGAGCCAAAGCAACAAAGAAAAGGTGAAAGCATAAGAGATGGAGACAGCCAGGGAGAGAAGGGAGGAAAAAGAAGATGCCAGCGGGGAGAAAGCATGTGATAAAAAAAAGTGAAAGGTACTATGTGGCACTTAGAGGAGAAACATGGAGCAGAATCATGACTGCTACAAACCAATAACTGCTTAGCTAAAGTTCAGACAAATACATCTAACATATTACAGGCCTGAACGATGCCACGACTAAGCTACGATGCTGTAAAAAGGTATTTACAAGAAAAATAGTCTCTCCTAAATGTGCTCAGTTAACTGTTGCTAAGCACCTCATTGAGAATAATATAGAAAGGAATGGGTCTATTGTCATTTCACACACACACACACACACACACACACACACACACACACATGTAAACACACTGAATGTTGTCCAACACAGAAGTCAGTGTTTGTAGTATATACCATTCACCTGTTGAGTAAGGTTTGTGGTCACCATTACCATGGCATTGGTGGCTAATTAGCATGCATGGTGACAAGCCCAAGACAAATTTCCCCTTGAGGGACAATAAAGTTTCTTATCTTATCTATCTATGCTAGTGATTTGGCTTTGGCACACTTCGCTCGCTTTTTCTTGGCATTTTCAGATGAAACAAAGAGTCCGTCATCACAAAGATATTGTGGTTTGCTAATTGAGAAAATAAATCCAACTCTAGCTTGTCATTTTTTTTTTAACAAAGTGAAATATCTTGCAGATGTTTACAAGAGTGGGAGTTCTGGGTCATGGACGTATGATTTCTTTTTAAACAGCACCTCACTGTGAAAATTAAGGTTTCCAACACGACATTACAGTTTTACATACTGTATTTATAAGAAGCCACTGATAGAGTTGACATGAGTTGACAGTGAATAATGATTAGTACTTAACAATTACTAAAACAGCCTTGAAGCGGAGTGAAATATATCCAGTGAAACGTTAGAGTACAATTATTGGGGAATACAGTAACTGCTGAAATCCCTATTGTCCAATCAAACTGCTCAGACCAAACTGTTGTATAAGGTACCTATTAAAAATGTAACAACCGGTATGGTACGTCCCATAAATGTCCCATATGGAACCTGTTCTGTATATGTTTTGCACAGAACATGTACGGAAAGTGTTCCATACAGAACGTCCTGCTACCAGTCCTGCCTGCTGTCAGTTCTATATCAATGAGCCTTCATCATTATCACCAGTCCGCACTTAGCATGTTCTGTACATGACAGGTGTAAATAAATGCAATTGCAATTATTAAAAAATAAATACATGCAATAAGAAATTAAGGAACATACTCTAAGTAGTGATGGGCCAATGATACTGAGGCTTCGGCGCTTGTCTCACTCTTCAGTGCGTTGTAGCTTGTATCAAAACACAAATGTCATGTAACATGATATTATCAGAAAACACGCCATAAATTTCCCCAGTTATGCGGATGATACACAGTTATACCTGTCAATGAAACCAGAAGACAGAAATCAATTGACAAGTTCACACGCATGTCTTAAAGACATGAGAACCTGGATGAATCACAACTTTTAACTACTTAACTCAGACAAACCTGAAGTTACTGTAGTCGGCCTGAAAAACATCAGAGACTCTGTCTCTGATCAGATATGTAGCTTAGATTGTTTTGTCCTAGCCCCTAGCACCACTGTCAGGAATCTTGGAGTCATTTTTGATCAGAATTTGTCATTTAATTCACACATCAAACAAATCTCTGAAACTGCTTACTTCCACTTTCAGAATATTGCTAAAATCAGGAACATCCTGTCCCAAACTGATGTGGAGAAACCAGCCCATGCCTTTGTCACTTTTAGATTAGATTATTGTAATTCCTTATTGTCAGATTGTCCTAAAAATGCTAAAAATTCTCCAATTAATTCAAAATGCTGCAGCTAGGGTATTAATGGGCACTAAAAAGAGGGATCATATTTCTCCCATATTAGCATCCCTTCACTGGCTCCCTGTTGAATCCAGAATCAAATTTAACCCTTTTAAATCAAATTTAACCCCTGTGTGGCTGTCATAAAACATCTGCGTCACCTGCTGTCCCAGGCGCAGATCTGCGCCTGTCATGTGATTTGTCCAAAAACCACAGAAAAAAACCAGTTGTACCAAGTATTTCACATCACAAGATGGCAGACATGAATGGCTTACTACTCTTCACTGGAAGACCGATGTCACCCAAACGAACCACCTCGAAACATCCTTCCGGGACGCCGAAGAAGAGAATGTAAACAAATGTTCGACAAGGGCTCCATTGCAACATACATTTCCACACAGAGGAAGCATTTGCTCCAAATTTTGCCAGCTATGATTCTAAAAAAAGATTATTTAGCTTCTGTAGGGAAATATTTACCTTTTGTGACAGCAGAAGACAGTCTGCAGCATGTACACTTTTGTCTGCCATCGACGGAGCTGCACGTGATGACAGAGAACAATAGAGCCGGTTTGGCGGCGTTATGTAACCAAAATTGAGGTGGTATAAATTATAACATACATGTGACAGTTTCTGAATGTGGGAGAGAAAGCGAAAATGACTGGCAGAAGATGAAATAAGGACCGTGGATGACGAAAATGGACGAATGAAGACACGAGCGCTAGGTCTGATTGTTTTTTTTATCAGTTTATGTATATTCTACTGATTTTTTTTGGTTCCTATACTTTGAAGATGAGACAACAAAAAACCCAAAACAAAAACGGTGACAAAAAAACAAAACCATCCTTTGTGCAAATATGTCCAAAGTCCACTTTTGACCGAAAGTTATGTAATTCGATATGGCTGCCATCACATTATGCAAATTAGATACATAAATTTACTTCTATCTCAAACTTTGGATCATTTTCTACATCTTTCTAATTGACAGTAAGTCATTATCTCTTACCACTTTAAAGTTACAGCCTTTGGAATTCGTAATATCTAAACTGAATATTTTCATGAAAAAAAAACTTGACCGCTAGAGGGTGGTGAGCTGACGGGAGCGCTGCTGTGCCATAGACAGAAAATGGGTTAAAGTTCTTCTCTTGACATATAAAATCATATATAATCTATCCCCCAGTTATTTTAATGAACTGATCGTACCCTATTATCTTAACAGATTATTACACTGTCAGCATGCAGAACTACTAGTAATCCCAAAGGTCTCTAAAAGTACCATGGGGGTAGGGCTTTCAGTTATCAGGCCCCTCTTCTATGATACCAATTACCAACCAGGGTCCGTGAGGCAGACACCCTCTCTGCCTTTAAAGCTGGGTTCACACTATAACGTTTGGACCGACTTTTACTGACGTTTTGAAAAATAAGCAAATTCAGTCCAAATGTTGGTAAAATTACTTTTACAAACTTTTACAAACTTTTGCTAGCATTTCCCAGCATTGCATTAAGCATTGTCAAACTTCCAACTTAGTTACAACTTGGCTAGTGTATGTGTAGCAGTTGCCAACTTAGGTTAACTTAAGCCAAGAATACTCAGTGCAGTTCAGCTGACATCAGCGTCAGGTGACACTCATATAAAGATCAGCGTTTGTGGAGGCTTCCTGCCATTCTGGACCTGCTTTTTTGGGTGGATTCACACTACAATGTTTGGACCAACTTTTACTGACGTTTTGGCAAACATCTGGCTCTGCTGGCAAAAGTTGATAAAAGTTAATGATAGTTGGTGTTTGTAGGCAAACGCTGGCAAAAGTTGTATTTGTTGAGAACTTTCAGCATGCTGAAAATTTGCTGACGTTTGGAAATAAACGTTGGTGAAAGCTGTGCTCTATTTGTAAAAATTCCTGAGCACTGGGCTAAGTTATGCAGATTTCGCCTAAGTTAAGCTCCTTTGGCAAATGTTGACTGAAATGCTGGTAAAAACAGATGTTTTTAGATTGAAACTCACTTCAGACATGCATGAAGGAAAGAGAAATAGAGAGAAGGGGGAATAAAAAAAGAAAATATATATGTAAGAGGACAATGTACAGTATTTGGTGATAACAAGGTGTGTATGACTTTTTTTAAGAATTTTTTTAATGTACGAGATAATATACTGCTCAAAAAAATAAAAGGAACACTTTAATCTGAGTAAGCTGGACTAGCCTGCCACAATTTCTTCACTTTAAGTTTTGGAGTGTTTTCATTTCCATCAAAAGACGTGGCATCTTTTCATTCTTAACACATTATCCAGTCCATATCAGTGTAGATATCCAGCTTATTTTTTCCCATTAAAATCTGATGTATTATACGTAAAATCTGATGTGTTTTCAAAGTGTTCCTTTTATTTTTTTGAGCAGTATATGTATATATATACAGTATATATATATATATATATATATATATATATATATTGTGGACTGTGTAAATGACGAGGCAGGTTTGTCTCAAGCAGTTTATTACACACCTCCAACATGAGCATAGTGGAAAAAGAGGACATCTCACACAGAACTCTTCTCTTAAATACTTGGGTCCTTCTACATAACAAAGGTCACATTGCATTCACATCAAAGGCCACATTGCATGCACTTCCTTAATCCCTTAACATCCCTCTCGCAGTCTCTGGCACACAAAGGATCCTCCTAGCAGTCTCTGACACACAAAAGATCACACTTTCACAACTTCCTATTATCTCCAAGGAAACTCTGCTCTTTGTTCTTATCTAAGATGCATCACATTAGTTTTGGCCATGTGCGGCCACACCACCCCCCCGAGCATATTGGATCGAACAAAAGAATAACAGTCTGTATACTGTGACAGAATCATTACACATCAATCCACATGCTGCTTGGGCTTCAGTCTTCTCCTGTATCTGCCGTAACCAGGATCCACCGCCTCCGCGGCGCTGTCATGCTGGGGAGCTGCTGTTTGGGGGTGAAAACCTTTTGTCTGTCCCTGCGGGTGTTCTGGGGAAATTCTACTCTGGGAAGCTCCCCGTGGGGGTCTTCCACGTCGAGGGGCCCTCGCCAACAGCACTTGCTCATCCGCCACAACAAAAGCGGATTTGAGTCTGTTTATGCCAACCTTTTCCCTCCTACCCCCCAAATCTAGCAAAAAATGCTTGTCCCCTGTTTCCAGCACTCTGAACGGTCCATCATAAGGTGGTCGCAGTGGGGGGCGATGTGCGTCGTGTCTGACAAAAACAAACTCCGCGTTTTTCAAAGTTTTAGGTAGGAAAACGCACGGAAAACTGTGGTGCGTGCCTGTGTCAATGCTACGCTGCAAAAACTGAGACGGGGAGCTGCCCGGCGCAGGATTATCTGGGAGAAACTCCCCGGGCAGCCAAAGTGGCTGCGCAAAAACAAATTCAGCTGGGGAAGCCTCCAAGTCCTCTTTAGGCGCAGAACGTAACCCCAATAAAACCCACGGTAGCTTGTCTACCCAATTTGCATCCGTCAGTGACGCCCTGAGAGCTGCTTTCAATGACCTATGAAAACGTTCGCATAACCCATTAGCCTGTGGATTGTACGTGGTTGTGCGGTGAATTGTGACACCCAGGCTGCGGGCCATTGTTGACCAAAGTTCGGAAACAAACTGAGGGCCTCTGTCAGACGTAATGTCTGACGGGACTCCAAAACGCGCCACCCATGCTGTTAAAAACACGCGTGCCACCTCCTCGGCTGTGGTTGACGCCAGTGGAACCACCTCCGGCCAGCGCGTGGTGCGGTCCACCATCGTCAGAAGGTGCGTGCACCCCTGTGATGGCGGGAGGGGGCCCACGAGGTCCACGTGAACATGGTCGAACCTCTTAGCCGGGATGTGAAACGGCTCCAAGGGAGCCCTCACGTGTCTGTGTACTTTGGCTCGTTGGCACGCCATGCAGGCTGCTGCCCACTCTTTCACTTGTTTGCGAAGGCTCGGCCACACAAATTTCTCTCCCACCATCTTGACCGACGCGCGCACTCCCGGGTGCGCTAAAGAATGAACTGAGTCAAAAACGCGGCGGCGCCACGCGGCCGGTACCACGGGACGCGTTCGCCCAGTGGAGACATCGCAGATTAGGGGGGGCATACCGTCTTGCAGTACCCTGCTCTCCAGCCTTAACCCTGTTGGTCCAGACTGGAGCGTGCGCACATCCGTGTCACTAACCTGCTCCGCGGCCATGGCTGTGTAATCTATCCCCAAGCGGACCGGGGCCGCCACGGCGTGTGAGAGGCAGTCTGCCATTACATTCAGTTTACCCGACACATGCTGAATAATGGTAGTAAACTCTGAGATCGCGGCCAGCTGTCTCTGCTGCCGGCCCGACCACGGTTCTGAAACCTTGGCCATCGCGAATGTTAATGGCTTGTGGTCAACGAACGTGGTGAAACGGCGCCCTTCCAGCCAGAACTGGAAGTGGCGAATGGCCAAGTGGAGAGCCAGCAACTCCCTGTCAAACGTGCTGTATTTACGTTCACTATTGCGCAAAGTCCTGCTGAAAAAGGCGAGCGTCTGCCAAGCCCCGGCTACACACTGCTCCACGACCGCCCCTATGGCCACATCTGACGCGTCAGTAGTGAGCACTATGCAGGCCGTTGGGTCTGGATGTGCCAACAACGCAGCGTTTGCCAGGGCTGCCTTGACTTCCAAGAACGCCCGCTCTCGCTCCGGGGACCATTCGATCTTATTCGCAGGTTTCTGTTTTTTGAGCGCGGCGTACAGCGGTTGCATGAGCTGCGCTGCGCGGGGGAGGAAACGTTTATAAAAATTCACCATTCCCAAAAACTCCTGTAACGCCCTGACCGTTTGCGGTCGAGGAAAATCTGCTACTGCGTGCACTTTGTCAGGCAGCGGAACCGCTCCTTCGGAAGAGACGCGGTGCCCCAAAAAATCAATCTGCGTCACCCCGAACTGACACTTCGCTGAGTTGATTATTAAATCATGCTCTCCCAACCTCCGGAAAACCGCCGTGAGGTGGCTTTCATGTTTGTCTTCGGACGCGCTGGCTACCAAAATATCGTCCAGGTAGACGAATACGAAAGGGAGATCGCGCAGCACCGCATCCATCATGCGTTGGAACGTCTGTGCAGCCCCTTTAAGCCCGAATGGCATGCGCAAAAACTCGAATAGACCAAACGGAGTTATCACCGCTGTTTTGGGTATGTCTTCAGTGCGCACTGGGACTTGGTGGTAACCGCGGACCAAGTCTATTTTAGAAAAAACGCACGCTCCTGCCAAGTGGACGGAAAAATCTTGGATATGAGGAATCGGGTAGCGGTTGTGCACTGTGGCGTTGTTCAACCTGCGGAAATCCCCGCAAGGTCGCCATGAACCGTCGGCTTTAGGGACCATGTGTAGCGGGGAAGCCCATGGGCTGTTTGAACGCCTGATGATGCCCAACCTCTCCAGGTTGGCGAACTCCTCGTGCGCTATGGCCAGTTTAGCTGTGTCCAAGCGCCGAGGTTTTGTGAAAACGGGCGGCCCGGTGGTGGTAATAAAATGTTCCACCCCGTGTTTAGCGACGGCTGCCGAAAATGTTGGGACCGTGAGTGCTGGGAACTGAGTGAGCAGTGTGTGGAACTTACTGCTTGCAGCTGTGACGTTGGCTTGTGCTGTTGGCCGGGACGCTCGAGCTGTACAGGGAATAGAATCAAAAGACAGTGCATTAACCAGGCGCCTGTTAGCGACATCAACCAACAAACCATGTGAGCACAAAAAATCAGCCCCCAATATACTGAAATTCAATGCTGCTATGACAAAAGTCCACTCAAATGCACGGCCGTGTAGCGACAGAAGTAGAGTCCTCTCACCAAAGGTCTTAATCTCCGAGCCATTTGCTGCTGCCATCTCGGGGCCGCTGGATCCTGCCAGCCAGTCAGCGTAGGACGGCATGATGAAATTCAACTGGGTGCCGGTGTCCACGAGGAAATGCCTCCCCGAGAGTGCGTCCGTCAAGTAGAGCAGCTTGTTCTCCTCCCCGAGGGCCGCAGCTGCTACCGACCCCCGGTCTTGGCGTTTTCCCGAGCGCTTGAACTGGCACGGTGGTATACATTTGCGTGCCTTCTCTGCAAAGCGGCGGTGGTAGAAACAAAGGGTGTGTCCTCCGCGTTCCTAGGCCCCCGCCGCCGCCGTCGTCGGTGGTTCCGCTACCGCCGTCAATGGCTCCCCGCCATCTCCGGTCGTCGCGCCGAGCTCCGTCGCTGCCGCCGTGGTCACGAGCTCTCTGCTGGCCATGATGATCCGATGTGCCTCCCGGACCAGCACACGGTAGTCCCACTTGGCCAGCAACGGCGAACTGGCCAGGGCCGCTCTCGTTGTTGATGGAAGGTTCCTGAGGAAGAGGTGGGTAAAAATGAAGTGGTCGTCGTCCGAGCCTTTCAATCTCAGCATCCTCTCCATCAGGTCAATAGCCGTGCAATCTCCTAACCCGGTCCGCGCCAGGAGCCTCTCTGCTCTCTCCTCAACAGAGAGTGTGTAGTGCTGGATGAGTGCGGCCTTCAATGCGCCGTATTTGTCGCTGGCTGGTGGCTGCTCCAGCAGGCTCTCCACATGCTGAGCCGTGTGGGTGTCGAGCTTTGCGACCACATGGTAGAATTTCGTGTCATCCACCGATATCCCCCGGAGGACGAACTGCGCCTCAACCAGGTGGAACCAGGAGCGCGGCTTGTGCTGCCAAAAATCCGGTAGCTGGATTGTAACGGCATACGCTTGGCTGGGGGCTCCCAACGAGGCTGGCTCCGGGGAATTCTCTTTGTATTGCATGCTTCGTCTTGGGTCACCAGTGTGGAGTGTGTAAATGACGAGGCAGGTTTGTCTCAAGCAGTTTATTACACACCTCCAACATGAGCATAGTGGAAAAAGAGGACATCTCACACAGAACTCTTCTCTTAAATACTCGGGTCCTTCTACATAACAAAGGTCACATTGCATTCACATCAAAGGCCACATTGCATGCACTTCCTTAATCCCTTAACATTCCTCTCGCAGTCTCTGGCACACAAAGGATCCTCCTAGCAGTCTCTGACACACAAAAGATCACACTTTCACAACTTCCTATTATCTCCAAGGAAACTCTGCTCTTTGTTCTTATCCAAGATGTATCACATTAGTTTTGGCCATGTGCGGCCACAATATATATATATATATATACAGTATATATATATATATATACGTATATATATATATACACACACACAATGGGCATTTGATTTTGTGATGGGTGTGGTCTGGTGAGTGGTTTGGGGTTTCATGTCTTTGCAGTGTTATTTTTCTACCACTAGGCTGTGCTGTTGCACAAACGTGTCTTTTGCCAGTATGGATTACTGGTTGCCTTGGAAACAACAGTGGAGACCGATCACCTTTTTTTTGGGGGGGGGGGGGGCTGTCTGAAAAAAAAAAACAAACATTTTTTTGGTATGTGGAATAAAGCTTTTTTCCATGAAATCTTCAGTCAGAGTCTGAATCTCCCAAAAATGTGACAGCCAAAAGAAAAAAATGTCCTCATTGAGAAATTTACTGTTCTTAATTTTCTGCTCTGTGCGTAGCCATTCTCCAGGACTTATTGGTTCAGCTTCCATTGAGGGGAATCAAACAGCGCTGATGTGGTGTCAAAAAGTAAATGACATTTAATGGGATTTTATGTTATTTTAATGGAGAGAGTTGTAACAGTCAAAATATAATCACCTGTCATTTTATTTACATGATAATTCACAAAACAGTTTTTTATTCCATCCACATTTTAATTGCAGACTTAGTGCTGGAGTCTATATCATTATTTTATTATTTTTTAGATTAATGAATGAATGAATGAATGAACAAACAGCGGAAAGGGTATGCAGAAGTAACTACATACAGTAGGAATATAAAACTAAAATCAATACTGAAACGTGTTCCCAAAGGAGCTGTGTCCACTCTAAAAGCAGAACGGCAGGAAGCCTCCAGAAACATTGATCTTTATATGAGCGTTGCCTGACGCTGATGTCAGCTGACATCAGCGCTTTTTCTTTGATTTTTCAAAATGTCTGTACAAGTTAGTGCAAACGTATAGTGTGAACAGAACTTTAACTTAGGCTGACTTAGGTAAACTCTGCATAACTGAGCCTAGCGCTCAAGAACTTTTACAAACTGAGCACAGCTTTCATCATTTCCTAATGCCTGCAAATTTTCAGCAGGCTGAAAATTTTCACAGAACACAACTTTTGCCAGCCTTTGCCAACAAACACCAACTCTCATTAATTTTTGCCAGCAGAGCCAGAAGTTTGCCAAAACATCAGTAAAAGTTGGACCAAACGTTGTAGTGTGAATCCACCTTAAGACAAAACTGAAAACTTTCCTATTTGACAAAGCTTTTTAATAGACTTCCCACATGTTACATGTTATGTAACTAGTAGTGTAACGGTACTATGCGTACTGTTCCACTGCTAGACACATGCGTAGTGTTGTAGTCCACATCAATGGGGCCCACTGTGCATGCGTTTGATTGTGTGAATGAGCTATGTGACAGCTTGCTAGGTAGATGGTGATATCATGTTTTAACTAGACGTCATTCACAAGTGTACATTGGATGTTCAGTGTTATAGTTTTGGATTTTACTATTAGTATCTACAGTACTATGTCCATTCATAAAAAAAAAAACAAACAAACAAACAAAAAACCCCCCTGCAATTTATGCTCACTGTGGATAGTGTTTGGGCATTACACCACTAGGCCCAGCTATGGATGTGTCTGCTTGCAGTGCTGCCTATGAGATTCTTCAGTAAACTTAATAAGCCTGAAAAAGCCTATAAAATGCTATAATCTTAGGTCAAATTAGCTTTGATAGAACTTGCACGTCATGTATGTGCCAACGTTGTTCTACCTGCAGGTTATTGTTACAGCAGTGAACTAAGTATTGAACACAACATTTTCTCAAACATACAGTATTTCTGATTGAGCCATTGACCTGAGATTTTCACCAGACATCAGTGACATGCCAAGTAATCCATACATACAAAAAAATCAAGGTAATTCAAAAAACAAGTTATATTTAATAAAGTGAAATGACACAGGGAATAGAACACAAAGAAAAAGAGGTGCAAAAAGACAGAAAGCCAAGAAACCAGCTGAAATTCACCAGAATTAAAGGAAGCTACCCCATTCCCCATCAGTGCAAATTAATTTCAGTTGGTTAAGTCCTTACTGATCGCCTTTAAAAAGGTCTGTGAATATCAGATTGTCACACCACAAAGAAATCATGATGGGTAGAAGCAAAGAGGTCTCTCTAGACCTTTGCAACCGTATTGTTGCAAAACATAATGATGGCATTGGTTACAGGCACATTTCTAACCTGCTGAATGTTCCAGTGAGCACTGTTGGAGCCATCATTTGGAAGTGGAAAGAACATCATTTTACCATAAGCCGGCCACTGTCACACACGGCTCTAGGGAGCCGTGCAATAAGAGCCAAGGGCGAGCCAGTGAGTCGTGATGTTTTATTTAGGGTGAGGGATGAGGGATGAGGAGAGCACAGATACTCATACAGAAGTACATTCACAGGTTGCACAGCGCAGGGGTAGGAAGCTCGTACCGGACATAGGGGTAACAAGGCGTACATACTCACAGCGGGTTACAATCACAGGAATGCTGCAAGGGGAGTAGAGGCTGACACCATACGAAGGGGCTTCAGCCTAGCAGTGCTTATGTCGCAGCCCCGAGTCATCGAGGCTGCTCCTATTTATTCTCATTGGCAGCGCCCCAGCTGATGAGGACTAATTGGCCCCAGCCGTCCGTAATGCTGCCAGCTGGGAGCCTGCTGAGACGCTGCTCAATGGGAAGCAGGGATGAGGGAAAACATGGGCTGAGCGCTGAGACGGCATCTCAACCCATGGTGACAGAGCCTCCCCCTCAAGGTCGGGCTCCTGAACGACCAGAAACATCCCAGCCCCCCACCACCACCACCACCACCTAGGGTGGGAGGAAGGGAGGCAGGACCGGAGGGGACGAAGCAAAGGGAAACACCAACAGGCCAATGTAGGGTAACAGGGCAAAAAAAAACCAAACACAGTACTCTACATCGCACCAAAAAAAAAGAAAAAAAAAAACCCAGGGCACAGATGGGGGGAATACAGAACACAGGAACAGATAACCCACCAAAAGAATGATAAAAAACAAATAAAGCAATTACAGAGTGTGGATAACAGAACACTACTCCATAATGCAAACAAAACTAAGAACAGGACAAGAGTGACAAAAAAAAAAAAAAAAAACGCTGAGTACGGGTAATGAAGAGGGAGGAAAAAAAACCCACAATACACAGCACCATATATATATATCCACCCACAGTCACCAAGAGAAGTGAAGGTGACTGGGACAAACGGACAATTACAGAGCATGGTTTGAAGGAAAACAAAGCACATGACTCCATAATGAACAGACAAAATTATAAACAGGGCACAAAAAGGAAATGCTGAGTACGGGCAAAGGAAAACCCACAGCACTACGAATATAAAAATACACACAGTCACCTAAAGAAGCGAAAGTGACTGGAACGAACGGACAACTGCAGAGTATGGTCTGATAAGAAACAAAACACATAACTCTACAATGCAAGGACAAGGCTAAAAACAAGGTACAAAAAGTAAAATGCTGAGTACAAGGAATGGAAAACACACAGCACTATAAATACACATCCACCAACAGGACAAAATATTACACCCAAGTGACCTCAATAATGATAAAAGAAAAAGCGACACCCGAGGAGTATGGCAGGCAGAGTCCAACATGGCCGAGGTGGCTCCGGAGGTCTCCCCGCCCATTGTCCAGTTGGCAAACCAGGGGAAGAGAAATGTTCGGACGGCGAACTCTGGATCCAGATCCCAGGAATCCAGTCCACCGGCAGCCGAACCAGGCCACCCAAAGGCAAACACAGACCAGCGGGGGGAACCAGATCACCGAACCGAAAGTCTTGCGGGTCGGGTCGTCGACCCGCATCACTCAACCACCAGGACCGTTGAGACGGACGAAGGGTCAGAGCGGGTCCCGGTGGAAGAGGCACAGGGGAGAGCCGATGACGAGGGCGACGAGCGTCAGGCCGCAGTAAAGCGGCCACCTCCTCACCGGATCTGAACAACACTAGGGCAGCACCCACGACGGACCCCGATCGGGCCTTAGACGAACCCACGTTGGACACCGCTGGAGCAGCACCCACGTCGGACCCCGATTGGGTCTCGGGCGAATCCACGTTGGACGCCGCTGGAGCAGCACCCACGTTGGACCCCGATTGGGTCTCGGGCGAACCCACGTTGGACACCGCACCAGAACTGACCTCCAATGTTGAACCTGGACCCTCCAGCACCACGAGGAACAGCAACTCCTCACCGGTGACCCTGGAAGAAGGCTCAGAAGAGAAAACAGAACCGGGATCAGGATCACCGGCAGCGCCAGAACCCGGCGAGACGAGCTCAGACGCAGCGGGCGGCTGCACCCGGCTCGTCTCCCCTAGAGACAGGCTGAAGTGCTCGAAGATAAAAAGGGAGAAAAGAAAGGAGAGCACTCGCCTGATCTCGGGTTCTGACGCCGTCCAGGACTGCGAAGATCCAGGATCCATCGTCAGGAGGTCATTGTCAGGCTCCCATCCAGCCACGTTGGGCCCCGCAGCCAGCACGATGGTCAGCGCAGCTTGAGGTTCCTCCAGCTCCGGTAACCCCGCCGACGATCCACTGGGCGTGAAGCCAGAAGAACCTCGTCCCACTGGACCGAACCGCTCCTCCGTGGAGACCCGGGGACGCTCAGTCGTCGGCGCAGACTCCACGCAGCAGTCAGTCCCCCTCCTCCGTCCGCAACGTAGCTGCGGAACCACAGGCCCTCTCCTTATCCCACCACGTTGACCCGGAGCCGGGGATCGCTCGGCGGAGAGAGACACAGAGGATGCGGGATTAGGAACACAGGTTACAGCAGGTGGGGGGAGTTCAGGGAGCTGCGAACCCTGAACTCCTCCTCCAGGAATGTGACAGAGCAAATCATTAAGCAGGTGTGAAAAAACTATGACTTGCCTGCCTCCTGGAGGTTGAGTATCACCTGCTGTGGTGGATACTGCTTCTTCCTCTCCCCGCCCGGCGATAACGGAGGACACCCCGGGAAATCGTCTGAGGATCGCTCGCGTTGTCTCCAGCAGAGAGCTCACCAGGCCGGAATTCCAGGCACACACAGCAGTCTGGGAGCGCGTCGAGGAGGAGGGGGAAACAGCCGGGGTGAGCCAGCCCGAATGTCCAGGAATGACAGCGGGGAAATGAGGCTCAGGGAACGAGGCTGTGAAAACTCCACACTGATGAGGCGAAGAGGTGACAGCTGCGTGGGAGGAACGGTCCTGGCGGCGGCCCAGAACTGGATCCGGACGAGGTTTGTGCAGAGGTGACTCGGCGATGTGATGACGGCCATTCCCAGGGGACGAAGCGAGGGGGGAACCCAGGAATCGCCGCTCCAGATCGGAGATCGAGGTGAGGAAGGCGTCGAGCACGGGAAAGCTTCGTAGCCCTGGAGTCCTCTCCATCAATCTCACTGCCGCCGCCACATGCCTGAAGATGGTAACAGGACACACAGTGGAGCTTGCGACAGCCACTCGACCCCAGACATAACTGCTGTCAACTGCGGCTCCTTGAAGGGAATCCCGAGTGACGTGGCGCAGGTCGGGGGAAGCCCTCTGGTTGGCGCGAACTCCCGGACTGGAATGGCGGCAGGAACGGGATCCCGAAGCGGGAGGTAACGTCACCCACTTCGGCTTCCTGCCGGGATTTCCATCCAACCCGCGGAGCTTCTCTTGCTGTGTACCTGTGGCGTCTATCCTGGCACTGTCCTCGAGATGGAACACAGAATGAAGAACAGTCCAGGAGTTCCTCAGCACGGCCCGGATGCCAGCGTCTCGCGTTGGAGGCGTCGTACAGGGTGAAGAGCGTCCCGTCGACAGCCTCCGAGATGGACCTCAGCTCGTCGCCCTGGCGCCGGGAGTGACTCCTGGGAAACGGCATGCTAGTAGCGCTGACACCCGGACAGAAAGGTACAGTTCCACGGCGACTCACGGCCACCGGTAACTCGCCTGGCTGCGACATACTGTCACACACGGCTCTAGGGAGCCGCGCAATAAGAGCCAAGGGCGAGCCAGTGAGTCGTGATGTTTTATTTAGGGTGAGGGATGAGGGATGAGGAGAGCACAGATACTCATACAGAAGTACATTCACAGGTTGCACAGCGCAGGGGTAGGAAGCTCGTACCGGACATAGGGGTAACAAGGCGTACATACTCACAGCGGGTTACAATCACAGGAATGCTGCAAGGGGAGTAGAGGCTGACACCATACGAAGGGGCTTCAGCCTAGCAGTGCTTATGTCGCAGCCCCGAGTCATCGAGGCTGTTCCTATTTATTCTCATTGGCAGCGCCCCAGCTGATGAGGACTAACTGGCCCCAGCCGTCCGTAATGCTGCCAGCTGTGAGCCTGCTGAGACGCTGCTCAATGGGAAGCAGGGATGAGGGAAAACATGGGCTGAGCGCTGAGACGGCATCTCAACCCATGGTGACAGCCACAACCAGGAGCTCCTCGCAAGATTTCTGACAAAGGAGTCAAAAGAATTATTAAAAGAGTTATCCAAGAGCCAAAGACCACTTGTGGAGAACTCCAGAAAGACCTGGAGTTAGCAGGTACTGCTGTTTCAAAGAAAACAAAAAGTAATGCACTCAACCGACATGGGCTCTATGCCAACTCACAAGACTGCATTGCTGAAGAGAAAACATGTTGAAGCTCATTTAAAGTTTGCTGCACAACATTTGGGCAAGATAATAAAATACTGGGAGAATATAATCTGGTCAGATGAGACCAAAATTGAACTTTTGGGATGCCAGAACACAGCATGTTTGGAGGAAAAATGGCACTGCATATCCCATCATGGCATGGTGGTGTCAGCCTATGGTACAGGCAGACTTCATATAATTGAAGGAACGATGAATGGACAAATATACAGAGACATCCTCGATAAGAAGCTGTTGCCATCTGCCAAGATGCTGAAGATGAAACAAGGGTGGACATTTCAGCAAGACAATGATCCCAAACACACAGCCAAGGAAACTCTCAGCTGGTTCTAGAAAAGGAAAATAAAGCTTCTAGAATGGCCCAGTCAGTCACCTGACCTGTATCCAACTGAAAATCTATGGAATGAACTGAAGATCAGAGTTCATAGAAGACACCCACGGAACCTTCAAGATTTGACAACTTGTGCGGAAGAATAGGCTAAAATCACTTCTGAGCAATCCCTGCGCCTAGTTTCTCCATATAGGAGGCATCTGGGAGCTGTTATTACCAACAAAGGCTTTTCTACTAAATATTAAATGAATTTCACCAAGCGTGTTCAATACTTATTCCCTGTGTCATTCCACTTTATTAAATACATCCCCAAAATTTAATCAGTTCTTCCTTGTAGCATTTCCAACAAGGCCTGAAAGTTTCATCGAAATCCATCCAAAACTTTTTGAGTTATCTTGCTAACCAACACACAAACAAGCAGACAAACAGACAGACAGACAGACAAACACTGGCAAAAACATAACCTCCTCCTGGCCTTCGGCCTGGCGGAGGTAATTAGCATGCTGGACCACAAGCTAGCAGGACTGCTAGTGTCCAGTATGGAACATTACGTATCAGTGGAACGAGCATGCAACGTGTAACTGAAACACTTGAGACTGCTAGCTAGCAGGGCCACTAGTGTTCCATAAGAAGTGTTCCAAAAGGAATGGCTCCATATCTAATGTTCCGTACATAAGGCACTTGGGAACGTCAGGAGGCTGGACTGCTAGCTAGCAGGACCCAAGAACATGTATGGAATGCTTACAGAACATGTGCGGAACATGTACAGAACACAGATCAAACACATATGGAACGTTCCGTACCAGCCAGTCCATGTTTTAGTAATCGCTGTTGTATATGTTCTCACCCAGAACATAGTCCCCTCCTGCTTCAAAACCACAACCATCATCTCCCTCCCCAAAAGGAACCCGCCGACCTGCCTGAATGATAACAGACCAGTAGCACTCACTCCAATCATCATGAAGTGCTTCAGGAGAGTGGCGCTGCCCCTCATTCAGGACAGCATAATGGATGCTGGCTAAAAGTAACTGTAAATACTCCACAATTGTTATCCACGCCGTCATTAATGACATCCGACTCCGGCAGTCGGAAATCACAAAACTTAACGTGGAATCGGTGTGTGACTTTGCCAAAACAATGTCAGCCTCTGTAGTATTCTCTGGGTCCCTCCCCAATCTGACTAGTGATGACATGTTTAGCCGCTTGTCATCCTTCAACCGCTGGCTGTCTGTGTGGTGTCCTGCAAACAACATGGGCTACATAGACAATTGGAGCTCATTTTGGGGAAAACCTGGTCTTATTAGACAAGACGGCATCCATCCCACTTTGGATGGTGTGTCTCATTTAGCTAACAATCTGGCATCATTTTTATCCAAATTTCCAAAACTGTGACAACTCAGAGTTGGGACCAGGAAGCAGAGTCGCAGTCTTACATGATTCTCTGCAGCTCCTCTTCATTCGCTACCCCTCAACTTAGCCCCTGTCTTCCCCATCAGAGAATCATTGTCTGCTCCCTCCAAAGTGAATAAAAATATAATGTATAAGAATCCCAAAGTGATTAAACAAAAAAGTTGGTAAAGCTCAAATTAAACATGAAGCCTCTAAATTGAATGATTTAGCCTCTGTTCTTCCTCAAAATTTAAAAATTTAATGTGGTTTGTTAAACTTGGGACTTGGGAGTTAGGTCTCTAACTCCCAAGTCTCTGCTACTCCATGATCTGTTAATTGATCATCAGATTGATTTAATATCCCTTACAGAGACTTGGTTAGGAAAAGAGGATTATGTTGGTTTAAATGAATCAACTCCCTCTGGTTATTTAAACTGTCAAAATCCCAGAAGTTCTGGTCATGGAGGAGGAGAAGCAACAATTTATCATTCCAAATTACTAGTTAATGTAAAGCAAAAAACATGTTATAATTCCTTTGAGGGCCTGGTCCTCAGTATTGGGCATTTTAGCAATTTTAGGCTAAACCCAATTTTATTTGCCATAGTTTATCGTCCCCCATCAACCTACTCAGAGTTTTTATCCAAATTTGCCAAATTCTTAGCTGATTTAGTGCTGAAATCTGATAGAATAATTATAGTAGAGGACTTTAATATACATGTAGATGTAGATAGTGATTGCCTTAATATGGCATTTAATTCAATATTAGACATGATGGGGTTTTCTCAGAAAGTAAGAAATTCTACCCATTATCTCCACCATACGTTGGACCTTGTTCTGACATATGGCATAGAAATAGAAAATCTGGTAGTGTCTCCTCATAACCCTGTACTGTCACACCATTGTCTGTTAACCTTTGATTTTACTATTTCTGACTATTTGGCTCCTAAGGAAAAATATTACTACAGTAGATGCCTCTCAGATGATGTTACCAAATTTATGCAGATCGTTTCCTCTATGCCATGTGTCAACACAATGGAAATAAGCTATAGACAGCTTGCTCCTTCTGTAATTGATAGCATGGTAGATAGTGTTACAGCTTCTCTGCATCAGACTCTAGACATGGTAGCCCCTTCAAAAAAGAAAAAGTCTAATCAGAGATTTCTAACTCCTTGGTTCAACACAGAAACTCATAACTTAAAACAGAAGACTCGTCAATTAGAAAGAAAATGGCACTCCACTAATTTAGATGAAATCTATTTAGCTTGGAGAAATCATCTTTTAATTTATAAAAAATCTCTTAGAAAAGCTAGAACGAGTTATTATTCTGCATTAATAGAAGAGAACAAGAATGATCCCAGGTTTCTTTTCAGCACTGTAGCCAGGCTGACAAAGAGTCAGGACTCTATCAATCCTAGCATTCCCTTAGAGCTTACTAGTCAGGACTTTATGAACTTTTTCAAAAATAAAATTTCATCTATCAGAGATAAAATCAGTCAGATTCTTCCCACTGTTAACTTAAATACACTAACTACTACAACTCCTTCAACTGACATCTGTTTGGATCAGTTTACTGCAATTTACCTTTTAGAGTTAGACAAAATAGTTTCCTCATCCAAGCCTTCAACTTGTCTTTTAGACCCTATTCCTACCAGGTTATTTAGAGAAGTCTTCCCATTTATTGGTAGCTTTATTCTTCAAATAATCAATTCTTCATTAACTGTAGGCCATGTACCGCAGGCTTTTAAAACATCTGTAATTAAACCCTTACTCAAAACACCAACGCTGGATCAGGGAGTTTTAGCTAACTATAGACCAATCTCTAATCTCCCTTTCATTTCAAAAATCTTAGAAAGAGTTATTGCTACGCAATTATTTGAACACTTGCAGGGGAATGGTTTATTTGAAGAGTTTCAATCTGGGTTTAGAATCCATCATAGTACTGAAACAGCCTTAGTGAAGGTCACTAATGACCTCCTGATCGCATCTGATAATGGACTGGTTTCTGTACTTGTCCTTTTAGACCTTAGTGCAGCTTTTGATACTATTGATCATAATACTCTACTTGATAGATTAGAACACTATGTTGGACTTAATGGAACTTTGTTGCAGTGGTTTAGATCTTATTTATCTGATAGGTTCCAGTTTGTTCATGTCAATAATGAGTTTTCTTTCAACTCAAAGCTCAGTCATGGAGTTCCACAGGGATCTGTGCTAGGCCTTACTCTTTTTAGTTTATATATGCTTCCGTTAGGCAACATTATTAGGAAGCACTGTATACATTTTCATTGTTATGCAGATGACACACAATTATACCTCTCAATGAAGCCAGACGATAGTAATCAATTAGCCAAGTTGGAAGCCTGTCTTAAGGAAATCAAAGCTTGGATGACTTGTAATTCCCTGCTATTAAATTCAGATAAGACTGAAGTCATTCTTGTTGGTACAAAAAACCTTAGAAATACCTTTGCAAATCAAACTTTTAGTTTGGATGCAGTTACTCTTTCTCTTAACAGCTCTGTGAGGAACCTTGGAGTTATTTTTGATCAAGATCTGTTTTTCAATTCACATATTAAATTAGTTTCTAAGACTGCTTTCTATCATTTGCGTAATATTGTCAAGATTAGGAGCATCTTGTCTCAGAGTGATGCTGAGAAACTGATCCACACTTTTGTTAGCTTGAGATTAGATTATTGTAACTCTTTATTATCAGGCTGTCCTAAAACATCTTTAAAAAGTCTTCAGTTGATCTAAAATGCTGCTGCAAGAGTTTTAACAGGTACTAGAAAGAGAGATCATATCTTTCCGGTTCTGGCCTCCCTTCATTGGCTTCCCATAGAGTTTAGAATTAAGTTTAAAATCCTTCTTCTCACTTTTAAAGCTCTAAACAATCAGACCCCATTTTTATTTAAAAGATCTGATATTACCCTATTATCCTAACAGAGCACTACACTCCCAAAATGCAGGATTACTTGTAATACCTAGAATCTCCAAAAGTACAATGGGGAGCAGAGCCTTCAGTTATCAAGCTCCTCTCTTGTGGAACCAGCTGCCAATCTGGATTCGGGAGTCAGACTCGATCTCTGTTTTTAAGAATAGGGTAAAAACCTTCCTTTTTGATATAGCCTACAATTAGGGAGGGATCATGTGTTTGTGAACCCTCCCTTAGTTATGCTGCTACTAGGTTTAGACAGCCGGGGGACCTCCAATAATTGCAGTGGGCTTAACTCCTTTTTTCACTCTCAATGAAATATTTTTTTGCTGGTCATTAACATCTGTTTGTTCTCTCCCATAGATTGAGTCCCCATCATGCTGTTTGCTCTCTACATGTCTGTTATTTTCATCTTCTCTATCCCCTCACCCCCTAGCCAGTCGCAACAGATTACTGCCCCTCCCTGAGCCTGGTTCTGTTGGAGGTTTCTTCCTGTTAAAAGGGAGTTTTTCTTCTCCACCATCGCCAAGTGCTTGCTCATAGGCGATTGCCTGATTGCTGGGGTCTTTCTGCAATTGTGGGGGTTCCCCCTACAGTTGAAAGTGCTATGAGATGACTGTTGTTGTGAAATTGCGCTGTATAAATAAAGTTGAATTGAATTGAATTGAATACCCTGGACCTCCAGCAGTACGCCTACCGGCCCAACAGGTCCACCTCAGATGCCATTGCTGCAGCACTCCATTATTCTCTCTCCCACCTGGAAGATAAAGACTCCTACATTAGGATGTTCTTTGTTGACTACAGCTCTGCCTTCAACATGATCATCCCCTACAAACTTACCGACAAACTGTCTTCACCTGGCCTGCACCCCACCCTCTGCGACTGGCTACTGGACTTTCTAACTGGCAGGCCCTAGTCTGTTAGAATGGGTAACAGGACCTCAGCCAGCATCATTACGAACACAGATGTCCCACAGGGTTGTGTTCTCAGCCCCATCCTCTACAGCCTCTCCACCCAAGACTGTTGCCTCCCACAAGGACAATATCATCTTAAAGTTCACGGATGACACAGCAGTGATAGGATGCATCACTGGTGATGACAAAGCATCCTACAAGAGGGAGGTGGCCAGCCTTTTGTCATGATGTGAGGACAACGACCTCACCCTCAACGCAGACAAAATGAAGGAGATGATAGTGGCCATGAGGAAGGGGAGGAGGAAACCCCATCGATCACTGTTCATCCTGGAGCTTGAGGTGGAGAGGGTGAGCAGCTTTAAATACCTGGGCATCCACATCAGCGAGGACCTTACGTGGACACATAACACCACAGAGCTAGTTAAGAGAGCTCAACAGTGGCTGTACTTTCTGAGGCGGCTGAAGAAGTTCGGCATGTCTCCCGGGAAAACAACAATTTCTACAGCTGCATCATCAAGAGCATCCTGACCAACTGCATCACTATGTGGTACTGCAACACCACTGCCCTTGACCGCAAACCCCTGCAGAGAGCGGTGAAGACAGTGGAGAAAATTAGCAGGACTCCACTCCCCTCTCTGCAGAGCATCTACCACCACAGAGTCCAAAGGAGAGCTGACGCCATCCTCTGGGACCCCACCCACCCGCAGCACAGACTGTTCACACTTCTACCCTTAGGCTGGAGGTACAGAAGTGTGAAATGCGGGACAATCAGACTGAAAAACTCCTTCTTTCCCACTGCCATCAGACTCCTGAACAAATAAACTGTCACCATGGGGTGAGACGCCGGCTCGGCGCTCAGCCCATGCTCCTTTTATCCCTGCCTCTCATTGGGCAGTGCCTCAGCTGGTTCCCAGCTGTCAGTGTCACGGGACGGCTGGGGCCAATTAATCCTCATCAGCTGGGGCGCTGTTAATGAGTATAAAGAGGAGCAGCTTCGATCATTCGGGGCTGCGACATAAGCACTGCTAGGCTGAAGCCCCTTCGTCTGGTGTCAGCCTCAACTCCCCTTGCAGCATTCCGGTGTTTGTATCCCGCTGTGAGTATGCACGTCTTGTTACCCCCATGTCCGGTACGAGCTACCTACCCCTGCGCTGTGCAGCCTGAGAATGTACGTCTGTATGAGTGTCTGTGCTCTCCTCATCCCTTATCCCTTACCCAGAATAAAACATCTCGACTCACTGGCTTGTCCCTGGCTCTGATTGCCCGGCTCCCTAGAGCCGGATATGACAGTATGTCGCAGCCAGAAGAGTTGCCGGCGGCCGTGAGTCGCTGTGGAAATGTACCTTTCTGTCCGGGTGTTCCCAGGAGTCACTTCCGGCGCCAGGGCGACGGGCTGAGGTCCATCTCGGAGGCAGTCGACGGGACGTTCTTCACCCTGCACGACGCCTCCAACGCGAGACGCTGGCATCCGGGCCGTGCTGAGGAACTCCTGGACTGTCACCCTCACTCTCTGTACCATCTGGAGGACAGTGCCAGGATAGACGCTGCAGGTACACAGCGAGAGAAGCTCCACGGGGTGGATGGAAATCCCGGCAGGGAGTCGAAGTGGGCGACGTCTTTCCCCGCTTCGGAGTCCCGTTCCTGCCGCCATTCCAGTCCGGGAGTTCGCGCCAACCAGAGGACTTCCCCCGACCTGCGCCACGTCACTCGGGATTCCCTTCGAGGAGCCGCAGCTGACAGCAGTTATGTCCGGGGTCGAGTGGCTGTCGCGAGCTCTACTGTGTTTCCTGTCACCACCTTCAGGCATGTGGCGGCGGCAGTGAGATTGATGGTGAGGACTTCAGGGCTACGAAGCCTTCCCGTGCTCGACGCCTTCCTCGTCTCGATCTCCGATCTGGAGCGGCGAATCCTGGGTTTCCCCCTCGCTTCGTCCCCTGGGAGTAGTCGTCATCACATCGCCGAGTCACCTCTGCACGAACCTCGTCCGGATCCAGTTCTGGGTCATCGTCAGGACCGTTCCTCCCACGCAGCTGTCATCCCTTCGCCTCGTCAGTGTGGAGATTCTACAGCCTCGTCCCCTGAGCCTCGTTTCCTCGCTGTCATTCCTGGACATTCGGGCTGGCTCACCCCGGCTGTTTCCCCCTCCTCCTCGACGCGCTTCCTGACCGCTGTGTGTGCCTGGAATCCCGGCCTGGTGAGCTCTCTGCTGGAGACAACGCGAGCAACCCTCAGACGAATTCCCGGGGGGTCCTCCGTTATCGCCGGGCGGGGAGAGGAAGAAGCAGATTCCACTACAGCAGGCGATACTCAACCTCCAGGGGGCAGGCAAGTCATTGTTTTTTCACACCTGCTTAATGATTTGCTCTGTCACATCCCTGGAGGAGAAGTTCAGGGTTCGCAGCTCCCTGAACTCTCCCCACCTGCTGTAACCTGTATGCCTAATCCCGCATCCTCTGTGTCTCTCTCCGCTGAGCGGTCCCCGGCTCCGGGTCAACGTGGTGGGATATGGAGAGGGCCTGTGGTTCCGCAGCTACATTGCGGACGGAGGAGGGGGACTGACTGCTGCGTGGAGTCTACGCTGACGACTGAGCGTCCCTGGGTCTCCACGGAGGAGCGGTTCGGTCCAGCGGGACGAGATTCTTCTGGCTTCACGCCGAGTGGGTCGTCGGCGGGGTTACCTGCGCTGGAGGGATCTCAAGCTGCGCTGACCATCGTGCTGGCTGCGGGGCCCGACGCGGCTAGATGGGAGCCTGACAACGACCTCCTGACGACGGATCCTGGATCTTCGCAGTCCTGGACGGCGTCAGAACCCGAGATCAGGCGAGTGCTCTCCTTTCTTTTCTTTCTTTTTATCTTTGAGCACTTCAGCCTATCTCCAGGGGAGACGAGCAGGGTGCAGCCGCCCGCTGTGTCTGAGCTCGTCTCGCCGGGTTCTGGCGCTGCCGGTGATCCTGATCCCGGTTCTGTTTTCTCTTCTGAGCCTTCTTCCAGGGTCACCGGCGAGGAGTTGCTGTTCCTCGTGGTGCTGGAGGGTCCGGGTTCAACGTTGGAGGTCGGTTCTGGTGCAGTGTCCAACGTGGGTTCGCCCGAGACCCAATCGGGGTCCAACGTGGGTTCGCCTGAGGCCCGATCGGGGTCCGACGTGGGTGCTGCCCCAGTGTTGTCCAGGTCCGGTGAGGAGGTGGCCGTTTCCCTGAGGCCCGCCGCCCTCGTCATCGGCTCTCCCCTGAGCCTCTTCCACCGGGATCCGCTCTGACCCTTCGTCCGTCTCAACGGTCCTGGTGGTTGAGTGATGCGGGTCGACGACCCGACCCACAAAACTTTCGGTTCGGCGATCTGGTTTCCCCCCACTGGTCTGTGTTTGCCTTTGGGCGGCCTGGTTCGGCAGCCGTTGGACTGGATTCCTGGGATCTGGGCCCAGAGTTCGCCGTCCGAACATTTCTCTTCCCCGGGTTGCCAACTGGACAATGGGCGGGGAGATTACCAGAACAATTCCGGCCGTTTTGGACTCTGCCTGCCGTCTCCTCGGGTGTCCTTTACTTCTTTTATTATTATTGAGGTCACTCGGGTGTAGTTTCTTTGTCCATTAGGGGAATATATGTTTTTGTGCTGTGTGTTTTTTTTTAACCATACTCAGCATTTTTATCGTATTGTTATCCTGTTACCCTGTCACCTTTTTTCCTCTTGGTGACTCACCTTGTGTATCGCGCTGTGTATTGCATTTTCTTATCTTTACTCAGCGTTTTCATTCATCCTTGCCTTGGCCTCGTCGGTGCATCATGGAGTATGCGTGTGGTTTCCTGTTCAACCATACTCTGTGATCACCCCATTCTGTCTTATTATCCTCGTGGGGGGCCTTCCCTGGCCCCGGCTTTAACATTGACTGTGTTTGTTATTGTTTGAAGTAATGTGTTTCATCCCCACTTAACCATACTTCATTATTACCCATTTGTCCTTGTCACCTCTGTTTCTTTAGGTGATCTTTTATATATTCGGTGCTGTGTGTTTTGTTTTCTTTAGTATCCATGCACAGCGTTTTTCATCATTTTTTGTCCTGACCTTTGTCTTGTTGGTGCATTATGGAGTAGTGTGTTTTGTTCCCCTTAACTATACTCTGTGATTGCTTTATTCATTCCTGCCACCTTTTTGGTGGGTTTTTGGTTTTCTTTTTTTTGCCCCGATCTATACGTTATTTGTATGCTGTCTGTAGTCGTATTTGGTATTTTCCCTACCTGTGTCCTAACTCAGTTTTCTCCCTAACTGTGCTCTGGGTTAATCCTTTTCCCTGTGTTGTAGGGTATTGTATTTGGGTTTTTTTTTCTCTGCCCTGCTGCCCTACATTGGTCTATTGTTTTTTTTTTGTTTTTTTTTTGTCCTTCCCTTTGCATCTTCCCCTCCGGTCCTGCCTCCCTTCCGCCCACCCTAGGTGGGGAGGGGGGGGGGGGGGCTGGGATGTTCCTGGTCGTTCGGGAGCCCGACCGTGAGGGGGAGGCTCTGTCACCATGGGGTGAGACGCCGGCTCGGCGCTCAGCCCATGCTCCTTTTATCCCTGCCTCTCATTGGGCAGTGCCTCAGCTGGTTCCCAGCTGTCAGTGTCACGGGACGGCTGGGGCCAATTAATCCTCATCAGCTGGGGCGCTGTTAATGAGTATAAAGAGGAGCAGCTTCGATCATTCGGGGCTGCGACATAAGCACTGCTAGGCTGAAGCCCCTTCGTCTGGTGTCAGCCTCAACTCCCCTTGCAGCATTCCGGTGTTTGTATCCCGCTGTGAGTATGCACGTCTTGTTACCCCCATGTCCGGTACGAGCTACCTACCCCTGCGCTGTGCAGCCTGAGAATGTACGTCTGTATGAGTGTCTGTGCTCTCCTCATCCCTTATCCCTTACCCAGAATAAAACATCTCGACTCACTGGCTTGTCCCTGGCTCTGATTGCCCGGCTCCCTAGAGCCGGATATGACATAAACTTCCAAAACTCCGCAACAAAGCTTTGCAAATAGGAACTCACACACTGGTTGCTAAATTTGCACATTGGTCACTTGTACAGTATATATAGTCTCACCCCGTCTGATGTCCATATCATCGCTGCTGCTAAATATCATGGAGAGTCTACTGGTACCATCATTATAGAGAAATTCTCGCACTGGGTGCTAATTTGTAATTTGTATACTGCTCATTTGCACTCTGTACATAGGCTTATGTCATGTCAGGTTCATATCATCTCTGAAATTAATATACCACTATAGTCATCCAGTGAACTATCAATTGCACCCTTCTTATTTCCACTAGTTTGACTGATTTAACTGCTTTAGTGTCTTAACTGCCTAACTGTGTGTTTAGTGTGTGTTATCAGTGTCCACTAGTATTAGGTGTTCTATTACCTTATTAGTATGTTGTGTACCTATTACCTTGGCATTCATTTGGAGAGCAGAGTAAGAATTTCATTGCTCAGGAAATGTTGCATTTCTTAACTGTGCACATGATAATAAAGTCTTTTAACCTTGAATAATGGCCTATTAATCACAATGTAATATACAGTAGAGTATGCATTCAACAGTAACATAACAAAAGCTGTGCATATATTATTATTCATTGGGCTATTGCAGATTTTCTTTTAAAATGCAAGCATAGCAGCAATATGCACAATCAAGTCATCTTGTTAGATCAAAAATGATTGAGACTGAATCAATAATCAGTAGGCGGTTTCCAATTTCTGAGCCATTTATTCTCTTTCTGATCAGAAAAAGGAGGCAATCGGTCACAGCATGACAGTCTCAGAGCCTGCCTACACCAGCTCCGTAACATGTGTTCAAGGATGTTGTTCTTATACCCTGGGCATACAGACCCTGACCTTATCTAAACCTAAAGACAGCTGGAGCCATCTCCTCCCGAGACTGCTCTAATCTACGTACAGCACTGAACATTCTGCTTTGATCTTTACATGACCTGGTCAAGCTAAGTCACCCTAACTTTGGGCATACAGAACAGAACAGCTTGGTATGATAAAACAATAAAACCTTCGTCATTATTTACAATCTTGCTCTGCCTAATCTTACACTGAGAAACAGACATTCTTTTCAAGCTCTGAGACAATGGAAAAACACAGAGAATCAGACATTGGCTCATTATATGCACCAGATACAATTATAATATAAAATAGAATAATACAGCATTAAAATTATACAGAATAATCAATGAAACCTGAAAATATCCTATCACGTCTAAATCCAGCCTAAATTCATCACAAACCACATGTATATTTTACATGTGCACTAATAAAACTCCAGAAAGTTGATTACAATCAGTTTATTAGTGTGCAAGTAAACATGACCAGTGTTTTCTAATTTATTCACATATTAAGGTCACCATGTATCTGTCAAAATAAACCACACTTTATTTGTAACAAAGTTGGATTCATCAGCGAGCGAGGTGTACCGTGGCCATGATGCAAACATTCAGTTGTGCTTTCAAAACAAATCAGAGAACATTTGTTTTTCCTTCAACCTTGTGAATTGGTGGAATTTTCTATTTATATGTCGATATGTCATTGTCACGATTTGCTGCCTCTCTGAGGCAGAAGAGACAAGACCCCAAATGCTGGATAATGTTGCGTGTGTTTATTAAACAAAACAGTCTTAACAAAAGCTTCAACAGGTGAACTGCACAAGGTAAACATGGATTTACACAAGACGCCCTCCCATTCGCTGGTGAGTACAACACAGAAGTGAAAGACCCAAGGTGCTAACAGACGAGACTGATGAGCGGGGGGAACAAAAAGAGAAAACCCAAGGCACTCCCAGAAAAGACTGGTGAGTGGGGGGGGACAAACAGTACTCACAGGGCTTGGAACAGCAGTCATTGGAGGTGACAATCCAGTAATCCGGTAAATACCAGTGAGCAGACAGAGCTTAAATAATACAAGACCTAATGAACAGAGTGATAACAGGTGTGAGTGAGTGTGTGCATGTATGTGTGTGTGTGTGTGTGCGGTTAAGTGTGTATGTGTGTGTGTGAGTGTGGGTGTGAGTGGGCTGGCTGAGCCAAGGGAGTAGAAGCAATCAGTGAGTGGAATCAGCTATCACACACTGACAGGAGAGGGAGGCGTGGCTGCCAGCAGACAGGAGGCAACAAAGCCAAACCTCTGCCCACTGCCAGTCACAAAATAAATACAAACAAACCAAAAGCAGACTACTCAAGAGATGATAAAATAACCAGAAATATAAACAGACAAACAAAGGCACTAAAATACAACAGAACATGGAAACACCAGCTAATGACAAGACCATATGAAACTCAAAAGGTAACATAAAACACAAATAAAGAAACAGGAAAAAGCCATGAAGCCGAGCTCAGGAGGATCTCAAGCCTGGTTCACAACATGTTTTCTATTCAGATCATGGAATCCATCCCATTTTCCCTCGGCATGTGCTGAACAAACCATTATTGAAGCTGCAAGAATCTACAAACAAGACACTGAAAGGAAAAAAATGTAACTGCATCCCCTCACATATTACAGTCTTTGGTATAAAAAAAACAGTCATATAAATGCTGGAAAGAGTATTCAACCCTTTAAACCTTTGATAACAAAGGCATAAAATTAGCCCTGTGACCTTGATGTAATGCCTACGTCTGAATAAAGCCAATGTAGCTTATTTGCAGTTAAGCCATTTAAGTTTCTTGTGATGGCTGCACTCCAAAATCAGAAGGTTTGAACACCAGAAAACGATCTGTAACTATGATAGCCAATCCTGATGGGATTATGTAAACAGAAGAATATAAAAGAAATGAAACAAGTATTTACAGTGGTCTGAACATCAAAGCTTTGGTTCAAGTAATGACGTTTCACCTTTTGGCCATTCTTAATATGAACACCCACAAACATAAAAGTAGAGTAGAAAAACAGCTTAGACACACAAAAAAGTGAAAAATCCAACTTGAAGTGAAATATATTTATTCTGGGAAAGACATTTTAAATTAATTGAAAAATCATTAAAGGTAGTTTTGTTTTGTTTTGTTTTTCTAATTTTTGCAACTTGAGATGAAGCAACTTTAACTTATTGTTTTTTTTTTAAATTCCTATAATTTTTACAAATGATGCAAAGAATGACACAGAAGACCACATTTTGAAATTTTGAGTAAAAAGTTGAAAGACTACTTCAAAAGCAAAAAGTTGACATGTCAAGAACTCCCTTAAACATGGCTAGAAAAGTGATCACTAGCTGCTAAAAGAGAAATTATTTCATAATTTCCTCATCGTTACATATGCTGTAATAGGCTACAGCATGTCATTTTGGAACGTTTTTGCTTGTTGGGGTGCCACAAGATTATTTCAATGTCAAAAGGGTTCTTTGGCTGAAAAAAGGTTAAACACACTGATGTAGACAATGTAGCAACAATATGAACCTTGGTCCAGAACAACAGTGGTGTGAAAAAGTGTTTGCTCCCTTTCCTGATTTCTCGTTTTTTTTGTATGTGTCGTGAAATGCCCCTCAGGGCAGAGAGGATGACCCAGATGCTGAACTGTAGTTTGTGGTATTTATTTAACAAAAAAAAAGTCTATACAGTGCACAAAATAAACTTACAAATAGATGGGATGAGAAGCAGCTGGTGTTAGAACAGGATCAGGGTTCTAACTGACCTGGATTCTAGACAAGGAGTGAAGGCAGAGTCAGGCTATAAATAGAGCAGGCAATAATCAAGGTAAATGACAGCAGGTGTGTAACACATGAGCGAGCAGGATGACCTAATTACAGAACCGGGAATGACTGAGCTACCGATACAAGATGATACCTGGTGGGAGTGTCTGGAGAACAAGGTGGGGAGCTGTGTCAAAAAGAGAACACAATATAAACGCTAAGAGCAAGATGAACAAGAATACATAGGAGCTACAAAATAATCCTGAGAACAGGAGTACAAAAACAGAAAGACAACACAAGTAAAGACAAAATGCAGTTTTTAAATGAAGGTGTTTATTATTAAGGGAAAAAGAAATCCAAACCTACATAGCCCTGTGTGAAAAAGTGATTGCCCCCTAAACCTAATAACCGGTTGGGCCACCCTTAGCAGCAACAGCTGCAATCAAGCGTTTGCGATAACTGGCAATGAGTCTTTCACAGTGCTGTGGAGGAATTTTGGCCCACTCATCTTTGCAGAATTGTTGTAATTCAGCTACACTGGAGGGTTTTCAAGTATGAACCGCCTTTTAAAGGTCACGCCACAGCATCTCAATTGGATTCAGGTCAGGACTTTGACTAGGCCACTCCAAAGTCTTCATTTTGTTTTTCTTAAGCCATTCAGAGGTGGACTTGCTGGTGTGTTTTGGATCATTGTCCTGCTGCAGAAACCAAGTGCTCTTCAGCTTGAGGTCACGAACAGATGGCCAGACATTCTCCTTCAGGATGTTTTGGTAGACAGCAGAATTCATGGTTCCATTTACCACAGCAAGTCTTCCAGGTCCTGAAGCAGTAAAACAGCTCCAGACCATCACACTACCACCACCATATTTTACTGCTGGTATGATGTTCCTTTTCTGAAATGTTGGGTTACTTTTATGCCAGATGTAATAAGACACACACCTTCCAAAAAATTCAACTTTTGTCTCATCAGTCCACAGAGTATTTTCCCATAAGTCTTGGGGATCATCAAGATGTTTTCTGGCAAAACTGAGATAAGCCTTTACATTCTTTTTGCTCAGCAGTGGTTTTCGTCTCGGAACTCTGCCATGCAGGCCATTTTTGCCCAGTCTCTTTCTTATGGTGGAGTCATGAACACTGACCTTAACTGAGGCAAGTGAGGCCTGCAGTTCTTTGGATGTTGTTGTGGGGTCTTTTGTGACCTCTTGAATGAGTCGATGCTGCACTCTTGGGGTAATTTTGGTCTCCTGGCCACTCCTGGAAAGGCACCCCATTGTTCCATGATTTCGCTATTTGTGGATAATGGCTCTCACTGTGGTTTTCTGGATTCCCAAAGCTTTAGAAATGGCTTTATAACCTTTTAAAGACTGATAGATCTCAATTATTTTGTTTCTCATTTGTTCCTGAATTTCTATGGATTGCAGCATGATGTCTAGCTTTTGAGGATCTTTTGGTCTATTTCACTTTGTCAGACAGGTCCTATTTAAGTGATTTCTTGATTGAGAACAGGTGTGGCAATAATCAGGCCTGGGCGTGGCTGGAGAAATTGAACTCAGCTTTCCAAAGATGATGTGTATAAACCACAGTTAATTTATGTTTTAACGGGGGGTAGTCACTTTTTCACACAGGGCCATGTAGGTTTTTTTTTTTTTTTTTACCCTTAATAATAAACACCTTCATTTAAAAACTGTATTTTGTGTTTACTTGTGTTATCTTTGTCTAATATTTAAATTTGTTTGATGATCTGAAACATTTAAGTGTGACAAACATACAAAAAAATGAGAAATCAGGAAGGGGGCAAACACTTTTTCACACCACTGTATACCCACTGAAACAAATTCTCAAGTACAATTTTGCTAACTTACCTAGCCGCACTATTTCAGAAGGTCCAGCACCCCCTACACCGACGATAGAACAGACTAGAATAGAACAGGCTTTATTGTCATTGTGCAGTTGTACAGCACAACAACATTGTGGGTGCTCCACCAGGCTACTGCACAGCAAAGTAAGTGAAAAGAATTTGAAATAAAACAGTTACAGAACACACGATTTACCATACAACTGAGGCAAAGGTAAAAGTAAAAATAACAAATAGCCCACTGGTATATACACAGGTATGGTAGTGGCTTCAGGGGTGAAAGTATGTACATAGGAGTGCGGAGTGCAGAACACAGAGTAAAATGGCCCAAGAATTATGGAGAATGTGTACAGTAGTGATTTCACGGATGGGTCAATATACAGTAGTGTGAAAAATTGTTTGCCCCCTTCCTGATTTCTCTTTTTTTTTTTTTGTATATTTATCACACTTAAGTTTCAGATCATCAAACAAATTTAAATATTAGACAAAGATAATGCAAGTAAACACAAAATGCAGTGTTTAAATGAAGGTCTTTATTAAGGGTAAAAAAAATCCAAACTCACATGGCACTGCGTGAAAAAGTGATCCTCCCCCCCCAACCCAGTTAAAACATAAATTAACTGTGGTTTATCGCATCTTTCAACATCAACATTTATCAACATGGAAGTGTGACAAACATACAAAAAAATGAGAGATCAGGAAGGGGGCAAACACTTTTTCACACCACTGTCCATGAAAGCGAGGAGTGCAATGACAGGTGAGTTATAGTGATAACTGAAAGGTCCCCAGGAGCTTAAGGACTTCTCCGCATTTTGGCTTTTCTTTCTCAAAGTACCTTTTTCCTCAAAATGTCAGCTTTATTGCCAAATGCAGGTTTTTTTTTAATTTTATTTTAATGGGGCCACACTGGTCCTTCATAGATTTTAGAAACATTTTTCTTTGGGGGCCTTTTTTGGGGTGTTAGTTATTTTGACCCATCTCACAGTTAACCTCTTAGAATTCAGTGTTACATTTTTCATGTAAATTTGGGGCTTTTTTCATGTAGATTTGACTTTTTTCAATTAATTTTGTCAAGTTTCTCATGTAAATTTGAGACTTTTTTCATATAAAGTTTGGACTCGTCATGTAAATTTGGAACGTTTTAAAATTTTGTGAAGCTGTTCATGTATTTGAGACTTTTTGTCATGTAAATCTGAGATGTTTTTCAATTTTTTTTTTTTTAATTTTAATGTAAATTTGGGACCTTTTTTTTTTAAAAAAAATGAAGTTTGTCATGTAAATTTGGGCCTTTTTCATGTAAATTTAGGAAGTTTTTCAATTCATTTTGTGAAGTTTTCATGTAAATTCGGGACGTTTTAAATTTTCTGAAGGTCTTCATGTAAATTTGTGACTTTTTCACGTAAAGTGGGATGTTTTTCAATTAATTTTGTGAAGCTCTTTGAAAAAAGTCCCAAATTTACACAATTAATTTTGAGAAGTTTTCATGTAAATTTGGGACGTTTTCAATTAATTTTGTGAAATTCTTCATGTGATGGCTCAGTTGGTAGAGCACCCGCCCCACACCCGGGAGGCAGGGGTTCAAATCCCGGCCGGGTCATGCCGAAGACCATATAAAAGTGGAACTTCCTGCCGTCCAGCTTGGTGCTCAGCAGTAATGGAATGGAGGAGGGAAATTTGTGGCGACGCCTTGCATGGCAGCGGCCCTCTGATTGTGCACTGGGGGTGTGTGTGATTAACACAGTAGATAGGTGAAACACAATCTCATTCTACTGTACATGATTGGTTGTACAGCTGAATAACAATAAAGGGTGATTTAATTTAAATTTGGGATTTTTTTCCATTTAAATCTGTGAAGTTCTTCATGTAAACATGAGATTTTTTTTTCCAATAAATTTTGTTTAGTTTTTCATGTAAATTTGGGACTTTTTTTTTAACCTTTTAAAATTCTGCTGTTCAGCCAGTGGGACGTTTCAAATTTTCTGCTGCCACCCAGTGAAGAAAGAATTTGAATTGCTGTGTGTTTTTAGGAAAACTGGCTGGAATGCCAAGGGGTTTAACACAGATGCTGCGGGTGAAGTAGCGATGAGGACAACACTTCCAGCTCTGTCAGCCTCTTTAACACATTACACGCGTGTAGCAATTTTTTTTTTCCCCCCCAGTCGAGATAGCTGTTCCGCCACTGTTTTGTTGGCGAGAAGCTCTGCTATTCCCACTGTGAAGTCTGTCGCCACTGAAATTAATTACCTCAAAAAGCCTTTTGGATTCAGAATGTGTTTTGTTTTTTAATCTCTGGGCAGAAAAGAGTGCTTTCACAAGCTCCACAAAAGACAAATAACTAGTTCACCAGTACATCAGCAATCCGAGTCACACAATTCATTTCTATAGAAGCAAAATATAGATTTAACCTCTAACCCAGGAGGCAGAGCCATGGGGAGGCGGAGAAGTGGAGCAAGGCATGATTGCGGGAGCCTGAAAGAGTCTCGGAGGGAAATGGGGATCTATGTATTAAACCTCCACAAGAGCAGAGCCGAGATGGAGCCTGATTTAATCAATGAATTCATTACTGAGGCCTGTGACAGCTGTGCATCAAACAACAAGCGGGGGAGAAAAGTCCCCTGTGGAATTAGCAGCCGGTTTATTGCTATACTGACTGGGAGATGGAAGAGCGATGACTATCGGGAGAATTGCACTTGAAGAAGAACAAATAAAGAAACGGTGAGAGAAAAGCAAGAGAGAGAGAGAGAGAGAGAGAGAGAGAGAGAGAGAGAGAGAGAGAGAGAGAGAGAGAGAAATGAACTGATTGGGGCCAAAAAGGCAGCGACTCCTAAAACGACAACACGGATGGAAAATTTCACACCTGGTTCAGAGCAAACAAGAATTTCATAGCATAGATTTACTTAGTGTGAAAAAGTCAACATCTATGGTGGCCCGGGCAGCTCAAAGCACTAACACATGAGGAGCAAAACAGACAAAACAAGACCAAATTAGGAAACATCTCCAACAAAATGGCAACACAAAGGTGCTTGTAAATAGAGAAAAGCACAGTAGAATTAACGGAAAGTGGTGGATAATTTGTAACAATGTTATTAACAGGGAGCTATTCTCGCAATAAGCCACGCTATAAAACAAAGTAACAGCTGAAGCGAACACAAAAAGCCAGCAGCGTGGCTGGGTAGGTGCTGCTCCGGGCATTGTGCGTGGAGGTGTGTAGTTTGGTTGCTGGACTAATTAAAATGATGACAAATACTGGTTTAATGTTACAGTTGAAAACAAGTAAAACATTATGAGAGACAGCGGTGTGGTTTGAGTGGTTGATAGCATGTGACCGTAGGGCTGTGCGATATGATGATATATCAGATGACCACATCGGACTGATGAGCCACACCGCACCCAGTCCTCTTCCCTGTGACGTCCTTGGTCATCGTCAAGAACGACGGACGAACAACAACAACGGCATGTGACCGTAGAGCTGTGCGATATGACGATATATCAGATGACGGTATAAAAACGTCTATCATTTCATAGAATATTCTATCGTTTATATCGTGATTTAAAATGCTCACACTCCCATTTCTTCAGCAAAGCTCCTCACGCGCTACTTATCAGCGCCCCGCCTCTCCCCTGCAGCGCGGGCAGCGGAACAGGTGTGTGGTGGGTGGCTAGGCTTCAGTCCAGCGGTTGCTAACTCCAACAAATAGCTGCACTCCTGTTTGCCAGGGATGTGGGACTGTTTTCCACCGTGCTGCGTCAGACAGGATAGTTCGCTAACCTCGTTTTAATAGGAGATAAGTAACATTAACACCATGTCTAATTATAAAACAGCAAATGCTAAATGACAATGCAAAGTTGTGCTAAGTGGGAACATAGTGTATCAGACCATCGTTTCTTTGGTTTAAATTACTGGTGAGTTTCTTAGTTGTGTCTGAAAAAAATTATTAAAGCTGCAAAAGTGCATGATGGTGGCACATACACGCAAAAATAGTAAATAAATGAAAATGGGTCGGAGGAGCAAGTTGACTCTTAATGTATTTAATTTCTAATAATTGTAATTAGTCAAATAGTGGTAATGAATAAAGTTAAAGTCATCACATGTATTTTATTACATTACCTTTTGTGTCTTTGATTTTCAGATCATGACCATCCATCCATCCATCCATGTTCTATCGCTTTTTTGGAGGTCCGGGTAACAGAGGCAGCAGTTCAAGCAGAGAAGCCCAGACTTCCCTCTCCCCAGCCACCTGCTCCAGCTCTTCAGAGAGGATACCAAGGCGTTCCCAGACCAGCTGGTAGACGTAGTCTCTCCACCGAGTCCTGGGTCTGCCCCGGGGTCTCCTCCCAGAGGGACGTGCCCGAAACACCAAGTGGGAGGCATCCAGGAGGCACCCTGATCAGATTACTTACACTACCGTTCAAAAGTTTGGGGTCACCCAGACAATTATTTTGTGTTTTCCATGAAAAGTCACACTTATTTACCACCATGAGTTGTAAAATGAATACAAAATATAGTCAAGACATTGACAAGGTTAGAAATAATGATTTGTATTTGAAATAATAATTTTTTCCTTCAAACTTTGCTTTCGTCAAAGAATCCTCCATTTGCAGCAATTACAGCATTGCAGACCTAACATGATTGCACAAGGGTTTTCTAATCATCCATTAGCCTTCTGACGCAATGAGCAAACACATTGTACCATTAGAACACTGGAGTGATAGTTGCTGGAAATGGGCCTCTATACACCTATGCAGATATTGCACCAAAAACCAGACATTTGGAGCTAGAATAGTCATTTACCACATTAGCAATGTATAGAGTATATTTCTGATTAGTTTAAAGTTATCTTCATTGAGAAAAAGTGCTTTTCTTTCAAAAATAATGAAATTCCTAAGTGACCCCAAACCTTTGAACGGTAGTGTACGTATATTGTTACATGAAATTTTGGTCATATCACACAGTCCTAGCACATGACCGATAACTAGGGTGTAATGAACACAGTGATTTGAAGTTGGTCGGCCCTTGGGGCGCCCCCCTTCTGGCCTGGGGGCCCAAGCATTTGCCTGCTTCTGCACATGCTACATGATAACGGTAATCCAAAACTGTCCAAGTGGTGCCACTCAGGAGAGAGTGTGGTTGTGGTTTTGTTAAACACTTTGTCCAGGTTTCTGTTTTTCTATGTTCTCTATATAAGTTGATAAGTTCCTGAGATTGAACCACCACTAGATGTTCATAAAACTCAAACTTAGACTTCAGCAGGCACAAAAAAAAGACGGTTCCTACCTCTGCCAACCACAACAGTCTACCCGGTGAGTTTTAAGTTTGTGTTTTGGTTAAAATATGCCCTTTCATAACCCGTATGCTGACAAAAAAAAAGAAAATGTTTAAAAATCAAGGTCTTTCAATCTGATGTGATGAATTCGACGTGACACTCATCTTGCTGTTGCCAAAAACTGGTGCGTGACAGCATCAGCACCAAAGGACATTTGCATATTTCTGAGCTGCCAGCAGCTTTGACTAAGTGGCAGTATTTGACATGCTGGAGATGGGAACATGACCAAAGAATCCTTTTCAGAATATGCGAAATTACCTTCTTTTTTTTTTTCTCTCCTGATTGGTCCTGGCCTCAGTCAGGTCCACGGTCTTTCATTCGGAAGATTAAACCTCCTGCTCTGCCATTGGCCTGCTCTCCTTTCTGTAGTGCCTTTTTTCCCCCTGACCAATCACACTGAATGCCATCTCGTCATGGCAACTACAAGCTGAGCTGTCATGGCACTAGGCACTTAAAATGACACAACAGACCTGTTGACCAGCGACAGATTCACGTGCTCCTTGTAGGGGGAACAAATCAATCCCACACTGTTCGGACTTTTGGCGGTTTCAGAAGAACAGGGCAAGCAACTGCAGGTTTAACCGCAGTTGAAGATGTGCAAAATAATTAATCAGCACACATACATGTAAAGTAGGGGGATACAAATGTCCAACATTAATACTTCTCACTGCTGGATACATTTCAAGTATATTTATTCAATTTGTTAGTTTGTGAACCCGATCAGAAATGTAGAAGCTGGAGTGGTGGCAACATAAAAAGGCGGCAGCCCCTTCCCAAAATACATGGAACCGCTCATTACATGCGTCTCTAAATCGAATGAGTCCCAGGTACTGATGAGTTAAAGCTTCTGTATAAATTTGAAGTTAATCCAATAAGAAACGTCGACGCTAGAGCGCCAACACCATGTTGTCAAACAAACAGACAGACGGACGGGTCAAAAACATTATACTCTTACAATAATTATAAGTCAGTAAAGAATTACCTGATAAGGAAAAAATCTACTAAAAAAGCTACTTGAGGAGAAAGTAACAACTGTGCTCTCACCAATTCATCTTTATTTAAATAAATTCTGGGCTTTCTTCTCATAAATCTGTGATTTTCTTGCCAATTATGGAGTTTTTACTTATAAAGTTGTAACATTTTCTAAAATTTTTCTTTGAAATTAACACCATCCCTCCCTCCCTCCATCCATCTTCTACTGCTTAATCCTTTTCGGGTCATGGGGGGGCTGCAGCCTATCAAAGCATCTTTGGGCAACAGGCAGGGTACACCCTGGACAGATTGCCAGTCCATCACAGGGCCAACACAGAGAGACAGACAACCATTCACTCTCACATTCATACCTAAGGACAATTTAGAATCCCCAGTTGATGGCAATTAACCTAACTTGCATGCTTTTGGTCTGTGGGAGGAAACCAGAGAACCCGGAGAAAACCTACGCAGACACAGGGAGAACGTGAAAACTCCACACAGAAGGGTTGCCAATGGTCAGGGGGTGGGATCGAACCCACGATGGTCAAGGGTGGGGTTGAACCCATGACCTTCTTGCTGTGCTGCCACAGTGCTAACCACTGCTCCACCGAGCTGCTCTGCAACTTAAAATTTTGGCGGGGATTCTTTGTTATAAATTTTCAGCTTTTTCTCTCGAGTGAATAGTCAGCTGCTAACGGCAGCTATCTACCTTTGATCCCGGCCCGAATGAAATAAACTACAGTAAAACAAGCTAAGATAATGTCTTTGAATGATGCATACTGTCAAATGTTGGCAGATGAAAATGGCACCTAGTGAGGGTAGAGTGAATATATAGAAAATAACAATAAGACCAGATGGTGCTCCACCAGCTAAGGTAGCATTAGGCCTGACAGTAAAGGTTATGAGAAAACACTAGAGTTGTAGTTGAGACCTCGTCATGACCAGAGTCTCCCAAGACAAGACCTACATACACAGTGGTCTTGGTCTCCACTTGGTCTTGGTCTCCCAAGACCAAGACCTACATACACAGTGGTCTTGGTCTCCACTTGGTCTTGGGAGACTCTGGTCTTGGTGTGGTCTCAACTACAACACTAGGAGACACTACCAAATTTTCAATTTCTAAGCCATATGCTAGTACAAGGTCAATTGTGTAGTGGAGATAGTGGGCAATACTACTTACTTTCTGGGAAAACCCCATAGAGTCTAATATGGTGTTAAATGTAATATTGAGGCTAAGGCTAATTGTTCTGAATTAAGCAATGAATCAGATATGTCTGTGAATTCAGATAAAAATTCAGCACAAGTCGAGGGAGGATGATAAACTGCAGCAAATAAAATATGTGACCTGCCACGAGTAAACCAGCAACAAGTCGGCCTGACATGATTCCTAAAAAAACACAGAAATCCCTTTTTTTTTTTGTAAAATTTGTGATTTTCGTTTTTTTTTTACAAAATATGCTAGTTGAAATCATGAAGCGGCTACTCCATTTTTCAAAGAACAGTGTGGGAGATTTTAAAACCATGAACTTTATATTTGAAATAGAGTAGTTTCAGAGGGAAATATCAGCGAGACCACTTCTTAGTTTCAGGGGTGTGGATACCACAGCTGATTTACATATCCTGTTTGTTTGGCTATTCATTTTAAGCTGCTTGTGTCTGTGATCTCATTTTTCAGTCATTACCCAAAGTTTGTGACCATAGGTAAGGGTAAGAAGGTAGATTGAGTGGCAAATTGACAGCTTTACTTGAGAGCTGAGCTCCCTCTTCACCACCACAGACCAGTACAATGTCCACATCACTGCAGATGTTTCTGATTCGTCTGTCAATCTCCCGCTCCATTCTCCCCTAACTCATGAATGAGACCGAGATACTTAGCTCCTCCACTAGGGGCAGGATCTTGTCCCCAACCTGGAGAGAACAATCCACCCTTTTCCAGCTAAGAACCATGGACTTGGATTTGGAGGTACTGATTCTCATCCCAGCCACCTCACACTCAGTAGCAAACCATCCCAGTTTTTTTTTTTTCCGGTTCTGGTTCCGCCGGACGGGCGGCGCCACACGAGTTGGCTGCCTTTTGCAACTGCCTTTTTTTATTTTCCTTCTTCTTTCTACACCTTTCATTCTATATATCTATATATATCACGGACACACAGATCGCCCCAAAGGTCTCCCGAGTCGGCGGACGGAGCCTCTGTTTATAGCAGGAGATGATACAGCAGGGAAGAGCTAGCTAGCACTCAACTGCCACCCGGTGCTAACGGAGAAACTCGACATATCGAGGAACTGTAGCGAAAACGACGCGGGTGCCGGGCTGGAGTTTAGGCGGCGTGCAAGAAATATAAGACAAAATAATAAAGAGCGATGGCAAGAACCAAGCAGACCGCCCGTAAATCTACTGGAGGAAAAGCCCCCCCCAGGAAGCAGCTAGCCACCAAGGCTGCTCGGAAAAAGCGCTCCGGCCACCGGCGGAGTGAAGAAGCCTCACCATTACAGGCCCGGTACCGTGGCTCTGAGAGAGATCCGTCGCTACCAGAAATCCACGGAGCTGCTCATCTGTAAGCTGCCCTTCCAGCGCCCGGTGAGGGAGATCGCTCAGGACTTCGAGACCGACCTGCGCTTCCAGAGCTCCGCCGTCATGGCTCTGCAGGAGGCCAGCGAGGCATACCTGGTGGGTCTCTTCGTGGACACCAACCTGTTCGCCATCCACGCCAAGAGGGTCACCATCATGCCCAAAGACATCCAGCTGGCCCGCCGCATCCGCGGAGAGAGAGCTTAGACTTTCTGCTGCACATCCACTAACCACAATGCTCCGCACTGTGTGTCTATATATATATATATATATATATATATATATACAGTATATATATATATATATATATATATATATATATATATATATATATATATATATATATTTATAGTAACATGTACATATGTATACTAGCTGTTCTTGTTTATTCTTGCCTTCTGATTGTTGCTCTGAGTGTTGCTATCCCCGTGCTGTTGCAATCCAGGAATTTCCCCATTGTGGGACTAATAAAGGCTTATCTTATCTTGTAGGTTATTGCTCGATGAAGTCAACAGGACCACATCATCTGCAAACAGCAGAGACAAGATCCTCTGGTCACCAAACATGACACCCTCCATTCCTTGGCTGTATCTAGAAATCGATCAGTGACAAAGGACAGCCCTGGAGGAGTCCAACCCTCACTGGGAACAAGTTCAACTGATTCTTGGCAATAAGAACCAAACTCTTGCAATACAAACTTCCACAAACCCTTGAGGATCCTTAAGAGGGTGAAGAGTTGGTCTGATGTGCCACGTCCAGGACAAAAACCACATTGTTCCTCCTTAACCCGAGTTGCGACCAATGGCCGGACACTCCTCTCCAGTACTCTGGCATAGACCTTCCCGGGGAGGCTGAGGAGTGTGATCCCTCTAAAATTGGAACACACCCTCCAGTCTCCCTTCTTGAAGAGGGGAACCACCACCCCAGTTTGCCATGCCAATGGTACTGCCCTCAACTTCCATGCGATGTTGCAGAGGAGTGTCAACCAGTACAGCCCTACAACATCCAGAGCCTTGAGGTACTCGGGATGAATCTCATCCACCCTTGGGGCCTTGCCACTAAAGATTTTTTTTAACAACTTTGGCAACCGCAGTGATAGGTAATAATAACAGTAATAATGGATTAGATTTATATGGCGCTTTACAAGTCAAGTGACATCTCAAATTGCTTACAGTGAGTCCATTATTCATTCATTCCAGATGGACATTGATAGTGGAAAGCTACTTCTGTAGCCACAGCTGCCCTGGGGCAGACTGATGGAAACATGGCAGCCAATCCATGCCAGCAGCCTCTCCAGCCACTACCGAACATTTATACACATTCATACCCAGTGTCATGGACACTGGAGGCGAGGTGGGTAAAGTGTCTTGCCCAGGGACACAACAGCAGGATGTGTGGGGAGAGTGAGAGTCGAACCATCAACCGCCAACTCTCCTGTTATTGGACAACCCATCCTACCTCCTGAGCCATTGCCATCCAAAGGCAAGTCATCCCCCTCGTCCTCAGGCTCCACTTTCACGATGGAAGACTTGTCAGTGGATCCTCAAAGTATTCCTTCCACTGTCTGACAATATCCTGAGTGAAAGTCAGCAGCTTTCCATCCTTATCATACACAGTGTGGACAGGAAGCTGCTTCCCCCTTCTGAGTCATCGGACAGTTTGCCAGAATATTTTTGAAGCCGACTGAAGGTCTTGCTCTATGGCCTCACAGAACTGCTCCCACACCCGAATTTTAGCCTTAGCAACTGCTCGAGCTGCACTCTGCTTGGCCTGCTAGTACAATTCAGCTGCTTCAAGAGTCCCACAAGCCAACCAAGCTCAGATGATGACCGTCACCTCTGTTGTCCACTATTTGGTTTAGCACCACGAGAGGGACCAACAACCTTACGGCTACAGCTCTGAGCACCTGCTTCAGCAATTGAAGTGAAGAAATATACTCATTCAGATTCCTGTCTCCAGTCTCTTTCTGGATGTAGTTGAAGTTCTTCTGGATATGGGAGTTGAAGATCTCTCGAACAGGGGCCTCATCCCCACATTCCCACCACACCACCACTATACATTTGAGTCTGCGAGGGCTGGATAGCATCCTCCCCTGCCATAGGCTCCAACTCACCACCAGGTGGTGAGTAGTTAACAGCTCTGCGCCTCTCTTTACCCGAGTGTCCAAGACATGTGGTCACAGGTCTGATGACACAATAACAAAATCAACCATCGACCTGAAACCGAGGGTGTCCTGGAGCCAGGTGCACATATGGACATACTTATACTTGAGCATGGTGTTTGTTATGAACAAAAAATGATTAGCACAGAAGTCCAATAACTGAACACCACTCGGGTTGAGATCGGGCAGGCCGTTCTTCCCAATCACACCCCTTAAGGTTTCACAGTCATTGCCCACATGCACATTGAAGTCCCCCAGTAGGACAATGGAATCTCCAAGAGGAGCACCTTTTGCACACCAGTCAAAGACTCCAAAAAGGGTGCGTACTCTGAAGCATTTGGCACATGGGCACAAATGATTGTCAGGACCCATTTTCCAACCTGAAGGTGCAGGGAAATTACCCTTTCACCCACCTGGGAGAACCCCAACATAGAGGAGGCCAGACGGGAGGATATGAGAATATCCACCCCTTCTCGTGGCCTCACACCCAGGGCAGCTCCAGTAAAGGCCAAGGTCAAACCCCTCTCCAGGACTTTAGCTCCAGAACCGGAGCTGTGTGTCAAGGTGAGCCTGACTATATCTAGCAGGCATTTCTCAATGCATTATTTGTTTAAAAACAAAAAATAATTTTAAAATGAACTCTAAAATGCATGGGCAGCCAGTGGAGCGAAGCTAAAAATGGGTGTGATGTCACCTCTTTTACATGTACCTGTTAAAAGACGAGCAGCGGCATTTTGAACTAGCTGCAGACGCGAAAGAGATGACTGGCTGACATCAGCATAAAGTGCATTACAGTAATCCAACCAAGATGAAATAAAAGCATGGATTACTGTTTCCAGGTGTGGTCTAGAGATACTAGGTTTTACTTTTGCTAAATGCCTTAGATGAAAAAAGCTGGATTTTACAACAGAGCAAATTTGAGCGTCTAATTTAAAATCACTGTCCATGATAAAAACCAAGGTTCTTGTCTGTGGGTTTCACATAAGGTGTGAAGGGGCCCAAGTTCACAGGAGGGGACTCACAGCGGCCACTAGGTCCAAACACCATCACTTCTGTCTTCTTATCATTAAAATTTAGAAAGTTAAGGGCCAGCCAAGACTTGATGTCTTCAATGTGTGACAGAAGTGAGTTTACTGATGAAGCATCTTTTAGTTCTAAAGGAACATATATCTGACAATTGTCAGCATACAGGTGGAAGGAGATACCATGCCTTTTACAAATGGAACCCAGCGGAAGTATGTACAGAGAAAAAAGCATGGGCCCTAAAATTGACCCCTGTGGGACCCCGTATGGCAGAGGAGCAGAAGAGGATTCAAACCCAGAGATGCTAACTTTAAAACTTCTGTCTGCCAGATAGGACTTAAACCAGTCAAGAGCGGTGCCACAAATGCCAACCTGGTGCTGCAAATGGGAAATTAAAATGACATAGTCCACTGTGTCAAAGGCAGCACTTAAGCCACACAAGAATAGCATATTCACCTGAATCACATGCTAAGAAGATGTCATTAAAAACACTTAACAAGGCTGTCTCTGTGCTATGAAGAGCTTTGAAACCAGATTGAAAAACCTCCAAAATACCGTGTTTGTCCACAAAACATTTCACCTGCATATAGACAATTTTCTCTGAATTTTTTTAGAGAAATGGCAGCTTGGGAATAAGCCTAAAATTTGCCAACATGGTTTGATTAAGACCAGGTTTCTTAATGAAGGGCTGCATGACTGCATGTTTAAAATTTGCAAGAACCACACCAGATGACAGGCTGCTATTCAAAATGGTGAGAACTGACTGATATATACTGGGAAGCACCTCTTTAAAAAGTCTAGGAGGGACAGCATCACAGGGAGACCCTGAGGGCAGAGTCACAGGTTCAAACTGATTAAAAACAGCAGAACAAGGGACGGAGACAGAGGGATCAGAGGCAGGAGCTGAGATGAGAGCCCTGGTGGTGGCCACCTTATCAATAAAAAAGTGCATAAATTCATTACATAACTCAGAGAAGGCCTCCAAACAGTTAGTCTGTGGGGTATTACGAACGAAGTCAATAGTGTTAAATAAAACACTTTGATTATGAGAATGGGATGAAACAATATTAGTAAAATATTCCCTTTTTGGCTCCTTGACAGTATTTTGGTACTAATGCCAGCAGTCTTTTTTTTTTTTTGAAACTTTTTATTTATGAACGTTTTTCAGTTATAAAAACACAAACATATGAGGTCATGGGATGATTAATATGGTAAAAATAAAAATATACAATTCCGAATCCTTATATTAATAAGTACTGTCACATCCTGTGAAGTCCAACCATTTTTTCCAACGTCTTTTTCCTAGCTCCTCTTGGAGTCGCAGGGTGTAGGTCATGCGTTCCATGGACCTTATATTGTCTATTATAGAGGTGAAAAGGTTCAGTGTGGGGGGCTGTTTTTGTAACCAGCACTTTGTTATAGCCTTTTTGGCTGATGCCAAAAAGATTTTCAGGAGATAAGTATCATCTGCAGTCAGCTTGTCAGGGAAACATCCAAGGAATAACAAAATAAAAGAGCAGCTGATATTAAAGTCCAGTGCCTTAGAAATGACATTTGCTACGTCTGTCCAGAAAGGCTGAATGTGTAGGCAAGACCAGAATACATGCCCATGGTCTGCTGTTGTTTCCCCACATTCTCTCCAGCAGTGTGCAGGAACTCCACTGTACTTGGATTTCTGATTGGGTGTTATGAAAAAACAATTAAGAGTCTTCCAGCAAAAGTCCCTCCAGGTGCCGGAGTTGGTGGATGAGGATTGCACCTCCCAAGCCCTTGACCACATGTCATCAGTTATTACAATGTTCATTTCCTTTTCCCACTTTTGCTTTATATATGTTGTTGAGTCTGTTTTAAGTGTCATTAAACTGCAGTATAACTTACTAATAAGATTTTTAAGACTTGTTGACTTATATGCATTAATAAAAATATTAAGAAATAATGAACACTCTTTGATATTACTGCTTTGTACCCTTTTATTAATGAAGTCGCGAAGCTGCAAGTATCTAAAAAAATCTTGCTTCTCCAGATTGTACTTCCTGCGTAGAGTATCGAATGACATTAGGTTTGATTTCTCATACATTGTACACGCTGCGGTAAGGCCCCTGAATGTCCACTGTCTAAATCTAAAATCATGTGAGGCGGGCAGAAAGTCAGGATCATATGCTGGCCATCTGAGCAATTTCATTTCTTCCTGGAGTTTTAGTTTTCTTATCTCTGATTTCCAGATTTTAAATGTCAGATTAGCCCACTGACTAGTTGTTGGAGTAGTTTTGCTTTCAAGGGTTCCTAGTTTAGACTGAATTGGGACCTCAGATAAAGACATCTCAATTGTTTTCCATTTTGCATAATAAGATGGGTCACACAAACAAACCAGTGGTCTCAGTTGGGCTGATATATAGTAGTCTCGTAAAGAGGGCAGAGCCCCCCCCCTCTCCTTCGGCAACTGTAAGGTAGAGTACTTAACTCTTGGTCTCTTTTTAAGCCAAATGAACCTTGAAATGTATTTATTCCATTTCCTAAATTGTTTGTCAGGAATTGATACTGGAAGAGATGAAAAGAGATATAACAATTTAGGGTGGATGTTCATCTTGATTGCCTGTATTCTGCTGCCAAAGGCAAGGGGGAGCAGACTCCAGCTATCAAAATTACTAATTATTTCTTTATTTAGTCAGCTGTAATTCATATCACACAATTGTGACAAATCTTTGGGTAGGTACACTCCTAAGTATTTTATATGGTCAGAATACCAATTAAAATTATATTTAGATATTAATTCTTGTCCAGGGTGAAAATTGAAGGTCATAACCTGAGTTTTATGGATATTAAGAGCGTACCCAGAGAATGAACCGTACATTTCTAAGATTTTCATCAACACTGGTAAACCAGAGACCGGATCTGAGATTGTGATCAATACATCGTCCGCATACAGGCTCAATTTATATTCCTCCTCACCAATCCGAACACCCTTTAGTGCGGTCTCTTGGCGTATTGCTTGTGCTAAAGGCTCTATAAATAAATTAAATAAATTGGGGCTACCGGGGAAACCCTGTCTACATCCGCGTTGTAGTTGTATAGAATTAGAAAGACTCCCGTTTATTTTTATTCTAGCAGTAGGGGAAGAGTAAAGGGCTTGAATGCATTTTATAAAGTCAGTACAGAATCCAAATCTCTTCATTACTAAATAGAGAAAGTCCCACTGAATTGAGTCGAATGCTTTTTCAGCGTCAAGACTGAGAATAACTGAATTTATCTTTCTTTTATTAATCTGTTCGATTATATGTAGAGCTCTCCTTATGTTATCCGAAGTTTGTCTGTTTTTAAGGAAGCCTGTTTGGTCTTCATCAATCAGTGAGGGCATCACAGTGTCCATTCGTTTGACCAAAATAGTTGTGTATAATTTATAATCCGTGTTCAATACACTTATTGGTCTATATGATTTGCAGTCTATTTTATCCTTTCCCTCTTTTGGTATAACAGATATAAAGGCTTCCTTCCAGGACGGAGGTACAGGGCCTCCTTTCAGAATATAATTGAAACTGGTTTCTAGTAGAGGTATCAGACTTTCTTTCATTTTCTTGTACCATTCAGGGGGGAATCCATCAGTACCAGGAGACTTGTTAGGTTTAAGGTTAGAGATGGCCTTGTCAATTTCCTCACGTGTTATTGGTGACATAAGCTTATTATTTGCATCTGTGCCGAGTGAGGGAAGATCCAAAGAGTCCAAGAAATCAACTACTGCATTTTTATTAATCGGCTCAGATTGGCTATATAGGCTTTTGTAATATGTTTCAAATGATTTTTGAATACCATCCAAATCAGTTAAAATGTTGCGACTTATAGGGTCTTTTATTTTGTAGATTGAATTTTCTGCTTTTTGTTTCCTAAGTCGCCATGCCAACAGTTTAGATGTCTTAGATCCTGCCTCATAATATCTGTTTCATAAACCATAAATTTTTCTCTACTTCCTCACCTAGTATCCTATCTATGTCTTGTTTAACTTGTCTTATTTGTTGTGTTACAGTAGGACTTTTTTTGTCAGTTGTGTTTTCTCTAGACCTTTCAGTCTCTCTTGTAGTCGTAACAATTCTTGAGTCTTTTGCTTTTTAAGCATAGCCGACCTTGCTATTATTTTCCCCCTCAGAACCGCTTTAGCTGCATCCCACACGATGCTGGGGTTTGTCTCGCCATTACTGTTATCCTGTAGGTACAAATTTAGATCGGTTGTCATGGACTGTAGAAAAGAGAGATCATTTAGCCTCCCTGTATTTAATCTCCATAGTGTTTTTCTCTGTCTGATGTCAAGGTGTAAACTTAGGTAAATTCCAGAATGGTCAGAGATATCTCTTTGACCAATTCTACATTCTTTCATCCTGTTTAAGTCTTTATTATACATGAAACAATAATCTATCCTTGAGTGGAAAGAATGGGGCGCAGAGTAAAATGTAAATCCAGGGGCAGATCTGTGTACAGAGCGCCATACGTCAATAAGTCCTAAATCTGAAAGCATTTTTTTTGTTACACGTTTCTCTATAGGCAGACATTTCCTTCTAATATTTGTTGTATCCAATAGGGGGTTTAACAATAAATTAAGGTCTCCAGCAAAAATTAAAGGTCCATAAGATTCTTTAGTAGTCAAATCAAAAACTTTTTTATAGAAGCCAATACATTCAATAATGTAACCTCTTTATGGTCAATTTTACCTTTCACTAAAATATATCTGCCTTCTTTGTCGCTTGATTCAGATATAAATTCAAAATTAATTCTATTAGAAATCAAAATAGCTACTCCTCGTTTTTTACCACATCTATGAGAGGAATAATATGTATTTTTGAAACCCATTCTTTTTAATTTATCATGTTCTGTGTTGAATAGATGAGTTTCTTACCAATATGCAATATCTACTTTCTCTTTTTTCATCTTTACCACCAGTTTACTTCTTTTTACAGGGTTATTCACTCCATTAACATTTAGTGACAGTATATTATAATATTTAAAAGACATAGCTTAGCATGTAAGAACAAAATATCATCCCAGACCTCAGAACAACAACTGTAAAACGTGAACATGCTGAACAGTAAAACAACATAACATTGAACTGGGCTTCCAATAAGAAGGATACAATGTGGGCCTTGAAAAAAGAGGGGACTGGCCACAAGGTGGGGCCCCTCTCCACGGTGAGCATTGTGGGGAAAAAAAAACAACAAAAAAACAACCAATAATAATAAAGGAAGGTCAGTAGTTAAGTAGAAATAAAGTAGTCTGGTGACCCTCAGCTCGAGTCTGCAGGCTCCAGCCCTTTCATCAATAATAAGATTGGGTAAGGCTACAAAGTCATGGTCATGAATAATCCAAAACAACTATTCTCACCATAGTAAGGCCGTGTGTTCTTGCGGAGTACTCATTAGTCCACCGTTGTTTCTTCTGATGTCCGCCGAAACTCACTCAGCTTCTCCCGGATGTGTTTATGGAAATCCCCGCGGCGTGTCCTCTGCGTCTCCCATGGCAAAAGCTGCTTCAGCATCTCCTCCGTCATCGTCTGAGCAGCTCTGTTTCTGGCAGCGGTGATCTGGACCGTGGCGATGCCTCGCCTTTGTAAATCTTCCACGGCTTCTGTGGCACTATTGTAGAGAACACTTCCTGATGCGTAAAAAATACGCATCTTGTTGAGTGGAGTTTGAAAGCGAATCCCTTTCTCCTTCAGAGCTCTTTTAACGGGGATATATTCTTTTCTTCTTTTCTGTACTTCCACCGCGTAGTCATGGTCAAAATACACTTGCTTGTTGTGAATGCGTATTACCTTTTTCCATGAAGCGCGGAGTATTTCTTCCTTAACTGTGAACCGGAGGAAGCGGACTATTATTGAACGTGGCGGGGCACTCGCTGGCAGCTTTGGGCCCAAGGCGCGATGGGCGCGCTCAATGCCAAGGTCGTAGTCTTGGCCTAAAACATCAAACTCTTTTTTAATGAGACTTTTGGCAAAGGAAGTTACAGATGTGCCTTGCTCCGAGTCCTCGGGTACCCCGTATATGCGAATATTATTCCGCCTGGCCCGGCCCTCCATTTCGGATACCTTACCCTCAAGTGTCCGCTGATTTTGTAACAGTTGAACAAGCGTGTTTTTAACGCCAATGTTCCAATTCTCCAGTTCTGCCATATTTTCCTCAGTCTGTTTTATACGTTCTCCCACGTCATGCACTTGTTTAGAGGTTTCCTGGAGCTGTTGCTGTACTTCGGCTCAGAGAGTTGCCATTCCAGCTGCCACGGCCTCGCTCACGGTAACTCGAATCAGGTCCAAACTAGCCATGCGGTCGCCATGTTGGTCCGATGCTAGGTCCGTATCATTAGCCGAGATTTCTTTTGTTGCTTCATTATCGGGATTGTTTCGTAGCCCGTATCCGCCTTTCTTGAATTTGTCCCCGCTCATTATGGCAGCAAAATATTGCCATTTTTCCCGGATTTAGATCTCGAGTCTAGGGGAAAAATAGAGCTAGAGCCAGAGCTCAATTTTTATGCGTCCATGCTGTTACACGTCACCAGAAGCCTCCGATGCCAGCAGTCTTTTACAACATAGCTCCTGGGATCACGAGGGCTCACAAACCCCCCACCATGATAAAGGGGCAATCCATCAGGAAGCACATTAACTGTAAATAATAATAATAAAGCAGCCTTGTCTGTCATCCTCTTGTCATTGAGGCAAGCTCTAATGTGGTTAGACAGACTGATTCCAACCACCTAGCAAAGCTAATGCTAACAGTGCAATCTCCTGACAATCACGGCAAAATATAATAAAATAAGAAAGACTGACACAAGATATATTATTGACTGTTGACTAGGTGGGAACAGGGATGTCTTAGGTTGACTGGAAATTAAAGAAATTAACAATAAAAACCACTCTTGGTAAGCAAACTCCATTGTGGCACTGTTAGCTCTGCAGCTAACGCTTTCAGCTCAGAAACTCTGGCTGAGGACTGGATTGATATGACAGCCATCCATCCATCCATCCATCTTGTACCACTTATCCAGGAATCCAGGTCACGGGGGCATCAGTCCAGGCAGAGCAGACGTCTGCCCAGTTCCCATCGCACCATGATCCCCATGATCCCTCCTGCAGGTGGTGAGCCCACTGCAGGGACATCACAACTAACAGGCAGCAGCTACTGCTGCTGCTGATTCCACCAAAATTTAGAAATAGAAACATTTCAAAGTGACAGGGTATTTTAATATTTTTACTGTAATCATATGACCCAAGAAAGCATTTTAGAAGGTTAAAACCCACAAACACACCATGTTTTTGCCACTAAAAACAGTTAAAAAAAAAAAGGAAACGGTTAGGGTTAGGGTCAGGGGAGGGTGAGAGGGCCAAACCTCTTACACATTAAACTTCTCACCCACGGCAATCTCACTTCACGTATTTTCACAGCCACTACAGGTCTGTCTTGTCAAACACCCAATTATTAGGCAAAATTCTTGATCTTTTTTTGTGTTGGAGGACAGTTTAATTTCACGGTTGTTGTTTATTTTCACAAAACAACTGATGACAATTCTGGAGAAGGAAGGATAAAAATGATCCAGCGAACGACTCAACAAGATGTTTGTGCCAGTCCACCTTCATGTGTGATGATGGTGTCGGAGTGAGACCTGATGGTTCATAGTGCCGTCCTTTTAGATGCCAAAACTGTGGTCTGTATGAGCTCATGAGCAAGGGAGAGAGAGAGAGAGAGAGAGAATGAAAGTGATTTTTCTATCAGTAGCTGTCACGGGAGCGCTTTCTGTGTAACCATGACAACTTCTACAGAAGTAAAAAGAGAGAGAGAAATGATGATGATGATAAAGCACAAAGGAGGAGAGAGAGTGCAGGGAGGGAGAGGGAGCGAGATGGGCGAGTTAGCCTCAATGATCAAGAGCCATTTCATGCTTCGTGTAATGAAAGTCAAGGATTTGTCAGCATTTATTCAGCCTCTCTTTTCATCTTATATACTCTTATCTGCAACTCTTCGTGCTGATGTTACATATATTTAAATATTTTTTTCAGAAGTGGTGATAGAAAAAGAAGAAGAGTAAATAATCACTGGAAGATTTTTTTTAAACAGTTTTCACCGATCTCGTCCAAATTTAGACCTACTGTAAGCCAATACCTGCTAATGAAATCAAAGAAATAATAAATACAGTACATTCATCTCACTCACTTTTCTTACATAAATATGCAGAAAATTTAAAACATTTGGCCTTTAATGCAACTAAACAAAATAGAAAAAGCCCTCCGATGAAAACACAAAGATGTAGAGTTAGATAAAAGCATGACAAATAGCGGAGATCACCTTAAGCGTTAGGTGAGCGCTGGGTTGAAAAGCCATTCCACTCATGTTATTCACATGCAATCCCATTTTAATGATGTGATTTAAGCTACGGTGACAAAGATTCTTACGAATGATGGGTTCATAAGAATCTCCCAGTTCCTATGAATTCTGGGGTTCGCAGACATTCATGGAGGGGGGGCATAGTTTCTTACACTTACTTACTACTCCTGTGGGGTGAGGGCTGGTGGCCATCACCATGTGTAGGGCCAATCAGGTTAGCCAGTGCATGCCAACATCGCCGGTTTTGGGCCAGCTCCTCTGCGTCGTCAACAGCGACTCCGAGCTGTTGGAGGTCTCTCTCCACCACATCGAGCCATCTGGTGCAGGGCTTGCCCTGGGGTCCTTTCCACTCTGAGGCCCTGGGGTCGAACATGAGGATGACTTTTGTCAGGTGTTCTGGTAGGAGGCGGAGGACATGGTCAAACCAGTAGATACATCACTGTGTAATAAGATGGGATGCTGTAGGCTGAAGTGTGTGGACTCGGAGCACACCATTAGAAGTGCACTGGGGCCACCTGATGTTCTCGATGGTTCTGAGAGCCCGACTATCAAACCCATTCACTCTCGAGGCCAGAGTCTTATTCAGTGGCCATGTCTCTGACCCATAGAGTAGAATGGGGAGGACTGATGCATTGTATATGCAGAGCTTCGGCTTTCAGAAGATTGAGGGATGGCGCCATAGAGGTTTCCATAGTGCCTGCAGGGCTGATGCAGTGAGGCCACGTGTGTGGTTGATCTCTGGTTTCATGTCCCCGTTGTTGGTAACTGTGGAGCCCAGATACACAAAGGGATTGACAACTCAACGGGATCATTCCCGAGCTGTAATGGGAGTGGGTCCAGTCCGTCACCAACATTAGCTTAGTCTTTGTCCAGCTCACCTGAAGGCCCTGCTTCGCTGCCTCTTCGTGGTATACAACTAGAGCATCTCTCAGCTGGCTATAGGATGGACTGAATGGGATGGTATTGTCAGCATATTTAAGGTCAGGCAGATGGTAGTGTCCAAACTGCATGCCATGGACCCAGTCGCAGACCTTGGTCATCAGATAGTCTATGACACAATTGAAGAGATCAGGAGCGGCCACACAACCCTGTCGGACCCCGCTGTTGATGGGAAACCAGCCGGACTCCTTTCCGTTCACACGGTCACAGCTCTCCATGCTGCTGTAGAGCCTCTTAAACAGGGCTACGATCTTGGGTGGGGCTCCGAGGGTCTGCAGGATACTCCAAAGAGAAGTGTGGTCCATGGTGTCGAAGCCAGCCTTAAGATCTATAAAGGCTATATAGAGATGGCGGTCCTTGCAGAATTCATAGGCATTCTCTATAAATTGATGAACAGCAAAGATGTGGTCTGAGGTTGAGCGGTTGGGCATGAAGCCTGCCTGCTGAGGGTGATGGCCGCCTCTGATGGCTGGAAGGGCACAGCTGAGGAGGATGCTGGAGAAGAGCTTACCAGGAATGGACAAAAGGGTGATGCCTCTGTGATTGCTGCAGACAAGTTTGTCGCCCTTTTCCTTACAGAAGGAGAGGATGATGCCCCTGGTCCAGTCACTGGGGAGCTGCTCTGTCACCCAAACATGATTGATAATGTGGGTGAGCCACTGGACTGTGCAATTTCCGTCATCATTTCGGCAGTTATAGCACAAATTCCAGGGGTTTTCCTGTTGTTAATCTTGGTCAGGGCAGCTGAGACTTCTCTGGGGGTGACTAGATCAGTCCTGCAGGAATCACAGGGAGCAATGGCATTGACAGTGGCTAAGAGACTGGGGTCAGTGGGAAAAGGAGGACGATGCAGAAGATGACTGAAGTGTTCCTTCCAGCGGTCAAGGCAGTCCGTCTCAGTGTTAATGAGTTTGCCATTGATGTCCTTCACCTGGGCTGTCTTGGTATGTGGGCCATTGCGTGCTTGACGGAGCATACTGAACACACGGCTCATGTTGTTATTTCTGGCTGCTGATTCCAGACACTCGGCTTCTTCCGACCAGTACCTCTCTTTGTCCTCTCCCATGGCCACATTGCGTAGATGGTTTAATCTGCAGTACTCCATCAGGTCACCTCGGATGTGGGCCTCCCGGTGACGGTCGATGATGTCCAGAGTCCATCGAGAGATCCAAGGTCATTTTGGGGAAGATTGTAAACATCCCAGGGTATTGAGGGCAGACTGGATGATGTTTTTCTTGAAAATCTCCCAGTCGCCCACTTCATCCGTGTCCAGGGCACTGAAGCAGTTGTTGATAGAGCATCGAAACTCGGTGGTGATGTTGGGATTGTGGAGCTGGGAGGAGTCCAGTTGGGACTGGTATTTGGCAGGAGGATCGGCCCAAAGCTTCAGCTTAAGCTGCGCAATCAGTAGATGATGGTTGGTGTTACCAAGCTCTGCTCCTCTGAACACATGGCAGTTTAGTTTCTTACAGCTGCTGTTCAATTCGCAAGAACAACTTGAGGCATTCTTGAGAAATGAGGTGCTTTTCTGACGTATGATGCCCCTAGAGTTTTTACGTTCTTCATAAGGGTGCCTTGGGATCTTCTTACGCCATACTTACTGCCATCTTACAAAATTTTTTGTGCAACTCATGGCACTCTCAAGTCGTTGGTAGGAAGATCTTAAGGCTTCCGGCACATTTTGTTAGACAAATGTTGCATGAATGACGTACTTCTGCTTTGTGAGCGCCTCACTACCGCCTTATGAACGCTGTACGAATCTCTGTACGAATGGGGATTGTATGGGGTCTCCTATGACCGCTGTATGGGGCCCTCAAGAACAACTTAAGGTACTCTCAGGAACAACTTAAGGTGTTCTTGAGGCATACTTATGGCCAACATCTTGCGTAGTTCTTACATTGTTCTTATGGCACTCCTATGGCTGCCCTACAAAGAGGGGTCTTCATGGGGCGTTTGTAGAAATGCACCCTGCCTCTCGCCCAAAGATGCTGGGATAGGCTCTAGCCTAGCACTCCAGATTAAGCGGTAGGAGATGGATGAATGGATGGATGGATGGTTTGTAGAAATCTTGGACAAGCCCAACAACCTGGCCATGAACTTACAAATTTTCTGTGAATGCTGGATTCTCCTACAGCTGCCTTAAGGCCATATTAGTCGACGTCATTGATGAAGGCGATCATAAAAATTTTTTTATTGTTAATGAATCATTTAATTTTAAAGTTTAGATGCATGCCGCGGAAATGTTCAGTTTAACTGTTCCAGTGAAGAAGAGGAGGAGCACATCATGGTGACACAGAAGAGAGAAAATCATGGAGAACAAGCCAAAACCTTCCAAAGTATGAGAGCATTTTACCAAAAATAAAAAAAAATAAAACAAGCTAAATGCAAACTCTACAAAGCAGAGTTGTCATTATCATAGCAGCACTACAGCAATGCATCCATCTTCCTCTCCTTGCTCCCTCCACTCTGTCCGAAGGCTCGGCCGCCTGTCAGCGGATCTCCGCTGTGCTCTGCCCCAGTGATAAATGATTGAAATTGGGCCACTTGTAAACACCGCACTGGTAAGGTTAGCGAGTAAAGTTAGCACTTCTTATTTTCAAAGAGCGACTGTCTCAGCTTTAGAAAACTTATAAAACTGTTAGCATGTGCTGCTTATGTTAGTTTACCTGTCAGACAATAATCTCTCTTCGATGATGGTTGCTGATGGCTGAGGTGTTTCAGTTCTGCTGGCTAACATGTTAAGTGCACTAAATTAGTGAATTACAAGAAAGGTTTACTCTTTTATCTTCCCTCTTTTTGTTGTGGTAATTTCAGCCCTCATTCTGAAAATTAGTGCATCTTAGTAAACTACAATACCCATCCATCCATCCACCCATCCATCCATTTTCTACTGCTTTTCCGGAGGTCCGGGTTGCGGAGGCAGCAGCTCAAGCAGAGAAGCCCAGACTTCCCTATCTCCAGCCACCTGCTCCAGCTCTTCTGAGAGGATACCAAGGCGTTCCCAGGCAGGCTGGTAGAGGTAGTCTCTCCAGCGTGTCCTGGATCTGCTCTGGGGTCTCCTCCCATTGGGATGGGCCTGAAACACTTCAAGTGGTAGGCGTCCAGGAGGCATCCGGATCAGATGCCCAAACCACCTCAGCTGGCTCCTTTCGATATGGAGGTGCAGTGGTTCTACTCTGAGCCTCTGCCAGATGACTGAGCTCCTCACCCTATCTCTGAGGGTGAGTCCAGCAATCCTACGGAGAAAGCCCGTTTCAGCCACTTGTATCTGCGATCTCATTCTTTCAGTCATTACCCAAAGCTCACGACTATAGGTTAGGGTAGGAACGTAGACTGACTGGTAAATCGACAGCTTTGCTTTAAAGCTCAGCTCCCTCTTCCCCATAACAGACCTGTACAACATCTGCATCACTGCAGATGCTGCTCCGATCCATCTGTCAATCTCTTGCTCCACTCTCCTCTCACTCGTGAATGAGACCCCAAGATACTTAAACCCCTCCACTTGGGGCAGGAGCTTGTCCCCAACCCAGAGAGGACAATCTACCTTTTTCCGGCTGAGGACCATGGACTTGGACTTGGAGGTGCTGATTCTCAATCCAGCTGCTTCACACCCAGTAGCAAACCATTCCAGCATGGCCTGTAGGTCATTGGTCGTTGAAGCCAACAGGACAACATCATTTGCAAACAGCAGAGATGAGATCCTGTGGCCAGCGAACATGACACCCTCCGATCCTTGACTGTGCCTAGATATCCTGTCCATAAAAATTATGCACAAGATCGGTGAGAAAGGGCAGCTCTGGCAGGGTCCAACTCTCACTGGAAATGAGTTTGACTGGGTGTTGGCAATATGAACCAAACTCTTGCAACGGTTGTATGGGGACCGGATGGCTCGTAACAACAAGCTCAATACCCATACTCCCGCAGCACCCCCACAAGAGACCATGAGGGACAAATGCTTTCTCCAAGTCTACAAAACACATGTGGACTGGCTGGGCAAACTCCCACGAACCCTCGAATATTCTCGAGAGGATAAAGAGTTGGTCCAATGTGCCACGGCCATGATGAAAACCACATTGCTCCTCCTGAACCTGAGGTTCAACCAGCGGTCGGACTCTCCTCTCCAGTACCCTGGTATAGAGGTTCCCAGGAAAGCTGAGGAGTGTGATCCCCTTAAAGTTGGAACACACCCTCTGGTTCCCTTTTTTAAAAAGAGGAACCACCACCCCAGTTTTCCATGCCAAAAACACTGTCCCCGACCTCTGTGCAACATTGCAGAGGCATGTCAACCATGACAACCCTACAACATCCAGGGCTTTGAGGTACTCAGGGTGAATCTCGTCCACCCCCAGGGTCTGGCCACCAAAGAGTTTTTTTAACCACTTTGGCGACCTCAGTACCTGTGATGGGTGAGTTGTCCCCCTCGTCCTCATGCCCTGCTTCCTCTATGGAAGGTGTGTCAGTGGGATTAAGGAGATCCTTGAAGTATTCCTTCCACCACCCAACGGTGTCCCCAGTCGAAGACAGCAGTGTCCAATCCGCACCATACACAGTGTGGACAGGGAGATGCTTCCCCCTCCTGAGTCACCGGACAGTTTGCCAGAATCTCTTCGAGGCTGACCGAAAGTCTTGTTCCATGACCTCACCAAACTCCTCCCACACCCGAGTATTTGCCTCAGCAGCCACCTGACCTGCACTCCGCTTGGCCTGCAGGTACACCTCAGCTGCTTCAGGAGTCCCACAAGCTAATCAAGCTTGATAGGATTCCATCTTCAGCTTGATGGTCCCCCTCACCATTGGTGTCCGCCACTTGGTTTGGGGGTTACCACCATGAGATGCACCAACAACCTTGCGGCCACAGCTCTGGGCAGCTGCTTAAACAATGGAGGTGGAGAGCATGGCCTATTCAGACTCCATGTCCCCAGACTCCCTCGGAATGTGGTCGAAGTTCTTCCGGCCGGACAGGGGCCTCAGCCAGATGTTTCCAGCACACCCTCACTATATGTTTAAGTCTACCGGGTCTGAGTGCCGTCCGCCCCTGCCATCGGATCCAACTCACCACCAGGTGGTGATCAGTTTACAGCTCTGCACCGCTCTTTACTCGAGTGTCCAAGACATGTGGTCACAGGTCTGATGACATGATAACAAAATCGATCATTAACCTGCGACCTAGGGTGTCCTGGTGCCAGGTACACATATGGACACCCTTGTGCTTGAACATGGTGTTCATTGTGGACAAACTGTGGTTGGCACAGAAGTCCAACCAAGGTTTTAATAAGGTGGACTATTTTGTTTTCTTTTTTACTTTTATGGATTTTAATGTTACTCTACTTTGTTTTGAACAGGCAGACTTACAGCAACCCTCCATGCTGCAGCAGAAGCTGCTATTTGAGTTTTTGCGCTTTATTTTTAGGTTAAAAGACCATTTTAATTTCTGTTTTTTAATTGTGTTGCTCCAAACACTTTATTAAGCTGTCAAGTTCCAGTTTCCAACTTGTTTCATGGGTTATTGTTTTATTTAGCTGTGGGAACTTTTTATAATAGGCTGTTATATTAAGGCAGAGACTGACAAAGTGATTTTCACAGGTGTGCAGGTTTACCCTGGATGTACAGTGACTCCAGATGCAGTCCGTTGCAGATGCAGTGCAGATGGGGCATTGCGGCAGAGCCCACCCACTCCGTTTGTGCTTTGATCCGGCACGGATTGGAGCAGGGTTTGTAATACAAGATCACATGAGAATTATATAAAGTAATGCAAGATCTCGAAGAACACCGTGAAAGGATGACTGTGATCATGTGATAACAACAAGGAATTGTGATGGACCAGCTCTCCACCTGGATTTGTGTGCTCTAATAATATGTAAGTAGCCCATTAATTTTAATTCTATGAAGTGTTTGTATGTTATGTCAAAGTTTTGGGCCGTATTACAACCACATGGTTGGTTAGTCAGTTGTCACTGACGCAGAATGCATTTATGGGCATTTCCAAGTTCATTTCTTTATCACAATGGTGTAAAAATGAACTTCCTGCCGGTGTATGAGACAAAGAGGCCAGGCTAATCATTCAGAGGTGTGTTCTGGATAATCCAATCCAAAGTGCTCCTGTCCATCCCTTTAATGCAATGAGGTGCATTATCTAAAGGGAATTGTGATTACGACAGTTTAAGATGGGTTTTGCGCTGACCAAAGCCCATGTGTGTGAGCCAAAATGCACGCAATAGTAATGCTGCTTGGTAACAAAGAAGACATCAATCACAGTTGATGCCCACTTAGTAATGTTAAAAAGAACAAACAGGTAAGAATGGGCTGAAAATCACTTGAATGGTTTAAGGGTTTTTGTAAATAATAATGTAACCTTGCCTTCTTTTTTAGGATGATAATTTAACATCTGTCTGGGGACTGCTGATGAAGCCATTTTGGCTAATTCTGGTGCATTTCACATTAATTTGAATTAATGTACAATGTCCTTGTCAAATAAACTAGTAAATAAAATAAAATAAATAAATGTAGTGCACACGAATGCAACACACAGACATGAAAACTTCAGGAAAAAGAGGATGGTGCCTCTGCAAACTTTCATTAACTCTCATTAACGATGGCATGGAAGTTGCTCTGTTCCATCTTTTTCTACTTTCCTTTCCTCCATCTCCACTGGCAGATCAGACACCAGATAGCGGTAAAAGCAGAGGTGGGGGGCTGATAATGATGTGAATAAATTCAGTACAACAATAGTTAATCTCCCACAATGCACTGTGACTTAGATTTCTTAAACTTTATCTGTCTTATTCTATTTAGCTCATTTCTGTTGCTCTTTCATTTTTCAGTTTGCTTTTAAATTCTCATGTATTCCTTCTGCAACTTGCTGTAATGCTTTAATGTTTTATGTAAAGCACTCTGAATTGTCTTGTATGTGAAATGTGCTATACAAATAAACTTGCCTTCAAATTCAACTTGGAGTTGAAGTTTTTTAATTCGGAGCAATGACATTTCCCAAAGTGAGACAGATCATAATGTTCAAATCTTTAAATTCAAAGTCAGTTTATTACAAAGGACTGAATACCTGAATCATCAAATACTGAAGGTACAGAGTTTTTATGGGCAAATGAATGGCACAAAAAGGATTAATTTAGTGGATTTTAAATTTAAGCATTAGTCAGGTCGTAAAATCACAAAGTATCCATTTCTAAAATTTCCAAAACCCGTTTTTTTTCTACTCTTAAAGACTACTATCCTTTCAGAGAACTGAATGAATAGATGAATGAATGAATAAATAAATAGCCTTCTGCAGCGAGTTTTCAATGGGATTTTTCATCAGCATCTGTACCTTCCTCTCGCGCCATTGTGTTCTCGTATTGACTGATGTGATTCGCAGTTCATCACTTTCCCATGACAGACCCAGCCCCCCTGGAACCAAAGCGCCAGCAGAGCTGAATCTGCTCTTACAGTGTGGAGAGTAATGTTTGTATTCTCTGCTATGGCACAGACTCACACTCACTCTCACACACGCAGAGAGGGCATGAGGCGGAGAAATGTCCTCTAGCTGAGTCACCCGACACAAATGAAAGGGTCCGCGGTCGTGAACACTGAAGGGGGGGAAGGGGGGGGCGCCTGGGAGCCAGTAGGGTGATCATGATTCCAGTGTGACTCACTGTTTCTGCAGTCAGGCCGACCCGATGACGGAATATGTTGTGGGATTTTTAAAAGTGGGGCTTCACGTGCTGCTTTAATATTCAAAAGACTTCACTATATGATGACTGTCAGTATCTAGGTTCAGGTTCAGGTTACTTTATTTGTACCCGTAGGTAGATTTGTTTTGCAGTTGGTGACATCCATATTTACAAGCCACTAATTACATTCAACATAGACACAAACACAGGCACACATCTTACAAAATAGGTAAATATAAAATATGTACAATATAATTTTTATAGCTTGTTCAACTCTTTGACAGCAGCAGGGACAAAGCTGTTTTTGTAGCGCTGGGTTCTACTTTTTGGGACAGCAAACCTCCGTCTGGAGGGAAGAAGCTGAAAGTTGCAGTGCAAAGGGTGGGAGTCATCATTTAAAATCGAGTCGGCCATCCTCTGTACTTGTCTGGTGTACAGGGATGTCAGGCTCAGCTGTGACTCACCAAGCAAACGACTGGACCATCTGACTGCCTGATCCAAGGATTTCCTCTGTTTCAGTTTTATCTGACCAAACCATGACATTAAAGAAAAGGATAAAACAGATTCAATAAAAGCCCAATAGAACATAGTCATTATGGTTCGGTCAATTTGGAAGCGTGCAAGTTTCCTCAAACAATGCAAATTTTGCTGACCCTTTTTGCACACCCTTTCACAGTTCACCTCAAAGTTCAATCCACTATCAATAATTGTCCCAAGATATTTGTACGATTGTACACATTCGGTGGTCTGGCCTTTTAGTATGGTGACTTTGTGCCTGGGAGTTTTCCTCCTAAAGTCAATAATCATATCTTTCGTTTTTGTTGTATTCAGCTGCAGGTAGGAATCCTCACACCAGTGAACAAAGTCATCAACTACTGGGCCGTGGCCACTCTCACCATCCTGGAGGAGACTGACAATGACTGAGTCATCAGCATACTTTATAATGTGTCTGTTGTCATCTATAAGCCTGAAATTAGTTTTGTTTTGTTTTTTAAAGAAAGCCACTATGGCTTTCTTTCTTATGTTGCTTTAATCTTTGTGCTTTTTGTAATATTCTCACCATAATGATGCCAACTGGTTTCTTAAAGGCACAATCTAAAGCAGAGGTATCCAATCAGAGCCAAAACCCTGCAGGCTTTACCTCCAACCAGTGTCTTCAACAGCAGATTCCACTGAATTTCTTCCCACTGATTGCTGATAAGTGAAGACACCTGCTGAAGAGACTAGGTAGAAAAGAAAATCTACAGGGTCTTGGCCCTCCATGGCACATGATTAGACACCCCTGCTCTAAATGTCACCTGACTGCAAAACAAATCTACCTACAGGTACAAATGAAGTAACCTGAACCTGAACCTGAACCAGAACCATGTTTACATGGACACAAGTAACCGGATTAAAAGCCTGATCAGAATAAAAATGCTTCATGTAAACACACCAATCTGAATATTCTGACCCGATCACACAGATTCAGATCAAAATTTCCTTCCGATTGAGACGGGTTGGTTATGCCAGTTGTTGATCCAATTGGTGTGCATACAAACACTTATTCCGAAGTTTGGGTAGAAAATATGTTTACTATGTTTGTACGTCAGCCATCAACATTGACGTAACATACTGTATTTCTGCCTTTACGGCAGCTAGCGAAAGACATGGCGGGAGTATGCAACCGGGGTGAAACGAGTGTCGTCGTGCTGTCTCATTCTGTTCATATGCAGAAGTAAGTACTGCTGGGCTTGTAGCTTCATTACGGAGACCAGCAGAAGCAAAAGTGCAGTCTGAATAACACAATACACATCCATTTCAGAAAGTGAAAGACACACAAAGTGGGTTTGTTTACATCGGAAGTTGCTTCTTCTACTATTTCTGGAATGTGGGACAGTTCTGCTCATGTCAAAATGATTTAGTCCATTCAAACGTGTGACGCATGTAAACGCACATCACAATTGGATCAACTTTTTCAGGATCCATGCAAACAGTAAAGTTTTGATCTGAACTGTAATCAGATTGAAGAAATTTTGTGCATGTAAACATGGCTACTCTTGTCTTTATTGTGTAGAAGCCACATGCTAATGTTAAAATCCCGATTCTTTGATTGAAAGATCCAAGAATGAGCCAGAGAATTCTTCAGTTCAAGGATGCAACATTTATTCAGAGGTCACATGTAAAGCAAGCAGCGCTGGGTGCAGTGTGACGCAGCTCCCTCGGGAGCGTCGCCAGACTGACCCCGACTTCCGGGATGCAACTTACATTCATCTTCTCGGGTTGGTTGGACCAACCCTGTGCAATAGGATGGGCTTGTACACAACCGTCTGATTGGCCAGTTTAACTCTGACGTGAACAGGCCATCCGCTTTTCACGTTAACTATCTCCTAAGATGTACAATAAAAGTGTGTGTGTGTTGGTTAGGGTGTGTAACTAATGCAATAGACCTGCTAAAAGAGGGGAGCGAGAGAGAGAGAGAGAGAGAGAGAGAGCTCTATAGCTCTGCCTGATTCCTGTTTATCAGATTGTGGTTGCGTAAAACTCCAGATTGTAGTTTAACACTTAACATATTTGCTCTTAAGAATGTAAACAGAATATGTATAGAATATCCAAAACAGGTTGGAATGCTAAGGGGTAAATTATTTTGTCAAGTTTTTCATGAAAATTTGGGACTTTTCCATTTTGTGAAGCTTTGCATATAAATTTGGGACTTTTTTAAATTGTGTGACATTCATGGAAGTTTAAGATTTTCTCAGTTAAATTTTTTAAGTCTTTAATGTAAATTTGGCACTTTTTCAGTTAATTTTGTCAAGTTTTTCATGTAAATTTGGGACTTTTTCAATTTTGTGACATTCTTCATACAAATTTAGGACTTTTTTCATGTAAATTTGCAACTTTTCTTATTAAATTTTGTGAAGTCTTTCATGCAAATTTGGAAATTTTTCCAGTTAATGTTGTGAAGTCTTTCATGGAAATTTGGGGCTTTTTTTTCAGTTTTGTGAAGTTTTTCATGTAAATTTGGGACTTTAACCTTAAAATTCTGTGAGTTCTGCTGGCGGGACACTTCAAATTTTACTGACAGTCAGTGAAGAAAGAAATTGATTTTCTTTGCGCATGTTAAATTTAGGCAATTTTATGAGAATTGACAGGAATTGTCACGACCTGAACGCTCTTTCTCTGCGTTCAGGTTGTCCAGTGTCGCTCCTGCTCCGGGGTAGTCCGTGCCGGGTCTTCCATGGCCCGCTCTTTGACAGCGCCCAGCTGATTGCCAGCTGTCTGTTCAGCTGCGCTGGGACAGCTGTCTCCCATTCCCAATCATCTCCCCCATTTAAGCGAGCAGCCGAGAGTTACTCGTCGCTGCGACCTCGCTATGGGAAGACGTTCCTTGTGTTTCCCACGACTGTTAGCTCCTACGACTAGCTTCAGTCCGCCGTTTCCTCGGCGCTTCACCCAAAGTAAGTGTTGCGACTCGGCGTGTATTTTTCCCTCGCCGCCTCTCTAGCCTTTCTCCCTGGGTGGTATGTTACCCTTAGTTCTGTGTGTGTTTTAGCCCCACGTGGCTCTTTACTTTTCTGTTCGTTATTTAGTGTAGTGTGTGCTTTGTTAATAAACTACGCTAACTCACTGGTCGCCCTCGTATCTCCTTTCCTGGCTCGTGAGAGCCAGAGTTATGACAGGAATGCTAAAGGGTTAAATTCTTTTTTCATTCATAACTTTCTCGAGAAAGCATATGATATGGTGCCAAGAGAGGAAGTGTGGTACTGTATGAGGAAGTCAGGAGTGGCAGTAAAGTAGGCTATGTGAGGGTGGTGTAGGACATGTATGAGGACAGCGAGGGTGAGGTGTGCTGTAGCAGTGACAGATGGATTCAAGGAGTGGGTGGGATTACATCAGGGATTGGCTCTGAGCCTCTTCTTGATTGCCATGGTGATGGACAGGCTGACTGACAAGGTCAGGCTGGGGTAGTGAGAGTAGGGAGCAGATGGAGGAGAACCCAGAGAGGTGGAAGTATGCTCTGGAGAGAAAAGCAATGAAAGTCAATAGAAGCCAGGCAGAATATGTGTGTGAATGAGAAGAAGGCAAGTGTAACGGTGAAGACAGAAGAAGTAGCAGTAATGAAGGCAGATGAATTTAATTATGTTCTATCATTTCATGTCTGGCAGATACAGTTTTAGTTCTTTAAAATACTCAACTAACTCGCAAAAACTGAATTCCTTAGACGGTGAGCTGAGACTTGTATGTATTGTGGTGTGTAGGGTAAGTAGTGTCGTAGTCAAGACTAGAGTCTCCTAAAACCAAGACAGAGACAAGAGGTCAAGACCAAGTCGAGACCAAGTCCAAGAAGTGCCTGTGCATAGCTTCATTTATGTTTATTATTATTATCATGGCAGAAAAAATCCAAACTTGCATTTGTGGATGTGCGAAATGACTATTTTCTATATTTTTATTTTTTCAAAGAAGTTTTCAGAAGTTGTCCTGTGTTGTTAGAATCATGTCTGTTATGAATGCACTACTGCCTGAGGGGCCAAAGGTGGGGGCCGTCCCAATATTGTTTTTAAGTACCGCCTCTTTTAGAGATTCTCTTAAATCCTCGTGTATCAGGTTCTCTGAATTGCATTACATGTACCACAGATGATGAAATCTCTGAACTCTTAGAGGCATTATTAAATTGCCCACACAGGCTTTCTCAGAGTGGAATCTAGACTTCTATGAGGGAGTCTTCCTGTGAATAATGCTGTATATTCAACTTTCTGAAAAGTGGTTCTGTCATCAAATAGAGAAGGGAGATATATTTCACCAATAAAACCTCAATTCTGTGTGTAACATTCGATAATTATGTTTCAAATTGGGGCAAAGTATCAGTGTTCTTATTGGTGAGATAATGGTTGGTATCAGATGAGGACTACAACTAGTGATTATTTTAGTTACCAACTAATCTGATGATTACCTCCACCAAGGAGGTTATGCTTTCATCAGCGTTGGTTTGTCTGTCTGTCTGTCTGTCTGTTTGTTAGCAAGATAACTCAAAAAGTTATGGACGGATTTTCATGAAATTTTCAGAGATTGTCAGAAATGGCGTATCCTACAGATGACTAGATTTTGGTGGTGATCCGGATCACCGGGGGAACTGTGGTGCTTGGCGGAGGTCTGCGCTCTCCGAGTGCTTTTCTAGTTATTTTTTTGATTAGTCAACTAATCTTTTGCTAAATAAAATATAAAAAAAGTTGAAAAAAATGTCCATAATATCCCAGAGCTCAAACTGATCTCATCAAATGTCTTGGTTTGTCCAGCAATTGGTACAAACCTCCCCCAAAAATCAGATTCTTGCTTCATTTTTGCCAAAAAAGGGTGCCTAAGCAAACAGTAAATGAGTTTCATGTAAATTTGCAACTTTTTTCTCATTAATTTGCAGCTTTTTCATTTAAATTTGCTACTTTCTTGGTTATTCCTAGTTCCCATTTGGTTTTATTTTTAAAATAATTCCTGTTGCATATCCTGTAGTTTTATTATTCACCGTCATGATTTGCTATTTACGTTTCGTTTCTTAAGTATCATCAGCTGTTTCTCGTTTGCTCTCACTAGTAGTTGTATATAGCTTCCTTCATTCCCCTGTTCCCTGCCGAGAGATAAGCCCAAGTTATGTTCTTCATTGCTCCCCCTTCCACCATGTTCTAGTCTGGATTGTACTTTAAGTTTCGTTCTTATGTTTGCGTTTAGTTTTAGTGTTTCCAACCTCAGTGCTGCGCCCTTGGGTTGCAAATAAATTACTGAGCTCTAACCTGCGCATGAGTCCATCATTTCTGCCTCCGTGGCAGCCAAACATAATAACAACCACAATGAGACCAGTTGAAGACCAGCGCGTATCAAGACTTTAAGGGGTCAAGACCAAGATCAAGCCAGGGAAAGGCAAAGTCAAGAGCAAGACGACTCCATACAGTCCATAATTGAACTCTTTTGGTTGAGATACAGTGGTGTGAAAAAGTGTTTGCCCCCTTCCTGATTTCTCATTTTTTAATGTTTGTCACACTTAAATGTTTCAGATCATCAAACAAAATTAAGTGTTAGACAAAGATAACGCAAGTAAACACAAAATGAAGTTTTTAAATAAAGGTTTTATTATTAAGAGTTAAAAAAAATCCAAACCTACATGGCCCTGTGTGAGAAAGTGACCCCCCCCCAAAAAAAAAAATCACATTAAAACAAAAATTAACTGCGGTTTATCACATCTTTGGAAAGCTGAGTTCAATTTCTCTAGCCACACCCAGGTCTGACTACTGCCACACCTGTTCTCAATCAAGAAATCACTTAAATAGGACCTGCCTGACAAAGTTTAGTTTAGTTTAGTTTATTTGAAAAGGGACAATGCAATTTCATAAAACACATGATTACACATGGTTAAAAAAGCCAGAATTAGCCAAAAGGCTAGTTTTCATCTGTAGTCCCCTGGCCAAGATGTAAAAAAGCAGTAAAATGCATCTACAAGAAAAAATGGTTAGACATTTAAGAGGGCACTAATGTAACAAATAACATATACATAACAAACCGTACATTTAAACACAACATCAAACATCACAGCAGACTTATCTTTTAGTGTTGGCAGCTGTAGGTGTTTATAAGCCACATTTTCAATTTTTTTGTGAAGGCCTTGAATGTTGTGAGCAGTTTAACCTCCTCAGGTACTGAGTTCCACTCACTAGCGCTCCTCACTGACCAGGCCGACTTACTGAAAGTGCTCCTGCGCAGAGGAATGAAACAGTCACCTCTGACAGAGCCTCGAGTGACACGCTCAGAGCTGTTTCTTTGGCTGATGAACTCTGCCAGAGGATCTGGAGCCAAATCATGCAGTACTTTATAAATCAAATTTAAATTTGCAAATGTATGAAGACTATCCCAATTTAAAAGACTGTATTTTTAAAAAATTGCACAATGATATAATGCCTAGGTTTTTTATCCATAACTTTAACTGCTTGTTTGTACAAAACTTCCAATGGTTTTTTTGCACTCAAACCCGCCTGGGACCAGCTAGTTAGGCAATAGTTGAAGTGACTCAGTATATTTTTGCGGCTTCAGTTGACATTTCATTTCGAATTGCACGAAAATTTGCAAGATTTAACTTGATTTTTTTACACAATTTAGCAATATGGGCTTTAAAGGAAAGCTGTGAATCTATTATTAACCCAAGATATTTATACTGGCTAACAATTTGTATTTTTCCTCCATTAACATGTATGTCAGGGTCAGGTGACACTATTTATTTTAGTGAAATACATGCCTACAGTTTTAGAAACATTTAACTGTAGACAGCACTCCTGCAACCAAGTTGTGACACAGGACATTGTTTTACTAAGTTTAGCAGCAACAGTGTCTTTGGAGCAACCATGAACAAAAAAAAAAACGTGTCGTCTGCATACATTAAGCATTCAGCTTCAGAACAAACAGTGGGCAAATCATTAATATAAAGACTAAATAAAAGGGGGCCTAATATTGATCCCTGAGGGACTCCAGAAGTTAGCCTAAGAGAATCAGATCTGCAGTTGTTAACTGATACAGATTGTGTTCGATCATGCAGATATGATTCAATCCAGCTCACAGCATTGTGAGAAAAGTTAAATTTAAAGAGCTTGGTAAGAAGAACAGAGTGATTTACTGTATCGAATGCTTTCCTGAGGTCCAAAAACACCGCCCCTACAACTCCACCCTTATCAAGAAAAGATTTTATTTTCTCAATGAAGAGGCATGCAGCCATTTCAGTGGAATGCTTTGATCTGAAACCAAACTGCATGGCATGGAGAGAGGGGGAACTACTGTTTAAATAATGGACAATCTGTTCTGCCACCCATTTTTCTGCAATTTTGGAAATGGCCGGAAGAATGCTTATTGGTCGGTAGTTATGCAGAAGAGTTGAGTCACCGGATTTAAAAACAGGGGTAACAATAGCAGATTTCCAGGCCTTTGGAAAATGGCCAGATGAAATTGAAAGATTAATGATTGAGGCAATAGGAGTGGCGAGAGCTGAACCTAAATCTTTGAGCATGTTCGTGTCCATTCCAAAAACATCCTTTGCTTTAGAATCTAAAGTTTAGATGGTTTGAGTGATTGAATTAAATCGATAACTTTGGTCTCAGTAATATTTGTAATAGTAAAAGACTGCGATGCAGACAATACAGGGTATTCCTTCCTTTGTTTTACTATAAACTTATCAGAGATTTCTGACACAGATTCAATGAAGTAGTTGTTAAAAGCATCAGCCGTCACTTGAGGTTCTGTCAAGATGTTTCCATTCAATTGAATTTGCATTAGTTTTGCTTTGTTTTTCTGGGAATCACCCAATAGTTTTTTTAATATATGTCCAGGTTATTTTAGAATTTCCCCTTGCACTATTCAAAACAGTAATGAAAAAGTCAGCTTTAGATTTTCTTATTTCTTTCACTACCCTATTTCTCAATGAAATAAATTGGTGCCTGTTTTGTCCTGATTTAACTGACAACTTCAAAAAGTGATCTCGTTCTTTCATCAATTTCAGAATAAATTTGTTTAACCAAGGAAGGCCATTCTTTCTAGCTTTTAGTTTAATTATCCATGTAAATTGTATAATAATTTGTTGTGTATTTTGTTGGCAAATTTAGAACAATCCTCATCTAAATTTTTGCCAACGAGTAATTCATCCCAATTTACTTCTTGAATTGAATCTTGAAAATTTTGTTGTTCCTGTTTTGGTATCCTATAGAATTCAGTGGTGGCCAAGGATTTGAAGCGCTTTTTATTTAATTTTCTTGTGACCATTATAAGATTGTGATCAGACAATCATGTGAGCATACTGTATGACTTCAAGATCCTTTCTGGCCTGTTAGTAAAAGCTAGATCAATCTGAGTGCTAGTGGAGTTTGTGATTCTCGTAGAGCCTTTAATTACCTGAGTCATATCCATGTCATCCATAACCTTTTTCAGATTTTTCCTAACTTTGTTGACTTCCCAATTAACATTTAGGTCACCCATTATTATTACCTCTTTTGCAAAATTAAGTTGTTTCAATAAAATTTCCAGCTTTTCATAAAAATCTACATTTGATGAAGGAGACCTATAAATAACTACAAGAATAAAAGACATTTGCTGTGCCAAAGAAACAGTTAGTCCAAGAAATTCCAGTCCATTCTCATCTGTAACATGTATCTCATTACAATTAAAAGTATCCTTGGCATAAATCATAACGCCTCCTCCCTTAGAACCCTGACTGTCTTTTCTAAACATTTTATAACCAGGTACAGATAGTATTGCTGAGGGCGAAGATTCACGGAGCCATGTCTCAGATAGGCAAAGTCAATATTTGAATCAATGAGAAGATGATGAACCTGATCACTTTTTGTTAGAATACTTCGTCTATTTAAGTGTGCACGAAGAATGCCTTTTGGTTTATGTGCTGAGTCCCATATTAATTTAGAGTTATTAACAGTTTGAAACACCCTGAATTTCCGGTGTTTTAATATTGCAGGATTTGGCAGCCTCCTGTTTCTTTTATTGGCAATGTTTGCACATAGTGAAGGCCTGGCTGATGTTGGTGAAGATTCAGTTAGAGGTGATGATGACTAAAATATCAACGGAAGTGGCCCGGCTATTATTGAAGGTGATTTGACTGGCTGCAATGTAGGTCCAGCTGGCTGTGTTGTTAGCCCAGGCCCAAACCCAGCTAGCAGGGGTGAGAACACAGCTAGCAAAGTTGGAAGCCCAGTTGGCAGAGATGGAGATCCAGCTGGCAGAGATGGAGATCCAGCTAGCAGAGGTGGAGGCCCAGCTAGCAGAGGTGGAAGCCCAGCTAGCAAAGTTGGAAGCCCAGTTGGCAGCCCAGTTGGCAGAGATGGAGATCCAGCTAGCAGAGGTGGAGGCCCAGCTGGCAGAGGTGGAGATCCAGCTAGCAGAGGTGGAGATCCAGCTAGCAGAGGTGGAGCCCCAGCTAGCAGAGGTGGAAGCCCAGTTGGCAGAGATGGAGATCCAGCTAGCAGAGGTGGAGGCTCAGCTGGCAAAGTTGGAAGCCCAGTTGGCAGAGATGGAAATCCAGCTAGCAGAGGTGGAGATCCAGCTAGCAGAGGTGGAGGCCCAGCTAGCAAAGTTGGAAGCCCAGTTGGCAGAGACGGAGATGCAGCTAGCAGAGATGGAGGCCTAGCTTGCAATAATGTTAGCCCAGCTAGCAGAGGTGGAGGCACAGCTAATAATGGTGTTGGCCCAGCTAGCAATGATGTTAGCCCAGCTAGCAGAGGTGGAGGCACAGCTAATGATGGTGTTGGCCCAGGCAGCAATGGTAAAGGCCCAGCTAGCAAAGGTGGAGGCCCAGCTGGCATTGACCCAGGGATTAATTCAACATCACCAGCCAAAAGAAGTATCAGCAAGAGATTAAAAACAACCAGGAGTGGTTTGCCTGTAACAGCCTGTTCCTGCTCACCTGGGGGTGGCCTGGCATGGCCATAGTCTAGTACCCTTGTGAATAGCATGTGCTGACTCCATCTGGCTGGATACAAGGTTAGAGTGTCCCTTTTTCTTGGACAGGTTGAACTTAGCAGAAGAAAGAGAATTATCCAAACAACAGAGGAGTAAATTGATATCACAATCCACGGTCCAATTTGCTCTTTAGATGACTTTTTAAGCAAACACACAGGACTTGCCAAACTGTGTGTCTGCACCCTGGCAGCCATTTTGTTTCAGTTATATACAACTTCAAGTAGACCAAGAGGTCTACTTGACCAAGAGGTCTTGGTCTACTTGACCAAAGTCAAGTAGACCAAGAGATTCTCAAATCAAATCAAATCAACCTTTATTGTTATATTGCTGTACATACAACTGTAGTGCAGGCAAGATGAAATTGCGTTTCTCTCGGCATCCATATAAGTAAAAAGAACATAATTTAAGACACACTCACACACACCCTCGCCCCCCCGCCCCACCACAGCCATTCACACATCCCTGAGACATACTTGAAAACTAACCAGAACTATAATATAAAAATAATATACATAATGTCCGTAGGTGCAGTACTATGTATGAGAGATTCCGGATCAACTGTTCAGCATCCTAACAGCTTGTGGAAGGAAGCTGTTAATCAGTCTGGTGGTTCTGGTGCCTCTGATGCTCCGGAATCGTTTGCCAGATGGCAGAAGTTCAAAGTGTTTATGCAGAGGGTGAGAACGGTCCTTGACAATGTTCAGTGCCCTGCTCCTACAACGGTTCTGAAAAAGTTCTTGGACAGAGGGGAGGGAAACTCCAATTACCCTCTCAGCTCCCTTAACTATCCTCTGCAGGGCTTTTTTGTCTGACATACTGCAGCTGGAGTACCATGTTGCAATGCAGTACATCAGAACACTCTCCACCACACCTCTGTAGAAGGTCCTGAGGATGCAGATGGGGAGAGAGGCCTGTTTGAGTTTCCTCAAGAAGTGCAGTCTCTGCTGAGCCCGCTTCCTGATCCCCAAGGAATTCTTGCTCCAGGTCAGGTCCTGCGAGATCTGCACTCCAAGGAACTTGATGTTCTCCACTCTCTCCACTAAATGGCTACCGATGCTGAGAGGGACGTGTTCAGGCTGTGACCGCCGGAAGTAGATAATTATCTCCTTTGTTTTGTCCACGTTGAGCACCAGATTGTTCTCCCTGCACCAGCCCTCCAGGTCTCTAACTTCTTCCCTGTACATTGATTCCTCATCCCTCTGAATAAGTCCCACCACTGTGGTGTTGTCTGCAAACTTAATAATCTGGTTCCCCTCGTGTCTGGATACACAGTCATGTGTTAGAAGTGTAAACAACAGTGGACTGAGTACGCAGCCTTGAGGGGATCCGGTGCTCAGCGTGATAGAGCTGGAGATGTTATTTCCAACATGGACAGACTAAGGTCTCTCAGTCAGGAAATCCAGGATCCAGAGACATGTGACGGTGTTCAGACCGAGAAGGAGTAATTTCTCCATCAGTCTCTGGGGAATAATGGTGTTGAATGCTGAAGTGAAATCAATGTACAGGAGTCTGGCGTAGGTGTCTTTCTGATCCAGGTGGGTGATGACAGAGTGCAGGGTGGTGACTATAGCATCCTCCGTGGAGCGGTTTGAACGATATACAAACTGGAGCGGGTCATGTGATGCAGGGAGGCAGGCTGTGATGTGTGGTTTGACAAGCCGTTCAAAACACTTCATAACAATTGGTGTCAGTGCAACAGGACGATAATCATTCAGACAGGACACAACTGGTTTCTTTGCCGCCGGTACTATGGTAGAGGTCTTAAAGCATCTGGGAACGATGGCCTGACTCAGGGAGATGTTATAAATTTCAGTCAGGACATCCGCCAACTCGCTAGCGCAGTCTCGGAGCACATGCCCCGGGATGCTGTCCGGACCTGCAGCTTTACGTGGGTTGACCCTGATTAGGGTTCTCCGTGTGTCCGCTGCGTTGATGGTAATTGCTGGCCCAACTGATGGTGGAGATGGGCCAGCCCTCCCTCTGATTGTCGGGTTTGATGCTTCAAAACGTGCAAAGAAGTTGTTGAGCCTGTCTGGAAGCGAAGCGTCGTCATCATCGACCCCCTGCCTAGAATCATAATCCGTCAGCACCCAAACTCCCTGCCACATCCGTTTGGTGTTCCTTGTGTCACAGAGGTGCCCCTAGATTTTCTCTGCATAGGCGTGCTTTGCCGTCTTAATTCCCTTTGAGAGCGCAGACCTGGCTGAGCGGAGGGCAATCCTGTCCTTCGCTCTGAAGGCTGCATCTCTGGCTGTGAGCAGCGAGCGCACCTCTGCGGTCATCCAGGGCTTGTAGTTGCCCCGTGCAGTGATGGTCTTCACTATAGTGACATCCTCTGTGCACTTTTCGATGTAGCTGTTGACCGTTTCAGCATACTCCTCCACATCTGTCCTGTCTCCCTGGGAGGCTGCTATTTTGAAGACCTCCCAGTCTGTGTGAAGAAAACAGTCTTTAAGTGCTGAGGTTGCACCCTCTGGCCAAATCCTGATTTGTTTCACTACTGGCCTGCTGCGCTTCAGTAAAGGTTTGTAGGCAGGCACCAGCAACACGGATAGGTGGTCAGAATGGCCGAGGTGGGGGCGAGGTGTTGCCTTATAAGTATCTGGAAAGTTTGTGTACACCAAGTCCAACATATTCTCTCCTTTGGTCTTAAAGTCTACATATTGTTGAAACTTGGGGAGCACAGTCTTTAAACTGGTGTGATTAAAATCCCCCGCAACCACCACAAAACTGTCCGGGTGTGAAGTTTGAAATTCACTAATAGCATCGTGCAGCTCTCCGAGTGCCTCGTTAACATTAGCTTTAGCATTAGCGCTAGGAGCTACTGTATGTAAACAGCAGCTACAAACACGTTGGTGAATTCCCTCGGCAGATAAAATGGCCAACAATTTACAATAAGGAACTCCGCCAACGGAGAGCAGTGTTTAGATACTAACGTGGCGTTAACGCACCAGTTCTTGTTAATATAGATGCATAGCACCCCCCCCCCCCCGGCTCTTACCGGAGCTAGCAGCCTCTCTGTCCGCCCGGAACGATGTCATCCCTTCCAGCTGAATGGCCGCGTCAGGGATGTTGTCATGGAGCCATGTCTCCGTAAACGCAAGCACACAGCAGTCCCTCCACTCTCTCCGGGTTTCTCTCAGCAGAAGCAGTTTGTCCAGCTTGTTGTTGAGGAAGCGGACATTGGAGAGAAGGAGCGATGGTACTGCTGGTCTGGAGGGGTTAGCCTTTAGCCTAGCATGAATCTCGGCCCTTTTTCCTCGCTTTTGCTTGCGTTCGCTCCGCTTACGCCTCCTCCTTTCCCGGGTAGCTGCCAGCGGAATCTCCGACAGTATTCCACGCTGGCGTAGAATGTCTAAGTCACAACTGAGTGCCGCAATTCTTGCAGCGTGCAATACCTTGATGTTTAACCCTCATCCTACCAACATATTTTACATACAAATAGTACCAACTGGGGTCCGTTTGGACCCCACACAAAATTTAACTGTTAATTGGATTATTAAGCAATACCAAAGTATTTTTTTCACTTAAAATGTTTTATTTGGTTAAAACAAAGAGTTGTGCTTGAAACATGATCCAAAAATCCCGGAATGGGGCTAGTTTGTCGGTTGCCTGCCTTTCAGCACGAGTAGCCCGGTTTAATGTGTTTTTCAACCAGTGTGCCCTGGTGCGTTCAGGTTTTTGTGGGAAATTATCTAATTTCACTTCTTAATTGGTACAAGAAATGCAAATACTTTGCCATTGTTGTGCATGTGTTCTGTAGGCCCTACAGAACACATGCACATGAAAAAATGGTGGTGAACCTAGTTCGCGACATGGTGGCACTAAAGATAGGTCTTCCTTCTTTCTCTGACCAAAGTCTACCTCGTTGAGCCATCATTCACTGAAATATAACACAAAATTCATACATATAATATCATTAACATCATATTTTTCCCTGGGGTCCGATCGGACCCCAATGAAAAATCTGAACTGACAGTACAGAAGAAAACTGTATTTTTAATCAGATTTATTTTTTGTGATTCACAGATGATGACAAAGTCAAACAAAGTCAAACAAAGTCAAAGCATGATAGCTGTGATCGATAATATGTCCGTGTTGTGCATAAGAACATATGTGTGGGGTCCGATCGGACCCCACTCGGTAGGATCAGACCCCCACGTCATCCCAACGTCTGGAATGATCAAAACACTCAAAACTCTCACACTCACTGATGCCTAGAGGGGCCGCAGCATCCAAGCGTGCCGCCATCTTCCTATTACTTATTATTCAAATGCTAGACATCATGCTGCAATCCAAAGAAATTCAGGAACAAATGAGAAACAAAGTAACTGAGATCTATCAGTCTGGAAAAGGTTATAAAGCCATTTCTAAAGCTTTGGGACTCCAGTTAACCACAGTGAGAGCCATTATTCACAAATGGCAAAAACATGAAACAGTAGTGAACCTTCCCAGGAGTGGCCAGCTGACCAAAATTACCCCAAGAGCGCAGCGACGACTCATCCAAGAGGTGACAAAAGACCCCACAACAACATCCAAAGAACTGCAGACCTTACTTGCTTCACTTAAGGTCAGTGTTCGTGACTCCACCATTAGAAAGAGACTGGGCAAAAATGGCCTGCATGGCAGAGTTCCAAGACGAAAACTCAATGCTGAGCAAAAACATAAAGGCTCATCTCAATTTTGTCAGAAAACATCTTGATGATCCCCAAGACTTTTGGGAAAATACTCTGTGGACTGACAAGATAAAAGCTGGCGTAAAAGTAACACAGCATTTCAGAAAAGGAAATCATACCAACAGTAAAATATGGTGGTAGCGTGATGGTCTGGGGCTGTTTTGGTGCTTCAGGACCTGGAAGACTTGCTGTGGTAAATGGAACCATGAATTTTGCTGTCTACCAAAAAATCCTCAAGGAGAAAGTCCGGCCATCTGTTCGTGACCTCATGCTGAAGTGTACTTGGGTTCTGCGGCAGGACAATGATCCAAAATACACCAGCAACTCCACCTCTGAATAGCTTAAGAAAAACTAAATGAATACTTTGGAGTGGCCTAGTCAAAGTCCTGACCTGAATTCGATTGAAATGCTGTGGCATGACCAAAGGCGGTTCATGCTCAAAAACCCTCCAATGGGGCTGAATTACAACAATTCTGCAAAGATGAGTGGGCAAAAATTCCTTCACAGCGCTGTAAAAGACTCACTGCCAGTTATCGCAAGCAGTTGATTGCAGTTGTTGCTGCTAAGGGTGGCCCAAGCACTTGTTAGGTTTAGGGGACAATCACTTTTTCAGACAGGGCCATGTAGGTTTGGATTTTTTTCCCCCTTAATAATAAACACCTTCACTTAAAAAACTGCATTTTGTGTTTACTGGTGTTATCTTTGTCTAATATTTAAATTTATTTGATGATCTGAAACATTTAAGTGCGACAAACACAAAAAAATGAGAAATTGGGAAGGGGGCAAACACTTTTTCACACCACTGAATATGTTGAAAGGCTTTTAGCCTCTCTTTAAATTGAATTTAAATCTGAATCTAAAACAAAGAGTTTGTAGTTCTTAAAAATGCAGATACCCCCCCCACACACACACACACACACAGTGAAACTGTCCTCTGCACCAGATGGCGGTTGGTGCTAGACTTACAAAACTAATGCATCACAGTGCCTTCAAAGAGGTTGGCATTGAACGTGTGACAATGACACAAAAAATCAATATGATCTACAGCGTACAAGTCTCTGTCAGGATGCCAAGCACGGGTTAGTGCCGTGCTCGGGTCTTATGGTTGTCACTCATTTTTCTGTATATGTTTTTGTTCTTGATTTTCTTCCGTTATGGTTTGTGCTTTTATTTTGACAGTGCCATGATGTGACTTTTACCTGTCAAGTCTGTTCGCGGCCTGTCACAGCTGTTTAGTGTCTTTAATTACTTCTCACTCATGCATCCACACCTGATTCTTATTTTGGTTGTGCCCCCATTATTATTAAAGCTTGCTTGATGGGGTTCATTCTTCGCAGCGACCTCGCCTTTTGCAGACAGCAATCCCAACGTCTGATTCCTGTTTTAGTCCCTGCTTTATACTCTGCTTCGTCAGTTTATTTGAAAGTAACCTTTCATGGTTTTCCTTTGTTACATTTTTCTGTAGTCACCCTTCGTGGTCCATGTTAATTGCCTTTTTGTATATCGCCCTCCGTGGCTAGTATTTGTGTTTTCCCTTAATAAATGTGAAAACTCACAGCAGGTGACTGGTGCCTTATTTCTGCCCTGAAAGGTCCCATTATGACAGTAGGTTGCTGCCAGTAGGTGCCAGCGGCTGTAGGTTTGCCGTTTTTCTTTTTTTCACTCACCCTTTTTGTGGCTGGAAGGAGAGCTGTCAGTATGTCCCCAGCACACCGAAGGAGGCTGACAGCCAGGGGCCCCAGCGTGGATGAACAGTGGGCAGCTGAATTCATCCGGAGCTATGTTGCTGAAGCCCTCACCTCCCGAGGCCCGAAGAAGGTTCTGGAGAATGTGGTGGCAGCAGTCGGGATTGTGGAGGTGCATCCCGGTTTAAGGAATTATCCTGAGTTCATGGAGCTGCTCTCTACCGTCTCCACCCTCCAACAACGATTCCCGGGGTTGGCAATGGGATCATCACCAGTCCGTAGACGACGCCTCCCGGCGCAGACTTCTACTCCTCCCTGTGATACGGCCATACCTAAGCAGATGGAGGACTGTCACCAGGTCCAGTCCAGTCATCACAACTCTCCCACCATTACCCAGCCACGGGCCATTGGAGGAGCTCCTCCGTCTTTCAACCAGCAGTTTCATTATCGCCGTGTCAAGAAGCTGTTCCCCCCTCCTCCACGGCGCCTCCTCTCGCTGCTGAGAGCCTGGCTGTTTCTCCCCCGGCTCCGCTCGTCACCACGTCTGCAGGGGAAGCTCCTCCATGTCCTCCAGAGGGGCCCACTACCACCGCAGTCACGGAAAGGGAAGAGATTGGGCCTGCTGTAGCAGGAATCACTGTGCCCTGGGAAAACAGGCAAGTGCTTTTTCACTCTATCACCATTATATGAATTACCTTGCCTGATTCCCAGGAGTGAGGCTCAGTTATTGCAGTCCACTGAGTCCTCACTGCCTGCTGTAGCCACAAAGACTTCTCCTGCACTCTCTGTGTCTCTTCCTGAGTGTCCACTGGTTCCGGGATTAAGCCGCCAGACGGAGAAGGAGCCTGCGGCCCTGGAAAACCTGGTTCCAGCCCCGCAGCCATGGTCCAAATGGAGGAAGAGGGCTGCCTGCAATCCATAGCCTGTGCCAATGAGGAAGCATCCCCGGGCTTCAACTGTGCAGGATTCAGCACCAATGGGAAGCGGATCTCCTGTCACCATGCCGGGCGAGCCACCTGCGTGGGTCACATTGCCGAGGGGTTCCGGGACTGCATTGTCCATCATGCCTACTGCTGGGGCCACCACAGCAGAATCTGAGCTGGACATCCAGTGGGCCGGGCCCGAGACATCGTCTACTGGATCGACGGAGTCCTGGACGGCGGTGGAGCTTGAGCCCAGGAGAGTACTCTCCTTTGTTTTCGTTGTTTCTGTATTGGAGAGATCTTGCCTGGCTCTTGGTGGGGTGAGCCAGGTGCAGCCATCAGCTGCACCTGAGCTTGCCTCGCCGGATTTCACTGCCGCCGGTGACCCTGACCCTGTTCCGTTTCCTCTTCTATCTGAGCTTCCCCCAGGGTCACCGAGAATCATCCAGCTATGTCAGAGGTCTCCGTGGATTCGGGCCCGTCACCTGAGGTCTTCGTGGGTTCAGCTCCTCCGGCCAAGGTCGTTATGGAGGCTCTGTCCCAGTCCGGGATCTCCTTGTGTGCTGCTCCCCCTCCTGCTGAGGTCATCATGGAGGCTCCGTCCCAGCCCAGGACCTCCGGGGTGCAGCTCCTCCTCAGTCCGGGTCTCCGTGGGTGCTATGTCTCAGTCGGGGATCGTTGTGGGTGCTGTGTCCCAGCGTGACTCATACATGGGTGCGGCACTCTAGTGTGTGTCTGCTGTGGGTGCTATGCTCCAGCCCAGGGGCCACTGAGGGTGCAACTCTGTCACAGCCCGGGCCCACCGAGGGTGCAGCTCTGTCGCAGTCTGGACCCACCAAGGGTGCCGCTACGTCGCAGTCCAGGTCCACCGAGGGTGCCGCTACACCTCAGTCTGGGGCCACCGAGGGTGCCGCTATGCCTCAGTCCGGGGCCACCAAGGGTGTTGCACCTATGTCCAAGGCTGTGGTGGGTCCTCTGTCCTCATCCGGGTTCGTTGTGGTTTTTCTCCCGCCATCTCTCTCATCGGGTGCCCATCTTCTGGTTCAGGGGGTCCACGGTAAGCACTGGTTCCAGCTGCCGCCTCCAGGGGGGGAGTGTGTGGTGCTCTGCAACCCCCTTGCCCAGAGATGCAGGAAGACCGCCTGAACTTTCTCGGTTGCTTGGGTGTCTTCTGAGTCCTGTAAGACCACCCGATGGACTCTCTCATCCATGTTGGTGGCTTTGGAGACCTGGTAGGCCGCCTGACCTTTTTCACCTGGTGGTCGGGTGGAGCCAGGACTCCGGAAGGCCACCTGAACTGAGCCGTTGTTTACCCAGTATTGCCTAGTCATCCTAGCACCTTATTTTGCCTGTGTGGTGGGTCATGTGTGTTTGGTTTGTTTTTTGTGTCTCTCCCTCCAGGCCTGGATCTCCCCACCACCCTCCCGGGGTCTGTTTTTGAAGATTTTCCTGTTGGGGGTGGGGTACTTTCATTCCTTTTGACGTTACGGTGGGGTGTCTTGGATCCACCCCTTAAGGGAGGGGCACTGTCATGATGCTGAGCACGGGTCAGTGTCGTGCTCGGGTCTTTTTGGTTATTACTCATTTTTCTGTATATATTTTTGTTCTTGATTTTCCTCCATTATGGTTTGTGCTTTTATTTTGACAGCGCCGTGATGTGACTTCCGCCTGTCAAATCTGTTCCCGGCCTGTCACAGCTGTTTAGTGTCTTTAATTACTTCTCAATCATGCATCCACACCTGATTCTTATTTTGGTTGTTCCCCCATTATTATTTAAGCTTGCTCGCGGGGTTCATTCCTCGCAGCAATCGCGCCTTTTGCAGACAGAAATCCCAGCGTCTGATTCCTGTTTTAGTCTCTGCTTTATACTCTGCTTCGTCAGTTTAATTGTAAGTAGCCTTTCATGGTTTTCCTTTGTTACATTTTTCTGTAATCACCCTTCGTGGTCCATGTTCATTGCCTTTTTGTAAATCGCCCTCCGTGGCTAGTATTTGTTATGAATGCCTCTTTCAGGGCATAAATGAGGCACCAATAGCCAGCAGTGAGTTTGCTTATTTATTAAAGAAAAGGAACAAAAGAATGCACCACGGGGGGGGGGGGAATACCAACAACTAAACATATGAGCTTGAAGTGTGAACAACAAGAGAAATAGAGTCAATACAAACACTTACATAAATATAGCGAGGGCGAAACCTGTTGCTGAAAAGGGACTGGAGTCAGGGTTGGGGACTCCAGCCTGGGTTGGGCAAGGTCGCAGCGAGGAATAACCCTCGCTAGTGATCTTAAATAGAGCACAGAAAACTAATCAATAATCAGGTGTGAAAAGACAGTGATCATTAAACACAAGCAGCTGTGACAGGCCGTGAGCAGACTTGACAGGCGGAAGTCCTGCCACGGCGCTGTCAAAATAAAAGCACAAATAATCACCATCATAAACAAGACTGAATCTAAAGAAAGAAAATGAGGAAAATAAGTGACTTGAGCACGGAGCAGACCCACGCTCGGGATCACTACAGTATTTCTGAGATGAGATGAGATGAGATTCAACTTTATTGTCATTACACATGTATGAATACAAGGTAACGAAACGTGACTTGGCATTTGGGCACGCTCTGCAGAGCGCACCCAAGGCCGGGGCAGCCGCTAGGCGCCAGTCCCTTAATAAATGTGCAAACTCACAGAAGGTGATTGGTGCCTTATTTCTGCCCTGAAAGGGCCCATTATGTCTCTTTTTAACCCTTTGAGTGTGTGAATTTGTGTGCTCGTAGTGGCAGAGCACGGCACTGCGTCTGTTGTCTCACTCTCACATGATCGCCTGCATTGGGGATTTGTACTGATTTGCCAGTTACAGAAGGTGGCAGACATCCATTGGAGGACTCAGTGGATGACACGTAATACACCAGAGAAGAACTCCTCATTTCCTTTTCCGGTTTTTAGCATTTTAGCTCAGAAAGCTAATATGTTCGCGATCAGTCACCATCAGTTTTATCGGCTTTGTATGCAGAAAATAGCCACGGGATACAAGCAAAATTTATGTGGGATTATCATAAGACTTTGTAGATGTGGTAGAGACTTTAAATTACTTTAAATGACTGACAGAACACAAAATAACAACCATGATGGGTGAAAACGCAGCGACCACGCCAGCCAGCCAACCAGCCAACCAGCCCCCCTTTGTCAAAAGTAAGTGAGAACTTTTCTGTTTTTCTTGTTTTTTTTTATGTTGTACTGATTTCTTGTTCATATATTTTGAAGATAAGATGATGAGGTACCGCTGTACAAAAAACGGTGTCAAAAAAAATGAACCATTCTTTGCGTAAATACGTCCAAAGTCCAGTTTTGACTTGAGTTATGGAATTTAAAGAAGTGCTGTGACATTATGCAAATTAGATGCGTAAATTTGTTCCCGTCTGAAACTTTGGATCATATTTTACATCTCTCTAATTGACAGTAAACCATTATCTCTTACCATTTTCAAGTTATAGCCTTGGAAATCTAAACTATTTTATTGACAAAAAACATTTACCACTCTTGACCACTAGGGGTTATGTCACAATTCGGCGACAAACACACTCAAAGAGTTAACCTATCAGTATCTTGTCTTAGTGTCATGCTCTTCTGGGTCTTGGTCTTCTGCGGGTACCTTCCATTTTGCCTTTGACGATGAATTTCTCAAGGCCTTCATGTCATATGGCGTGGCCGAAGAATTGCTGGAAGGGCCTCCTCTTTGTCCTCAGTTGTTGAAGCGCCCACTGGTTGGTATGCTTGTCCTTCCAAGAGACTCGCAGCAGTCGTCTACAGGTCAATGACTCGCTTCCATAAGACGTAACGGAGAAGTTTGAGGTCGTTATTGACAGCTTTGCTCTTCCAGATTTTATCCATTTTCTGTACTGATGTTCGAGCAATGCTTATTCTCCGTTTTACTCCTTGCGTAACGTCTAGCTTAGTACTGATCATTGACCCCAGGTAGTTGAATTCTTTAACCTCTTCCAGATATCGTCCATTAAGGCTTCGGTCACACTGCAGGTTTTAATGCTCAATTCTGATTTTTTTGCACAAATGTGACCCATATCTGATTTTTTTAATGACTGTCTGAACAGCACATATCCCATTTTTTCACACCAGACCCAGGCCACTTTCATATGTGGTCCTAATTCGGATACATATCTGATATTTTCCAGAGACCTCAATCTGAACGGTCATGTTACATTTCATACAACTTTTTCCTCATTGAAGTGAGACAGACGCTACAATTCTGTGGTGGAGGATGCAGCAAGCATGGCAGACACAGCTGATTTGCGCTCTCTTTTTAATCAATCTTCTTCCCTTTATCACTGGATTGTAATTTTGTCAGCACCAACTGAACAATAACTTCAAAATTTCCGGGGGGGGGCGTAGGGTTGGGGCTGAAACCGCCAGACAAGCAAGCGCACTAACAGCACATTTACTGGACGCTGCAAATTCCTTTTTCTCTGTAAATGGCACATCGTGAGTCCTGGCTGCTGTAATATCTAAAAAAAAAATTGGATCTCAGCAAAAAATCAGAATTGCGCATCAAGACTTGCAGTGTGACCGTAGCCTGAGTGAAGTGACTGAAATCTGCTCTGTGCTTGTTGATGACCATGATCTTTGTCTTTTTTGCGTCGAGTAAGAGTCCTTTCTTTCGACTGAGATCTTCGATTTTTGTTATGAGCGAACTCTTTGCTCTGGCATAGGACTGTTGTAACATCTGCATACCTTAAGGTGCCGATCACGCCTCTTGTCTTAAGGTTTACAGTTGCTTCTCTGATAATGTCTTCTGTATGATAAAATGCAGCCTTACTGCATAGGAGGTAATGATGTGCATGTGTGTGTGTGTGAGTGTGTGTGTGGGGTCGTGATAAAGAACTAGCACAAACATTACAGGACTGAAAATATGTGTGAATAAAATTAATGATAATAAAAACTAACAGCAGCGATGTCTGAAAGGAATATGCCCTTGGTCTCTGGTCCGTGGCAGGATAATTATTTTGTGCTCTGGACTTGGGGAGATGGGGGTTTTTCAAAAAAAAAGAAAAAAATATATAAAATCCTGCTGACAAATAAGAAATTATTCATGCGGCAAGGGCTTTGATTTCTCCATGTAGCAAAGGAAGAAATATTTGGCTTTTTTTCAAGCAGGATGAATATGTGCAACATATCGCTGGAAATACTCACTTCAGCACCCTGTTCTGGTGCATTTCTCATCTCAACCTTAAATCATTGTTTCGATTACTCACTACTTCCCCGTCTCTAGTTCTAAATCCCACAATCTCCACACTGAACCATTTGCTTTTTAAAAAGATGATATCTTCTCTTCTTTGAAACTCCTGATTGTGTATTTTCTCAGTTCACTGATCGACTCAGATCTTTCTCTCATCTTTAGTTTCTCTGTTGTGTCCCATTGGGGTTGTGATGGCGATGCGTGCTGCATTAGCATTACACTGTGGTTTAGATTACCCTCCCATATGGATATAGTAGGGCTGTTGTATAAACAGTGTTAAGGTTACTCAGCTACATTCACGTATTTACATTTTTTTTTCTTTTGCTTACTGGTAGGCAGCACAACTACCCAAAGTTTCCTTGCATGGGAAAGCCTACTTGACAATATTCCCAATAACTATCATACAGGATAGAGTAAATGGTGCACGTTAAGAAGATCACAGCGCCTTCTTAAACAACAGTGAATTATTAAAAAACAAAGTGAAAATAAAGCAAAAATGAGGTCAAAACAAAATGTTTCAAAATAGGATATCTTTAATGATGTAGTCAAGGTCAGACTGGGAGGGGGCATGTCCCCCCAACCTGGAAAAAAAAAGAATTGTCCCAGTTATCATCATAAACCTTTATAGATCATGTTAACAAAACTGAATAAAATGACCTTTAAGCACAAATGCTAAGGATACATGAAACACAAATATTTTTGGGGTGAAATTTGCAACTTTCGTTATATACTTGTGAATTTTTTCCCTCATAAACTTGCAACATTTTTCCCATTAATCTACAACTTTTTTCATGTAAATCTGCAACTTTTTTCTCATAAATTTGCACCATTTATCTCATTAATTTGCAACTCTTTTCATGTAAATTTGCAACATTTTCTCATTAATCTGCAACTTTTTTCTCATTAATTTGCAACTTTTTCTTCATGTAAATTTTTAAATGAAAGCCCAGAGAGCCATAGGGTGCAGAGTCAACAGATGTTTTTAAGAAGAGGCTCAAGACCCACCTTTTTAATTTGGCTTTTAACAAACCTGTTTAATTATTACCTCCGCCAGGAGGTTATGTTTTTGCTGGGGTTTGTTTGTCTGTCTGTCTGTTGGTTAGCGAGATAACTCAAAAAGTTTTGGACGGATTTTGTTGAAACTTTCAGGCGTTGTTGGAAATGGTACAAGGAAGAACTGATTAAATTTTGGGGATGATCCGGATCACCGTCCACAAGAAAACCGCCATTACGGAAAATGCCATTTTCGTGAATAACTACTCAACCACTAATCCTATCATTGTCAATCCAATTGCTAGTCATATGTTTTTGTGGTCAAGGAATCTGAAAACGTACACACAAACACTGTATGGGGGGAACTGTGGCGCTTGGCGGAGGTCTGCGCTCTCCGAGTGCTTTTCTAGTTATTGAAGTAGTCATTTATGTTCCGTTGTTTTACGTTCTTCGTAGTGCCATTTGTTTTTAGATTTACTCATCTCTTTTCATTTTGATGTGTTTTTAGCTCAGTTTATAAGTATGGGTTTTTAGTTTCCTTTGTCTTATGTGTTTTTAGCTTTATCTTGTATTTTATGTTTTTAAGCTCCAGTGTTTCCACAGTGGAGCGCCTCATGCTGGATGCTGCTTGGCCCATCTGCAGGGATGTTGGTCTTGTGGGTCACTCTGGCTTGGGTGGGTGGAGGCTTCATGCCTTTGCCTTACAGCTGTGGTGTGGGCACTAGTCTGTCCTGGTCGGGGTGGTCTCTGTGGCATGCCCTGTGGTCATGGGCTGCGTGGTCTCGTGGCATGAGGGGCATCACACGATGGTTGCTCCTTCACATGGTGCCTTAGTGCAAAGCTATGTCTCTTTAATTTTATATGTGTGTGTGAGAGAAGTAGGGAGTGGTGCGTGTGCCTTTGTGGGTGTGTGTATGGGAGGGTTAGAAGGGGTGGAATGCATTGTGTAAATATATGTAACTACAATTGCTTACTGTTTTGATCTATGTAAAGCTGCTTTGGGCGACTGTGGAGCAGGTGTAGTGTGGCCGACTACTGATCAGTCCCTCCAGGATTTTGTGGGATGTTTTTATGATTGTTGCGGCCCAAAAGGCCTGAATTCGCAGGAGCTTTTTTAAAAAGTTGCCATAAAAGTTGCAATGTTTTTAGAGTGTTTTTTTGCACTAAAAGTTGTGGGAAGAATTACAAATTTTAAAGCAGATTTTTTTTTCCCAGTTTACTGCAGTGATATTCTATATAACAATACAAGAAAAGCACAGGTTTGTCAAAAAATTCCTATAACAGTGATTTGTAAATTAAGCAGAAACTTCTGCTATACAGAAAAACTCTTCTGTGCAACAGCAAATACAAACATTAACACAATATCCATTACAACACCTAAATTGCACTGAATGCATGTTAAAGAGTAGAGATTTGGAAATTATTGGCATCACCTTCATTTGAAAACTCCCTACGGTCCCCAACCACTCGGTACCAAGCAGAGAGGAAAAAATAAATCATTTATTCTGTTGCTCTGTGTTGGCTATAGGAGTCTGTGTTTTTCTGAAAAAAAAAATTACAGACAATATTCTCTCTCTTTCCGTGCCTAACTCCTACCTGTCTGTCTGCTGCATGTGGGTCTTGACACACACACATCTTTTATTTATGGCGGGACAGCGCTGGGGGGAAAGGGGTTTTTCCGTCTAGACTGGAGAACCACAGCTTTAAAGCTCATTGACCAGATGTAGTAATGATTTTACCTCTAAAGATGTATAAAATATTCAAACAATGGCTGTAGTGCTAGATTTGTGATTTTACGGTGTCTTTCCCCCCACGCGCTCCCACGATGGGGTGCTTTTGGGGCAGGTGGATGTTTTTCAACACAAACCCAGCGCTTCTTACACGTGGTCAGGACAGAGACGTGGCGAGGCATCTACCGGCAGGCTGGGGGAGATGGAGGAAAGGACGGTGTTGGAAACCTCGCGGGTGAGTGTTTTTTGTTTTTTTTTAAATCACACACTCTGTTTGCTGATGTGTTCCGTTAATACTCACTGTAAACACGGAAGTGAAAATGGTGCAGCGATGCAATTGGTTGGTTAGACTGAGCATTTCAGTGCCAGTCAGAGACAAATTTGACTGGTGAAATTGGCGGAAGTTGACAAGAATTGGCCAAACTTGCGGGAAAGTTGCGGTGATTGGACGAAGTTGCAAGGTCGCACAATAGTTGTGCTGATTCACTGATTTTGCATGAATTGATGCAATCACAACATCGCAAAATCTTGGAGGGACTGACTGATAGGAGGGTCAGGAGTTTGATTCCCACTCTGTCTACAGTCTGCATGTTGAAGTTTCCTTGAGCAAGACACTGAACCCCCATTCGCTCCTGGTGGCTCAGGCTGCCAAATTTGCATTTTTTTTAATGTAAATTTGCAACTTTTTTCCTCATTAACCCCTTGCACTCTGGTCAATTTCCCTAAAAACGCCAAAAAATAACGTACCCAAAATAAATCAAAAGCTGTTCTTCAACCCTTTGCAGCATCTTCATGGGGTTGGTCTCATTTAAAAGAAAACACTTTGAATTTTTTGGCAAAACAGTCATAATCTCTCTAAGTGCTCCTGCCACTGAGTAACAGTCATCTAAACATACTGAACTTGAAGAAAATAAATTTTGTTTGGGTGTTTTTTTGGATACAAATGCTTGCAAATAACACACAGCTGTCAGATCCGGGCTGGAAAATGCAACAGAAATGTAGAACTAAGTGTTATCCAGCTGAGGTCCAAATTTTGTAACAATACCAGAAAAAATGAATATATTACACAGCTTTTTCCTCAGGTAGTTCCCAGGCGTTTTTGAAGTGTGCCAAATTGTGCCAAATGGCACAGTTTGGAAAAACGTCTGTAACTTTTGAATGATTCAATATAGAAGCTTCATCCTGGGCTCTAATGAAAGGTGAAGGGCTGTGTGTGTGTGTGTGTGTGGGGGGGGGGTTGTTTATTCATTCATGAATGAATGAATGAACAAACAAGCCCCCACACACAAAGAAGCATGCCACGTAAAAAATGTGTGGCTTTTTTTTACAAGAAAAAATAACCTACAGTGCACTAAAAATTATACTAAAATATCTGTAATGTAGAAGATAACAACTCCCCCCCCCCCGCTACAGAGGACGGACATCGCCCATCGCTACATGACGGACCGCGGTGACGGTGCGCCGTGGTCTACTATGCACAGTTGTACTAAAATATCTGCAATAATATCTGCAATCCGCTACAGAACAGTAGCGGGGGGGGGGGGGGTTTCACAGTCCGGACGCAGCGCACGGGTCGCCGCGGTCTGTCATGTTGTGATGATGCACAGTTGTAATTTACTGATCGGTCAAAAGTCATTTTGATTACAATTTTCAGGGATAAAGAATAATTTAGCTTATAACACTTACCTGTCCACAACAGCAGTGTTGCTGGCGAACTTCTCTTCCTCATTGTCAGACGAACATGACGCTGGTCCGCTTGTTACGGACTCGTGGTTCTGGTCACGCGACCCGGTCAAACCATAATTCCATTATTGTGGTTTTGTGCTTCCATGATTGCGGTTTTGGCAAACGATTTTTCAAAACAAATAAGAACAGTAGTAAGAAAAAAAGACTGGCGAACGCGTGTGTGTCACCCAGCGGCTTACACAAAACAGATTTTACGCACCGGACGCACGCTTTCAATCACTGAAGTTTTCTGCTTCAATTGGCTCGCTGCATTCGCAGCCGTTGGTGGGCGGGTCCTTCTTGCTAGGTTTTCAGTCATTGGTTCTTCAACGTTTCAGAAACCCAATTCAAGGCTCTTATTAGTCAAATGAGAGGTCAATCAAATCTAAACCAATCAAAGCACTCCTTTGGCTTTCTGTTCGCGGCTGTGTCTGTAGTGGAAGAACGGAAATGCAGCTTTTTGTTTCAGTGCGCCCTAGGACGTAGAGACGTGACCGCCCACGGTATCCCGGAGTGCAAGAGATTAATCTGCATTTTTCCATGTAAATCTGCAAGTTTTTTCACGTAAATTTGCAACTTTTTTCATTAATTTACAACTTTTTTCATATAAATTTGACATTTATATATGGAGGTGTTGGTCTTGAGTTGGTCTCAACATTAGCTCCTTTCCAAATGAGCTAAAAAAGGAAGGTTTGCTGTTCTTCTCAAGGACCACTGCTGGTAACTCACAAATACCCAGTCAACATTTTCAAGCCTTTTCAATGCATTCACCTTAAGTCACGTTCCCATCATAAAACTATAGTGACCAACATCTTATATTTGTCAAATGCAATACATATTCTGCAATAAAAGTCAAACTCATTGCAAGATATTGGATTAATGCATCTCATTAAAGTTTAATAAAGAAGAGGGAGAAAAGGGAATTAAGTAACAGTATATAACGGGCTAATAAAGTTTAACTGGTGTAATTATGTAATAAAGAACTTGGGGCACAGCAATCAGAGTGAATGAAGGAAATGATACAACAGCTAGGAGGAGAACAGGGAAGGAGGTGAGGAAAGGAGGAGGGAGGGGAAGGACGGGAGGCGCTGAGGGCGAGAAGAGAGGAAAATGAGAGCGGGAGAGGAGGACGGAGAACGACTGGAGAGACAGACAGAGGAAACGAGCGGTGATGGAGAGGCAGGGAGAACAGAAAAACAATTAGAAGAGGGAGATTGGCGGAGGGAGAGGAGGTATTTCAACATCAAACAACGTGGGGGGGGGGGGTTTAATGTCCCCTTCACGGTCCATTTGCATGTTTATAAGCAGGAGTGGTAGCTTTGGCATTAGACACACGTGCAAACAAACAGAAAGCTCATGCGTCCACATTCCACCGCCGTCTCCGCGCCGCTTTCATTAGCTCTGATAGGACAGGTCGCAGCAGGGATAAAGTGGGAGTGCAACGTGTGTGTGTGTCTCAGGGAGTTGACAGCTCTCACAGTGATGGCAGCAGAAGTCACAGGGCCAGAGGAGTGCCAACAACCGCTACTTTAGCATGCGGCAAATACACGCAGTCAAATTCACATCAGCAACATTGGGACCATGGTGAGATCTTCAGGTGAACCCCTCACAGATGAAATTACACCTCGGGGTAATGTGATTGTTTCGAGGGGGGGGTTCTCGCGGAGAAAGGCATCTACCCCCAGTTCACCTTGTGTAAGGGGGTCAGCAGCATGCAGTGTGGGGTTGACGGAAATGCTGAACAGCACAGTTAGAGGAAAGGCAAAGTAGATTTCCATGATGTTGCTGGATAAAGGAGGCAGGGATGGGAAATGGAGAGTAAAAAAGCAAAGAGGAGCATGGACTGAGCTGTTAGGGCACTACCTCTATGTCCAAATCAAGTTTGAGTGTGTATGAAAAACAGTGGTTGAAGTACCCCCCCCCCCCCGGTCAATTCATCATAAATTCAACTCAAAAATCATCAAGTCATCATGTAACTCTGTTTCAAACATTGGGGGAGCTCAAATCTCTGACCGTATAAGGATTTTATAAAAAATCTTTTTATTATAGGACTGTCAGCACGTCAGTACAGGTACTTGCCTTAAATATCCTCTTTCATTTTTAAAGGAAAATGATTTTTTAAGCAAAAAATGACAGTATACAGTATATATCCTAGTGTGGAGGAAGAGCGCAAAATCATTAACTTTGATAAAATGACAAGGTTAATTTGCCTTCTTTATTTTGGCATTCCCATATTAGTAAAAGTTGCAAAAAAATTATTTCCCTGATTTACCAAATATATATTCAGCCTTGTAATAGTCTGTGTCACTATGAAACAGCAGGCCTACTTAATATCTATTATGCATTAAGTATTTCAGCACTGTCAGAAATAAAGTTTTGACTACCTGGTCATGTGTGCCTCCTGTGCCTCCTCTCTCTCTCTCTAATCATCAGTACTGTCTCTCTCGCCCTCTGGACACCTGTGCCGATTCTCTGGTTACCTTAACTCCTCTCTCCTCATGTAATTCACGATAGATTTTTCAATGCCAAAAACTTGGAAAGATGATAAATATTCTTTACCCCTTCTTCCCTCTTAATAGCATCTTAACATGCAATCAGTATTAACTGAGGTTTATTTAGCCACTGAATGAAGCTTAATCACCATTATTGTTAACTCATTTTATTTTGTGATTAATCATTTGTGGTGATTAACATATTTATTGTGACAGGACAAATGTTTTTTCATTTATTTATGATGTCACCACTTGTCACCATGTGGCTATTTCTTACGAGGCAGAGGACAAGGACACTACCATGATTTAGTCAGCTAGACCATAACAAGGGCAACAGTTACCCTGTCTGCAGCGGAATTATGAACACAGCACACCACAGCTTAGGTGTGCTGTTTCATTCATGAAATAAGAGTAAATCTGTGAGTAGATTTGTGACTAAATCATCCTGGTATTAAAAACTTACTCCTGATTCATTATCTAGACATGTAATTTTTTACAATGACATTCAGTTTTCAAATTTAGGATTCAGGTATTTCCCCACCCACCCAACAAAACAAAACAAAAAAACAAAAAAAAAAAAAAAACGTAAATAACAAATTTACCTTGACCAAATTTACCAGAAAAAAAAAAAAATGCAAATTTAGGAGAAAACAGGATATATTCACACGAAAAAAGGAACAACTTGATGACAGTAAAAAAATAACTAAATAAATAAATAAGAAATCTGAAATTGAAATGATTCTGCAGATATGTAAGGAAAAAGGCTTATTTTCCATGACAAATTTGAGAAAAAGGCTACATTTTTGTGAAAAACTGAATTTAGGGGGAAAACAAAATGGGAGAAATACTGCATATTTATAAAAAGTAGGCAAATTTACAAGAAACAAAATGTCTCTGATTTACAAGAAAAGTTGTAAAACTATGACGAAACAGATGCACACACACAAAAAAAAGTGGCATTAGAAATGTCACAGTGCTACATAAAACACTGATGAAGGTTACTGAGGGAGAAAAAAATATAAATTATAGAAAAAAATTGCAATATTACACAGAGTGAAATATTTGCTGAATCAACCCACACTATATACCTTGTATCATTCATTAATACTCCCATACATGACATATTGTAATGAAGTATGGGGAAATACATATAAAACAAACATATATCCAGTCTTTATGCTTCAGAAGAGAGCTATTAGAATAATAAACAAAGCAGCTTACAGGGAACCAACAAACCCACTTTTTCTTAAACTAAAAGCTCTCAAGTTGAAAGATCTGGTTGACTTTAAAACTGCAATAATAATGTTTAAAGTGAAGAATCTATCACTGCCCGCAAATATCCAAAAGTTGTTCCAAATAAGGGAGAATCAATACCATTTTAGAGGAACATGTATATTTCAAAAACCTTCAGTGAGAACTACCACCAAGCAACATTGTGTTTCAGTGCAAGGAGTCAGATTATGGAACGATTTTGGACCTGGATTAAAATCATGTACAACGCTTGGACAATTTAAACAAAAACTAAAGGAAGAAATACTCCAAACATATATACAAGATGACATGTAAAATCACATAAGGACTGTCATATCCAGCCTGTGTTGTGTTGTAGCTTAGTTTTTTTTTCTTTTTCTTTTTTCCTGTCATATTTTGTCTTAGCTTTGTTTTTGAATTGTAATCGCTTAGCTTAGCTTAGTTTTTTCCGTCACATTTTGTCTTAGCTTTGTTTTTGAATTGTAATCACTCTTGTCTTGTTTTCTCTTTTTTCTCTTTTGGATTCTTGGATGGAATATGGGTGGGCAATATAAGCTGCAGCTTCAGCCATCACCCATTTCGGATAACTTACGTTGAATTGTATAATCAGAGGAGTTATTGTCTAATTTGACCTTGTTGGATTTTCTTTCCCCCTTTGTTATATTATTCAGTTTCTTTTAACCTGTACTAACCGAAATAAAGATTCATTCATTCATTCATTCATTCAAAAAAAGATTGGACAGAATATTTGGATTCCCAAAAGTTGGTAGTAAGGATAGCTCTAACATTAAATGGGTCTATAATATGCTCTTCGATTATATATAATATGTATTCATACACAGGTATACTGAGTGCTGAAGTGACCATACAGGAAAAGCAACAGGCTGGATGAGATGACAAATGCTGGAAAAAAAAAAAAATGCTGGAAGAAGCATTGCAACTTTTTATTTATCAAATTATTTATATTTTAGTGCTCTCTTTTTTTGCAAATGGACCCTTAAACACCAACAAACTCAAAAGGCACAGTGTTAAGGTGATGAATCTTATACTAGGAGTTAATCACTATAGAGTGATAATAATCCATCAATATCTCAGTGTTTTATCACTGCCTAATTTGTGTAATGCTGTCTCATGATTAAATAAAACGGGAACGGAAACTAGAAATGTGGTTATAAGCTCAATAATTAAATTAAATTAAATTAAATAAATACATCAGTGATGCTGTATTGTAGTGCTTTTGAACTCATTTTAACACATGTAAAAAAGTTTATAAAAAATTTAGGAATATGAAATACATCTATTCTTTCATTCATCTTTTTAGTGTTTGTTTCATATACAGTTAAGCCCAGAAATATTTGGACAGTGACACAATCTTCATGATTTGGGCTCTGCATGCCACCACATTAGATTTGAAATGAAACAACTACAACGGAATTGAAGTGCAGACTTTAAGGTTTAATTCAAGGGGTTGAACAAAAATATATGATTAAACATGTAGGAATTGTAGCTATTTTTATACAAACGCTCCTCATTTCAGGGGCTCAAAAGTAATTGGACAAATAAACATAACCCTAAGTAAAATGTTACTTTTCAATATTTTGTTGCAAATCCTTTGCAGGTAAGCACTGGATTTCCTCCTTTGTGATGCTTTGCCAGGCCTTTACTGCAGCTGTCTTCAGTTGTTGCTTGTTTGTGGGTCTTTCTGCCTAAGTTTTGTCTTGAGCAAGTGAAATGCATGCTCGATTGGGTTGAGAGCTGGTGATTGACTCGGCCATTGCAGAATATTCCACTTTGTTGCTTTAAAAAAAACTCCTGGGTTGCTTTTGCAGTATGTTTTGGATCATTGGTGAAGCGCCGTCCAATCAAGTTTGCTGCATCTGGCTGAATCTGAGCAGAAAGTATATCCTATACACTTCAGAATTCATCCGGCTGCTTCTGTCTTTTGTCACATCATCAGTAAACACAAGTGACCCAGTGCCGTTGGAAGCCATGCATGCCCATGCCATCACACTGCCTCCACCATGTTTTACAGAAGATGTAGTGCTTTGGATCATGAGCTGTTCCAATTCTTCTCCAAACTTTCTTCTTCTCATCATTCTGGTACAGGTTGATCTTAGTCTCATCTGTCCAAAGAATGCTGTTCCAGAACTGTTGGCAAAGTCAATTCTGGCCTTTCTATTTTTGAGGCTGATTAATGGTTGCACCTTGTGGTGAATCCTTTGTATTTACTCTCATGAAGTCTTCTCTTTATGGTAGACTTAGATACTGATACACCTACTTCCTGGAGAGTGTTCTTCACTTGAGTGGATGTTGTGAAGGATTGTTCTTCACCATGGAAAGGATTCTGCGATCATCCACCACTGTTGTCTTCCGTGGACGTCCAGGCCTTTTTGAGTTCCCAAGCTCACCAGTGCACTCTTTTTTTCTCAGAATGTACCAAACTGTTGATTTGGCCACTCCTAACATTTCTGCTATCTCTCTGATGGATTTCTTCTTTTTTTCAGCCTCAGGATGGTCTGTTTCACCTCCATTGAGAGCTCCTTTGACCGCATGTTGTGTGTTCACAGCAACAGCTTCCAAATGCAAACGCCACACCTGGAATCAACTCCAGACCTTTTAACTGCTTAATTGATGACAGGTTAACGAGGGAAGAGCCCATGCAGCCTTGTTATTTTTTTTTTTTTGCAGCCTTCTGAGTCAATTGTCCAATTACTTTTGGTCCCTTGAAAAAGAGGCGGCTATGTATTAAAGAGCTGTAATTCCTAAACCCTTGCTCCAATTTGGATGTGAATACTCTCAAATTACAGCTGAGAGTCTGCACTTTAAGCCCATATTGATTATATAATTATATCCTGAATATGTTTTCGTAAACAGCTAAAATAACAAAACTTGTGTCACTGTCCAAATATTTTTGGGCCTAACTGTATATTTGTTTAGATACTCTGTTGTGCAGTTGTGGTATTTTCAGTCAATATCTGAAAATGATCTGCAGGGAAAACAATTTCTTTTAACGTGGCTATTTAAGAATAGCCTTCAGAGTGACTTAGTAATCAAAAGTGGTAAAACTTGCCTTTTAATTGAATTTTATAATTATCAAAATCATGACATTATAAAATACAGAACAGTTTAAGGTTAACTTGAACTTTGTGGAAATGACAAGCAAAATTTAAACACATTTATGACATAACGTTCGGCTCAGGAGACGCACACACACAGGCTCAGAGTAGTTCAAACTGTTTATTAACAACAGGGATGTTTGGGTGCGTGTCTGCAGAATGTTAATGTGTTGGTGGGGGCGTCTGCTTCGGACCCAGAGGCAGGAGACCGTTCAGCCGGCAACCCTATGGGAGAAATCAGACACAGGGTGATGAGCACACACCAACACGGGAGGAGAATAGGCGAGGGAGAGAAGCTTACTTGTTTGGGCAGATGACTGGCGCTTCAAGGATGGAAGCCCGGGAGACAGCCACCTGCAGGGCTCGGTGCAGCAGCGAGGAGAGACGAGGGACGGGATTGTCCGCCGCCGAGGAATCCACCTGTGCACAGGGGAGCAGACTGGAGAGATGAGGTAAGTGAACTTCTTACCGGTAAAGAGGATGCTGAAGAGAATGTGGTAGAAGTCCATGCAAAGGAAACGAAGTCTACGGCTTCAGGCCGACGCTCAGGGCGAGGCGGCTTTTATCCTTCGCCGCTGACGAGTAGCAGGTGCGTGAGCAGGTGGCGCCGCTGATGAATGGCGCGGCGTGACAGTACTCCCCCCTCTAGCAGCGCCTCCTGGCGATGGCTTATCCGGGTGCGCTCGGTGGAAGTCCGCGATGAGCAATGGGTCCAACACAAACGACGGGGGCACCCACTGTCGATGCTCGGGCCCATAGCCCTCCCAGTCCACCAAGTATTGCAACCCACGACCCCGGCGCCGGGAGTCCAGGATGGAGGAAGCGGACCAGGCCGGATGGCCACCAATCATCCGGGGCGCGGGTTGCGCTGCAGGAGGAGGGCAAAGGGGGTCAGAAACCGCCAGTTTCACCTTCGACACGTGGAAAGTAGGATGAATGCGGAGGGAGGGGGGAATAGCCACGCGCACAGCCACCGGGTTGATGATCCGGGTGATGGGGTAGGGACCCATGAAGCGCTGTGCCAGCTTTCTCCTCTCGCCTTTTAGAGTGACGTCCTGGGTGGAAATGTAAACAAGCTGCCCAACTCTGTACGCCGGGGCAGGTCTCCTACGCCGGTCCGCCACAGTCCTGTTGCGCTCCGCTGTGCGTAATAGCGCATGGCGCGCGGCAGCCCAGGTGGAGCGGAACTGCCTGAGATGGGCCCTAACTGACGGGACAGTTACCTCACTCTCCTGCTCCGGAAACAGCGGGGGGTCGTAACCCAGGGACGCTTTGAAGGGGGACATCCCTGTAGCAGAAGAGCGAGCGGTGTTGTGGGCATATTCAACCCAGGCAAGATGGTTGCTCCAGGACGCGGGTTTGGATCTGGACACACAGCGGAGCGCAGCCTCCAGCTCCTGGTTGGTCCTCTCACACTGCCCGTTGGATTGGGGGTGATGGCCGGAGGAGAGGCTCACCTTGGCTCCGATGGCGTTGCAGAATGACCTCCAAACCTCAGATGAAAACTGGGGGCCCCGGTCCGAGACCACGTCCACCGGAATCCCATGCAGCCTGACCACGTGTTGGACGAGGAGGTCCGCCGTCTCCAGGGCAGTAGGGAGGCCTCGCAGGGGGATGAAGTGCACGGCCTTGGAGAAGCGGTCCACGATGGTCAGGATGGTGTCATAGGAGTTGGAGATGGGGAGTCCGGTGACGAAATCCAGAGCGATGTGCGACCAGGGCCTGCCAGGGACGGGCAGGGGCTGGAGCAGACCCGCTGGAGGGGCATTTCCCGATTTGCAGGTGGCACAGATTGGGCAAGCCCGGGCGTAGCGGGCTGCATCCCTCCGCAGGCCTGGCCACCAAAAGGACCGTTGGAGGAGATCTATCATCCGGGAGGTGCCAGGGTGACAGGTGAGCTTGGAGGTGTGGAGCCAGTGGATGACCTCTCCTCGGACCGCGGATGGCACGAACAGCCTCCCCTCCGGTCCGCCGCCAGGGTCAGGTTCCACCTGCTGTGCCTTCCGGATCTTGCTCTCAATGTCCCACGAGATGGCTCCCACGACGCACGACCTGGGCAGGATGGAGTGGGGCGCCTCCTCCGACTCCACGGGGGCGAACTGCCTGGAGAGGGCGTCAGGCAGGACGTTCTTAGAGCCAGGCCTGAAGGTGATGGAAAATTGGAACCTGGCGAAGAACAGGGACCAGCGCGCCTGGCGGGCGTTCAGGCGCTTGGCAGATCGTAAGTATTCCAAGTTCTTGTGGTCCGTGAGGACCACAAACGGCAGGCTTGCCCCCTCCAACCAGTGGCGCCACTCCTGCAGGGCGAGCTTGATGGCCAAGAGCTCTCTGTCCCCCACATCGTAGTTTCTCTCCGCCGGGGACAAGCGCCGGGAGAAGAAGGCGCACGGTCGCTTGGCGCCATCGTCCGGTGACCGCTGGGACAGCACTGCTCCCACTCCCGTGTCCGAGGCGTCTACCTCTACAATGCACTGCAGCGCGGGGTCGACCTGGCGAAGGACCCGGGAGGAGGAGAATTCCGCCTTCAGCGCCTCAAAGGCGGCAGCGACCTCTTCGGTCCACCGGAACGGGACCTTCGGGGACGTGAGGCGGGTCAGTGGTCCCACGATGGCACTGAAGTTGGGGACAAAGCGGCGGTAGAAATTGGCGAAGCCAACAAATTGCTGCACCTGTTTCCGGGATGCAGGTGTGGGCCATTCCACCACCGCCTTTACCTTCTCTGGGTCGGGGAGCACCCTATCGTGGGCGATGATGAACCCCAGGAAGGACGTGCTCCTGGCGTAAAATTCACACTTTTCTGCCTTAACGTACAGACGGTTCTCCAGCAGCCTTTGGAGGACCCGCCTCACGTGGACCTGGTGCTCATCCCTGGACTTGGAGAAGATGAGAATATCGTCCAGGTAGACGAACACAAAAAGGCCAATGAAGTCCCGGAGGACGTCATTAATGAGGCGCTGGAAGACTGCAGGAGCGTTGGTCAACCCGAACGGCATCACCAGATATTCAAAGTGGCCGTTCGGGGTACGGAAGGCCGTTTTCCACTCATCTCCCTCCCGGATCCGGACGAGGTGGTAAGCGCTGCGTAGGTCCAGCTTGGTGAACCAGGTCGCCCCCTGGAGGGAGTGGAAAGCAGTGTCCATGAGAGGCAGGGTGTAACGGTCCTTCTCCGTGATATTATTGAGGGCCCGGTAGTCGATACAAGGGCGGAGGGACCCATCCTTTTTCCCCACGAAGAAGAACCCTGCCCCCACGGGTGACGATGATGGGCGGATAATCCCAGCACTTAAAGATTCCTTCAGGTAGGCGTTCATCGTCTCCTTCTCCGGCGCAGACAGGCTATAAAGGCGACCAGAAGGTAAGGGAGCCCCCTGGCGGAGGTTGATGGCGCAGTCATAGGGCCGATGAGGGGGAAGAGACATAGCTTTCGCTTTGCTGAACACCATACCCAGGTCGTGAAATTCTGGGGGCACCAGAGACAGGTCCGGGGGTGCAGCGTCCGTCGCAGGGGGAGGAGCGGACGGAGAGCAGGCAGCGGACTGAAGGCAGGTGCCCATACAGAACGTACTCCATGCCGAGATCCCAGCTGATTTCCAATCCAGGACCGGATTGTGAAGGCGGAGCCAGGGATACCCCAGGATGACGGGCGACACAGAGTTGGGAAGGACGTAAAAGGTCATTTCCTCCCGGTGGTTTCCCGAGATGATGACCGGTAGGGGAACAGTTTGATGTGTCACTCTCCCGAGGGTGGCACGGGAGAGGTGGATTAGGGAGATGGGAGTATTGAGTGCCTGGCAGCGGATGCCCAATCGGGTTGCCAGGCTTTGTGAAATGAAGCTGCCTTCTGCGCCCGAATCCACCAGTGCGTGGGTGAGGTGCCCAGTAGGGTTATGGCAGAAACGGATGGGCAGCTTCAATTGAGTCAGTGATCCTAACCGATTGACATCCGCGAGGCTTCCAACAGTGACTCGCGGACCCCACCGACTGGCTTTCCGTGGGCAACACTCCACGGTGTGTTGGTCGCCTCCGCAATACATGCAGAGGCCCAACTCACGGCGGCGTTGTTTCTCCACAGGGGAAAGTTTAGTCCAGCCCGTCACCATCGGCTCCGACTCCTCGGGGCGCGATGCTGGCGGCGCCGCCAGGGGGCGAGCTTGGAACAGGTGCGGCGAGGCTCCACGAGGGCGAGAAGAAGAAGACCTCCGCCCCGAGGAGCGCTCGCGCAGCCTGTTATCCAAACTTATCGCTAAGGACGTCAGCTCCGCTAGCGTCCCAGGGATATCCCGACCAGCCAGTTCATCCCTCAGATCACTATTGAGGCTGCGGAGGAACAGGCCACAGAGGGAGCGTTCCTCCCAGCCCAATTCCTCCGCCGCTACCCGGAAGTCGACCGCGTAGTCCGCTGCCGACCGGCTTCCCTGCTGGAGAGCGAGAAGCCGATCGACCTGGACCGTTTCGGTTTGTGAGTGGTCAAAGACCTCCAGAAAGCGCCTCACGAATTGGTCATAGGTGAGGGTGGCATAACTGGGCCTCGCCATTACGGCGTAGGTCCAAGTTAACGCACGCCCCTCCAGAAGATTCCCTATGTAACCAATTCGGCTGTGATCCGAGGGAAAATCTCCGGGCACACGGTGGAACACGGACTCACACTGCATAATAAACCCCCGCGCTCCGCCGAGCTTACCGCTAAAGCGGGCGGGGGTCGGAATCGGCGTGAGCCGAACCGGTGCCACTGGAGCCGGCTGGACGGCCGCTGGAACAGCAGGAGCCGCGCCACCCTGGCGAGTCGGGAGGAACGGCTGTTGGGGGTCCAAGCGGTTCAATCGGTTAGTCAGTTCTAATAATTGGTTAAGAACCACCTGTTGCTGATAAACAATCTGATCCACCCGAGCCTCGAGGATGGTAAACCGGTGTGCGAGCCCGCCGTCCGCCGAGCCGCTCTGCTGAAGCCGTACTGACATAACGTTCGGCTCAGGAGACGCACACACACAGGCTCAGAGTAGTTCAAACTGTTTATTAACAACAGGGATGTTTGGGTGCGTGTCTGCAGAATGTTAATGTGTTGGTGGGGGCGTCTGCTTCGGACCCAGAGGCAGGAGACCGTTCAGCCGGCAACCCTATGGGAGAAATCAGACACAGGGTGATGAGCACACACCAACACGGGAGGAGAATAGGCGAGGGAGAGAAGCTTACTTGTTTGGGCAGATGACTGGCGCTTCAAGGATGGAAGCCCGGGAGACAGCCACCTGCAGGGCTCGGTGCAGCAGCGAGGAGAGACGAGGGACGGGATTGTCCGCCGCCGAGGAATCCACCTGTGCACAGGGGAGCAGACTGGAGAGATGAGGTAAGTGAACTTCTTACCGGTAAAGAGGATGCTGAAGAGAATGTGGTAGAAGTCCATGCAAAGGAAACGAAGTCTACGGCTTCAGGCCGACGCTCAGGGCGAGGCGGCTTTTATCCTTCGCCGCTGACGAGTAGCAGGTGCGTGAGCAGGTGGCGCCGCTGATGAATGGCGCGGCGTGACAATTTATATTTAAGGACTGGTGGTTGGAGTAAATTTTGTTTGTACTTGATAAATGTTCGGAGCTGCTAACATTCTGATGAATACTGAAATTTCACTCCAATAACAGTTAACAAATCCATTGTGATCACATTTCATGAATGATTAATACAATGTAAAGACCAAATTTGCATGAGAAGAGCTAATCATTTCTCAGATCAGCTAAATCCTCTCAGGCAGCATTTATTTTGTGGTGTACTCCATAGCTTTAACTCATATTAGCAAACTAGCAACCAGCTAACTTCAGACAATTCATGAGCTAAATCAATAATATGATATTTACCTTGTTTTGGACAGAGGGGTTTGTCCTTTTATTTGACAACAAATGTAAAATGGTTTGTTGCCCTTGTGGAGCTCTTTTCATTTTGTCTCACTTGTGAGCTGAATGCATTCTAGACAAGCATCCCCATCTGCTGCGGCCACCAGCCGCCCTTAACTGACTACAACTAAGAGAAGGCCCAAGGACCAGTTGGGCAATACCAAGTCTGCAGCAGGGGGGATACCTTGTCTGATTATTAGAAATGTTGCTTTTCATTGCTTGCAAATGAAAAAAAAAAGACAGTTTCTTCATACTCACTTACAGATATTTTTTAAATTAATTATAATTATATGATTATTGGGTGAGGTTATACTGGCTGGATTTGATTTTTTTTTTTTCCCGGGGTGGGGTGGGGTTTACAACCACTCCAACCCTCCCATAAATTATGCATATGCCTGTATGCTAAGGTTGGTTGGATGTCCCTGTCTGAATGCAGGCGTCTTCACTGGTACACTTTTATTTATAAAGCCATCATTGGACTGCTCCCACCATACCTCTGTACTTACCTGACCTTCTCGCATAATCCTTCTCACAATCTACGATCCCAAGAATATCTCTATGCCGCAGTCCCCAGAACTTGCACTGACTTTGGGAAGAGGGCATGTATGTGCTCCATTCCCTATGACTGGAATAGACTTCAAAAATTAGTCAAACTTCAGGCCCTCATTTGCCTTCCTGATTTTAAAACTCATGTCATAGACTTTTTAACAGTAGATATGGGAGTGTACAAATGATTTGCTGCAAGACTTGCACATTTGATATATTTTTAGCATAGTTCATGGTGTCTTATTGCGTGCTTTTATGGTTTATTAATGTTGTGCATTGTTGTCCTGTGTAAATACTACCAGCTTGGTCAGGCCGTGCTTTAGCCACTTTGCGCACACGCTCCTGATGTTTCACTGGCTGTCATCTGGCCCATCTTCACCATGGACATTCCTCTTCTTGAACCCGGACCAAGTCCATAACCCTAAGAGGGGCTCAGCTCAGCCTGACATGGTGCTGCTTAGCATGCGGTTTTCCCGTGTTAGTCAGTCTGGTCCCGTCCTCTTCTGAAGCTGTTGTAGCGGTCGCCATCGTAGCTGCAGATCCTCCATCCCTCTGCGGCCAAGCTCCGGAGAAATCTGGGGCTAGCACATCAGCGTCACTTGCCAGCGCAGGCGCCTCACCATCACGCTCGGTACCCCCCCAACCATTTCCCAAGCGCCAGAACTGAGACCCTCCTGCATCAAACCTGAGTGAGCCTGGTCCTGCTTGACTGCCGTGGTGTCCGTTAGTCCTTCGTCCCACACAACATCATCATCGACCACCAGAACCAAAGGGTTCCACTGGCCACAAACTGATGACTCTTCCCCACCGTCATCTTTGATGGCAAAACCCAGTACATAAAACAAGTCACAGCCCATGATGTTGTCGCCTCGGGCCGTCACGTGAAACATGAAGTCAGCCATCGTTGCAGACTTGTACCGAATCGTTAACTCCAATGTTCCAACTGTGCACAGCCTGCCACCTCTGTAACCATAAAGCAGCACTGGGTTACCTCTTACTCTGTAGTGGGAGAAAAACTTCCTCACCGTGGCCCAATTCAGCAACGACCCCTCCGCCCACATGTCGAGCAGCAGCGGTATCACCACGCCATCCAGCTCCACTGCGCAGAAGTGTACCCGGTGGTACTGGGGGACACCGTATGGATGGTTGTCGGGGGCCGGTGGAGTGATTTCTTCCGTGGGCTCTCCAGCTCAGATACACTCTTGCATAATGGTTCAAGCGTCCACAACTACTACAATGCTTCCCTCAAGCCGGGCAGTCCTTAGCCTTATTTTAGTGTTTCATGGACCCACAACCCTTGCAAAGGGGTTTTCCGGGGGCAGACCTTCGGCTGGCAGCATTGGTTTCCCTACTGTCGTCATCCAAGCTATCCTCGCTATCCGGGTCCGTTACTAATGCCGCGACAGGAGGCTCCAGCAGCCACTGTGACTGGCATCAATTTAGCTCCGAAGCTAGCTTGTCTGTGGCCTCCAATTGGACAGCTAGCTCAATAGCCCTGGCTAACGTTAGGTCACTTGGCGCCGTGAGTAGCCTAGCCCGTATAGCGGTGCTACTTGTGTGCTCTGCAAGCTGGTCACGTACCAATTCATCCTCCAGCTGCCCAAAACAACGCTCGCTAGATAACTGCCTCAAGTCGGCAACAAACTGGTGTATAGGCTCACCCACCCGATGTCGCTGCCGAAAGCAAAACCCTCCGGACAGTCACACAATCCGGGGTATAGAAGTGGCTTGCTAGCAGCTCGACGACATCCTCAAATGAGTCTGAAGCCCTGAGTGAGCACAGGACACGCTGGCCCTCAGTCCCGAGGTTGTGAACAAGCGGCGCACATGCTCTTAACTTGTCGAGCTTACCCATGTCGAGCATGGTGATGTAGGTCTGGAAAGCTTCAAACCATCTCAGTGACGGAATGGACGGCTCCCCCGGGAGATCGAGGAAGGGGCGAAGTGGTGTAATACATGCCTCAGTTAGTTAATACTTGATCACCAAATGTTATGTATGGTAAAATACCTCTAAAAGGATGAGGCCAGGTGACTGGACGAACTCAACTTTATTAAATGATGGAACCACAACGGACACACAGACACCAGGCAGATGGCACTGGTCAAGGAGACCGTGTAATGGATGCCCTCTGCTATTTATAGAGCGGTGCAGTGGCAGAACAGGAAATGGCTGCCACTACACCACACTTCACAATAAAGGTGTTAAACCCCAAAAGCACAACACCATAAATTTCCACTGTTATGCAGATGATACACAGTTATACCTGTCAATAAAACCAGAAGATAGACACCAACTGACAAGATTAAATGCATGTCTTAAAGACATTAGAACCTGGATGAACCACAACTTTTTACTACTTAACTCAGACAAAACTGAAATTATTGCAATTGGCCCAAAAAACATCAGAGACTCTGATCGGATATGCAGTTTAGATGGTTTTACCCTAGCCGTTAGCACCACTGTCAGGAATTCTGGAGTCATTTTTGATCAGGATTTGTCCTTTAATTCACACATCAAGCAAATCTCTAAAACTGCTTACTTCTGCTTATGGAATATTGCTAAAAATCAGGAACATCCTGTCCCAAACTGATGCAGAGAAACTAACCTTTGTCACATCTAGATTAGATTATTGTAATTCACTATTTTCAAGTTGTCCTAAAAACTCTCTAAAAATTCTCCAATTAATTCAAAATGCTGTAGCTAGGTATTAGCGGGCACTAAAAAGAGGGATCATATTTCTCCCATATTAACCTCCCTTCACTGGCTCCCTGTTGAATCCAGAATCAAATTTAAAGTTCTTCTCTTGATATATATAACCATGCATAATCTATCACCCAGTTATTTTAAAGAATTGATCGTACCCTATTATCCTAACAGATTATTACATTGTCAGCATGCAGGACTCTTAGTAATCCCTAAGGTTTCTAAAAGTACCATGGGGGTAGGGCTTTCAGCTATGAGGCCCTTGTTCTATGGAACCAATTACCAGCCTGGGCTCATGAGGCAGACACCCTCTCTGCCTTTAAGACAAAACTGAAAACTTTTCTATTTGACAAAGCTTTTGAATAGTCTTCCCACATGTTACATGTCACGTAACTAGTAGTGTAACAATACTATGCATACTGTTCCACTGCTAGACGCCTGCATAGTGTTGTAGTCTGCATTAATGGAGCCTGCTGCACATGTGTTTGTGTTTGATTGTGTCCATGAGCTATGTGACAGCTGGCTAGTTAAATGTGATATCATGTATTAACTGGAAGTCATTCACAAGTGTAGACTTTATTTTGCATGTCATAGATTTGATTTTTTTTTATTAGTATCTACTATGTCTACTTATATATATAAAAAACAAACAAACAAACTGCTATTTATGCTCACTATGCAGTGTTTGGGCATTACACCACCAGGTCCAGCTACAGATGTGTCTGCTCGCAGTATTTCCTATGAGATTGTTTAGTTAGCTTAACAAGCCTGAAAAAAGTCCATAAAAATGGCTGTAATCTTAGGTCAAATTAGCTTTGCTAGGATTTGCATGTCATATCTGTACCAACGTTGTTCTACCTGCATGTTATGTGATGAATAGTATGTCTCCTCTTTCTTCCTTTCTCTCCTCATCCCCTCAACCAGTCGTGGAAGAAGACTGCCCCTCCCTGAGCCTGGTTCTGCCAGAGGTTTCTTCCTATTAGGGAGTTTTTCTTTCCCATTGTTTCCTATGCTGCTCATAGGGGATCATCTGATCGTTGGGGCTTTTCTCTGAATTATTTATGATTTGTGCTCATGTATCTACACCTTGAGATCACTTTTGTTGCGACTCTGTACTATACAATAAAGTTGAATTGAACTGAAAAAAAATGGAGATGAAAAACATAAAACAGACAGAAGCAAAGACCATAAAAAGTAAACAACAAAGGAACGCTCACACTGCCACATCTGAGAGGCATCACTGAAAGAATACAGAGGACAATGAAAAAATACCACATCAACACCCCAGTAAAACCACACATCACTTTGAGGCAACTCTTGGTTCATCTCAAATAAAACCCATAGAAAACAAAAGTAATGTCATCTCTGAAGTACCATGCCGATCATGCAACAAAACGTACATAGAAGAAACAGGAAGAACCTTTGGAACCAGAAAAAAGGAACAAGAGACAATGTGAATGAGAGACAATAGCAAGGTACACATGAGCACAAAAAGCAACAGCTGAACAACAGAACCTGAAATCTGCCATATCCGACCATTGCAAAAGAGAAAATCATATCATGGACTGGGAAGAGGCAAACATCATCTGCACAGAAAGCAACAAATATCACCGCTGGATCAGGGAAGACATCGAGATCAGAAAAGGGACCCCATGAACCATCAACAGGGATGAGGGATCCCATACCCTGTCCCACACCTGGAATGCTGTCCTCCACAGGATACCAGACAGCAGGGGGCATCGTCATCCTCTGCTGTCTGGTAAACCTGGATAAAACAGCCGATGAAACAGCTGATTGTCACAACATCCCGTGACCCTTCTGACGAAGGTTGCAAGAAGTGGCATAAACATAAGGTTAAAAACAACCTTTTTCACTGTCTAATAGAAAAGAAAATATATTTTTAAGTATTTTAGAAGACAGTATGAACCCTTTTGGATTTTTAATTAAGAATGATGATATAACAATGAAAACTAAATTATACATTAAATTTCAGAACACAGATGACCCAAAATGTTACACACTGCACCTTTAGCAACTTAGTATCCAGTCAGTAACAACCATATTTTAAAATCTGTTTACAGGAAATGAACTCGTGTGCTTTATCAGCCAATAAGGTGATTTGCTCAGTGATGTATATCCTGGTCATTTCGGTCTTTCCTTGACTAACTTTTCCTCAGCATGCTCCTCGATTCCACCTTCCTTCTTTCCTTCCTTCCATTCTCCAAATCCAATCATCCAATTTATGTGCAAACTGCCATATCAGATACCTTTTGTGACCGCCTTTCATGGAGGAGCTGAGATGTGGGGACAGAGATGAGTGGGGCCAAAGCGGAGCAGACAGGTAGCTGGACGGATGGAAGGAGGGGGGGTGGAGGTGGAAGGGAGTGGAGCAGTGAGAATGGAAGAGAAGAAGCATGAAGGAGGAGGAGGAATTTGTGTATGAATGGAGGAGTGAGAAGGAAGTGAATGAAGGAAAAAAATGAAAAAGAGAATGCAACTGGAAGGTAACGGTTTAGTCTTGGCCCAGTTCTGATGAGCCCATTTTGGCTATGAAGCAACACACATGAAATTATGGACCTACGATGTGTTTGCTGTGAACGTCAAACACTTCATAGCTGTACTTCTTAAAGTTTAATAAGAGCAGACAATTGACTGCAAGATGAATAAGCACTGGACATGCATTGCTCTATTTAAATTGTGTTCCGAGTGTCTTTAATTACTGTAACTGTTACTGTCTTCTTATAATACATGGATGGGCTGTTTGGAAAAAGGCAGCCTTCACAGCACATTATGTAATTATAGCAAATTATGGCAGACAATAAATTTTTCCAGAAATTATCGCAATAAACAATATTATCATCAACATCCTGAAGACCATTTTATGCCCAGGATATCAAGACATAATGATAACAATTAGGGGTGGGTTCAAAAGCTCGATTCTCCGATGCAAATCAATTCATATTTGGCTGAGCCGATATCAGTTCGCAAAATCCCTGGATCAATCTTTTAATAAGAATGTTTTTACATCTATGGGCCAGCAGAATTCTCACCTGACTGAGCAACTGCGCGAGAGTTAAGCTGCAGGTCAAAGTGGATCAATGTGGAGGCACGCAGCTGGCAGATTAGATTCAAGGACTGTGAAGGTAGCAAAGAGCTCGACAAAGCTAAAGCTGTCATGTATAGCATTATTGGGCGGGGCTCTCACCCGGAAATTTGTCAAAGTGTCCTCCAAAAGTACACCTGGATGAAGGGTGTTTACTGTACATTGCTAGCCGTCATTAGCATGTCCGTGGCAGGCGTACATGGGATGAATGGGGGAATGCAGGTGAGTGGCAGTCTCATTTTCAAACTACTTTACTCTCCAGCGTTGATACTTTTACTCCGGTGACAGCAGAATCTCAAGGTTGATTACCTGCTAGCCCTCATTAGCACGATCCCTCAGACACGAATGCGTGTGCTTTCCATATGTTTACATATATTCTTTGCTTCAATGCTGCAAATATGGCACGTGCTGTGGAATAATGGGGCCAGATGCACATTGGCTGTTTTGCATACGCACTCACTTTAGCCTCACCAGTGTAGCATTTTCTCAGGCATTACTGTTCACAAAAAGTATGTTCTAGTGGCACTGAATGCTTGATACATTTGAAATCTAAAGTTGCTGGCAAATACAGTGAGATTATACATACAGTAGATGGTTCATGCATTGAATTTGTTGACTTACTCTGGGTTGTTAACTTGACACTACGCACTCGTTGCCCAAAAGAAAGTACTTGCTAGCACTTTGTGAAATCATAAATTAAATAATAAAAAGTGCATTATTGTAACTGATGTGACACTTTATGCAGTAACAAAGTTAGAATATTCCTGGTACATTCTGCAGCATCAGCACTCTAAGAATTTTTTTCTCCTGGCAAGGAAAATAGCTATGAAAATGGTAATTTCTCTGATCAAATCGGGATTGGATCGAATTGAACTGATTCAGAACCTCAAGAATTGGAATCGAATCAATTCTGGAAATGACTGATGATTCCCAGCACTAATAATCTGCATACATATTTTTACAGGGCATTGATTTTTTATTTATTAACAATATTAAACACTTTAATGTAAATCTGAATGTTTTTTTGTCATTTATAACTGTGATATTTATATCTGCATTGTTGGTCAAAGGCTCCTTTATAGCAGACTGTAGGGAAATGGCGATCTCTGCTTGTTTCACTGCAGTTTTTGTTTCCAATTGGAAAAAAAAAAAAAAAAAACTACATGGGATGATTGTTTTAAATCACTTAAAACAGAGGCGACATACCATCTTGTTAGCATTACTCATTCATCTTTGATCCTAAATGCCCCCACGCCAGAGCTTTGGAATTCAGTTTTGGAATCAGCTCCATTTACTCTTCTGAACTTTCTGGAGCTGGGCAGTCATCGGGAAACTCCTGGGCTCATGTTGCTTTTAGCACAGTTGGGCTCAGCGACTACTGCTAATATGTTGTCATGGACGACAGAGACATGTGACTTTACGTCATTGGTAAGCATCATTTGTGTACAATAAATGCAGTGTCAGAGACAGCACAATAGTGAGCTACACAGTGACCAATTCAACTTCATGGACTTTATGTTTTATTAAAATATGATGAGAGGGGTCACCGATCATGTGTCGTACACACATAATGTAAAGAGTAACTAAGGCAGAGTTGAAGGTGATCTCTCCAACCACGCAAAAACCTAGGACTTAGCTGTGCAAACCAAAAACGCTTTTAAAGGGAAGCAGACTTTTAGGCTCAATTGGGACAAACTTTATGCTGTGACCAACCCCTCAGCGCTCAGCTTTTTCTGGTTTTCCCTGCTGAGTGAGCATAAGCCGTGCCTCCCATGGGAAGCATGCAAAGGGAACAAAAAGCAACACGACAGGCTGAAATGTTGGCGGTTTATGCAAAGAAACACACAAAAACAGTGACTTATCGTGGTCAGAAAACTTAGTGGTCATTTTTTCTTATTGTACGATTAATCGGGTTAGCTGCTATGGTTACAGGCCTAGTTGTTGTGCTCCAGGTTCATGCTAATATTTAGCCCATTCATCTTTTTCACTTTTAAAATTAGCTACTGTCACGCCGCGCCATTCATCAGCGGCGCCACCTGCTCACGCACCTGCTACTCGTCAGCGGCGAGGGATAAAAGCCGCCTCGCCCTGAGCTTCGGCCTGAAGCCGTAGACTTCATTCCCCTTCCATGGGCTTCTACCACATTCTCTTCAGCATCCTCGTCACCGGTAAGAAAATCGCTTACCTCATCTCTCCAGTCTGCTCCCCTGTGCACAGGTGGATTCCTCGGCGGCGGACAATCCCGTCCCTCGTCTCTCCTCGCTGCTGCACCGAGCCCAGCAGGTGGCTGTCTCCCGGGCTTCCATCCTTGAAGCGCCAGTCATCTGTCCCAACAAGTAAGCTTCTCTCCCTCGCCTATTCTCCTCCTGTGTTGGTGTGTGCTCATCACCCTGTGTCTGATTTCTCCCATAGGGTTGCCGGCTGAACGGTCTCCTGCCTCTGGGTCCGAAGCAGACGCCACCACCAACATATTAACATTCCGCAGACACGCACCCAAACATCCCTGTTGTTAATAAACAGTTTGAACTACTCTGAGCCTGTGTGTGTGCGTCTCCTGAGCCGAACGTTATGTCAGTACGGCTTCAGCAGAACGGCTCGGCAAACGGCGGGCTCGCACACCGGTTTACCATCCTCGAGGCTCGGGTGGATCAGATCGTTTATCAGCAACAGGTGGTTCTTAATCAATTACTAGAATTAACTAACCGATTGAACCGCTTGGACCCCCAACAGCCGTTCCTCCCGACTCGCCAGGGTGGCGCGGCTCCTGCTGTTCCAGCGGCCGTCCAGCCGGCTCCAGTGGCACCGGTTCGGCTCACACCGATTCCGACCCCCGCCCGCTTTAGCGGTAAGCTCGGCGGAGCACGGGGGTTCATTATGCAGTGTGAGTCCGTGTTCTACCGTGTGCCCGGAGATTTTCCCTCGGATCACAGTCGAATTGGTTACATAGGGAATCTTCTGGAGGGGCGTGCGTTAACTTGGACCTACGCCGTAATGGCGAGGCCCAGTTATGCCACCCTCACCTATGACCAATTCGTGAGGCGCTTTCTGGAGGTCTTTGACCATTCTCAAACCGAAACGGTCCAGGTCGATCGGCTTCTCGCTCTCCAGCAGGGAAGCCGGTCGGCAGCGGACCACTCGGTCGACTTCCGGGTAGCGGCGGAGGAATTGGGCTGGGAGGAACGCTCCCTCTGTGGCCTGTTCCTCCGCAGCCTCAATAGTGATCTGAGGGATGAACTGGCTGGTCGGGATATCCCTGGGACGCTAGCGGAGCTGACGTCCTTAGTGGTAAGTTTGGATAACAGGCTGCGCGAGCGCTCCTCGGGGCGGAGGTCTTCTTCTTCTCGCCCTCGTGGAGCCTCGCCGCACCTGTTCCAAGCTCGCCCCCTGGCGCCGCCAGCATCGCGCCCCGAGGAGTCGGAGCCGATGGTGACGGGCTGGACTAAACTTTCCCCTGTGGAGAAACAACGCCGCCGTGAGTTGGGCCTCTGCATGTATTGCGGAGGCGACCAACACACCGTGGAGCGTTGTCCACGGAAAGCCAGTCGGTGGGGTCCGCGAGTCACTGTTGGAAGCCTCGCGGACGTCAATCGGTTAGGATCACTCACTCAATTGAAGCTGCCCATCTGTTTCTGCCATAACCCCACTGGGCACCTCACCCACGCACTGGTGGATTCGGGCGCAGAAGGCAGCTTCATTTCACAAAGCCTGGCAACCCGATTGGGCATCCGCTGCCAGGCACTCAACACTCCCATCTCCCTAGTCCACCTCTCCTGTGCCACCCTTGGGAGAGTGACACATCAAACTGTCCCCCTACCGGTCATCATCTCGGGAAACCACCGGGAGGAGATGACCTTTTACGTCCTTCCCAACTCTGTGTCGCCCGTCATCCTGGGGTATCCCTGGCTCCGCCTTCACAATCCGGTCCTGGATTGGAAATCAGCTGGGATATCGGCATGGAGTACGTTCTGTATGGGCGCCTGCCTTCAGTCCGCTGCCTGCTCTCCGTCCGCTCCTCCCCCTGCGACGGACGCTGCACCCCCGGACCTGTCTCTGGTGCCCCCAGAATTTCACGACCTGGGTATGGTGTTCAGCAAAGCGAAAGCTATGTCTCTCCCCCCTCATCGGCCCTATGACTGCGCCATCAACCTCCGCCAGGGGGCTCCCTTACCTTCTGGTCGCCTTTTCAGCCTGTCTGCGCCGGAGAAGGAGACGATGAACGCCTACCTGAAGGAGTCATTAAGTGCTGGGATTATCCGCCCATTATCGTCACCCGTGGGGGCAGGGTTCTTCTTCGTGGGAAAGAAGGATGGGTCCCTCCGCCCTTGTATCGACTACCGGGCCCTCAATAATATCACGGAGAAGGACCGTTACACCCTGCCTCTCATGGACACTGCTTTCCACTCCCTCCAGGGGGCGACCTGGTTCACCAAGCTGGACCTGCGCAGCGCTTACCACCTCGTCCGGATCCGGGAGGGAGATGAGTGGAAAACGGCCTTCCGTACCCCGAACGGCCACTTTGAATACCTGGTGATGCCGTTCGGGTTGACCAACGCTCCTGCAGTCTTCCAGCGCCTCATTAATGACGTCCTCCGGGACTTCATTGGCCTTTTCGTGTTCGTCTACCTGGACGATATTCTCATCTTCTCCAAGTCCAGGGATGAGCACCAGGTCCACGTGAGGCGGGTCCTCCAAAGGCTGCTGGAGAATCGTCTGTACGTTAAGGCAGAAAAGTGTGAATTTTACGCCAGGAGTACGTCCTTCCTGGGGTTCATCATCGCCCACGATAAGGTGCTCCCCGACCCAGAGAAGGTAAAGGCGGTGGTGGAATAGCCCACACCTGCATCCCGGAAACAGGTGCAGCAATTTGTTGGCTTCGCCAATTTCTACCGCCGCTTTGTCCCCAACTTCAGTGCCATCGTTGGACCACTGACCCGCCTCATGTCCCCGAAGGTCCCGTTCCGGTGGACCGAAGAGGTCGCTGCCGCCTTTGAGGCGCTGAAGGCGGAATTCTCCTCCTCCCGGGTCCTTCGCCAGGTCGACCCCGCGCTGCAGTGCATTGTAGAGGTAGACGCTTCGGACACGGGAGTGGGAGCAGTGCTGTCCCAGCGGTCACCGGACGATGGCGCCAAACGACCGTGCGCCTTCTTCTCCCGGCGCTTGTCCCCGGCGGAGAGAAACTACAATGTGGGGGACAGAGAGCTCTTGGCCATCAAGCTCGCCCTGCAGGAGTGGCGCCACTGGTTAGAGGGGGCGAACCTGTCGTTTGTGGTCCTCACGGACCACTAGAACTTGGAATACTTACGATCTGCCAAGCGCCTGAACGCCCGCCAGGCGCGCTGGTCCCTGTTCTTCGCCAGGTTCCAATTTTCCTTCACCTTCAGGCCTGGCTCTAGGAACGTCCTGCCTGACGCCCTCTCCAGGCAGTTCACCCCCGTGGAGTCGGAGGAGGCGCCCCACTCCATCCTGCCCAGGTCGTGCGTCGTGGGAGCCATCTCGTGGGACATCGAGAGCAAGATCCGGAAGGCACAGGAGGTGGAACCTGACCCTGGCGGCGGACCGGAGGGGAGGCTGTTCGTGCCATCCGCGGTCCGAGGAGAGGTCATCCACTGGCTCCACACCTCCAAGCTCACCTGTCACCCTGGCACCTCCCGGATGATAGATCTCCTCCAACGGTCCTTTTGGTGGCCAGGCCTGCGAAGGGATGCAGCCCGCTACGCCCGGGCTTGCCCAATCTGTGCCACCTGCAAGTCGGGAAATGCCCCTCCAGCGGGTCTGCTCCAGCCCCTGCCCATCCCTGGCAGGCCCTGGTCGCACATCGCGCTGGATTTCGTCACCGGACTCCCTGTCTCCAACTCCTATGACACCATCCTGACCATCGTGGACCGCTTCTCCAAGGCCGTGCACTTCGTCCCCCTGCGAGGCCTCCCTACTGCCCTGGAGACGGCGGACCTCCTCGTCCAACACGTGGTCAGGCTGCATGGGATTCCGGTGGACGTGGTCTCGGACCGGGGCCCCCAGTTTTCATCTGAGGTTTGGAGGTCTTTCTGCAACGCCATCGGAGCCAAGGTGAGCCTCTCCTCCGGCCATCACCCCCAATCCAACGGGCAGTGTGAGAGGTCCAACCAGGAGCTGGAGGCTGCGCTCCGCTGTGTGTCCAGATCCAAACCCACGTCCTGGAGCAACCATCTTGCCTGGGTTGAATATGCCCACAACACCGCTCGCTCTTCTGCTACAGGGATGTCCCCCTTCAAAGTGTCCCTGGGTTACGACCCCCCGCTGTTTCCGGAGCAGGAGAGTGAAGTAACTGTCCCGTCAGTTAGGGCCCATCTCAGGCAGTTCCGCTCCACCTGGGCTGCCGCGCGCCATGCGCTATTACGCACAGCGGAGCGCAACAGGACTGTGGCGGACCGGCGTAGAAGACCTGCCCCGGCGTACAGAGTTGGGCAGCTTGTTTACATTTCCACCCAGGACGTCACTCTAAAAGGCGAGAGGAGAAAGCTGGCACAGCGCTTCATGGGTCCCTATCCCATCACCCGGATCATCAACCCGGTGGCTGTGCGCGTGGCTATTCCCCCCTCCCTCCGCATTCATCCTACTTTCCACGTGTCGAAGGTGAAACTGGCAGTTACTGACCCCCTTTGCCCTCCTCCTGCAGCGCAACCCACGCCCCGGATGATTGGTGGCCATCCGGCCTGGTCCGCCTCCTCCATCCTGGACTCCCGGCGCCGGGGTCGTGGGTTGCAATACTTGGTGGACTGGGAGGGCTATGGACCCGAGCATCGACAGTGGGTGCCCCCGTCGTTTGTGTTGGACCCATCGCTCATCGCGGACTTCCACCGAGCGCACCCGGATAAGCCATCGCCAGGAGGCGCTGCTAGAGGGGGGAGTACTGTCACGCCGCGCCATTCATCAGCGGCGCCACCTGCTCACGCACCTGCTACTCGTCAGCGGCGAGGGATAAAAGCCGCCTCGCCCTGAGCTTCGGCCTGAAGCCGTAGACTTCATTCCCCTTCCATGGGCTTCTACCACATTCTCTTCAGCATCCTCATCACCGGTAAGAAAATCGCTTACCTCATCTCTCCAGTCTGCTCCCCTGTGCACAGGTGGATTCCTCGGCGGCGGACAATCCCGTCCCTCGTCTCTCCTCGCTGCTGCACCGAGCCCTGCAGGTGGCTGTCTCCCGGGCTTCCATCCTTGAAGCGCCAGTCATCTGTCCCAACAAGTAAGCTTCTCTCCCTCGCCTATTCTCCTCCTGTGTTGGTGTGTGCTCATCACCCTGTGTCTGATTTCTCCCATAGGGTTGCCGGCTGAACGGTCTCCTGCCTCTGGGTCCGAAGCAGACGCCACCACCAACACATTAACATTCCGCAGACACGCACCCAAACATCCCTGTTGTTAATAAACAGTTTGAACTACTCTGAGCCTGTGTGTGTGCGTCTCCTGAGCCGAACGTTATGTCAGCTACTCCAAAGTTAAGAATAAAACCTCACAGTGTACAGCTTCTAAGCCTGACAACATAAAGTGAGCTTCTGACTTTTTAATTTAGCTGAAGATACCAATGGGAAGGTGATAAAACGAGTGTAAAATCATAGCTACCAATCAAGCACTAGCTAGCAGCCCACTCCACTGAAATGACTCAGGTCTTTTACCATCAAGATGGAGGAGCCGGAGATGGATTTAGCTAGGAATCCTAAATGCAGCTACAGAGCGCTAGCTAGCCAGCTAGCAAGCCACTTGACCAAAGCAACGGTAGACGTAGATAAAGGAAAACTACGTATGTACAGTCAGTGGACGATTTATTTTTCAACAAGGGAGATAGGGAGTATTCACAAATTTAGCAGAACGTACAAATGAAAAAAAAAACAAATTAGGTGCTAGTTTGCAAGAATAAAGGTGCAAACATAAAAAATGCCAATCTAAAAATTAAAAAAGTCACAAATTATAATTTGTGTTGAATAAAAAAATTAACAAGCATCCAGATGAGCCCTGCGAATTTACAAGAAAAAATGTGATTTTTTTTTCAGAAAAAAAGTTATTTTTTTTAGAAAAAAAAAAAGTTCAAAATTTACATGAAAAAATGTGCAAATTTATGAGAAAAAGTCAAACATTTCTGAGAAGAACAGTTGTTGTTTTACGGGGGAAAAATGCAAATTTACTGGAAAAAAGTTGGAATTTTTTTTTGAAAAAAGCTGCAAATTTATAGGAGAAAAACTGCAAATTGAGAAAAAAATTGAAAATTTACTGTCATGATCTGAGCATGATGGATTTCCACCATGCTCAGTCTGTTTGCCTTTTATTTTTCCTTATTTGTATAATGTTGTATTTTTGAGTTCTATGCCTGTTATGTTATCTCTAGTCTGTTTTCACATATTCTGTATTATTTCTTTGTATGATTTATTTTCCTGTTTACGTTCATTGTAGTTTTGTTATTTACATATTTGGGTTTATTTGTCTTTATTTGTTCCCACATTGTACTTGCCAGCTCTCTTCTCTTTCTTTCTCTCTCCGGGGTTGCAGCTGACAGGGGCATTTCCGGGTTTTTACCTGGCTGTGGGCGGTGCCCCTGCCAAGCTGTCAGCCCCGTCTCTTCTCCTCACGACTCACAGGTGATTGTCATTTTCTCCCCAGCCCGCTCATGTGATTCACACCGGTTATTATTTGTGTTTAATTATTTTTGGTCCTATTTAAGGGCGGTTTTCGCCTTTCTTTTTTTGCTGGTGTCTTGATAAAGAATCGTTGTGTCAGAACCCTGTTCCCATTCTGGCATCTCCTTTGTATCCTGTGTTCTCCGCTTCATTTGTAAGTTTGCATTGTGCACTGTTTTGGATTTTGTGGTTGTGCACGGTTGAAGTTTTGTTTTCGTTAATAATTTTCACAAACTGCAGTCCAGCGCGTGGGTCTCCCCTCTCTGCCCCGAGGGGCAATTCATGACATTTGCAGGATAAAATGTGTAAATATATGACAAAAAGTGGCAAATTTATAACTTTTTTTGGGGCATTTTTGCTCAGAACTGGTGCTTCAGATTCATTTGATTCAGTTATGTAACATGATTAAAAAAAGGGTTACAATGATATTCGGAGGAAAACTCCCTTTATTCCAGGTTGGGAGAGAAGTGCCCCTCCCCCAACCCCTCCTTGGTTTACAAGGATGGATGGAGGTGGGGGAGATGACTTGTTAGCAAGGGGGGAGATTTTGGGTCTTTTTGCTAACAAGGGGGAATGACAGTGCCCCACCCCCCCCCCTCAAATCACCTACTGTGTACAGTATAAAACAGTGACTGATGGCCAATGGATAATTTCACTGAGCATATGCGTGAAAAAACAATTAATCAATTATATTCTATAATTAGTGGTGTCACTTTTAATCGGGATTCATCGCGTTTAGATGACAGGGCAGCTCGCTTCTTCTGAGTCCCATCGCACAAATAAGTGCTTTTGTGTGTTTAATCGTACTCTCTCTCACCTATGTGCTGCCTATGGGGAAAAATGTGATTAATGGCGATTAAAGGATTAGCTTGCGCATGCCCATTGCAATTAATTGCGATTAAAGTGACACCGCTATATAAGAGTTAAGTAAATTTTCAAGCGTGTCATTGTGGATGATTAATTTCCGTGTCCTTGTAGCTGGGCCCCATATTCCGAGGGTTAAAATTCGATCATGTGTCGGAGCTCAGAGGGTTAAGCCTGGCAGATGCTCTTCAAAGTCACAGCTTCATCAAAAGTTACAGAAGACGCAGCGAAGACGAACCCCCTGAAGGGAAGAATGCCAGACAGCAGGGAGGGAGGCAATTCAGAGAGCTAATTAAAGGGAATTGACACATTAAAAAATGGGATATTAATAGTAGTGCACACAGACATGTAAACAGTAATAAGAGAAATGCACACACAGAGAAATGGCGCAGGACAAACTGCTGTTTACTTCTGACACTGTGCATTGTTTGGAGGATAAAGAGATAATTAAGTGGCATGAAAAACATTTTACACAATTAAAAAGGCGTTAACAAAATCCTTAAACTAAAAATCAAATACCTCCCTAACAAAACAACAAACAACACTTCCATTTGATTAAACTGTTTAATCACGATTAATCACATGATGTCAAGTTAACTCCTGATTAATCGCATTCTGACTGGACATTTTTCATTGCAGGTTTTCTGTCAGTGACCTTTTTGTCTGTGGAGAATTTTTTTTCCCGGGTTACTTTTGTATTACTTCCTGATTTCCTGTGGCTGTGGGTGGGAGACCTTAAGTATGGAAAGCCAACAGGATCAAAAATACATATCTAAATGTGCGTGAATCATGAATAAAAAAAATAACAGCGTCAAAGGGGTGGTGCTATAACAGGGTATTATGGCATTACCTTTGGCTCCACTAAAAACAAAAGTAGCACTGTCAGTTCATTAAAATTCATTATGATTAATCACATAATGTCCATAGTTAACTCCTGATTAATCGCACATTTTTAATCACATATTTGCTGTCTGCTAAAGTCCCTTTTGAACATTTCGGCTCATGGAGGCTTTTTTCCCCCCGGTTAATGTTTGCAGCATTGCTTCAGGATTTCCTGAACTGCAGAACAGAAGGAGGGCCTTCTGTATGGAAAACCACCAGGGTCAAAAATATGCATCCATGCTAACTGTGCGTCAAAAAATAGTGACGTCAAATAAGGTGGTGCATTATCTGGACATTACAGCTTTAGCTTTATTGACCCCATGTGTGTTTGCCCGCATGGACTTTACCTGTGCGACAGGTAAGCAGGTAATCTGTTCACCCACTTCTGGGCCCCACAGGGCCCCACATGAGTTTAACATGGGTGAGCAGCTTTCAGTAACACGTGTGCCATAGGGAAAATTCTACAAAAAAGCAACAAATTTATGAGAAAAAAAGAAGTAAAAATTTAAAAGAAAAAAGGCAACAAATTTATAAAAAAAACTAACAGCAAATTTATGAGGAAAAAAGTCACAAATTTACTAGAAAAAAAGTCACAAATTTATGAGAAAAAAGTGAAAATTTAGAAGAAACATTTAGCAAATTTACAAGAAAAAAGTCTCAAATTTATGAGGAAAAAAATAGAAAAAGTTGCAAATTACCCCCAAAAAAGTAGCAAATGTATGAGTAAATAAATTGAAAAATTAAGAGAAAAAAGTTCCAAATTTATGAAGAAAAGCTGTAAGTTTACCATTAAAGAGTTGACAATTTTTGAAAAAGTTCCAAATTTACAAGAAAAAATGTTGCAAATTCATGGGGAAAAACTCACAAATTTACAAGAAAATAGCAAATTTACAAGGGAAAAAGTCACAGATTTACGAGAAAATAAGTTGAATGTAGGTAAACAGGTGAACTCCATGTGGGCAAACACAGATGGGGCCAACATGGACAAACCCACATGGACCCAGAAGAGAGCCCAGTTTTAGCTGTCAGTGGGGCCCACCTGGACACGCTGGCTGGGGTGAGCTCTATAGTTAACTCGTGATCAACCACACTTTGATCGCACATTTTAAAAGCACATGTGCTGATGCCCTTTTTTGTCCATTTCGGCTCATGGAGGCTTATTTCCCTGGTTGCTGCCGTAGTTTTCTGCGTTTCTTCCTGATTTCCTCAACTGCAGTGCGGGTGGAGAGTCTAATGTATGGAAAGCCATAGGGATCAAAAACATACGTCTGTGTTTATTACACATCAAAAAACTAGCAGCGTCAAACAGGGCGGTGAGTTAACTGGTCCTTTTCATGCTACCTTGGGCACCACTAAAAAAAATGAGGACGGTCAGTCGATTACAATTCGTAATCATGATTAATCACCATGTCCATAATTAACTCACGATTAATCACACTTTAATCACACTTTTTCTGTGTGTTGATGCCCTTTTTGTCCATTTCAGAGTGTGAAGGATGTTTTCCCGGCTGTTCCTGATTTTCCAGACTGCAGTGTGGGCAGAGGGGAATATTTATGGAACACCATCAGGGTCAGAAATATGTTTCTGAATATTTGTTAAACATGAGGGGTGGTGCGTTAGCTGGGTATCATCACGCTATGTTTGACAGTACTTAAAAGATCACATATTCAGTTTTAAGAGGAAGAATGACTTGGGTGGACTGTAAAGCAGTTTGCACGTGCACAGTAAATGGAGAAAGGCCAGAAGCAAGAAAAAATGCAGTGCCGGATGAAGGATTTGCTAATTAGTCAGGAAGAAAAACATTAGCTTAAACTGAGATCAATTTGCAGTCCTTTAAATCTTAAACTGCACTCTGCAAAAGTAAATGAAGGAATCCTAAAGAGCAGATATACAGTACAAATGATCTAGACACAGAAATAGAGGGAAGCAGGAAGGAAGGAAGAAAGAAAGAACAGAGAAGCATCTTGTTCTACTGAAAATGGGAAGAAAACACTGACAAAAAAAGCTTGTTCAGGGGAAAAAAAAAAGCAAGTTAGGCCACTTTGAAGACAAGAACACGAGGGCGCTTTTATATATTAATGTATAACTAGCAGGCATCTGCTTTTATTATGCATGTATTGTTTTCGAAGTATTGGGGCCACGTATTAAAAAACAACCCACTTCACAAACACACAGCAAAACAAAATCCTTGAAAGTGCATTAAGAAAAAGCCTGAAAATCCCCCCAATGATGTGTTACTGCGTTTGAGAGGAGCTCTGAAGAAGTAATGAATGAGCACCGCTGGAAGATAACGCAGCGTGTGTCTGCAAGACTCGTCGCATAATTGGTCAGAGCAGATGAATCAAGCGAGGAAGAAAAAACAACAAAATCTAAAAGAAAGCTTCAGAGCGGCCATTTGTCCTGGCAGAACCATTAACACAGCGTCTGTGTAATTACGCCAGAATATCCTGCATTTCTTAATTCCCCTAAAAAAAACGCTTAATCAAAATCGTTCCCAGTTTGCCTCGCCACTGGGTCTTTCCATCCCACCAAATTATTCTAATTGCAGAGGACACGAGTCACGTAACATTGCTTTGACTCTCAGGGACGCGCACTTCATGTGCGTTGAAGGACAGAAACTCAACATGACGGGTCAGGGTTGGCAGACCAGAGCGGAGGATGACAGACACCCACAGACCGGTCTGATTTAGCTCCACCAGAGTTTGAAATGTGTCAGTGTGTGGCAAAACAATGCATTCTGGGACATGTCGTTGATGTTACTCAACTCCAATGTGGCAAAGAAACGCATTTTTAAGAAAATCATTATTTTTAAGCTCCCGTGAGCCACATAATATGGCACAGTGGACCAGACCAATGCATAGAATAAAAATGTAACCAAAAAACTTATAAACACTGCAAATTTGCAAGAAAAGAAGGTAAAAAAAATTACAAGATAAAAGTGGCATGTGAATGAAATGAATACAATGAAAAAACAGAGCATTTACTGGAAAAATCTGCACTTTTATAATAAAAAAAATTTTAAAAATGAAAAAAGTAGACAGTTTTAAAGTCAACAGTAGTTTCATTTTGTGTAAACAAAACTGCAGATTTAATAGTAAAAAGCTGCTAATTTACAAAACAGTCAAATTTACAAGAAAAAGTAGCAAATTTTAAATTTTCAACAAAATGTTGAAAACTTAGAAGAAAACACCTGAAAATCTACAAGAAAAAAGTCATAAATTTATGAAAAGAGTAAACAATTTCCAGGGCAAAGGTACCAAATTTATGAAAAAAAAAAATCTTGCATGTTGCAAATTTAAAAAAAAAATACCCACAAATTTGCAAGATAAGTTGCAAATGAATGAAATGAATACAATAAAAAAGTAGAGAATTTATTACATAAAAATCATATTTTCACAAGAAAAAAAAGAAAAAAAATGAGGAAAAAGTAGCCCATTTTCAAAGCAAAAGTAGAAACAATACATGTTAAAAAAAATGCAGATTTAACAGAAAAAAGTTGCTAATTTTAAAAGTCACAAATTTACAAGAAAAAGTCACAAATTTTGCATTTACAACAAAATATTGCCAACTTACAAGAAAAGTGTTGAAATTCTGCAAGAAAAAAAGTCACAAATTTACAAAAAAAAAGGAACCAGTTTCCCGGGCAAAAGTAGCAAATTTATGAGAAAAAAAACTTTTCAAATTTAGGCTGCATTCAGACCAGGACAGTCCGGGGGTCTTGGTTCAATTGGGCGGGAAATGGTGAGAATTTCCACACCTTCGTCTGGTTTACATTCACACAGCACTTTACTCAAGCGGACCAAACCGCTTGGACAACGTCACGCAGATACAACAGCTGCTCACTTGTGGCGCTGTAGCCAAAGCCACCACTGACCAGGAAGAAAAAAATGTCAGTGAAGAAGAGAAATCCGGCTCATCGATTGGTCAGGACTGAAAACGGAAATCCATTCCCTTCAGCCGGGTTGTTTGTCTGCCACAAACAAAAAAAAATAAATAAAAAAACTCCGCTGTCGGTATAAACCACCATGCCACCATCATGTCGCTAAACATTTTAAAACCCTCGGGATTCTTGTGTGTAGCCACAAGCAGCTGAGAAATCTGGTCCTCAGACCAAATATCTACCAGGGTCCGCATCTCCTCACTACTCCAAGTCTGTCCACCAGACATTTTTAAACTTTTCTCCTCGGCGTCCTCTGGTAAAAGGATTTCTTGGATCTGCGCGGTTGTCTTTATTGTTATTTTCTACCCAAAATGCGCTACGGTAAACGCCACTTCTTCTTCTCACTACATGTTGCTATGGTTACACAAACGCCCAGGGGCACTTCCACTTTTTGGTCCGCTGGATACTCCGTTTGGATTCACACGACAAGTGAAGCGCACCAGACTTCGTTTGCAAGTGAACCAAGACCCTGGTTTTTGAGGGGCCCAGACTTTGCTTGCTTGGTGCGCACCAGAGCTCCAATGCATGTTCAGACGGCACCAAACAAACCGAACTAGCCGCGGATAGTCCTTTGGTCCGGACCAAACAGTGGCCGTCTGAATGCGCCTTTAGTTGAAAATGTTGCAAATTAAAAAAAAAAAAAAGTCAAATTTGCAAGATAAATGTTCAAATTAATGAAATTAATACAATGAAAAAAAAATTACTAGAAAATCTGCATTTTTACAAGAAAAAAGTTTTAAAAATAAGAAAAAAAGTAGCTAATTTAAGATGTTACTAGCAACATCATATATAATTTTTTTGCAGATGTAGCAGAATAGAGTTGCTAATCTAGAAAATAGTCATAAATTTAAAAGAAAAAGTTGCAAATTTTAAATTTACGACATAATGTTGCTAACAGAGGAAAACAGTTGAAAATCTAGAAGAAAAAAGGAAGAAATTTACGAAAAAAAGTAGCCAATTCCAAATTTATGAGAAAAAAAACTGCAAATTTTGCTGAAAATGTTGCAATTAAAAAAAAAAAATAGTCACAAATTTAAGAGAAAATTATTTCAATTTTGCAGGAAAAAAGCAGCAAATTTATGATGAAATGATGATTTATGATGATTAAGAGAAAAATGGTAAATTCACCAGAAAAAAAAAAAAATGTTCAGGGTGAACTTGTAGCTTGGGATCCCCCTAGTGGCTATGAGGGCTCATTATATTTGTATACTCTGCTTTACAGCCACAACAGGGTTTCCTCTGGTAAAATTTCCAGGTGGCAGATCGCCACTCTTGAATTTATACCGCCACTCTATGAGGAAATATAAATTTAAGAAAAAATATGAAGGAATGACGGTCCACAAGCGTGCACATGAACAACGCACATGACCATTATCCACGCAGAGTTCAGAAATTCCCCGCCCAGTGTTCCAGTCAGCGAGTGTCTCGCTACTAGCGTCACTGTCCGAGAGAAACATGAGCTTATTAAAGCACTTTAAACATGGAAAAAAGCACAAGAGGTATGTAAGGAGTGAAGGCATTTATCATGGTTTTAACCCGCTGGTTATGGGAGCAATAATAGAAGAGTCACTTAGCAAACAGGCGTGGTTAGGAACTTGAGTAGGTTCATTATGTCTTCTTTTTAATTATTAGTTTTTTTGTTTTTCTTATTCCAGATAAGAATAAAAAGGAGATGTTTTTATCTTTACCGTAGTTAATATTAATTAACTTATTTATATTCATTATTATGTACCTGCCAAGTTAAGATGACCGAAATTCACGGTCATTGACCGCCAGCAGCATCCGTCAGCAGCCTTCAGACAAACTAAACGTGCTAACATTTGATTTCAAAATAAGGGAGGTTTTTCCTGCTGTCTGGTTGGTGAGGAGATTTCTAAAAAAAAAATACAAAACAAAACTATAAATATATAGAAATATTTTAACAGAAATAACTGCGTCTTTGGTCATTTAAGTTAATTCATTTCATTAAATACAATTTTATTAATTTTTTTTTCTTTGAAATCAGAGTTAAATTATTGTTCTGTTCTGACTCTGCAAAAATTATGGTTAAAAGTGTAAATTAATAAGGAAAAAGTAAAAAAAAAAAATACCACAGTCTGTTTCAAATTTATTAAAAAAAAATATATATTTTAAAAAAATAGACCAAAAATAGCCATAAAATAATCCACAAATTTATAATAAAGTCTCAAATATACAAGAAAAGTCAATTTTACAAGAAGAAATGACAAATTTGAGGAAAATGGTTTCAAATTTAGATAAATTTACAGAGAAGAGTAGAAAACTATAAGAAAACTGTTATGAATTTTGGAGAAAAACCTCAAACCTTCAAGACTGAAGTCATTGCTCAAGTATTTAAGTTGGTGATCTTTATACCCTTAACTCAGTCAGAAATGTTTGGTTGTCTGCTTTTAATTATCCATTTCAAAGCACTGCTTTTACATGAATAGAATTTCTGGCAACTATACCCACCTCTGATCATATAATTTAAGCATACATGAGTAAATTACTGCTATGAATGTTTCTTTTCCTTTCCTACTCCCTCAATAATGGGAAAAAGAAACACTAGAATAAAAATACAAAAAATACACATTCCTGTCATTATGTAAACCATGACAACAAATCCTGCAGGACAAAACATGACACTTGATTTTTTCTGACCTGTTTGTATACCACCATAGACAGTAGGGGTGTAACCGTGAGCCTAAAATCATGGTTCGGTACGTACCTTGGTTACGGTTCAGTGCATTTTCACTACAGTTAGGAAAAAAAATGGAAAACATAAAACTTCTTATCTTTTGTATAAGTGGGAAGAGCTTTGACAAAAAAAAAACCAAAAACCTGCCAGCAGTCAATTCTCGAATAAATAAAATGTACACAATAAAACAAATAAATTCTCTTTTTAACAAATGAACGAAGCAGACAAGTGTAACAATAAAAGTCTGAATAGTCTGAATTATTCTTTTATTTTTAGGAAATTAAAGTTTCTTATTGCCTTGAAGCAGTGTTTTTAACCAGGGTTCCCTGGTATGTTCAGGTTTCTGTGGGAAATTAATTATCTAATTTCACTTGTTAATTGGTCAAAAAATTGCAAATAATTTGTTATTGTTGTGAACAGGTTCTGAAGGCACTCATGCACAACAACAGCTAATTATTTGCAATTTTTTTGGACAATTAAGAAATTAAATTAAATAATATCCCACACAAATCTGAACATACCAGGGCACCCTTGAAAAACACTGGCCTAAAGGGCAGCATTAACAGATTTAGCTTGTTCTTAAAAGGATGGCACAGTCATGTGAAAAAATTAGGACACACCATTAAATATTCAGTTCTTTATTAATAAATGCTCAAATATCTATGTCTAACCTTGTTTTTTTGTTTTATTTGCATTTTTTAACATTTATTTTAGCCATGTTAAGTGGGAATAAATGTAGGGGTGTCCGAAAAAAGATGGGGGGGTGTCCTTATTTATTCCTCACTATTTGTTTAAAATTACATTTTACAGAAAATTTGAAAAAAAGTCTTTAATTCATTTTTAATTGTTTAGATGTATTACATGAATCTCCCAGTATTTTTAACATTGATATTAAATATCCATATGTCCAAATATGTTAAAACACACACACACACACACACACACACACAGAGGCTTATACAGGGTGTCCAAATTTTTTCACATGACTGCATTATTTTCTAGCTGAAGTGGGAACAACAAGGAACTTCATGCCAGGGCTCACTAACCTTCAGCATGTGTATTTTGTTATTGCTTTGGCTCGATCTGAAAAGCCCTGGAGAGGCTGTCTAAATGCTGCTGGAAGCTGCGCTTGTACCACACTAGTTTGTTTGTGCTGTACTGATATTCACATTTGCGTAATGCCGTTTCAAATGAGTTAACAAGTTCAACATACTGCCAAAGGCATATCTGATGCTGTTTTCATCTTATTCACTTGCCTTTGTCCGCTCACATATTTCACCAGAAAGCTGAAGTGTTTCCAGACAGGAGACTTGTGAAGAGGGTCTTCAAGCTCTGGCTTCTCTGTACAGCCAGCCATGACGTTCGCTATTCAGAGGCTGGGCTGCACTGCTTCTTTACATGTATGGCGTGAGGCAGTTACACTTTCTGTCCGTTACTCAGCATGGTCCATGTGGAACCTCGGTATGCCTCTGCACCAAACTGAAGGTGCCGTACCGAAAAATCCAAACACGAATACATGTACCGTTACACCCCTAACAGACAGAGAGAGAAGCTGAATTACACAGGGCTCAGAGAGGGCAAGATGAGACAGAAGAGAGGAGCCAAAGAGAGGAAAGTGTTCAGGCATAGGGTCCAGGAGAGGTGAGAGCAGAGGAAGGAGAGAAGGATGACACCAGTAAAAAGTCCAAACACAGGACGTCTGGGTGGCATCCCAACTGGCCCAATATTCCAACATTCAAGCTTCAGTTGTATAACACTTCAAATGGTAAGTTCCTTATGCAAAGTTACTGTGCAAAATTTAAAAAAGAAACAAATAGTATAAAATAAGCATATTCAGGTTACAATAGTGTCATGTGTTTTCTGCCTCCTCCCCCCCTCCCCGGAAAAATATGTTGCCACGGCGCCAAGGTCTTTAAGCCAGAGGAAACACTGCACAGACAGCTCTGGTTTTAGAGCGGCAGACATTTTCTGACCACTCAACAATCTTACAGGTGAGAAGCAGAGGAGGCAGTGAGGAGAGGGAAGCAAAGAGTGAAGGAGCAGCAGTCTCAGGGGAACGAGAATCCCTGCAGGGGTGGAACATGCAGAAGCGGGTTAAGGGCCGGAACACCTAAGAACATGTTACTGTCACCGCCGAGGTGAGGGGACAGAGTGAGTGCAGCAGACTCATACTGTACAGTACGTTATGTTATAATAACAAGGAAGAGAGGAGAAGCTGATGTGTTATTGGGCCAAAATATACTTTCAGTTTATTTTGTGCTGTGTAGTGTTCCTTCTTTTCCATAACGGAGCAGCATTTTGGAAGGAAACAGACCCCCTTTCTTTTTTCAGATTTCTGGCTCAGGGTAAGAGTTAGCCACCTTAGCTGTATGTCTACCCTTGAGTCACTGTACAGTTCTGATTAAAGACTCTCAGTGAATCAGTGAAAGCCACACAGCATTTATACACGCTTCTCATTCAGCGCCATGAAGAAGGTGGCAAAGAACACAAAAATGGAAAGCGGGGATGTCGGTGGCTAGGCTAAATGGGCTCCGTATAGACCAGTTGTCCCAAATCTCTTTTTTTTTTTGCCGAACGGACTGGTAACACATAAAAAATAAACAAATATATAAATAAGCAATCCGGCATGGGGAGTTAAAATGAACAGAATAAGTCAGCATAAACAAAGTGTGATTTAACTTCTTAAAATTCTGGTGTTCAGCTGCCAGGACGTTTCAAATTTTCTACTGCCTTCAGTGAAGAAAGAATTTGATCTTCTGTACGTATGCTAAATTTAGGCATTTTTAGGAAAATTTGTTAGAATGCTAAGGGGTAAATTATTTTGTGAAGTTTTCCATGTAAATATGGGACTTTTTTTTTCATTTTTGTGAAGTTCTTCATGTAAATTTAGGAACTTTTCATGTAAATTTTGGGACTTATTTTATGTGTACTACATCAGGCAGTTAGTACAACCCCAACTGAACACATTCCATGTGGATGATATTTAAATTATGCCTTTATTATTTTTCTACACAAAAACCAAAATAGCCACCATAGGCATAGTTGGCAATTTCAACAAAATACCATATCTTTGCACTCGTAAAAGCTATCATCTTGAAATTTTGTGTGCTTGAACCTTGTCATGACTTACAATTGCCCTACAAATATCAAGAATGGCAATGAAATATTGTTCAAGTTATCTAAAAAAAAAAAATATTCCACAGAATGCAGAAATAGCAATATGAAGCTAATCTTAATAACAGGCTGCACTTATAAAATTTTGAAAATACAGAACAGTGTCTAAATCCATATCAATGATTGAAAAGGTGCAAAAGACAATTATATTGAATTTATGTTCAAATAATCAACATGCAAAAAGAACCTAAATTATGCCACAAGAACTGAAATTAGCTCCCTTTATGTAAAAGAATCTATTCTAGCTGCCTTCGCAACACAGACTTGTTTTTGGTAATTCACATCTCTGAAAAGTGCAAAATATAATATGTATCTAGTTAGAACAAAGTTCTTACATTTTTTGAAAATATAATGTCCGTCTCTAGCACATTTTACCCAAGGTACCACAGTAATCACCATTTATCAAGGATAATTGTGGAGAGTTTGAAAAAAACTGATACTAAAATTTCACTTATTTTTAGAACAGGGAAGGCGATGCTGACTGTGGATACAACCAATTCCGAGTTAAGGTTTTCTTCATATAGGACACAGTAATGACTTTCTGAGAATGAAACTAAAGTGTTGAATGTTTGTTTTTCATCAACAGCCCCAAACAGTCCTTTGAACTAGCTTCATTCACGGATCCCAAACATGACTACCTAGAGCAAGCCGGCCACTTGACCAAAGCAACTATAGTGATGGTGTTATGGGTTATTTTTTTTATTGTTGTCCACTCATTCTGTCCCCTGAAATCATAAATGACATTACACTCAGTATTTTCCCCCCACAAGAAAGTGAGAATCCAACACAGCCAGCCTTGAACATTGTACAGAGAACATGTATCTCTGAGATATGGCTCTGAGCACTGCTGACTCAGCATTCTCAAAACAATGCTCATCTATTTGGTCTATTGTATTAAAATTCTCTGCTCTATTCTGAGATTTGGAAGTCTTCCCGTGGTACTCATGTGGTGCTGCGTGACAATTTTCCTTCTTGGCCAAGATGTAAATCAATACCCAGAAAAGGCATCTTTGACTCTGCACTTTATTTATTCACCAGATCATCAAGTGACATTTATTAATCTAAGTTAATATCCATGACAACGGACTCTGGAAAAAGTGTGTATGTAAACAAAGACTGGTGGGCAACAGAAAATTTTGTTGAACATTAACAATAAAGCTTTTATATTCTATAGTATTCTGTAGTGCCCTATCTTTCAAAATGAAAGAAAACTGAGAACAATCACCACACAAAAATCTAACAGGTTCTTCCACAGCCAAACTCCATACTTCCACTAAATTTAATTGAAATCTGGTCAGTAGTTTTTTTGCATAACCCTGCCGAGACAAACATAGAAATGCCACAGAAAACCTAACCTCCCTGGTGGAGTTAACAAGACAAAGTGTGCAAGTAAACACAGCGGGGAAGGAAAAAAAATCAGAGCAAAAGGTGTCTCGCCCAGTAATTAAACCAGAGCGTGCATGTGTGAGCCAGAAGCCTGACAGGGGAAGCGAGAGTGAGGCAACCGGAGCCAGAACCGGGGCCGGGAAACACGACAGATGGGACGGTGACAAGCAGACATGTTGATGAGCAACAGGAGGGGGTGTTAAAAAAACAGAAGAGAGAGAGAGTCAGACAAGAAAACGTCATGGCAACAGGCTGCAAAGTCCTGTGACTCCAAGATGATATTTAAAGGTCCAAATGTTGTGTAAAACTGAGTTTTTATAGGATTTGCCTTCATAAATGGTATACATGTGGACTATTAACATACTAAAACACTGACTTTTGTTATGACAATTTTTTTATTGACTGTTCATTTTGTCTCCTGTAACCACAAATGACATTACACCCAGTACTTTCCCAATGAGGCAGCCAGGATCCTGCCCAGCCTTGACCACCATAGCAGAACATTTACAGTGGATGCCAACTGATGAGTCAGCATTCTCAAAACAATGCTTATCTGTTTGGTCTATTGTATTAAAACTCTCTGCTCTGTTCTGAGATTTTGTAATCTGCTTGTGGCACTCGCCTGCGTGCAGGACACAACATTTTCCCTTCTTGGCCAAGATATAATACCCAGAAAAGGCATCTTTGACACTGCACCTTTATTTATTCACCAGATTAACAAGTGACATTTATTAATATAAAGGAAATCCACAACACTTTGTTTCGGTAACCTCTTGAAGAAATGAGTTGATTGCTTTTACTGGATTTTATGACATCACAAACCAACAAGCTTCGCCAAAGTTAGTGAAGCAAAGGCACCACTTGTCATTGGCCCACACAAAACACCATTACCCAGTCAGATTTGATTCTCATTTATTGATCAAATCAATCCCAGGAAAAAGCTCAGTATGGAAAATGTTATCAAATAAAGTTCAAATATTATTAAATTAGCATGTTTTCCATTAGATTTGATAAAATGTCGGTGCATTTGAACACAATTTAGCATTAAATGTCAACGTATTGTCACGAGCCAAGTGCTGGAGATTCCGCCAGACTTGGTCTCATGGCTTTTTCTGCTTATTTACTCATTTTTCTGGGCTTTATGTATTCTTGTTCTGCTTGCCATTTTTCCTGTTTGTATTAGTGTTATATTTCTATTTTGCATTTATTTATATTTATTTGGTTTGTTATTTTATTCTTTATGTTTTTTAGGATTATTCTCTGACTGTTGACAGCTGTCAGAGGCGTGAAGCTTTGTGTGGGTGTGCCCTGTCAGCTGTCAGTTTTTGGTTTGCCTCCCTCTCACTGCCTCAGCTGATCCCAATTATGTATCCTCGTTTTCTCCTGCCCATTCAGGTACCCACACCTGTTGTTAATTATGTTAATGAGTTCTGATCCCTGTTTAAAGGCTGCACACTTTTGTCTAGCATAGCACCCTACTTGCAGCTTTTCTCCACAAGTCTCTTTGCATTTTATCTTTCCCTAGTGTCTGTGTTCCACGCTTATTCTCCAGGTATAGCCGGTGATCCCCCTCACCTTAGCAATTTGCTATTTTTGCTTGCCTGCATTTTCCCAGTGCTGTCTCCAGGTTTAGCTGGCGATTCCCCTCGCCTTAGCAGTTTACTATTTTGCTTGCCTGCATTTTCTTCTTTCATTTGTGTTGTAACTCTGTTTTCTCCCCAATAAATTTGCAAACTCACAGCCTGCGCGTGGAGCCTTTTTTCCTGCCCTGAAAGGCAATTAGGACACTTATATGAAGGAAAGTGTTATTATGTTTCCTCTAGTGGTGCAACTTTAATCGCGTCTAAGAGCGGGCGATCGTGATTAATCGCACCAAGTGAGTTAATTGCATTAAACGCATGAAGTGTGATGCAGCAGAATGCAATTCATTGTGATTAATGCGATAAATCGCAATAACCACTATTAATCATGATTAGCGTTGCACCACTAGTTTCCTCATTTTCCATAATATTGCAGCGGAAGATCTTAATTATTAAACATAACTAAAGCTTAAAATAATCTCTGTTAGTTAAAGACTCAGTGCTTTTTTTCTGCATTTGGATCTGCGTGATGTCACAGAGAGTGGATGTCCTTATATGGTCGTGTCAAATGCACCGCTCTGACTGTGACTCTGTGTGTGACGGGAAAGAATATGAAATAAAAAGGTGAGAATCTAATTAAATCTGAAGTGTGAAAAAATGCTGGAAAATAACCTAACAGGTCCGTATTAAAACTTCATCTGTTTCATCTGTTGTGTAACAGTGCATCTCTGTTAGAGGCTGGCAGCCACAAATATTGAGCTACAATATGTTTCCACCTAATATTCTTTCAGGTTTAGCCCTGATAAATATCACTGCTGCAGCCACCGTGGGCTGCCAGAGACAATTGACCTTAAAAATCTGATTTCCATTTATCACCTCTGGCTAGTTGCACTATTTTTGTACTGAGACTCATGTTGGTGCCCAGTTTCAAAGACCTCAGCTGTGGAGATGTCTTCCTACTCTTGACTGTAGCGAAATTAGAACGCAATGCCTCTTTCCAAAGTTCACAAAGTGGTTGCTTGAGAACATCCACGACGATGCATGGAGCCATGTTTCATCGAACAATCTACCCCAAAATCATCATACTTGTTAACCTGGCACCACCACCACCGCCCCCCCCCCCCACATTCCCATGATATTCATAGGTGTAAATTAAGGGAGAACTGAAAGCGAACTGTCCCCCCAATGAATCTTCCTATATCATGTTACAGAGCTGAATAAAATGACTTTGAACCATCAATTCTAAGCAGAAATGCAAAAACAAATATATATAAACTTGCAGCTGTTTTCTCATAAATTTGTAACTTTTTTCCATTTAAATTTGCAACTTTATTCTAAGAAGTTTTAATTTTTCTGTAAATTTGAATTTTTTTTAAATTGTCATTTTTCTCATGAATTTTCATTTGTTTTTCCTGGCATATTTGAATTTTTTTTCTCATATATTTGCAATTTCTGTCAAAAACTCAACTTTTTCATCATAATTTGCAATTTTTTTTCCCTGTAAATTTGCATTTTTCTCAAAAATTGGTCATTTTTTCTCATACATTTCAAACTTTTTTCTTGTAAAATTGCAACATTTTTCGTGTAGATTTACAATTTTTTTCTCAGAAATTTTAATTTTTTTTTTCTTATAAATTTGGTACTTTTCTCAAAATTTTACAAATTTTTTTCTCATGTTTATTTTTTTCTATAAATTTGCAGCTTATTTCCTCAAACTTGCAACTATTTCATGCAAATGTTTAAACTTTTTCCTTGTAAATCTGCAACTTCTCTTCTGTAAATTTGTAACTTTTTCTCAAAAAAAATTATTTTTTCTCATAAATGTTATTTTTTCTGCAAATTTGCAACTTTTTTCTTAAAAATTAATATTTTTCTGTATATTTAACTTTTTTCTCATAAATTAGACTTTTTTCCACATAGATTTGCATTTTTCTCAAAAATTTGTATTTTTCTCATAAATTTTCAATTTTTTTCTTGTAAATTTGCAACTTTTTTCTTGTAAATTTACAACTATTTTCCTAATTCATGTGCAACGTTTTTCTTGTAGATTTGTATTTTTCTCAAAAATTTGTATTTTTTTCTGATAAATGTCCAACTTTTTTCTTGTAAATTTGCAACATTTTTCTCATAGATTTACTATTTTTTTCTCAGAAATTTTCAAAAGTTTTGTTTTCTTGTAAATTTGCAAGTTCTCTCAAAATTTTGCAATTTTTTTCTCATTAATGTTTATTTTTTCTGTAAATTTGTAACTTTTTTCCTCATGAACATGCATCTTTTATCATGTAAATTTTCATCTTTTTCCTCCAAACGTTTAAACTTTTGTACTCATATTTTTTCTGTAAATTTGCAACTTTTTCTAAAATTTTCATTTTTTTCTATTTTTTTTTCTGTAAATTTTCAACTTTTTTCTTGTAAATTTGCACATTTTTTTCTCATAAATGTGTAACTTCTTTCTCATAGATTTGCATTTTCCTCAAAAATTTGTATTTTCTCATAAGTGTTCAATTTCTTTCTTGTAAATTTGTAACTTTTTCTAAACAGATTTGCAATTTGTTGTCAAAAATTTTCAACTCCATAATAATTTGCAAAATTTTTCCTGTAAATTTCCAACTTTTTTTTGCAAATTTCTCAAAATTTTTGTTTTTTTCCTCACCTTTTTTTCCCTGTAAATTTGCAACATTTTCATGTAAAGGTTCACCTTTTTTTCTTGTAAATATGCAACTTTTTTCTCAAAATTTTTTTAAAACTTCTCATAAATCTTATTTTTGTAAATTTGAAACTTTGTTTTCCCTGTAAATTTTCAACTTTTTTCTTGCAAATTAGCAACATTTTTCTCATAGATTTATAATTTTTTCCTCAAAAATTTGTAACTTTTTTGTCATACATTTTTATTTTGTTGTGTAAATTTGCAAATTTTTTCTAGCAAATTTGTAACATTCATCTGGATATTGGTTACATTTTTATTCTGTGTAATTAAACTGTAATTTAAGACTTGTTTAATTTTTAAATTGGAAGTTTTCAATCATATTTTGCACCTTTATCCCTTTCAAATTTGTACCTAATTTACATTTATACATCTGTACCTTATGTTAAATTTGTGAATACAGCCCATCCCCCTTGTTACAAAAATCACCTGCTGGCTCTGACCACCAGAACCTGGCTCAGCTGAGGGCACATACTGTATAAATCTGCACCTTTTTTCCAGCACAGTTACACACGTGATATAACAGTGGCAAAGAGAAAATAGTTCCTATACCAAACTGCTCACAACAAGGACTGTGAACATCATTGTACATCTAACTGGGTCAGGATTCCTGTGAAGACTGAAAAAAAAACCCAAATCCCTCCTTTTGGGGAGGACTCTTAAAACACCACAAGACAACTCCCGTCTACTTTCATTATACTCAAGAGACGGCAAGGATTTCCACAAGTGAAATCTGCAGAACTGGGCAACGGCGAAACATATCCCTTCAGGTTGGGTAAGGGGGGGTTGATTTAGGGGTGAACTGTCCCTTACATCTAAGTTATCAAAGATGTAAGCAAGAGTGGGGCTGCTTTGTGTGATGCTTTCAGCGCTCTGGATATTTGGAGCTTCAGCGGCAGGCAAAGCTTTGGACTGGCAGCAGAGGATTTAATAAACTCGGTCACTGAGCAGCGTTTTTACACCTTGATGTTTATTTTAGAAAAGCTACTCAACCTAGGGAGTACATTCGAAAATAAATGGGGTGAACTCTCACTGGGTCTTGAGAGAGCAAGTTGACATATAATGGTGGAAAATTTTTACATTTAAAAAGGAGATGCAAACAGCAGCTTTCAATAGTAGCCTACAGTGAGTGTCACCGTGTCCAGGGTGTAAATGTGACCCGTGCTGGCAAAATGAGTCGGAATGCGCACCGTGTCATTACGAGCTGCAGGCAGGAGAAGTCATAAATCATGACTCTTTGTTTGCTAGCGGCAAGTCCTGGGAAAAAAAAAAAACAAAAACATGAGTGCCTGGTATCATTGGAAAGCTTAGGAAATGTACTTTCTAAAAATAAATATGTTTTTGCGGAAGACATAACTCCCGACCAATCAAACATGAGTTTTATACCTAGCCAAAATATAAATAAATCATCTTTTTCCAGTGTCCGTTTTTGCGCACATCCTACAAATTAAATATCATTTTGAAGGCCTTTAAATACAGAATATGGAAAAAATGTTACCTCAGTTTTGATAATTTCCTCAAAGTGACTCATTTTGCCAGCACGGGTCACAAATAATGACCCGAGTGCAAATGTGTCCTAAAATGAAGAATGTGTCAAACATTTTATATGACCACAGATACATTTACATTTACACATTTACTGCTGTCACAGGACTGTTTCCCCTTCATTAAACTGCAGATGAATGTTAACGTGTGCAAGCTCAGTTATCTGGCAGCTGGCTACTAGCTAGAGTGCAGGAGGCTTTGTTGAGATACAGATCTTCTTCCCATCATTCTGGTACAGGTTGATCTTGGTTTCATCAGTCCAAAGAATGCTGTTCCAGAACTGGGCTGGCTTATTTAGATGTTTCTGGCCAAAGTTTAATCTGGTCTATTTTTAAGGCCTTACATACTGATACACCTACTTCCTGGAGACTTGAGTGGATGTTGTGAAGGGATTTTTCTTTACCATGGAAAGGATCCTACAATCATCACCACTGTTGTCTTCTGTGGACATCCAGGCCTTTTCGAGTTCCTGAGCTCAAAAGTGCACTCTTTTTTTTCTCAGATTGTACCAAACTGCTGTGTTACGTTTAGCTGCCGGGGAGGTAGTGAGTACAGACCCAAACACAGTGATGGGTCAGCAATATTTATTCACAAACCAAGGGCTGGAAAACACAAAACTAAATGTAAACATGAGAATGAAGCTGAAAGTATAAACCAGACTGGAATGTGGTGGAAGGCGAAGCAATGAAGAACATACTTTGGATTCATTTCTTGGTGGGGAAACAGAGGAAGGAGGGAGGCTACATACAATTACTAACGAGAGTCGATGAAAACCAGCTGAAAGGGATTAAGGAACAAAATGTAAATAGGAAATCATGACGGTGAACTGGAAGGAGGACTACAACAATAAGGCTACAGGAATGATTTCAAAATAAAACCAAACACAGGAACTAGGAAATGCTAAGCAGAGAAAGTAATAATAATAATAATAATAATAATAATCAAGAATACATGAAAATAAAGAGAATGCTGGGCATTGTCAGGAGCCAAGCCCAGACACTACATGTACAGTATATTTGGCCACTCCGAACATTTCCGCTATCTCGCTAATGGATTTCTTCTTCTTTCTTCAGCCTAAAGATGGTCTGTTTCACTTCTACTGAGAGATCTGTTGACAGTATGTCGTTGGTTCACATCTCTCATTAGCTGAGCACTGGGGGTTTCCACCATGCTCAGTCTCATGGCCTTTCTCCATATTTGTACATTTGTTGTATCTTGGGTTCTTGGTTCCTGTTATTTTTTTTCCCGTGGTTGGTTTTCATATATCTGATATTGTTTTATTCTTCTTATACCCCTGTTTATATCATCATAGTTTGCTACTCTCTTATTTTGTATTTGTTTGTATTTATTCCTCAGTCCTTATTTGTTGGCATTTAGTTCTTTATTGTTGTACTGTTGTGTTGACTCTCTCCAGGGCTGCAGTTGTCAGTGGCACTTCTGGATTTTTGCTCTGTTGTGGGCAGTGCTCCTGTCAGCTATCAGTCCCGTCTTCTCCCCTCTCATTGCTCCCAGCTGACCCCCAGTTTGTAATCATTATTTTCTCCTGCCCGCTTATGTGATCCACATCTGCATTTATTTGTGTTCATTGGCTTCATGTTCTATTTAAGATCTTTGTTCCTGTCATTCATTGTTGGAGCCTCAGCTAATCTGTCGTCGTGAATCAGAGCCCTTTCCCTGTTCTGGTGCAATATCCTGTGTTATCCTGCCTGCTCCTTTGCTATCTCAGCCTCTAAGTTTGCTTTGTGCACTGTTTGGATTTTTGTGTTTGTGCACTGTTTGGACCTTTATGTTTTCATTCAATAAATGTCACAACTACAGTCCAGCATTTGGGTCTTTGTTCCTGCCCTGAGGGGCAAATTGTGACAACATCAACAGCTTCTAAATGAAAATGCCACACCTGGAATTAACCCCAGACTTTTACCTGCTCAGTTGATCCCCTGAAATGAGGAGATTTTGTACACCGTATCTCCAATTTGGACATGAATATTCTCAAATTAAAACTGAGTCTGCACTTTAAGCTCATCTTGATTATATAACTGTATATTCAACATGTTTTGGTAAACAGTTAAAATAAAAAAAAAAAAAAAACTTGAGTCAGTGTCCACATATATTTGGGCATAACTGTACATATCAAAGGAATATCGAACCAGCTGTGTGTCCTATTTAGAAGTTTCTCGTCGAGTCTTGTCAAGTGGTTGCATCATCAAAAAGGATTAATTAACAAGTATTGTTTGTGAAGTTTTTCAGAACAGAGTGAAAGAGCTAAGTAAGTAGGGCTTCCTGGTTACCCTCAGTGGGGTTGGTTAATGAATATCGCCATGGTGCAGCGTGGTTATTAAAGAGGTGAGATGGCGAGAGGAGCAGGCAGTGTGACACTCCTCCGCTCCAGATGAGCAGTCAGTCCCCCCCGAGGGTTTAAGGTGACCGGCTTTAGCCTCAGTCTCGTTTCCTTCCTCCACCGTCTCCCTCGGCAGGCCTCCTCCACCCTCAGTTTTCCACTTCGTTCTCCAGTTTCCTCCTCTGATCTCTCGCCACTCTGTCTCATTATGTTCTTGCATTAAGCTCCATTATCTGACTGAGAAACAGTGCACAATATCATAATTAACAGAGACTAATAATAACAGACTCCTCATTATCCTCGCTCTCTTCCTTAATTTACCTGCTTCCCTGCATGTTATGCCCTACATTCTACTTCTCAGTGTTTCTATATTTGATCCAAAGCTTCAATCCAGAGAGAATTAACAATACTGCAGAAACTGTCCAATGTAAAAAAAATAATAAAAAAATTCTTTGTTGCTCTCTTAATAGACACACCCTGGCCATCTTTTTCTGGTTCTCCCAAATATTGGTCCTCCCTCTGATCCGCTCCCCCTTCAGACAATCCTCCACACACTCTCCCGTTTGGTCCACTCTTGTGTGGTTTACTTGTTCAGTTACAACACACTCCATATCTCAGCTGTCCGAAGGCGTTAAATCCCGTTTTTAAACCAATATCCCCAACTCCCCACCGCATGTCAGATGAAACGAGATCTGATTGTTCAAAGCAGGACTATGATTTCTATCTGACCTTTTTTCCTATAAATTTTCAGTGGTTGTAAGTTTACAATTTTTTTCTCAAGAATTTGCAACTTTTCTCTCATGAATTTAATTTTTTTTTTTTTGTAAATTTGCAACTTTTCTCTCAACAATTTTAAACTGCTTTCCTCATCATTTACCTGATGTGTGAGTTTGAATGGAGAAGTAGGCTGTTACTGTTTTGTTCATAATATATATAAGATTTTTGTTGCTGTTATGATAAAGTGAGAGAACTGTTAGTGTTTTTGCTTTTGGTTCCCAAGTTGGTTTGTTTTTTATTGTTCTCAGTTAATAAAGCAAAATTCTTGCACCACAATCCAGATATTTAATTGGTTAATTGCAATAACCAGTCCCTCCAGGAGTTCGCGATGCTGTGATCGCACCAACTCACACGAAATCAGCCAATCAGCGCAACTATTGCACGATCTTGCAACTTTGCCCAAACACCGCAACTTTCCTGCAATTTTGGCCAATCCTCGTCAACTTCCGCCAATTTCACCAACCAAATTTGTCTAACTGGCACTGCAACACTCAGTCTAACCAATGAAATGCATCGCTGCACCGTGTTCACTCCCATGTTTACAGTGAGTAGTGAATTTATAGTTTACAGTGAGTAACGGAACACATCTGCAAACAGAGTGTGTGATTCAAAAAAAACACTCACCCGTGAGGTTTTCAACACCGTCCATTCCTCCGTCTCCCCCAGCCTGCCCGTGGACGCCTCGCCACGTCGCCATCCTGACCGTGTGTGTGAAGCACTGGGTTTGTGTTGAAAAACATGTGCCTGCTCCAAAAGCACCCCGTCGCGGGAGCGCATGTGAGGAGAGCACACTACACTACAGCGAGTGTTTGAACATCTTAAGAGGTAAAATCATTACTACATCTGGTCAACGAGCTTTAAAACTGAATCTCCATTGTGGACGGACAAATGCACCCACCCATCCATCCCCCCTCGCCGTCCCGTTGTAAATGAAAGAGATGTGTGCGTTCGTGCGTGTGTGTGTGTAGCCCGACATGCAGCAGACAGGTAGGCATGGAAAGAGAGAGAATATTCTCTGTATTTTTGTTTTTAAACACACACTCCAACAGCCAATATAGAGCAACAGAATAACTTATTTTTTCCTCTCCGCTCAGTACCGAGTGGATGGGGACTGTAGGGAGTTTTCAAATGAAGGTGCTGCCAATAATTTCCAAATCTCTACTCTTTAACATGCATCCAATGCGATTTAGCTGTTGTAATGGATATTGTGTTAATGTTTGTATCTGCTGTTGCACAAGAGTTTTTCTGTATAGCAGAAGTTTATGCTTAATTTACAAATCACTATAACAGGTACATCTCAAAAAAATTGAATATCATGACAAAGTTCAATATTTTTTGTCACTCATTTCAGAAAGTGAAACCCATATATTATATAGTCATTACACAGAGAGTGAAATACTTCAGGTGTTTATTTAGTTTAATTTTGATGATTATGGCTTACGGCCCATGAAAACCCCAAATTCAGTTTCTCAAAAAATTAGAATATTACATAAAATTAATTTAAAAAATAGCTTTTTTAATACAAATGTGGACCGACTGAAAAGTATGTCCATGTACACACTCAATACCTGGTGGAGGCTCCTTTTGGATTAATTACTGTGTCAATGTGGCGTGGCATGGAGGTGATCAGCCTGTGATACTGCTGAGGTGTTATGAAGGTCCAGGTTGCTTTGATAGTGACCTTCAGCTCGTCTGCATTGTTGGGTCTGGTGTCTCTCATCTTCCTCTTGATAATCCTCCATAGATCCTCTATGGGGTTTAGGTCAGGAGAGTTTGTTGGCCAGTCAAGCACAGTGATGCCATTAAACCAGGTTCTGATACTTTTGGCAGTGTGGGGGGTGGGTACCAAGTCCTGCTGGAAAATGAAATCAGCTTCTCCATAAAGCTTGTCAGCAGAGGGAAGCATGAAGTGCTCTAAAATTTCCTGGTATACGACTGCACTGACTTTGGTCTTGATAAAACACAGTGGACCAACACCAGCAGATGGCATGGTTCCTCAAATCATCACTGACTGTGGAAACTTCACACTAAACCTCAAGCAACTGAGATTCTGTGCCTCTCCACTCTTTTTCCACACTTTGGGACTTTTATTTCCAAATGAAATGTAAAATTTACTTTTACCTGAACAGAGGTCATCTGCTGGCGATTTAACAAAAGGTTAAATCAGGGCAGTCTTATGGGTTCCATGTGGGTTTGTCCATGGAGTTCATGCTGGCCCCATCGGTGTTTGCCCACATGGACTTTACCTGTTTATAAATTTTCAACTTATTTTCTCATAAATCTGCTATTTTCTTGTGAATTTGTGACTTTCCCCCAGTTGCAACTTTTTTTACTGTAATCTTGCAACTCTCTCATAAATTTTGTTGCTTTTTTCCTTGTAAATTTATTTTCTTATAAATTCGTAAGTTTTTCCTATAAATTTGAAACATTTTCCTTGTAAATTTGGAACTTTCTCAAAAATTTAAAACTTTTTTTTTTTACTGTAAACTTACAGCTTTTCCTCAGAAATTTTGGACTTTTTCTCATAAATTTTCAATTTATTTACTCATACATTTGCTACATTTTTTTATTTGCAACTTTTTCTTATTTTTTTCCTCATAAATTTGACTTTTTTTCTTGTAAATTTGCTATTTTTTTTTCATCTCAAACAGGTTAATTTTTCTTAATGATAAAACTGATCTTGTTCTTCTATTAAGACAAAGCTAAGAGCAAAGAGATGTCTTGTACCTTTGACATGTTTCGACTGTCATCTGCAGTCTTCTTCAGAAAGCGTTGTTTAACATCTGTGACGTGTCACATCAGCTCTTTTATCCTTTAAGGGTAAGGATCTGTACTTATATAGCACTTTCTAGTCACAAAGACCACTCAAAACACTTCACTAGTAGGTACGCTAATCCTCTATTCTAAGATCCTATAGCAGACAGATACCTAGGGACAATTTAGTCACCAATTAACCTAACATGCAGGTCTTTGGATTGTGGGAAGAAACTGGAGCCCCCGGAGTAAACCCACACAGCACAGGGAGAACATGCAAACTCCACACAGAAAGGTTCCTACCCCTGCCAGCCTGGGGGTTCAAACCTGGAACCTTCAAGCTGTGAGGCAATAGTGCTAACCACTATACCACTGTGCTGCCCGTGCTTTACGTAGGCGTGACCCACCTGACAGATTTGACAGATCTGCCAGGTTGGTCACACCCCCCTGCCGTGCGATGCCCCCCCCCCCCCCGGCCATATGATGATCACGTATGATGTGATGTCATTATTCACAAAAACCCCCAATGATGTCACTTTACACATTGTACAGGAACGCCTCAAGAAGGATAAAAAACTCAAAAAACACACAAACCTCACAGTTAAGGACATATCACAACTCTTACAGATTGCTGCCAAATCCACCTACTTCCAATTCAAAAACAAATTATACAGACAAAAAGAAGGATTCGCAATTGGAGACCCCCTTTGTGCAACAACGAGCAGCTTTTTATGGAAGACCTGGAAATCAGAGCCATCAACACAACCCCCACAGCATGCAGACCCACATTCTGGAGAAGATATGTGGATGACATTCTGGAAAAAATAAAACATGAACACACTCAAGAACTTACAGACCACCTGAATACCATAGACAGCACTGGAAACATCAAATTCACACATAAAGAAGAAACAAACCAGACCATAAACTTTCTAGACATAAAAATTCACCATAAGGATGATGACAGCATCAAAATCACAGCATACAGGAAACCAACACACACGAACCAATACCTACTCTAGACATCCGAACATCCCACGGCACATAAACTGTCAGTTGTGAGGACATTACTGTATATGAATGGACCACTATCATCACAGACGAGGAGGAGAGACAGAAGGAAGAATGGCACATACAACACGCACTCCTGGACTGTCAATACCCAACATGGGCAATAAACAAAGGAAAACGTCAAGTCCAAAACAAAGACCAAGAACAAAAACAAGAAGGGAAAAAACACACACCAAAAACAGAAAACAACAAAAATATAGTGATCCTACCCTACATCCGGGGAATAAGTGAACCCATACAAAAATCATGAAAAAACATGGGAATAAACACAGCAATAAAACCCCCACAAAACTGCAGCAGCCTTTGGTTCACCCCAAGGACAAAATACAACCAAACAAAAAATGCAACATAGTTTGTGAAATGCAATGCAAATCATGTTAATAAAAAAAAAAAAAAACATACATGGGAGAAATGGGGAGGATGTTTGCTACACGGAAAAGGGAACACCAAAAAGAATGTGAAAAAGAAACAGCAGGGCAACTCACAAGAATGCAAAAAGAAAACAGGAAAACCACACATCAGCAATATCAGACCACTGCAAGATAAACAGCCACATCATGGACTGGAACAACACAAAAATAGTTGGATCAGAAGACAACAAACACAAACGCTGGATCAAAGAAACAACTGAAATCAGGAAGCGAGCCCGCAACACCATGAACCAAGATGATGGAGCCTTCATGCTCTCGCACACCTGGGACTCCAGAGACCATCGCACGGTGGGGGGCGTGACAGACGTGGCAGATCTGTCAAACCTGTCAGGTCGGTCACACCTATGGAAAGGATAAAACAGCTGATGTGACACGTCACGGACATCAGACAAGACTTTCTGAGGAAGACTGCAGATGACAGTCAAAACATGTCCAAGGTAAGAGACATCTCTTTACTTTGTCTTAATAGAAAAACAAGATCAGCTTTGCTAAATTTTTCTTTTCTTTTCAAGTAATTTTACTTTTTTCTTGTAAATTTCCAACTTTTTTCTAGTAAATTTGCCACTTTTTTCTCATAAACTTCCTATTTTTTTTTTTGTAAATTTGTCACTTTTTCTTATAAATGGTCACATTTTTTTCCTCATAAATTTGTGACCTTTTTGTGTAATTTTCCCTATGGCAGCAGTGTTACTGAAACCTGCTCACTCCTTTTAAACTCATGTGGGGCCCAGACGTGTTTACAGATTACCTGCTTCCCTGTACCACAGGTAAAGTCCATGTGAGCAAATGCAGATGGCGCCAACATGGAACCCGTGGACAAACCCACATGGGACCCATAAGACAGCCCAGTTTAAACCTATCATGGAGCCCACATGCGCATACTGGCTGGGCAGTACCATTCCTCTTACAGGAATCCAAAGTAAAACTATGGTGTTTCGGTCTTTTGGTTATAATGCTCATAGCTTTAGATTTGTTGACATTCAAATGTTTTATTCAGATATATTACTGAATTCAAACAGTCTACGAGCACTTAAAATGTCTTGCGATGACTGCTCAGTTTTGTTTTTCAGAGTAAATGTTTAAATAAAGACAATAAGCTGTGAATTTCTGGGAGAATATGTGACAGCTAAATTGTTTTTGTCTTTCGTGCCATACACTTATCCAAACAGCAACCAAAAGGCTTCAGATGTTGCTGTTATTGCCGCGTTCTGAGCCGCTGCATGTTCACACGCTCCACTCTGCCGCTGTTTGTGATCTGATGGCTGGAAGCTGCAGAATAATTTCCAAGCAGACAGCCAAATCACCATCATCATCATCATCATCATCGTTAACTCTGCCTTTGTCTGCTGTCATCTCCGTCTTCGGTTTACTCTTCCTCCCCCTCGCTCGTCCGTCCTTCCTCTCGAGCACTCCTCCAGCTCTGCCTGCCAAACATCCATCTCACATGTTTCCCGTCTTTCAGGCCTCACATATTCACCCTCTCCATTTTTCCCCCTCCTGTACATGCATCCTGACACATCTGTGTTGCCAAAGTGCGAGTGCATGAGCAGCTGTTTTTTTTTGGGGGGGGGGGGTGAGCAGTTGTGCAGCTCTGCTGGTGGTTTGCATCTTTTCCATTGAAAACAACAACAAAAAAACAAAACAAAACACTCCATTCTGGCTGTCAGAGAGCACAAAGAAGGAGAAAGACTGACTAATGGAGATTGTTAGGAAGAAAAAATGGCTATAAAATGTTTATTGTCTCATCTGACTTGTCCTCGGCGTGGATGCTGTTTTCAAACGTCTGTCATTTGGTGAAAAGATAATGAATGATGCTGGCGTAAGGTTGTTTCGACTCAGCCTTTTATTGTTCCATAAGGTGATTTATGTGATGTAGGGTTGTCTCATTGTTTCCCAAACAAACTCCACAAAAGCCATTAATAATATGAACTCGTATGTATTGTTTTCTTGATTAATTATTCAGAAAATTTTCCACTGACCATGCACCGTGTGATTCCTGCTAACAAAGGAGTGAATGTTCAGCTGAACTGAGTGGCGCGAACTAGTCGAGACAGTCGTGGGTTTAGAAACGCTCAGAAGAATGACTGGAACACTACCACGCTTTCAAATGTCAGATCTTCAGAGACAAAGAGCGGCATGGGATTCGTTTTCAGAAGGTTCGCGACAGGTAATAACATCAATCATGTGTGACATTTTATAATGGAAAATCCTTCTGTGAGGTCCCAATCAAAACAGGAGTTGAAATTCACACCCTTTTCATGTCAGTCAAGCTGCTGGTTGGCTTCTGTGCCAACAGTGATGGTGACTGCAGGATCATTTCCATGATGAAGAAAAACCTCTTCACAACATCCACCCAAGTGTAGAACACTCTCCAGCAAGTACAGTGCATCTGGAAAGTATTCACAGCGCTTCACTTTTTCCACATTTTGTTATATTGCAGCCTTATTCCAAAATGGATTAAATTCATTTTTTCCCCTCAAAATTCTACACACCATACCTCATAATGACAATGTGAAAAAAAAAAGTTTTTTTGTGATTTTTGCAAATTTATTAAAAATAAAAAACTAAGAAATCACATGGACATACTGTAACTATTCACAGCCTTTGATCACTACTTTGTTGATGCACCTTTAGCGGCAATTACAGCCTCAAGACTTTTTGAATATGATGTCACAAGCTTGGCACACCTATCTTTGGGCAGTTTGGCCCATTCCTCTTTGCAGCACCTCTCAAGCTCCATCAGGTTGGATGGGAAGCATCAGTGCACAGCCATTTTCAGATCTCTCCAGAAAAGTTCAATTGGATTCAAGTCTGGGCTCTGGCTGGGCCACTCAAGGACATTCACAGAGTTGTCTTGAAGCCACTCCTTTGATATCTTGGCTGTGTGCTTAGGGTTGTTGTCTTGCTGAAAGATGAACCGTCACCCCAGTCTGAGGTTCACACCAAAGAGTTCAATCTTTGTCTCAACAGAAGAGAGAATTTTGTTTCTCATGGTCTGAGAGTCCTTCAGGTGCCTTTTGGCAAACTCCAGGTGAGCCGCCATGTGCCTTTTACTAAGGAGTGGCTTCCATCTGGCCACCCTACCATACAGGCCTGATTGGTGGATTGCTGCAGAGATGGTTGTCCTCCTGGAAGGTTGTCCTGTCTCCACAGAGGAACACTGGAGCTCTGACAGAGTGACCATCGGGTTCTTAGTCATCTCCCTGACTAAGGCCCTTTTCCCCCGATCGCTCAGTTTAAATCGGCCGGCCAGCTCTAGGAGCAGTCCTGGTGGTTCCGAACTTCTTGCATTTATGGATGATGGAGGCCACTGTGCTTACTGGGACCTTCAAAGCAGCAGAAGATTTTCTGTACCCTTCCCCAGATTTGTGCCTCGAGACAATCCTGTCTTGGAGGTCTACAGACAATTCCTCTGACTTGATGCTTTGTTTGTGCTCTGACATGCACTGTCAACTGTGGGACCTTATATAGACAGGTGTGTGCCTTTCCAAATCATGTCTAATCAGCTGAATTTACCACAGGTGGACTCCAATTAAGCTGTAGAAACATCTCAAGGATGATCAGTGGAAACAGGATGCACCTGAGCTCAGTTTTGAGCTTCATGGCAAAGACTGAGTTCTTATGTACATGTGATTTCTCAGTTTTTTTATTTTTAATAAATTTGCAAAAAGCTCAAAAAAGCTTCTTTCACATTGTCATTATGGGGTATTGTGTGTAGAATTCTGAAGAAAAAAATGAATTTAATCCATTTTGGAATAAGGCTGTAACACAACAAAATATGGAAAAAGTGAAGCGCTGTGAATACTTTCCGGATGCACTGTAGGCGTATCAGTATCTAAGTCTCAAAAATAGAAAGGCCAGATTAGACTTTGTCAAAAACATCTAAAGAAGCCAGCCCAGTTCTGGATTGGGACCAAAATTTTAAGTGTGAAATGTTTTGACAAGTTATTTTTATTATTGTCTGTTCATTCTGTCTCCTGTAATCATAAATGACATTACACCCAGTACTTTTGCCATGAGACAGCAAGGATCCAGCCCAGCCTTAAACACTGCTGACTCAGTGCTCTCACAACAATGCTTATCTGTTTAGTCTATTGTATTAAAATGCTCTGCTCTGTTCTAACACTTTTAAGCTTCTCATGGCACTTGCCTGCATGTGGGACACGACATTTTCCATTTTTTGCCAAGATGTCACAATAAATTCCAAGAAAAGGCACCTTTGACTCTACACTTTCAGCTATGGTCATACAGATTCTTACAAACAATGGATATGTAAGACTCTCCCAGTTCCTACGAATTCTGGAGTTCAGACATTCATTGAGGGGGGCATAGTTTCTTACGGCTGCTGTTCAATTCACAAGCACAACTTGAGACATTCTTGAGAAATGAGGTGCTTTTCTGTCAAATGATGGCCTTAGAGTTCTTATGTTCTTCATAAGGATACCCTCAGAGTTCCTTTCATCTTACGAAATTTTTTGTGCAACTCACGGCACTCTCAAGTCATTGGTAGGAAGATCTTATGGCTTTCAGCACATTTTTGATTGACTGATTTTATTTATTTGAACATCAAGACAAAAAAAAAAAAATTAAAACAAGAAATCAAAACCCCTCAAAAAATAAACATAAAAAAATGCCTTGTTCAAAAGGCATTTTAAAAGAAGAAGCCAACGCTTATATAGTCCCACCCCTTCTCCATACCCAATAAATTATAATATCAATCAGTCATTAGCAATCCCATAATTACATTCATTATACAATACCATAATATATAATGCATCTTATAATTAAATTATGCAATAGAAATAATACAACAATGATAGTTTATAGTGAATAATACCAACATCTAATAATAATTGTAGTAATAATAAGTAAATACTTCTGGTATGTTTAATATAATTATAGACAATATTATTATCATCATCATAATCACCACATACAGGTACATCTCAAAAAAAATTAGATTATCATGAAAAAGTTCAATATTTTTTGTCACTCATTTCAGAAAATGAAACCCATATATTATATACAGTAGATTCATTACACAGAGAGTGAAATATTTCAAGTGTTTATTTAGTTAAATGTTTATGATTATGGCTTACAGCCCATGGAAACCCCAAATTCAGTTTCTCAAAAAATTAGAATATTACATAAAATTAACTTAAAAAATAGTTTTTTAACAGAAATGTTGGCCGCCTGAAAAGTATGTCCATGTACACACTCAATACTTGGTCGGGGCTCCTTTTGGATTAATTACTGTATCAATGTGGCGTGGCATGGAGGTGATCAGCCTGTGGCACTGCTGAGGTGTTATAAAGGTCCAGGTTGCTTTGATAGTGACCTTCAGCTCGTCTGCATTGTTGGATCTGGTGTCTCTCAACTTCCTCTTGACAATACTCCATAGACTCTCTATGGGGTTTAGATCAGGAGAGTTTGCTGGCCAATCAAGCACAGTGATGCCATGGTCATTAAACCAGGTTCTGATACTTTTGGCAGTGTGTGTGTGTGGGGGGGGGGGGGGGGGGCAAGTCCTGCTGGAAAATGAAATCAGGTTTTCCATAAAGCTTGTCAGCAGAGGGAAGCATGAAGTGCTCTAAAATTTCCTGGTAGACGACTGTGCTGACTTTGGTCTTGATAAAACACAGTGAACAAACACCAGCAGATGACATGGCTCCTCAAATCATCACTGACTGTTGAAACTTCACACTAAACCTCAAGCAGCTTAGATTCTGTGCCTCTCCGCTCTTCTCTCCAGACTCTGGGACTTTGATTTCCAAATGAAATGCAAAATTTACTTTTATCTGAAAAGAGGTCATCTGCTGGTGTTTGTCCACCGTGTTTTGTCATGACCAAAGTCACCACAGTCGTCTACCAGGAAATTTAAGAGCACTTCCTGCTTCACTCTGCTGACAAGCTTTATGGAGAAGCTGATTTCATTTTCCAGCAGGACTTGGCACCACCCCCCCCCCCCACTGCCAAAAGTATCAGAACCTGGTTTAATGGCATCACTGTGTTTGATTGATCAGCAAACTCTCCTGACCTAAACCCCATAGAGAATCTATGGAGGATTGTCAAGAGGAAGATGAGAGACACCAGATCCAACAATGCAGAAGAGCTGAAGGTCACTATCAAAGCAACCTGGACCTTTATAACACCTCAGCAGTGCCACAGGCTGATCACCTCCATGCCACGCCACATTGATACAGTAATTAATCCAAAAGGTGCCCCGACCAAGTATTGAGTGTGTACATGGACTTACTTTTCAGTCGGTCCACATTTGTATTAAAAAACTATTTTTTAAAATCAATTTTATGTAATCTAATTTTTTGAGAAACTGAATTTGGGGTTTTCATGGGCTGTAAGCCATAATCATCAAAATTAAAACAAATAAACACTTGGAATATTTCACTTTCTGTGTAATGAATCTATATACTGTAATATATGGGTTTCACTTTCTGAAATGAGTGACAGAAAATACTGAACTTTTTCATGATATTCTAATTTTTTGAGATGTACCTGTATACCACCATATACCCCCACATGGCCCACAATACCTAGGCACAATAATAATAATAATAATACCACCTGGCCTATATAACACTTCAAATAATTCCATCCTAACAACAATCCTAATACTATAATACTGTTGTAAAATTCTAGTAATAATGACATCGATAATAATAGTACTCAGCATATAGATTCAACAATAACAACCTTTCTTCACTGAAGACACATTGTAATATTACTTTATTTTTATAATGTTGAAAAATCATTTCTTTATATGTTGATTTAAATATATGGATGTTTGGACATTGCCTGTGTTTCTCCCCCAACCCATTCCACAATTTTACCCCACACACAGACACACAAAAACCCTTCCCAGTAGATCTTAGTAGGTGCATTTTAAATTTTGTATTCCCCCGTAAATTGTATTTCCCTTCTCTCTGACTAAAAAGATTTTGTATATTGTGTGGCAAAAAGTTTTTACTGACTTTAAACATTAACTGTGTTGTATAATAATCAACCAGATCCTGTCATTTCAATAACTTTGAATGTAAAAACAATAAATTAGTATGTTCAAGGTACCCGACTTTGTGTATAACACGGGCTGTCCTTTTTTGTAATATTAGCAATGAATCAAGTGTACTTTTATAATTGTTACCCCAGACCTCTATACAATAGGTCAAGTATGGAAGTACTAATGAACAATACAAGCTATGAAGCGATTTGTAATCTAGGACTTGCTCAGTTTTATTTATAATTGCAATATTTTTGTCAGAGCAAATGTCGCACTAATGACATACTTTCACCTTTTGAGCACCTCACTACTGCCTAACATGCTGTACGAATCACTGTACAAATGGGGATTCCAGCATTTAAAAGGTCAGAGAAGGCCAACTTAAATTCACCTGTAAAGGTTATAGTGCATTTTAGGTGCATCCTTAAATTTCACCCGAAAGTCAAATATCCCTAATTTTTTGTGAGTAGTGTATATTTGAAAAGGTTTAAAAGAACTTTTCCAAGCCCTTTACAGCTTTTTCCTTGAAATGAAACTCAAATATCAGTCACTCATGTCAGTGATTTTAATCAAACCATAAAAGAAAAACTGCACACATAATCAAAAATCAAAGAGGAAAAAAAGTACCATATTCAGAAGAGCCAAACATTCAGGCCCAGAAGAAATCAGTCCAACTTAAATCGTATATTTCATAGCTGTCCAATATATGATTCTTAAATAGTATTCCAAATTAGGTGAGTGTCCCACAGGTTTTAATTTCATCAGTGAAATTATTCCATAATTGAACTCCTTTGGTTGAGATACAGTGGTGTGAAAAAGTGTTTGCCCCCATCCTAATCTCTCTTTTTTTTTGTATGTTTGTCACACTTAAATACGATATTTCAGATCAAACAAAATTAAATTTTAGACAAAGATAACACAAATAAACACAAAATGCATTTTTTTTTAAATGAAGGTGTTTATTATTAAGAGTAAAAAAAATCCAAACCAACATGGTGTTGTGTGAAAAAGTGATTGCCCTCCCCCTTCCCTGGTTAAAACATAAATTAACTGTGGTTTATCACGTCTTTGGAAAGCTGCATTTATTTTCTCTAGCCACACCCAGGCCTGATTACTGCCACACCTGTTCTCAATCAAAAAGTCACTTAAATAGGACCTGCATGACAAAGCGAAGTAGACCAAAAGATCCTCAAATGCTAGACATCATCAAAGAAATTCAGGAACAAATGAGAAGCAAAGTAATTGAGATCTATCAGTCTGGAAAAGGTTATAAAGCCATTTCTAAAGCTTTGTGGCTCTAGCGAACCACAGTGAGAGCCATTATCCACGAATGGCGAAAACATGGAAGGGATAAGGGATAAGGACCTGAGGTTCAGGTTACTTTATTTGTACCAGTAGGTAGATTTGTTACTGTATTGTTGCTACCTGTACTTATATAGTGCTTTTTCTAGTCTCAAAGACCACTCAAAGCGCTTCTAACAGTGTGGGTCCCATTACATCCGGCGTAAAAGTAACAGCATTTCAGAAAAGGAACATCATACCAACAGTAAAATATGGTGGAGGGAGTGTGATGTCTGGGGCTATTTTGCTGCTTCAAGACCTGGAAGACTTGCTGTGGTTAATGGAACCATGAATTCTGCTGTCTACCAAAAAATCCTGAAGGAGAATGTTCGGCCATCTGTTCGTGACCTCAAGATTAAGCACACTTGGGTTCTGTAGCAGGACAATGATCCAAACCACACCAGCAAGTCCACCTCTGAATGGCTTAAGAAAAACAAAATGAAGACTTTGGAGTGGCTGAATCAAAGTCCTGACCTGAATCCGATTGAGATGCTGTAGCATGACCTTAGAAAGGCAGTTCATGCTCGAAAACCCTCCAGTGTGGCTGAATTACAGCAATTCTGCAAAGATGAGTGGGCAAAAATTCCTCCACAGCGCTGTAAAAGACTCATTGCCAGTTATTGCAGACGCTTGATTGCAGGTGTTGCTGCTAAGGGTGGCCCAACCAGTTATTAGATTTAGGGGGCAATCACTTTTTCACACAGGGCCATGTAGGTTTGGATGCCCCGGCCTTGGATGCGCTCTGCAGAGCGTGCCCAAATGCCAAGTCACGTTTTGTTACCTTGTATTCATACATGTGTAATGACAATAAAGTTGAATCTCATCTCATCTCATCATCTCATCTCTCATTTTTTTCCCCTTAACAATAAACACATTGATTTAAAAACTGCATTTTGTGTTTACTTGTGTTCTCTTTGTCTAATATTTAAATTTGTTTGATGATCTGAAACATTTAAGTGTGATAAACATACAAAAAAAATGAGAAATCAGGAGTCATGAACACTGACCTTAACTGAGGCAAGTGAGGCCTGCAGTTCTTTGGATGTTGTTGTGGGGTCTTTTGTGACCTCTGATGAGTCGTCGCTGCACTCTTGGAGTAATTTTGGTCGGCCAGCCACATCTGGGAAGGTTCACCACTGTTCCACGTTCTTGCCATTTGTGGATAATGGCTCTCAGTGTGATTCGCTGGAGTCCCAAAGCTTCAGAAATGGCTTTATAACCTTTTGCAGACTGATAGATCTCAATTACTTTGTTTCTCATTTGTTCCTGAATTTCTTTGGATCGCAGCATGATGTCTAGCTTTTGAGGATCTTTTCGTCTGCTTCACTTTGTCAGACAGGTCCTATTTAAGTGACTTCTTGATTGAGAACAGGTGTGGCAGTAATCAGACCTGGGTGTGGCTAGAGAAAATAAACTCAGCTTTCCAAAGATGTGATCAACCACAGTTAATTTATGTTTTAACAGGGGGGGGCGGCAATCACTTTTTCACACAGGGCCATCTAGGTTTGGATTTTTTTCCCTTCTTAATAAACACCTTCATTTAAAAACTGCATTTTGTGTTTACTTGTGTTATCTTTGTCTAATATTTAAATTTGTTTGATGATCTGAACCATGTAAGTGTGACAAACATACAAAAACATTGAGAAATCAGGAAGGGGGCAAACACTTTTTCACACCACTGTATGGTCAATACATCTATGAAAGTCTTGTTATTATAATGCAGTCATGTTGTTTTTGCTGCAGGTTCCCTGTCTGTTAGCAGGATCATGCAAAAACGCCACTTTCACCAGAGGTGGCCCTTGGCCCAGAGATGAACTCATTAGATGTTGGAGGTGATCCGTGAGTGCATACCTCCGCCAAGGCCCTATCTTGCAATGTACAGATGGATGGTGATATGGACGGACAAAGGGACGGAGGAGAGGACAAAGGAAGGGAGGGAGGCAGCCTTGGTGGAGGTATGCACTCTCTGAGTGCCCTCTTGTTTACTGTAAATTATTACTCTTTTTTTGAAGGCTGAACACAGGATTTGTGTTTGTTTTATACAGAATGTGTTGCCCCACACTTCTACACAGTAGACAATGCATGGAAGGATGACAAAACAGTACAAAGTTTACAATGATGCTGATTTTAAAAAAACCTTGGTGTTTATACAATAGCGCAACTGTTTTTGTCCTATAAGTCATTAAAAAAATGCAACAGACATGTTAACAAGAAAACAAGAGCACTCAGAGGCGAGTGCTGTATCCCCTGCCTCCATTTTCTTTGAAGATCCCAATGTTAGTCAAGCAAAGCAGGTTTCAGCATTTTCATATAATTACTGGGGCAGAACCAAATTATGATAAGCCTATCTTTCATGAATATACAGGAAAAAATAGCAGTATACAACCCATAGATGTTTGTCATGATCCCAAATTGAACCTGTGTAGCAAGTTTGGTGACCCTAGCTTTACTTGTAGTACAGTAATAAGGCATAGGGAATGCTAACCTTAACCTTGGACCTTTTGACCCCAAACCCACAGTCAGAGGTCAGGATCCCAAGGTGAACCTGTATACCAGGTTTGGTTGCCCAAGCTTTACTCATTTAATAGTAATAGTAAATTTGCCGTTGACCACATTGCAAATGGAATGTTAACTTTGACCTTTGACATTTTGATCCCAAACCCACAGTCAGACCAGGGTGTAAGTCATCCAAGATGTGTATTAGATACAACTACTGCATCGATTTGGAAAGCCTACATCATTTCTTTCAGTAGTGTGTTTAGAAGATTTAGGGAAAATCTGACCTCTGACCTCACAGTCATCAGATCAGAGTCAAATTGCAATACGTGCATCATCAGTGTATATCAAACCCTGGCACCAAGTTCCAAAACATTTGGAACAAAACTGTAGGAGGAGTTGATTTTACAAGACAATTACTGCCTACTAACTGAGGTGAAACGGGACCTCATAAGTCAGGGGCTATAACTCCTGCAAACATCATCCAATCTGAGCCAAATTCTAATATACGCATCATCAGTGTATATCAAACCTGGTACCGCGTTTCAAAACAATCAGAATATAACTGTCAGAGGAGTAGATTTCAAAAAGTAGGACAGACGGACGGACAGACGGATTGCCCCAGAACATAATCCCCCTTGACCTTCACCAGTGTGTCACTTTAAGGTTACTAACTATTACTAGCTATTCAAAATTTTCACAAGCCACAGGTTTGTAGCTGTAAAGTTCACGTTTATTGAATTAAAAATTGATTATGGAGTTTTCCTGTCATTGGCACATAAAAATGGAGTGAGCAGGTGCTCATGGGAGTTGTAGTATAGTGGGTTTTTTAATGTTCCCTGGTGAAACTAAATCCAGGAGGCTCGAAAGTTTGGCCGTTTCACCACATACGTACAACTTGCAACCACAACCACATGCAACTTCTCATTTTTTTAATTTTGAAAACCTCACACTTGAGCCAAACTGGATGTCCAGTAAACCTTTCACACTGACTTCTACATAAATTTCGGTCGGACTGATTAAAAAACCCTCCTTGGTAGAGGAAACAGTTATTCTCTCAGCCTTTAAAACTCTGACAGACCTCTGAAGCTGTGACAGGTGGGTAGCATGACATGGCAGCCCTATATTTAGCCGTGTTTAAAGGGATATTTGTGTTTGAAGTTAGTGAAGTTTGGGTTTGATTAAAGGCAATCAAGTTGTTTTCTTTCACATTATTTTGCTGCTGTGAGACACATGCTGTCCTCCCTGAACTAATAAAGTTTTTTTTTTTCATATAGAACACTTTTAACCACTTGATTCCCTTTTAGGCTGACAGAGAAATTATTTTTCAAACAAAAATGCATCCATTAGTTGAAGCTGTTCAGGGACATGCAACCACAGTTATGTCTCAGAGCCATGTGGTGGCACAAAGGAAATCTATTCAATTCAATTCAACTTTATTTATATAGTGCCATTTCACAACAACAGTCATCTCATAGCACTATCAACTGTAGGGGGGACCCCCACAGTTGCAGAAAGACCCCAGCAATCAGACGATCCCCTGTGAGCAAGCACTTGGCGACGGTGGAGAGGAAAAACTCCCTTTTAACAGGAAGAAACCTCCAGCAGAACCAGGCTCAGGGAGGGGCAGTCATCTGCTGCGACTGGCTGGGGGGTGAGGGGATAGAGAAGAAGAAAAGAACAGACATGTAGAGACCAAACAGCACGATGGGGACTCAATCTATGGGAGAGAACAAACAAATGTTAATGACCAGCAAAAAAAAAATATTTCATAGAGAGTGAAGAAAGGAGTGAGGCCCAGTGCATTACTGGAGGTCCCCCGGCTGACTAAACCTATTAGCAGCATAACTAAGGGAGGGTTCAGAAACACATGATCCCTCCCTAATTGTAGGCTATATCAAAAAGGTAGGTTTTAGCCCTATTCTTAAAAACAGAGATCGAGTCTGACTCCCGAATCCAGATTGGCAGCTGATTCCACAGGAGAGGAGCTTGATAACTGAAGGCTCTGCCTCCCATTGTACTTTTGGAGATTCTAGGTATTACAAGTAATCCTGCATTTTGGGAGCGTAGTGCTCTGTTAGGATAATACGGTAGTATCAGATCTTTTAAATAAAAAGGAGCCTGATTGTTTAGAGCTTTGTAAGTGAGAAGAAGGATTTTAAACTTAATTCTAAACTCTATGGGAAGCCAATGAAGGGAGGCCAGAACCGGAGAGATATGATCTCTCTTTCTAGTACCTGTTAAAACTCTTGCTGCAGCATTTTGGATCAGCTGAAGACTTTTTAAAGATGTTTTAGGACAGCCTGATAATAAAGAATTACAATAATCTAATCTCGAGCTAACAAAAGCGTGGATCAGCTTCTCAGCATCACTCTGAGAAAAGATGCTCCTAATCTTGGCAATATTACGCAAATGATAGAAGGCAGTCTTAGAAACAAATTTAATATGTGAATTGAAGGACAAATCCTGATCAAAAATAACTCCAAGGTTCCTCACAGAGCTATTAAGAGAAAGAGTAACTGCGTCCAAACTGAAAGTTTGATTTGGAAAGGAATTTCTAAGGTTTTTTGGACCAACAAGAATGACTTCAGTCTTATCTGAATTTAATAGCAGGAAATTACAAGTCATCCAAGCTTTGATTTCCTTAAGACAGGCTTCTAACTTGGCTAATTGATTAGTATCATCTGGCTTCATTGACAGGTATAATTGTGTGTCATCTGCATAACAATGAAAATGTATACAGTGCTTTCTAATAATGTTGCCTAACGGAAGCATATATAAACTAAAAAGAGTAGGGCCTAGCACAGATCCCTGTGGAACTCCATGACTAAGCTTTGAGCTGAAAGAAAACTCATCATTTACATGAACAAACTGGAACCTATCAGATAAATAAGATCTAAACCACTGCAACGAAGTTCCATTAAGTCCAACATAGTGTTCTAATCTATCAAGTAGAATATTATGATCAATAGTATCAAAAGCTGCACTAAGATCTGAAAGGACAAGTACAGAAACTAGTCCATTATCAGATGCAATGAGGAGGTCGTTAGTGACCTTCGCTAAGGCTGTTTCAGTACTATGATGGATTCTAAACCCAGATTGAAACTCTTCAAGTAAACCATTTCCCTGCAGGTGGTCAAATAATTGCGTAGCAACAACTCTTTCTAAGATTTTTGAAATGAAAGGGAGATTAGAGATTGGTCTATAGTTAGCTAAAGCTCCTGGATCTAGCGTTGGCTTTTTGAGTAAGGGTTTAATTACAGCCGTTTTAAAAGCCTGCGGTACATGGCCTAAAGTTAATGAAGAATTGATTATATGAAGAATAAAGCTACCAATAAGTGGGAAGACTTCTTTAAATAACCTGGTAGGAATAGGATCTAAAAGACAAGTTGAAGGTTTGGATGAGGAAACTACTTTGTCTAACTCACAAAGGTCGATTGGAGTAAACTCATCAAGACAGACATCAATAGAAGGAGTTGTAGTAGTTACAGTATTTAAGTTAACTGTGGGAAGAATCTGATTGATTTTATCTCTGATGGATGAAATTTTATTATTGAAAAAGTTCATAAAGTCCTGACTAGTAAGCTCTAAGGGGATGCTAGGATTGACAGAGTCCTGACTCTTTGTCAACCTGGCTACAGTACTGAAAAGAAACCTGGGATTATTCTTGTTCTCTTCTCTTAATGCAGAGTAATAACTCGTTAAATCTATGTTTTTGGTTTCGAAACCACACTCATTAAATTATCACTTTTTTTGGCTTTCTAATCTAAAACAATTAAGGACTATTTTATAGAGCAAAGCATGTAATAATTTTTAAAACATCTGCCAAGTACATCCACTTATTCAAGATTAAATATCAGATTTATAAGATAGTTAAGATAAGATAAGATAAGCCTTTATTAGTCCCACAATGGGGAAATTCCAGGATTGCAACAGCACAGGGATAGCAACACTCAGAGCAACAATCAGAAGGCAAGAAAAAACAACATCTAGTAAACATATGTCCATATTACTATAAATGTATATATATAGACACACAGTGCAGAGCATTATGGCTGGTGAATGTGCAGCAGAAAGTCTAAGCTCTCTCTCCGCGGATGCAGCGGGCCAGCTGGAAGTCTTTGGGCATGATGGTGACCCCCTTAGCGAAGAAGAGACCCACCAGGTGGGCCTCGCAGGTCTCCTGCAGAGCCATGACGGCGAAGCTCAGGAAACGCAGGACGGTCTTGAAGTCCTGAGCGATCTCCCTCACCAGGCGCTGGACGGGCAGCTTACGGATGAGCAGCTCCGTGGATTTCTGGCAGCAACAGATCTCTCTCAGAGCCACGGGCCTGTGACGGCGAGGCCTCTTCCCTCTGCCGGTGGCCGGAGCGCCTCTCCGAGCAGCCCTGGTGACTAGCTGTCTCCTGGGGGGCTTCTTCCTCCAGTAGATTTTACGGGCGGTCTGCTTGGTTCTTGCCATCGCTCTTTATTATTCTGTCTTATATTTCTTGCACGCCGCCTAAACTCCAGCCCGGCACCCGCGTCGTTTTCGCTACAGCTCCCGGTATGTCGAGTTTCCCATTAGCACCGGGCGGCGGCCAAGTGCTAGCTAGCACTAGCTCCTCCCTGCTGTAGCGTCTCCCGCTGCAAACCGTGGCTCCATCCGCCGACCCGGGAGACCCCCGGGGCGATCCGTGCGTCCGTGATATATATACAGAGTGAAAGGTGTAGAAAGAAGAAGATAAAAAAAAAAGGCTGTTGCAACGGGCAGCCTACTCGTGTGGCGCCACCGGTCCGGCGGAACCGGAACCGGAAAATGTTTTGTTATTGCTGTATGTAATGTTATTGCTGCATTGCGCTGAATATTCTATTGATATTGTTTTAATTAGTGACAAATATGGCAGCATCATTTACATCACGACATCAGATTTATGAACATCATTCATTGCATTAGCTGAAATCAAATTATTGTGAGCTGCATTATTCAGAGAGAAAGTTGCAATTGGTTTATTATTTAATAATCAACTCACTCTTACTTGGAAAGTTCAGTCACTACTATCAGTCTAGATCAGTCCATCATGTGATGGCAACGCTAGTGTTGTAGTCAAGACCACACTGACACCAGACCCAGACCACAGGGACAAGACCAAAAGACCACAGAGACCATGAGCCTCCAGTCCCAACCCAGAGCCACGCCCCCCACCCCCACCCCATCTAACCCCCGGGGAGTCCCTTCTCCCAATATAACTCGACCTCTTTTGAAAGTGAAGATCGCTTGTGGGTTTAATTTTCAAGCATCACACAGATTAGACCACTGATAAGACGGACACAACAGGTGAGAAATCACGCATGGGAAGAGAGAGAACATTTGGTAATTTTTGCAAATAAAACACAGACTTCAATAGTCAAAACATTTTTTTTTCAGCATTGGATTTAAACCAAACATTTGTTAATATGATGTGAATTATTTCTTTATCGATATAATCTGCATAATTTAACACAAATAATTCATTATGACCAGCAGATGAATCAATAAATTAAGTCAACCAACCAAATTAAGACACAAATGGCAATAAATAGACAATCAACTGATGATGTAACAATTACAAAATCTAAAAACATAAATAAATAAATCAGATGGGTCCTGGTTGGGCCTTGACACAGAATCTCAAGGGAAACTCAGTGGATGTATAAACTTAATACTTATTTACCATTTGGAATTAATGAACCAATTTAGGTTTGATTTCTCTAATTCAAAGAGTCCCCCAAAAAAATAAAAGAAATGGAGCATAGTGTGAACATAGTGTGTGCATTCAGTGTATGTTTATATTACAGCCTTGAAATACAAACACACATAAAATGTTACTAAAAACCTAACCCTAACTTTGGTGCTAACCCTGGGTTTTCTGTACTATGAAGCAACTGAGGTAAATCACTATGGCAGCCGATGCCTTTGCTACAAATCTAACCTACTGCACTGGGTATATAGGCACCACCCTCCTGGTTACGTCTACCAGCTGGCCTGGGAACATCTTGGTATCTTCTCTGAAGAGCTGGAGCAGGTGGCCAGGGTGAGGGAAGTCTGGGCCTTTCTGCTTGAGCTGTGGCCTCCGTGACTCGGACCTCCGGAAAAGCAGTAGAAAATGGATGGATGGATGGATGAACTGAATTGAATCCATGCACTGTTTGTGTAGGCCACAAGAGAGCTTCACAGAATAGCAGCTCAGGCATCAGCAAGCCTGACGTCTGGTTCAGGTTAAGTCAGTTCAGTATACAGTATGCAGTGAGATGTCAAATGTTGCAAGATGCTTTTTTCTGTCCCCCAGCACACTGTAAATAAACTACCTCAATCAAAGATCGACATGTTGAGCCTCTTTGTCTGTCATATCTTTAAAGTCTCACCTTATAGTTATGAACAAAACTATTGCTGAAAACTTCAGCTAATGCTAGCCCAGGCCTTCCACATGATGGGGACATGCAACTGCACAGCTGTTGTTCTTTGTGTAAAGCTAAAATGCTGTAATACTATATCAATCAATGCATAAAAATGATCCTGCTAAATAGCAGTTTAAGCAGCACTTCCAAATATTCAGACCCTACCAGTTGTTTCCAAGTGAATAAGGTCACACAAGCGTTAATAAAAACAGGCTGAGTGATTTTTCTCAGCATCACTTCAGTCACAGAATAGATATTTTTGGAAAGGTGTACATCTCCCCAGAGAGCAAAAAAAAAAAAAAAACCTCACATGTTGCAGGTGGTGTTCGGCAAGGACTGCCGCCACCACACGATGAGACTCCCATGGGCCTTGGTGCCCGTCAGCGTGACAGACAGCACTGCTGCTGCCGCCAGATGATGGAGAGCCCGATTCTGAAGGGCATGAAATGTTTTGCCGAGTCGAAAATGAACCTGCTCACTTCATTAAAGAGTGCGGGCGGACAACCTGTGGTAACCATCCATCTGTAGTCGAACCAGTTGTCTGTGCAGTGGAGATTTTTCTGCACTGTCATATCTGCATTAATCTGTTTTTGCCAATGATTCTCTCCCGCTTTCTGACTCATCGCCATCTTCTTTGTCTGATTTTCTGAGTTAATTCTAATTGATTTCATTAGTTTAGAACGTTTATTTTGAACATGCAATACAAGAACAAAGAAGTGGAAAAAAAAAAAACATTATAAATTTTAGCCCATACCAAAAACAGTGTACTGTCAGTCTGAAAAGGAGTAGGAAGAAGTAAAACTTATTTAGATCTTACAGCTTTAAAATCACATCAGATTAATTATTCATCCTAAAGTGCAACCTGAAATACCCACTTGCATGTAACTATATACATACATACATACACAGATATTGACATAAAAATCTATCTACATACATGCATTATATACACACAAACCGTATATACACACCCTCTACAGCCAGTATATACATACATACACACACATAAACATACAAAAACATTCATACTAGGAATGTAATGGTACACTAAAATCACAGTTCGGTACGTACTTTGGTTTTAAGGCCACGGTTCGGTTAATTTTCGGTACAGTTAGGAAACAAAATGCAAAATATAAACAGCTTTGACAAAAAAAAAACAAAAAAACTGCAAGCTACCAGCAGTCAATTCTCGAATAAATCAAATGTATACAATAAAACAAATAAATTCTCTTTTCAGCAAATGAATGATGCAGGCAAGTGCAACAACATAAGTTTGAATAGTCTGAATTACTCTTGTATTTTTAGGAAATTAAAGTTCCTCATTGCCTGAAGCTGTGTTTTTACCAGGGTTCCCTGGTAAGTTCAAGTTTCTGTGGGAAATTAATTATCTAATTTCACTGTAATTGGTCAAAAAAATTGCAAATAATTTGTCATTGTTGTGTATAGGTTCTGAAGGCACTCATACACAACAACTACAAATTATTTACAATTTTTTGGGCAACTAAGAAGTTAAATTAATTAATGTCCCACAAAATCCCGAACAGACCAGGGCACCCTTGAAAAACACTGGCGTAAAGTGCAGGGTTAACAGGTTTAGCTTTTTCTTGAAAGGATGGTATTATTTTCTGGCTGAAGTGGGCACAACAAGGAACTTCATACCGGGGCTCAGTCACCTCCAGCATGTGTTTAAACTGGTGTTCTTAACAGCTGAATATGGCCTTAGATCCACTGCTATAAAAACACAAATGGCATTTGTTATTAGGTCAAATAAGTTCATTTTGTCTTCTCTCAATTATTTATCTTTTGTTCTTATAAAAGACAAAAATAAAATAGAAAGGAGATGTCTTTACCTTCTTAACATGTTTCGACTGTACGCTGCAGCCTTTCGTCAGAAGAGTCAGGGACTCTGCAGGGACTCTGTACGAAGGCTACAGTGTACAGTCAAAACATGTTAAGAAGGTAAAGACATCTCCTTTCTATTTTATTTTTGTCTTTTATAAGAACAAAAGATAAATAAGGCATTTGTTATTGCTTTGGCTCGATCTGAAAAGCCCTTGAGATGCTGTCTAAATGCTGCTGGAAGCTGCGCTTGTACCACACTAGTTTTTTTTTGTTTTTTTTTATGCTGCACATTCATGTGGTGCCGTTTCAAATGAGTAAACACGTTCAACATACTGCCAAAAGCAAATCTGATGCTGTTTTCGTCATAAGGTGTATTCACACCAAACGTGAATGGGCGACTTTTTCGCGCAGCACGATTACGTTTACTCAGTGTAAACACATGAATAGACATGAATTCACCATCTGGGTGAGATGCAGACAGGCGAAGTTACCTTTATAACTTCTGCAGCAGTGTTCAACCTGCTGCTGAAATCCCCAAAATAACGCCATGCTTAGGTTTACATGATCAGACGGGGGGGCCTCACCTGAAAAAGCTTTCCCTGCCTCGAAAACTTGATGGGTGTTTGATGGGTGTTTCCATTGTTAGCTTGCTAGCTCTGTTAGCACGTCTGTGGCAGGAATCTGTGGGTAAATAACTGACATTCCGATTCAGCTGAAGAGCTCCCGGTCTTTTTGTCTCCAGGTGAATATCAGTCTCATTTTCAGACTAGTTTACTCTCCAGTGCTGATACTTTTACTCATGAATGCTCACTGTTTGTTTACATGTCCAGCGCGAGGCAGTTACACTTCATGTTCGTCACTCACATGGTCCGTGTGGACCCTTGGTACGCCTCTGCACCAAACCAAAGGTTCTGTACCGAAAAATCCGAATTCAAATTCATGTACTGTTACACTCCTAATATATAAAGTATACACATACAGCATCTCACGAAAGTGAGTACACCCCTCACATTTTTGTAAATATCTTATTATATCTTTTCATGGGACAACACTGAAGATATGGCACTTTGATACAATGTAAAGTAGTCAGTGTACAGCTCGATTAGCAGTGTAAATTTGCTGTCCCATCAAAATAGCAACACACAGCCATTAATGTCTAAACTGTTGGCAACAAAAGTGAGTACACCCCTAAGTGAAAATGTCCAAATTGTGCCCAAAGTGTCAATATTTTGTGTGGCCACCATTATTTTCCAGCACCGCCTTAACTCTCTTGGGCATGGAGTTCACTAGAGCTTCACAGGTTGCCACTAGATTCCTCTTCCACTCCTCCATGACGACATCACGGAGCTGGTGGATGTTAGAAACCTTGCGCTCCTCCACCTTCCGTTTGAGGATGCCCCACAGATGCTCAATAGGGTTTAGGTTTGGAGACACGCTTGGTCAGTCCATCACCTTTACCCTCAGTTTCTTTAGCAAGGCAGTGGTAATCTTGGAGGTGTGTTTGGGGTCATTATCATGTTGGAATACTGCTGCGGCCCAGTTTCCGAAGGGAGGGGATCATGCTGTGCTTCAGTATGTCACAGTACATGTTGGCATTCATGGTTCCCTCAATGAACTGTAGCTCCCCAGTGCCGGCAGTACTCATGCAGCCCAAAACCATGACACTTCCACCACCATGCTTGACTGTAGGCAAGACACACTTGTCTTTGTACTCCTCACCTGGTTGCCGCCACACATGCTTGACACCATCTGAACCAAATAAGTTTATGTTGATCTCATCAGACCACAGGACCTGGTTCCAGTAATCTATGTCCTTAGTCTGCTTGTCTTTAGCAAACTGTGGGCTTTCTTGTGCATCATCTTTAAAAGGGGCTTCTTTCTGGGAGGACAGCCATGCAGACAAATTTGATACAATGTGCGGCGTATGGTCTGAGCACTGAAAGGCTGACCCCCCACCCCTTCAACCTCTGCAGCAATGCTGGCAGCACTCATACGTCTATTTTCAAAAGACAACCTCTGGATACAATGCTGAGCATGAGCACTCAGCTTCTTTGGTCAACCATGGCAAGGCCTGTTCTGAGTGGAACCTGTCCTGTTGAACCACTGTATGGTCTTGGCCACTGTGCTGCGGCTCAGTTTCAGGGTGTTGGCAATCTTCTTATAGCCTAGGCCATCTTTATGTAGAGCAACAATTCTTTTTTTCACATCCTCAGAGAGTTCTTTGCCATGTTGAACTTCCAGTGACCAGTATGAGAGAGTGAGAGAGCAATAACACCAAATTTAACACACCTGCTCCCCATTCACACCTGAGACCTTGTAACACTAACGAGTCACATGACACCGGGGAAGGAAAATGGTTAATTGGGAACAATTTGGACATTTTCACTAGGGGTGTACTCACTTTTGTTGCCAGCGATTTAGCCATTAATGGCTGTGTGTTGAGTTACTTTGAGGGGACAGCAAATTTACACTGTTATACAAGCTGTACACTGACTACTTTACATTGTGTCAAAGTGTCATATCTTTTGTGTTGTCCCATGAAAAGATATAATAAAATATTTACAAAAATATGAGGGGGTGTACTCACTTTTGTGAGATACTTTATATGCATACACTCTTACAGTGGTGTGAAAAAAAAATGTTTGTCCCCTTCTTGATTTTTCACTTTTTTGTATATTTGTCACACTTAAATGTTTTAGATCATCCATCCCATCCATCTTCTTCCACTTAATCCTTTTCGGGTCGCGGGGGTGCTGGAGTCTATCCCAGCATCTTTGGGCAAGAGGCAGGGTACACCCTGGACAGATTGCCAGTCCATTGCAGGGCCAACACAGACAGACAGACAACCATTCACTCTCACAGTCATACCTAAGGACAATTTAGAATCCCCAGTTCTTATGCCAATTAACCTAACTTGCGTGTTTTTGGCATGTGGGAGGAAACCGGAGAAATCCCAGAGTAAACCCACACAGACACGGGGAGAACATGCAAACTCCACACAGATCACTGTTGGCTGGGGTCGGCCAAGGGTGAGTTGCTGTGCTGACGCAGTGCTAACCACTCCACCACTGCACTGCCATTTCAGATCATCAAACAAATTTAAATATTAGACAAAGATAACACAAGTAAACACAAAATTCAGTTTTTAAATGGTGTTTATTATTAAGGGTAAAAAAATAAATAAATCCAAACCTACATGACCCTGTGTGAAAAAGTGACACCCCCCAACCCCCAAATCCCATTAAAACATAAATTAACTGTGGTTTATCACATTTTTGGAAAGCTGAGTTCAATTTCTCTAGCCACATCCAGTCCTGATTACTGTCACACCTGTTCTCAATCAAGAAATCACTTAAATAGGACCTGCCTAACAAAGTGAAGTAGACCAAAAGATCCTCAAAAGCTAGACATCATGTTGCGATCCAAAGATATTCAGAAAAAATGAGAAAAAGTAATTGAGATCCATCAGTTTGGAAAAGGTTATAAAGCCATTTCTGAAGCTTTGGGACTCCAACGAACCACAGTGACAGCCACTATCCACAAATAGTGAAAACATGGAACAGTGGTGAGCCTTCCTAAGAGTGGCCGGCCGACCAAAATTACCCCAAGAGTGCAGCGACGATTCATCCAAGAGGTCACAAAAGACCCCACAACAACATCCAAAGAACTGCAGGCCTCACTTGCCTCAGTTAAGGTCAGTGTTCATGACTCCACCATAAAAAAGAGACTGGGCAAAAATGGCCTGCATGGCAGAGTTCCAAGACAAAACCCACTGCTGAGCAAAAAGAATATAAAAACTTGTCATTATGTAGGTTTTTTATTGGGTTTTTAATCTTTTTGATTTAGTTTTTAACTTTTTTACTGTGACCCTTCTCTCTTATCTTTTTCTTATTCCTGATTGGTGGAGCCTTGAGTATTTTTATCATGGCTATAGTCAGCTTCATGTGTGCTTGTGTTGTATTCATGTTGAATGTAATTGTGTTTTATAAATATATGTTTACAAGAATGTCACCTGACTGCAAAACAAATCTACTTATGGGTATAAATAAAGCAACCTGAACCTGTCTCAGTTTTGCCAGAAAACATCTTGATGATCACCAAGACTTTTGGGAAAATACTCTGGACTAACAAGACAAAAGCCGGGGTTTTTGGAATGTGTGTATCCCATTACATCCGGTGTAAAAGTAACACAGCATTTCAGAAAAGGAACATCATACCAACAGTAAAATATGGTGGTGGTAGTGTGATGATCTGGGGCTGTTTTACTGCTTCAAGACCTGAAAAACTCGCTGTGGTAAATGGAACCATGAATTCTGCTGTCTACCAAAAAATCCTGAAGGAGAATGTCCGTCTATCTGTTCGTGACCTTAAGCTGAAGCGCACTTGGGTTCTGCAGCAGGACAATGATCCAAAACACACCAGCAAGTCCACCTCTGAATGGCTTAAGAAAAACAAAATGAAGACTTTGGATTGGCCTAGTCAAAGTCCTGACCTGAATCCCATTGAGATGTTGTGGCATGACCTCAAAAAGGCGGTTCATGCTCGAAAACCCTCCAGTGTGGCTCAATTACAACAATTCTGCAAAGATGAGTGGGCCAAAATTCCTCCACAGCGTTGTAAAAAACTCATTGCCAGTTATTGCAAACGCTTGATTACAGTTGTTGCTGCTCAGGGTGGCCCAACCAGTTATTAGGTTTAGGGGGCAATCACTTTTTCACACAGGGCCATGTAGGTTTGGATTTTTTTCCCCCTTAATAATAAATGCCTTCATTTAAAAACTGCATTTTGTGCTTACTTGTGTTATCTTTGTCTAATATTTATATTTGTTTGATGATCTGAAACATTTAAGTGTGACAAACATACACAAAAATGAGAAATCAGGACAGGGGCAAACACTTTTTAACACTACTGTAAATGCAAATATATACACACCACACATACACACCTATACATACACCCCACATACCCAACTATTCTTCCCTATATACACACACGCAGTACATATACATTTTATACATACACAACCACAGACATAATACCACATCACCCTTCTACCCCCCTCCTCATACCCTGTGTGCAGCATGTTTTTAAACATTCTTTTAAACTGGTTTATGGTTGGACAATCCTTTAATTCCACACTCGCTGTTCCACAGTTTCACACAGTATATTGACACAAAAACTCTTCCTATTTGTACGTATGTTTAATCTTTTATAACTGTATTGACCCCTCAAATGATAATTCCCTTCCCAATTCCAAAACAGATTTTGAATGTTTTCAGGTAGTTTATTGTTTTTAGCCTTTTACATTAGTAGTGCTTTTTGATAAGTCACAATGTCGGTAAATTTTAATAGATTTGATTTTAAAAAGAGTGGTTTAGTATGTTCTAGATATTCTACTTTATGAATAATCCTTATTGCTCTTTTCTGTAGTATGATCAGTGACTGCAATGAATTTGTGTAGTTGTTTCTCCAAACCTCAGCACAATATTGTAAATATGGCAATACTCAGGAACAGCAGAGTGCCTTTGGGTATGATGGCAATGTTTCTTGATACTTTGGACTGAATGTGCCCAATATGCGACCCCCAGCTAATCCTGTCATCAATTGTGACCCCTAGAAATTTGAATGTCTTGCACCCTTTCAATTGTAATCTCATCTATTTTTATCTGTAATTGTGTGCCTATTCTGTGATTCCCAAATAACATAATTTTTTTCACATTTAATGATAGTTTATTACAGTCACACCACAACTTAAGCATGTTCAGTTCCCTCTCAATAGTTTGTTGCAGGTGTTTTAAATCTTCACCTGCACAGACAATGTTTGTGTCATCTGCAAACGTACCAGTTTAAATGGTTTAGATACATTACAAATGTCATTGGTGTACTGTATATAATGAACTTTGATCTTTGAAGGATCATAAGCAAGAAAATGGGGAATCTTCTACAACATCATGTTTTCTGAACATAACCATTTTTCTCCCTTTAGGGAAATTTTAGTCTTTTTCTTGTTAGTGTCATAGGACTCACCTTATATTCTTGGTGGCATCAGCAAGCAATAGGATAAGTATAAACACCGACCAATTTGTCTCATGTAAACCAATGACAATTGCACAGAACAGTGTCAGTGTTCTGGAAAAGTGGCTTCAGAGTTGGACTGCTCAGTGCGCTCGTTGTGTTGTTCTCTCTGACTTGTTGATTTGTGTCTCAACCATCCAGGTCCTCCAATGATAATTTATATTTTCCTGTGTTTGGACACCACAAGGAATAACACGTTCCCTGACAACTGGCAGGTCAAAGTGGCTGTGTGCTGCAGCAATACAGACTTTGGATAATGTCAGACGACAAGTAAATTGTACAAATTAGAGCTGATCTGTAATTTTTTGTTTTGAACGCCTGCAACTGTGTGAAGTACCCATAACTGTGCAATCTCCTACTCTTTTACACTTGCAGGATATCTAATGTAATCTATGATTTATTGATAAATGTGCACTTTTCCTTCTTCACAAGATATGGTTGTATCTGGCAAGTGAAGTTGTGTTCAGATCAAACGCGCAAGTGCAAATTTTTCGACGGCACAATTAATATGTTAACTCAATGTAAGCATGTGATTCAAGGCAAATTTGCATTATTGCAGAGGGGGTAGGGTTGTCTTAAAAACTTCTGCAGCCTCTTTCTACATGTTGTGTAAATATCAAAAATGCTGTCATTTTAGGTTTACGATGTTTTCTGGCAGGGCACAAAGCTGGGAAAATGTCACTGCCTCCTCCAGAAACTGCACCTGGATGATGGTTGTTTGCACTGCTAGCCTTTGTTAGCATATCCGTAGCAAGAGTGCATGGGTGGATAAACAAGAGGCTCTATTTTACCTCCAGAGCGCCTGGTCCATCTGTGTGCAGGTGAGTGGCAGTCTCATTTGGGGAGCTTGGTGGAGCAGTGGTTAGCACTATGGCAGCACAGTAAGAAGGTCATGGGATAGATTTAACCCCTGACCATCGTGGGACCTTCTGTATGGAGTTTGCATGTTCTCTCTGTGTTGGTTTCCTCCCACAGGCCAAAAACATGGAACTTATAGTGGTGTAAAAAAGTATTTGCCCCCATCCTGATATCTCATTTTTTTGTATGTTTGTCACGCTTAAATGTTTCAGATCATCAAACAAATTTAAATATTAGACAAAGATAACAAGTAACAAGTAAACACAAAATGCAGTTTTTAAATGAAGGTGTTTATTATTAAGTGGGAAAAAATCCAAACCTACATGGCCCTGTGTGAAAAAATGACTGCCCCCTAAACCTAATAAGTGCTTGGGCCACCCTGAGCAGCAACAACTGTAATCAAGCGTTTGCGATAACTGGCAATGAGTCTTTTACAGCGCTGTGGAGGAATTTTGGCCCACTCATCTTTGCAGAATTGTTGGAATTCAGCCACATTGGAAGGTTTTCGAGCATGAACCGCCTTTTTAAGGTCATCCCACAGCATCTCAATGGGATTCAGGTCAGGACTTTCACTAGGCCAGTCCAAATTCTCCATTTTGTTTTTCTTAAGCCATTCAGAGATGGACTTGCTGGTGTGTTTCGGATCATTGTCCTGCTGCAGAACCCAAGTACACTTCAGCTTGAGGTTACAAACAGATGGCCAGACATTCTCCTTCAGAATTTTTTGGTAGACAGCAGAATTCATGGTTCCATTTACCACAGCAAGTCTTCCAGGTCCTGAAGCAGCAAAACAGCCCCAGACCATCACACTCCCACCACCATATTTTACTGTTGGTGTGATGTTCCTTTTCTGAAATGCTGTGTTACTTTTACGCCGGATGTAATGGGATACACACATTCCAAAAACTTCAACTTTTGTCTCATCAGTCCAGAGCATTTTCCCAAAATTCATGGGTATCATCAAGATGTTTTCTGGCAAAACTGAGACAAGCCTTTATGTTCTTTTTGCTCAGCAGTGGTTTTCGTCCCACCATGCAGGCCATTTTTTCCCCAGTCTCTTTCTTATGATGGAGTCATGAACACTGACCTTAACTGAGGCAAGTGAGGCCTGCAGTTCTTTGGATGTTGTTGTAGGGTCTTTTGTGACCTCTTGTATGTGTCGTTGCTATGCTCCTGGGGTAATTTTGGTCGGCCGGCCACTCCTAGGAAGGTTCACCACTGTTCCATGTTTTCGCCATTTGTAGATAATGGCTCTCACTATGGTTTGCTGGAGTCCCAAAGCTTTAAAAATGGTTTTATAACCTTTTCCAGACTGATAGATCTCAATTACTTTGTTTCTCATTTGTTCCTGAATATCTCTGGATCGCAGCACGATGTCTAACTAACTAACTAACCTGCACTTATATAGCGCTTTTCTAGTCACAAACACCACTCAAAGCGCTTTCATTAATACTAACCCTCTATTCTAAGGGCCTATAGGAAACAGATATCTAGGGACAATTTAGAACAGCCAATTAACCTAACATGCATGTCTTTACCTAGGGCCACTTTAGAGTCTCCAATTAACCTAACCTGCATGTTTTTGGCATGTGGGAGGAAACCGGAGAAATCCCGGAGTAAACCCACGCAACACGGGGAGAACATGCAAACTCCACACAGATCACTGTTGGTCGGGGGCTGGGATCGAACCCACGATCCCACGATCCCCACAATCCCCCGGCCAAGGGTAAACTGTGCTGCCGCAGTGCTAACCACTGCGCCACCGTGCAGCCCTAGCTTTTGAGGATCCTTTGGTCTACTTCACTTTTTCAGACAGGTCCTATTTAAGTGATTTCTTGATTGAGAACAGGTGTGGCAGTAATCAGACCTGGGTGTGGCTCGAGAAACTGAACTCAGCTTTCCAAAGATATGATAAACCACAGTTAATTTATGTCTTACTGGGGGGTGGGGAATCACTTTTTTCACACAGGGCCATGTAGGTTTGGATTTTTTTTATCCTTAATAATAAACACCTTCATTTAAAAACTGCATTTTGTATTTATTTGTGTTATTTTTGTCTAATATTTAAATTTGTTTGATGAACTGAAACATTTAAGTATGACAAACATTCCAAAAAATGAGAAATCAGGAAGGGGGCAAACACTTTTTCACACAACTGTAGGTTAATTGGAGACTCTAAAGTGGCCCTAGGAGTGAATGTGTGTGTGTGAATGGTGAAGGGATTGACGCCGCACCGTGACTGCCTCATCCATCCAGGTGGATGCCCTGTAATTTCCCCTTTGTGGGACTAATCAAGGATTATAAAATAAATAAATAAAAATTTTCAAACTAGCTTACTCTCCAGTGTTGATACTTTTACTCTGCTGACAGCGGAATCTGTCGCTACCAAATCTCTTGGATGCAAAGTGCAAATTTGCATGTACTCACATGTTTATATTGAATTAACTTGCACAAAAATTTGTTTCACATTTGGTGTGAATGCACCTTCAGGCTTTGTTTATGCTCCACCTCCGCTCTGCGAGTCTATGATGCGTGGACCCTTTGGACAAGGCCGTTGTGCATGCGCCTGTATATATGCTTAGTTTTTTCTCTACTAGACCAAGCATTTTACCCATGCATATAACCATCATTTGTAGTTTCACCCCACCCCTATAGGTAGCACAAATGCACTGACGCACCCGTTTGTTCACTGGATATATAAAACAGAAGAAAAACAAGAGCCACGCTCATCTTAGCAACAACAGCAGTGACTTCAAAAAGGACAGAAAAAGAACTCCTGTTTACTACTTTTACCTCTAATAATCTTTTCTTTTTCTTTCTCTGGTCTTGTCTTGTCAAGGTTCTTTTCAATTCACCATCTTCTTCTGCCTCTTCATCTTTGTGTGCTGTGTCATAGTGCCACCTCTGGGGTGCAGGTGCCCTACCATGGACGGACCCCGTGGCCGCTATCGGACTGGAGACGGTGGCGTAATTTATACCACACACGCCTCGTGCTCTGGCCGACACGCAGAGTGAAGGTGGTGCATAAAACCAGCTTGAAACCAAGACAGAAATGGCCTTAATGTTAAATTTGGTGGTTCTATAAAGGTACGCAGGGGCACAAAGTTACATGGTTGTTATATCCCCTCCCATCCTACCCCATGTAACCTAGTCCATAACTAAATGGGCAGCAATGAAGACGACATGTCTCAGTGGTTTGCAATTAAATCTAGCAGAGGTCCAGTATTTTAACACCACATCTCAATAGTAAAACAATTAGTTCTCATTTTCTGGACTCATTTACTATATTTTAATGTCTTTATGTATTGTTTCCTTTTGCAAAAGTTTACTGTTTTATAGTCATTCTTTTGCTAATTCTGTCACTGATGTGCAGAACCATGGGTTGTCTGTACACATAATTAAATAAAGCTCACTACACATCAATAGTTTTTGCTTGATTCTCAAGCTGCGTTCAGACCAAATGCAAACACATGTAAACTTAATTTAAAAATTCAGAAAACATAAATTTGGGCATTCGCGCATCTGAAGGACTGGTAGCGCTAGCTAGTAATCAGCCGTGAGATTCTGCCATCACCGAAGTTAAAGCATCAAAACTGGAGAGTAAGCTAGTTTGAAAATGAGACTGCCACTCACCTGCAGAAAGATGGACCGGTAGCTCTGAAGCTGAATTGGAGTGTTGTAGTTATCCACCCACGGACTCCTGCCACAGATGTGCTAACAAGTGGTAGCAGGCTAGAAGTGTAAACAACAGTCATCCAGGTGAAGTTTGGGAGTCAGGGACTATTTTTCCAGGTGAGCCCCATTGGATAATGTAAACCTAAATATTGTGGTGATGTGAAAATAACAAGGCAGAGTTTTCTCTCAAGTCAGCTTTATTCACAACACCATCATCTCAAAGCAGAAAAAAAGATCCACACAGTAAACTCTCGTCCTTAAATATCTGGACTCTTACACGTCACAGGTCACATGTCTCACAAACCACCTTGCATTATAAAGCAAGTCACAATGCATTTTCTCTCCATGATATCACTTCCACCGTCTCCAATGCATCCCCTCTTTAATCCTTTAATTAAACCCCCCACAGTCTCAAGCCTTGCATACCAAAGCTAAGATTCTTGCAGCTTTCTGTAATCACTAAGGGAGCTGCCCTGCCTTTGTTCTGACCTAAAATGTGAGTCACGAAACCGTCACATATGTGTGTCCACCACAATATGACGGTATTCGGGGGATTTCCACAACAGGTAGAACACCGCTGCAGAAGTTATAAAGGCAACTTCGCCCATATGCAGCTCACTCAGAGAGCGAATTCATGTCTATTTGCGTGTTTACATTGAGTTAACACGTAATCATGCCAAGCAAAAAATTTGCGTGTTAGCATTTGGTCTGAAGCCACCTTTAAGATGGAAACCACACAAGATCTTTGGTTTGTTTAGCATCAAATCAGTTATAGTAATGGTTAGTGCATTTGTCTTAGCCAGTTGGGAGGCGACTGAGTTGATGGACAGCTGACGGCGTTCTCCTGAACAGGTTTGTGCATCCAAGACCACATTTAGTGATGTACATGACTATAAATATAAGAAGGGACAGAGAGGAACCATGGTATTGCATGTGGAAGTCAGGAATTGCAGAGAAGTATGCGAGGTTGGTGCAAGACATGTATGAGGATGATTATACTCACTTTATCCCATATCGTAGCTTAGAAAGCTTTAAGAATTTTAATAGCAATTTTAAGTACAAGATCCCTTTTTTATGCATCACAACTCTCAGCTGATTTGTGACTGTAATGCAGCACGGCTGGATTAGCACATTTGAAGACAACGTTCCAGCGGTGCAGTAGATCACCAGAAAGCTCCCGTAACCCCTAATAGCTGAAAGGAGAGCCAAACCTGACATCTCCAAATGGTTCCCGGAGGGGATGGTGCCAAATAACAGTGGCAGTCAATCAAGAACGTAGTTTAAACTTGAACTTCAGCTTTATTTTTACATCCCGGCTCATTTCCCATCCATATATACACAAAATCCCTTCAGGTTACAAAGGACAAATGGACTAAAAGGAACAGTTTGTGCTCTTTTATCTTGGCCTTTTTTTTAACACTCCAGTGCAGGCAGTAGAGAGTCAAGATTCATCCGACTCATACCGCTTACTGAAAACCGAACTTTTTCTTATTGCTGATTCAATTCAATTCAATTCAATTCAACTTTATTTATATAGCGCCATTTCACAACAACAGTCATCTCATAGCACTATCAACTGTAGGGAGGACCCCCACAGTTGCAAAAAGACCCCAGCAATCAGGTGTCAGTTAACAAAATAAGACCAAAAAGGCTAAATTTGTGAACTAGTAGCTGGATTTTCACATGTAAACCGATGCTTCTCATCCAGAATGACTCAGCTCATCGGGTTTACTCGGTATCTGGGAGCTCGATCAGAGCCGCTTGCCTCCATTTGCCTTTTCTGCTGTGTTGTTTGCTCGTTCACCATGGTGCGATGCTAGAATCCAGTGTGGACGGCATCAGCATTCAAAGTCACCCTCCAAAAAAACCCACCCCCCTCCCTCCCTCTCACCTGATTCTGTCTGGCACTCGGTGAGTCTGGTTGCCGTCGCTCTGACAGTTGCCAGCGTACTGCGCCCGGCTGGTGGCCCCCTGGTCCCTCCTCAGAGCCATCGCCCCGTGAGTGAGCACGGAGACACCTTTGGCAATACGCCTGCAGGATTAGGAAGAGAATATTGTGAGAGAGAGCGACACACACACAGGGATGTTTTCAGGGGTATTTTCTGACTGCTGAGGTCGACGGTGAATGGAGGGCTGTGTTTGCAGAGCTGCCAGAATAACGGCGAACGTAAACAAGGCTCAGTGTTTGAAACCACGTCCAAACAACGT